>OY743190.1:33706728-34942528 GCA_963555705.1 Ligustrum vulgare | reverse complement strand
GCTCTGTTCGATTTGAAATTAAAACCCAAATTACAATGAGCAAAATTTCTCAAATCACTTTTTAATTACGAACATTTTCTCTCTCCAATTTTTAACCACACATCTTACTTAGAATATCCAAATAAATCAAAATTATAATTTCAATTCCTTTTAAACTAGTCGCGAACGGTGCCAAAAGTGTAAGCATCTGTTTGGCAAATCATAAAAAGACAATTTTTTTTTTCAGAATATAAAAAGTCATGTTTTTAAACAACATAATTCTTTAAATTTCTTTTTAACCATATCCATTTTTTCTTTCCACTTTTCAACCACATGTTTATCTTGAAAAAAAATAAATGTTTTTAACATAAAAATTTTAACAAATAGAAAACTACCTCATAAATGTACTGCATTAGGAGGTGAAGTTAGGCGTGGTTCCATATGATTCTGGTTCCCAGGGAATAGAACCAAGAATCGGTGGTTCATTTGGAAAAAAACTATTGGTTCTTTTTGTAAGAGAAGAACTGAATCGGAACTGAATCATTCGATTCTTTTGTTTTTGATTCTGGTTCTAATTTTTCATAATCTAAAATTTTTAAATTTAAGCGATGAAGCGATGGTAGATTCCGGCTGGTAATAGTCGTAAGACGGTAAGGTCATCATCGACCTTGATCTTTTGTTTATTGCTTATTTTGCTTATAGTTATATAATGTTGAATAAGCCAATAGTTGTTGGGTAATTGATAATTACTAATAAACCAGATAACATGCATTAAGATTAAGAATTGATGATTTTTTTTTTTTTTTTTAAATTTATATTAAAAAAAATCGTGTTTTTCTCTATCAATTCTGGTTCTTGGTTCTGGCTCTGAACCTTGAACCGAAAGCGAATGGTTCTTGATTTTTAGAACCAGAACCGTTTAAAAATTTGAAAAAAAATCGAACCGAACCGGAACCAAACCAAATCGAACCGCTGGTTTCGGTTCTTTTGCCCAGGTCTAAGTTGACGCGATCTCAATCGGGGAATCTCGACAAAAACGCGGAATAACGAAAATAAAACCCGAGGAAAGATCTACGACAGATTAAAGACACGAACAAGAATAAAATAATGGAAATTAAAAGATAGATTGACGATAAAACCTCGACCCGACAATCACGACGCAATGAATGACGATGCGGATTGAAGAACCAAGATTGGTGAACGCCACAAGGGTTCTCAATTCCTTGATAAGTTAGTTGGGTGAATGCCACAAAGATCGGATCTTTGATAAGTTCAAGAAAAGGGAAATCTCAACCTTTCACAAGAGAATCCTCTCTCAATTTTAATCAATAAACTCCAAACTGTTGTTCAATAATGAAAAACAAGATAATATAATGTAAAACACGCCTAACCTAGCCCTAACCGCAATTAGGGTTCAAAACAGAATTAATAAAACGAAAATTAAATTAAAATTCGCGAAAATTTGGTCTGATCATAACCGCGCGATCGCTTGGGCGTCAGGGTCGCGATCGCGAGGTTGGCCTTAAAACTCTCGGGTCTCTTTTTGGTGTTCTCGCGCGATCGCGAGCCCCATTTTACCACGCGATTGCGTGGTATTCTCGGCAGCTCCATTTTTCTTCCATTTGAAACAACGTGACTCGACTTGATCCTTGATTCGGGCCCAACACGGAACTTGTTCCGTTTCTCACGTAGATTGTCATGGA
Organism: Ligustrum vulgare; assembly: GCA_963555705.1. Classification (NCBI taxonomy): domain Eukaryota; kingdom Viridiplantae; phylum Streptophyta; class Magnoliopsida; order Lamiales; family Oleaceae; genus Ligustrum; species Ligustrum vulgare. The sequence goes on along the minus strand of OY743190.1, from coordinate 34,940,846 downwards.
ATCCCCCGTACCCTGATTTCTACCTCAATCTCCTACCAAGGATCACATCATCCCCCCTCACTTGAAAATGATTCGACCTCGAATCTCGAATTTGTCTAATCCTCCTGCAACTCTTGGGTTTATTTCTTGGGTTCTTGTCCTTTGGATTATGCTTACGCCTTTTGGGCTGCTCCTTTGTACCAATGAGTTTCTTTCTTATTTCAGGATCATAGTTTAATCTAGGCACCTGCAAAACATATTTTATATAATTGGGGAGGGGTTTGTTAGATTGGTTAAGTGCAAGGCAAAGATCCTTGTAAATCAACCTTTGTACAAAAAAATTCATTTTGGGGGTGGACTCTCTTTTCTTTTTCTTTTTACACTCCATCTCTCATTTTTCTGAGGTCGTGACCTCAACCCTCTTATTTTCAATTTTCACACCCTCTCCTTTTTTTGAGGTAGTGGCCTCAACTCTCGTGTTTTTCCCCTCAAACTCACTTTTTATTTTCCTTTGATCCTCTTGGACCTCTTTAGGTGATAGAGGAGCAAGAGTAATCTTTCTTCCATCTTTCACAAAGGAATATTGATTTCTAAACCCATCAAGCGCTATCCTTCTATCATGTTGTCAAGACCTACCAAATAAAATATGGCCAACATGCATGGGTACTACATCACATATAACTTCATCCTTATAACCCCCGATAGCAAAACTGACCATAGCCTATTTATTCACCTTAATTTCTCCCGACTCAGTCAGCCATTGCAATTTATAAGGGTTTGGATGTTATATCAAGCTCAAGCCCAATTTTTAATCAACATTGTACTAACCACATTAGTTCAACTCCCCCCGTCAATCACCATACCACAAACCTTTTCACCCACTAAGCATCTAGTGTGAAACAAATTATCACTTTGCTCACCAATTTCATCCACCCTGACCCTAATACTAAGGACACACCGATTAATAAGTGAATCTTTAACAACATAAGTCAACCCGTCCTCATCACTACTACTAGCTCCAACATTCACTAAATTAGGCATTCCCTTAAATTCATTCTCGGAACTAATTTCACCATTATCACGCAAAATCATTACCCTCCTATTTGGGCACTGGGATGCTATATGACCCGAACCCAAGCACTTAAAACACTTAATATTTCTATCCCGAGTAGTTTGAGAATCAGAAATATTTTTACCTTTTGTTGTAGGTTCCTCCTTTCCTTTCGGATCATGTTCATCATTGTGTTCCCGCTTCGGTTGTGATGTAGGATAAGATCCCGACAAGTGCCTTGCTGCCCCTTTTTGTTTCAATTGCCTTTCCACCTTCATTGCCATATGTACCATGTCCTCTAGTTCCACGTAATGTTGTAGTTCGATGATGTTGGCAATATCTTTATTCAACCCGCTCAAAAACCTAGTCATTGTAGCTTCCCGATCCTCTACCACATTGGCTCGAATCATCGCCACCTCCATATCCTTATGATAATCCTCTACACTTCTCAACCCCTGAGTCAGACCTGCAGTCTCTGGTAAATATCTCTCTAATAATGAGTTGGCACAAACCGCTTCCTCATTATGGTCTTTAACTCACCCCAAGTCTCCACCGGCTCCTCAAGGTTCCTCCTCCTACCCGTCACTAGCTGATCTCACCAAATATTTGCATAATCGGTGAATGCAATCACAACTAATTTCACCTTCTTTTTTTTTTTTGAATAATTATGACAATAAAATAGCCGTTCAACCTTGATTTTCCAATCCAGGTACGCCTTCGGATCACTCCTACCCTGGAATGATGATATCTTGACTTTAATTTTCCCAAGGTCGTCATCAACAACATCTCTACCCCCACGATGCCTCCTAGCATCACGACGCTCCCTATCATACCTCCTCTCATATCTATCTCCTCTATCCCTCCTTCGCATACTTCCCACCAAAGATATACTTCCACTTTCACTTTTCATGCCCTCATCATCCATACCAACCTCACGCCTATTACCTCTCCTAACCCGAGAACCATCATAAGATTGATCTCGAGGTCTTTGTTCATGCTCTACACCTCGATTCAAAATAAATTTCTCCTCACGTGAATTTTCGCTTGTGTATCACTCTTCTATCCCTTCAAATTTCACCCAAGAACTAATCAAGAAACAATTCAAGAACTCAATCAAGGATTGGAAAGGGTAAGACACGAACAAGAACAAGAAAATTTGGAAATTGAGAAAATTCGGAATATTTGGGAATTTTCGAGATTTTTTTTAATCTGCCAGAGAATTGGACTACGAGTATGGCAGAAAAAAGGGAACTGGATTTGGATGAAAAACGAAGAAGAAAAACACTTTTGAATTTTTGGGACTGACTCTTATGGATCAAACTGAAGAAAATCATGACTGACATGAAGAACGTAAAGAACACGAAAAAAATCAAGAAAATCAAGAAATAACAAGAAACGCAAGAATCTGAAATAAATCCAAATTCTGATACCAGATGACGCGATCCCAATCGGGGAATCTCGACAAAAACGCGGAATAACGAAAATAAAACCATAGGAAAGATCTAGACAGATTAAACACAAGAACAAGAATAAAATAATGGAAATTAAAAGATAAATTGATGATAAAACCTCAACCCGAAAATCATGACGCAATGAATGACGATGCAGATTGAAGAACCAAGATTGGTGAACGCCACAAGGGTTGTCAATTCCTTGATAAGTTCGTTGGGTGAAGGCCACAAAGATCGGATATTTGATAAGTTCAAGAAAAGGGAAAACTCAACATTTCACAAGAAAATCCTATCTCAATTTTAATCAATAAACTACAAACTGTTGTTCAATAATAAAAAACAAAATAATATAATGTAAAACGTGCCTAACCTAGCCCTAGCTGCATTAGGGTTCAAAATAGAATTAATAAAACGAAAATTTAATTAAAATTCGTGAAAATCTGGTCTGATCATAACAGCGCGATCGCTTTTGGGCGTCAGGGTCGCGATAACGTGGTTGGCCTTAAAACCTTCGAGTCTCTTTTTGGTGTTCTCGTGCGATCGCGCGCCCCATTTTACCACGGGATCGCGTGGTATTCCCGGCAGCTCCATTTTTCTTCCATTTGAAACAACGTGAATCGGCTTGATCTTTGATTTGGGCCCAACATGGAACTTGCTCCTTTTCTCACGTAGATTGTCATGGAATCGTCTGTGTTCTGATTTCTCTCTCGATCTCCTACCACGGATTACATCATAAGTGAGCTTTTACTACAAAAGTAGTCACATCGGATGACACGTTCAAGGCTTCGTTCTGAGCCCAATCACATTGAAAGGCTTGCATAGAGCAAATTGGAGTGCAGAATTTGCATGGCATTCGACTTTGTTTTTTACAGCTCCGTTCTTTAATGCAAAATTATAATTTATAAACAGTACAATTTTGAAACTATTTTATAAATACACATATTTTTCTCTCCACTTTTAATCACATATTTTATTTCAAAAATATAAATAAATCAATTTATAATTACTACACTGTTACCAAACAACAACGTAGACTCGTCCAAAAATTTAGTGCTTTTTAATGATGGAAATTGGTCTATGTTTATTACAAAATACAAAAATAAATTAATATCTGTCCACTGTTGCTACATTTGTCCACCAATTTCTTCTTGGATCAAAATGTCCATTTTCTTCTTACCTTTTAGATTTTCCTAGGGTAATCATGGAGAAATTAAAGAGGAAGAAGACGGGTGTAAAGTGTACTATTGGCTGTTTTGATTTTTGTCATGGAAAACATCTAAAAGTCACAATAATTTTTGAAAAGAAAACATAGACTCTAAAATAGAGAATTATTTCATAAAAATTAAACTTTTTTTCTACTTTATTGCTTTCGTCATATTCTTATGTATGTATCAAACACATTGGTATATATGTTATGCCCTTGTAGGCGTAATTGACACAGTTTTTGAATAATTAAAAGTTACTTATGAAATTAAGAAGTTATTTTGATAATTTTCTATAAATATTTATTTTGTATTGAAGAGTTACTAGGAATTTTTTTTGACATAATACAACTTTTTCAGAAAGTTATACAAAAAAAAAAAAAAAAAACCCTCTTGAACAAACCTAAGTTAAAGTTATGGACCAAGAAGATCAGATTATTGATCAAGGACTGATGAAGAAAATAATGTGAAGGCTAAAACGTATTTCTATTTCAACAGCAACTTACAAGAATTAATTCTTCCTACTTTCTTCTGTTAGGTTAACAGAAAAGATATCACTGTAGCTCCATTTTTTCTCTTTATTCTTTGGATTCATTTTTTCTGTTTTAAGATTACGTTAGATCATGCTTACTTAGTGTAGCTTTGTATAGATTCTTCATGTATAAATATCTATTGCTTATCATGTTGGATATTGGTTTAATAAATCTAGAAATTGGTTAAGTATTGAAAACTGACTAAAGTGACTTCGTGTCGACTTGGACCAAATACTCAAACTCGACTCAATCCGTTTAGGCAAATTAGTTTGCCACTTCGCCGATTCGAGGCGCACAAATGAGGATCGACCTGCCCGATCAGGTCGCATGGGTTGAGAGGGCAGCGTTCTCTTTTGGGGGCTCGGGGGCAACGCCCCCGAAAGAGAATTTAGATTTATCTGCACGCATTAAAGTGTATACTTGACATTTTGAAACCAATATCGGATGAATAGAAAATTGCGGAAAAGGACAAAAATATGGTCAAAAGTTTGTCCATGCGATCGCATGTCAAATGATTAAATCTTGGTTTAGGGTAAAGTCGTGCGGTCGCACGGCTTATAAGCGTGAGGTCGCACGGTTGTCCGAAAAATGTGTATCTTTTTTAAGAGTTGCAATGTTCCGAAAAATGTGTATCTTTTTGAAGAGTTGCAATGTTTGGAAGCATTGCATAGATTGATTCACTCAACTTCGTCCACAACTTTCCATACTCTATAAAAAGGACCATTTGGGTGTCCTAAAACACACACCAATGATATGTAATAATATTATCATTCTCTCTTCTCCTCCTAAACAAAGTTCTTGCATATTTGTTGCATAATTTTGATTTTTCTTGTTCATTTCATTTTGGAGTACATAAATCGAAATTCTGGTTCTTTGTGCTTGTATTTTGAAGTGTTACAAACACAAGTAATAGTCGTTATATCTGGGGAGTTGATTGTCATAAACCATTGGCACATTTGAGGTGCAAATTCGACTTAAGGACAAAGTGTTCAACACTTGCCTCGACTTTGTCACTTTCTTCTTATTTTTTGCGTCGTTATTCCGTTCATTTGTCGGAACGGAATTCATATATATATTATATTTCTTTGGCGTCACTATATACAAAATATTCCAACATGTCATGTATTATTCACAATTTTATCAATATAGAAAAACTCTTCTACTTGAATATATTTTATATCCGTTCTACTACCTAAATCATTATAGACTTTGTTGTGGCATTAATTCATGACTTTTTGTGTTGGCCATGGCATGAAGTGATTCAGCCAACAGGAGATTAATTGAATCAGTATGCCTTCAAAAAGTTTCCACTAGACAAAATTATGCAAAAAGTTGCAGCCACCTTTCCCCAACCCAACCTAGATTGATTGAACCACGTTTTCAACATTCGTGTTTTACAACAAACTAAAATCAACATTTTCTTGAGTATACAATGTACAGAGTCTAGCATATATGTGCTTTTTACATTTTTTTCCTTCTCTTCTAATTGAAGTTTCTTATTTCCCTCGAAGATAATGGAGTCTAGTGGCACTAGTGAAATTTGAATTCGACCATTTTTAGATGGTTTTTGAGATTGGAAAGTTCCTTTCGGCGTGTTTGATAAAAAAATAATAATAATAAATTTAAAGTGCTTCCTTCATTTAGAAGAGATTTTAGAAGAAACTAAAGCACTTTCAAATCCGGCCATTGGTATAGGAAAATTAGGATGAACAATGGTTTGAAGATGTTTTTCTTTTAGGGAAACAAATATTTGATTGTTGTCTTCTTCATGAACTAGAAAAGGACCAGGAAATTACCAGTATTATTAGATTTGGATTAATCTACTTAATCAGATTTTTTTTTTTTTTTTTTTTTTTTTTTTTTTTGAAATGGGCTACTTAACCAGATTGATTTACGTAATGATTTACCAATTTCTGTGTTGGTATAATTATGGTGGTTGATTTTAAAGATGATGTGATGGGTAAAGTGATAAATATCTGTCAAGTATATTGTAGGTAAGTTAGTCGGTAAATCAATCTAACAACGTAACATGGTTCTATTAGATTTTTTTGCTAGAAAAATATATTTGTTTATGTAAAGTGAAGATTGATAATTTATACATTATTGATGGATGATCATGTGGTGCGTATCCATAATTGTAAATTATGTAGAGATCACGAATCTGTTGGAAAAATTGGTTTTGACCAATTTATGTGATTATTTAAGTGGAACCATTAATAGTGAATGAAAAATTAAGCCACTTAAAATTGTGACAATATTGGAAAATTAAAAGAATATTATTGAATATTCTAGAATTAATTTAAATGAAAAGATGTGTCTTTTCATATGAAAGATTGTGACTTTTGAAATTAATAATTTCCAATAATTGCGTCTCTTCAATTAGAGACAAATTTGAAAGGATGTGTCTCTTATAAGGGTTGTGTCTTTTGAGATACAACTTTCCAATATCTATATATAGACCCCATATGCTTGTATTATTTTTTTTAATTCATCAATTCATCATTCATTTATTCAAATGATTTGATTTCTTTCATTTCATTTTTGGAGTACATAAGCCTAATTTTAGTTCGTTGTACTTGTGTTTTGGAGTGCTACAAACACAAGTGTTGCCGTTGTATCTTGGGAGTCGATTGCCGTTATCCGTAGGCATCGTTGCGGGGAAAATTCGACTTAAGGACAAAGAGTCCAACTCTTTCCTCGGCATTGTTCCTTCTTTTCTTCTTTTTCTTGTTTCGTATTTTCCTTGCCGTTACTCTGTCCAAATTTCGGCACGGATTTACAAATTCTCATTATTTGGCGTCACTATTCACAAATCCACCCAACAATCTTAAGTCGAATTCTCTATATTTTGTGAAAGTGACATTCTTGTTTGGTTAAACTTGTTAAGTTTAACATCTTCTTCATTTCTATTTTGTTTTGGTTGATCTTCTGTTTTACGTAAACGGAAATGAATACGGTTCTTAATACCGATACTACTTCGAATGAAACTTCGAATATGGAAACTTCTGAAGGAAGTGTTCCTACCGGTGTGATTCCTCCCGTTGTGAATACAACTACTACTAATGTGATTCCTCCGGTTGTGGGTGCCCCTACTATCGTTCATTCAAACTTCGTTTCACATGGGGAAAAATCGGAGAAATTTGTTGGGGTTGATTTCAAAAGGTGGCAACAGAAAATGTTGTTTTATCTCACAACCCTCAACTTGGAGAAATTCTTGAATGAATATCCTCCCGCCATACAAGAAGGGGAAAATAATAGGGCATCTTTGATTGCTTTGGATGCTTGGAAACATTCTGATTTCTTATGCAAGAATTATATTCTTAATGACTTGGACAACGCCTTATACGGTGTGTATTGCTATAAGAAATCTGCAAAGGAACTATGGGAGACCTTGGAAAAGAAGTACAAGACCGAAGATGCCGGAATCAAGAAGTTCATTGTGGGAAAATTCTTGGACTACAAAATGGTAGATTCGAAGACCGTCATCAGTCAAGTACAAGAATTGCAAGTCATACTCCATGACATTCATGCGGAAAATATGTCTGTGAGCGAATCATTTCAAGTGGCTGCAATTATCGAGAAACTTCCACCCATGTGGAGGGACTTCAAAAACTATCTCAAGCACAAGCGCAAGGAGATGAACATTGAAGAACTCGTGGTCCGATTGAGGATTGAAGAAGACAACCGAAGTTCGGAAAAACGAGTTGGGAATGGCATACCACAAGCAAAGGCAAATGTGGTGGAATCTAGCAACAACAAAGGAAAGAAGAGAAAGCATTCCGTTGAATCTACAAATAAGAATGCAAAGAAGTTCAAGGGAAATTGTTACAATTGTGGAAAGGCTGGACATCGCTCGGTTGATTGTCGCAAACCGAAGAAGCAATCCCAAGCCAACATTGTCAAATCTGATGCCATATCAAATGGCATGTCCGATATGAATTTATCGGCGGTTGTTTCTGAATGCAACCTTGTTGGAAATCCCATGGAATGGTGGGTTGATACGGGTGCAACCCGTCACATTTGTGCCGATAGAGGAATGTTCACTTCATACACTCCAACCGAGGGAGAAAAATTGTTTATGCGGAACTCCTCAACATCCAAAGTGGAAGGACAAGGCAAAGTAGTCTTGAAGATGACGTCGGGAAAAGAACTTAGCCTCAATAATGTCCTTCACGTACCGGATATTCGTAAGAACCTTGTGTCGGGTTCTTTATTAAGCAAGAATGGCTTTAAACTAGTCTTTGTATCGGATAAGTTTGTACTTACCAAAAATGATATGTATGTAGGCAAAGGCTATGTAAAAGATGGACTATTCAAAATGAATGTCCTAACTGTTGTACCAAATGCTACAATCAATAAAACGTCATCTTCAGTTTATATGCTTGAGTCATGTAATCTATGGCATCATAGATTAGGACATGCAAACTTTAATTCAATACGAAAGTTAATGAATTTAAGTTTACTTCCGAATATGCATTTTAATAATGGAAAATGCGAAACATGTGTAGAGGCAAAAGCGGCCAAAACACCATTTCATTCGGTTGAACGAAACACCACACCATTAGAACTAATTCACACGGATGTGTGTGATTTGAAGTTCGTACCAACAAGGGGTGGTAAAAAGTACTTCATCACATTCATAGATGATTGTACAAGGTACTGTTATGTGTACTTGTTGAAAAGCAAAGATGAAGCTTTGGAAGTGTTTAAACACTACAAAAATGAAGTTGAAAATCAACTTGGAAAACGAATTAAAATGATTCGTAGTGATAGAGGTGGAGAATATGTTGCACCGTTTGAAGAATTTTGTGCTGAATCTGGAATAATTCATCAAACAACGACACCATATTCACCACAATCTAATGGAATTGCTGAACGCAAAAATCGAACGTTAAAGGAAATGATGAATGCAATGTTGATAAGTTCGGGCTTACCTCAAAACTTGTGGGGGGAAGCCATACTTTCTGCAAATCATATCCTAAATAAAATACCACACAAAGATAAGGTTGAATCGCCTTACGAATTATGGAAATGTCGGAAACCTTCCTACAAATATCTCAAAGTGTGGGGGTGCTTAGCGAAAGTACAAATACCCAAACCTAAACAAGTTAGGATTGGACCAAAGACAATTGATTGTGTCTTTATTGGATATGCTATCAATAGTAGTGCATATCGATTCTTGGTTCATAAATTCGAAGTACTTGATGTACACGTAGATACAATTATTGAATCAAGAAATGCGGTCTTCTTTGAAGATAGATTTCCGTGTAAAGAAAAGGAAATAAGTTCAAATAAAAGAACTTGTGATAATATACATGGAAAGAATGATGATCTTCAAGTAAATAAAGAACCGGGACGTAGTAAAAGGCAACGAACTCCAAAGACATTCGGTCCAGAATTCGTAACCAATTTACTCGAAAATGATCCTAGGACATTTGATGAAGCAATGTCCTCTCCTGAAGCTCCTTTTTGGAAAGAAGCTGTACGCAATGAAATTGAATTCATCATGAGTAACCATACTTGGGAATTGGTTGAAGTCGGATGGATCAATTGATAAATACAAGGCTAGATTAGTAGCCAAAGGGTATAGACAAAAAGAAGGACTAGATTTCTTTGATACCTATTCACCCGTTACAAGAATTACGTCTATACGTGTCTTGATTGCAATCGCAACATTGCATAATCTTGAAATACATCAAATGGATGTCAAAACCGCGTTTCTAAATGGTGAATTAGAAGAAGAAATCTACATGGAACAACCTGAAGGGTTTGTTGCACCAGGAAATGAAAAGAAGGTGTGTAGACTTGTAAAATCATTGTATGGATTGAAACAAGCACCGAAGCAATGGCATGAAAAGTTTGATAAAACGATGTTGTCAAATGGCTTCAAAATCAATGAATGTGACAAATGTTTCTACATTAAAAACACACCTAATGAATATGTAATCATATGCCTATATGTTGACGATATGCTAATTATGGGAAATGACTCCAAAGTCATTTCCTCGACTAAGAAAATGTTAACAAAACATTTTGACATGAAAGATATGGGAGTGGCGGATGTAATATTAGGGATTAAAATCTCTAAAACATCGGATGGTTTGTCATTGTCTCAATCACATTATGTTGAGACTATACTTAAGAAATTTAAGGCGTATGACGATAAACCGGTTAATTCACCAGTTGACTTAGGTATTCACTTAGCCAAGAATACTGGTGAGCCCATATCTCAATTGGAATATTCGCGTGTCATTGGTAGTTTAATGTATATTACCAACTGCACAAGGCCAGATATAGCATACATAGTCAACAAGTTGAGTAGATTCACTAGTAATCCAAGTGTTGTACATTGGAAGGCATTAAACCGAGTTCTTAGATATTTAAGACACACGGTTGAATATGGATTACACTACTCAAAATATCCTGCGGTGTTAGAAGGATATACTGATGCAAATTGGATATCTGACACTAAGGATTCAAAATCCACGAGTGGTTATGTATTTACCATTGGAGGTGGAGCCGTGTCCTGGAAATCGTCTAAGCAAACGTGTATTTCTCGATCCACGATGGAATCTGAGTTTATTGCGTTAGACAAAGCCGGTGAAGAAGCAGAATGGCTTCGTAATTTTCTTGAAGAAATTCCATGTTGGGAAAAGCCGGTTTCTGCGATTAATATACATTGCGATAATCAGTCGGCAATTGCAAGGGCACAAAACAGTATGTATAATGGCAAGTCTCGACATATCCGTCGGAGACATAATACCATTAAACAATTAATATCGAATGATATAATCTCTATTAACTATGTGAAGTCAAAAGAAAATTTGGCTCATCCTTTGACGAAAGGACTTGCAAGAGATCAAGTATACCATCTTTCGAGGGGAATGGGCCTAAAGCCTATTGAATAGAATTACTATGACGGAAACCCAACCTTGTAGATTGGAGATCCCAAGATCTTGGTTCAATGGGACAACTAAGTCATAAATGATTCAGAATAAAGCACTTATACCCATTCCTAAAATTTAAAGTGCTATGTAAAATGTGTATAAGGATAAGTATACATATATACTTTTAATGATTAATAACCTTAAGATAGAAAGGTATGAGATCACCTATATAAGTGTGAAGTGGGGCCGCTTCTACGAGAATTCGAGGCTTAATTCTCTTAAGAGCACTTATGAAACCAAGAGTAGTCCAGGGCCAAAATGGACTCAACCATGAGAACCGAATAGGTTACATGAGTCATGGTGTTGGTACAGTTGTTTGGTTTTACACGAACGGCTGGATGGTTCAAGACATCGTGTTCACCAACTAACCTAGTAAATCTGATTGTATTCAACTAAAGAAGGTTCAAGGCCACAAGCTATCTATCTTGATGCTATGACTTGTCGTGTGTACTCCATTTGTTAGAGTCTGCATTTCATTCGCATTGCATTTGCATTAATTTTCATTCATGTGGGGGATTGTTGGAAAAATTGGTTTTGACCAATTTATGTGATTATTTAAGTGGAACCATTAATAGTGAATGGAAAATTAAGTCACTTAAAATTGTGACAATATTGGAAAATTAAAAGAATATTATTGAATATTCTAGAATTAATTTAAATGAAAAGATGTGTCTTTTCATATGAAAGATTGTGACTTTTGAAATTAATAATTTCCAATAATTGTGTCTCTTCAATTAGAGACAAATTTGAAAGGATGTGTCTCTTATAAGGGTTGTGTCTTTTAAGATACAACTTTCCAACATTTATATATAGACCCCAAATGCTTGTATTATTTTTTTTAATTCATCAATTCATCATTCATTTATTCAAATGATTTGATTTCTTTCATTTCATCTTTGGAGTACATAAGTCTAATTTTGGTTCGTTGTACTTGTATTTTGGAGTGCTACAAACACAAGTGTTGCCGTTGTATCTTGGGAGTCGATTGCCGTTATCCGTAGGCACCGTTGCGGGGCAAATTCTACTTAAGGACAAAGAGTCCAACTCTTTCCTCGGCATTGTTCCTTCTTTTCTTCTTTTTCTTGTTTCGTATTTTCCTTGCCGTTACTCTGTCCAAATTTCGGCACGGATTTACAAATTTTCATTATTTGGCGTCACTATTCAAAAATCCACCCAACAGAATCTTGATTATATAATTTAGTAGAGGAAGATGAAGAACTATTATTAAGATTCGATATTTTTAAATTTTAAGGGTTTTTTGAAAATCGTAATTTATATTTGTATTAGTATTATATTAGAACTAGTGTTTCACCCGTGCGATGCATGGCATCATGTTGAAACATATAATTGGGACTTCAATATTTTCTAATTTTTTTTAATTATATTTCAAACATGTGTACAATGAAATAGATAGAAAAATAATAAAATGATATTGTAATTAATAGAGTTGCGGTGTTTTCACTATAAATTTTGAAAAACTTCTATATAAACTACATTCGTAGTTGAGTTTATTATATTCCCATTTTTGTCGCAAATGATCATCTTCAAGCACTGCGATTCGTCACTCTAAAGACTGTAAAGTACAATTGTCCATGGTTGAAAAAGTGACATCTTTAAATAAATACCAACCTTGAAAAGTGATTAACTCTTATTGATATTCATAGCATACGAAGTTACCAAATGAAATTGTCACATTTTGAATTTGAAAGACAATCTTGCATGTGTTTGATTGAAAAGATGGAAAATTGATGGTAATAAAATATTTTTTAGGAATTGATTTGCCTGAAAATTATTTTACTGAAAAATGCCAATTGAAAGTGTCGGGTGAAAAAGTAGGAAATTTTCCTAAATTTGTTGTTTGATTGATATAATTTTTCATTGCAAATAAAACAAAATTTAGTTATTTTAATTAAAAAAATTATTTTTATTTTTCATTTCTCACAGTAATCAAATGTGATGAAAATATGTTTTCCACCTGGGGAAATGTTTTCTCACCAAATATGTGAGAAAATATTTTTAAGACAAATGAGTTAAATGTGCTTTAATTAGTTGTATCTTGAAAAATATTTTTTGAAGTAAATTTTCCAATCAAACATCAAACAAATACAAGAGGAGGAAAACATTTTCCATAATTTGATATTTTCTATGCAAATGACAGTGAATCAAACACATCATAAATTATGTCAGTGCATCATCAAAATAAAAAATTTGTACCTTGCAAGATTGCTATCGAGAAATTTTGCTTCGACAACGTGATTTTCAAGTTTTGTAACAATTAAACTCGTACCATTACAAATTCCTACAAAGTGATCAATATTCCGCAACAATAAAAAATATAATCACTATATAATAAATTTGAAAATATTTTTTGTTTGTATTCACAAAAAAGGAGAAGACTTTTGCAACAAAAATTACATGAACTATTTAATTTAAAAAATTAACGAACATAGAAAATTCTATAAACATAGACAAATATAGTAGGGTCGAATGTACAATATAAACAACATGTAATATACAAATGCAATAGTCGTACAGAAATTTATAATTCGTTCAAAAATTTTAATTATAAAAGGATACAAAGTACAAACAATGGTAAAAAATAATATGAAAAAGTTAAGTGAAAAAGTTGTAAATTAAAATAACATAAAGATTTAATCATTAAATAATAAGTTTGAAAATAATTTTTATTTTTACTTACAAAAAAGGGAAAATAATTTTAAGAATATACATTCAATTATTGCTACAAAAATTACTTTAACTATTTAATTTTAAAAATAAATAATAAAAAATATTTTAAAAAGTAAAAAAATTAATAAGTCTAGGTAAATAAAGTAGCGATTCGAATATAATCAAAATGTAAATTTAAATACTCAACACATAAATTAACCAAAAAGTTGACCATATTGTAATCAAACATTTATTAACCAAATAAATATTAATCAAATAGTTAACAACATTGTATTAACACATTGTGTTCACACTGAAGCACTAAATATTAATTAAATAGTTAATTATATTGTAATCAAACATTTATTAACTAAATATAGTTAACATAAATATTTAATCATTACATAATAAGCTCCTGTTTATTATTGATCATTAAAAAGTTTTTTTTTTTTTTTTTTCAATTTTAATCATACATTTCAATATTAAAGTATTCTACACATAAATCCAATTTTTTTTTTTTTTTTTTTTCATTTTCAACCCCACAAAATCACATCAATCACTATTCAATTCAAAATTTTTTTAAATAATGTACATCAAGCTTGGAAATAATTTTTGTTTTACTTAATAAAAATAAAATGGAGAATAATTTTAAAAATATACATCTAGAAAAATGTTGCTACAAAAATTACTTTAACTATTTAATTTAAAAATTTAATAAACTTAGGTAAATATAGTAATTGTTTAAAAATAATCCAAATACCAAATGCAAACTTAAATAATCAAGTATTCATGAACCAAATAAATATTTATCAAACAATTAATCATATTGTAGTCAAACATTAATTAATCAAATAGTTAACCAAATTGTATTTACACAACATATGGAACCACTAAATATTAACAAAATAGTTAAATCGCATTTTATTATATATATAGTTAAACAACATTGTATTATATATAGATAGAGGGAGGGAGGGAGAGAGAGATATATATTATTATTATTATAAAGAAGATAAAAATTAATTATGCAATTCCAATGGACTATTCATTAAACCACTATCATATACTAATGGAACACGTTCCAAAGCAATGAATAACATTAAAACTCTTGTATTTTCGCATGTATGTATGGATTCAACAAATAGGGTAATATAATGCTGACTAATAAGATGATAGTAATTAATAATAGTAACAATAAATGCTATACCGAAATTGTGTAATAATACCTAGTAAAAAAAAATATATATATATAAATTCAAAATGGCGGGAAATTGTGTCAAAATAGTAGGTGCGGACAACTTTGTTATAATATAGATATAGATTCTTTTAACAGATCTTTTACTTTGCTTTTAATTTTTTGTGAAAGAGATTTTTGATGATGGTGTCATAGATCACGTTTGACAAAGCTTTTACTTCCTTCCTTTTATTGTAGAAAATCTTTTTTCAGAAGGATAATTCCTTACACACAAAATGAATAACAAAATAGATGACATACCCCTCACATAGAGGGGAACCCACCTACATGTGGACCCCCTTCATGTGAGGGGTGTGTCATCCATTTTGTGATCTTTTTTGTGTGTGTAGCATGGTCCTTTTCAGAAAGTTATATTAGAAATGTTACTTTTAATACTTACTCCATCCCACAAAGATAGGCTTACTTTTATTTTTACACTGATTAAGAAAATATAATTAATATATGTTGAAACTATAAATTTACCTACATTCTACCTAATATACCACTACATTAAATAATAAGTTGTTCATATTTATTGATAACAATTCATATTAAATATGGGTATATTAGAAAATGAAGATATATTAATATACTAAAAAAAAAGGAAAGTAACCTATCTTTGTGAGACGAATAAAAAAAGAAAATAAGCCTATCTTTATAGAACGGAGGGAGTATTTTTTTTTTTAGAAATTAAATAAAACACTTTCAAGAAATTTTCGAATGTGTTCAAAAATAGATTCTAATAATCAAAAGTACACTTTTACTTCTTATAAACTTGACATACTTTCTCAAAGGTGGAGATTAAAATCAAATTTAGTATATTTGAATAGAAAGTGACAAAATGTTGTTGAAAGTTGGAATCCCATAAAACATTTGATTGATATTAATTATTAACATTGACTTTAAATAATATTTTATTGGTAACACTATCTGCTTTATAAATTGATTTATTCATGATTCTAAGTTTAAAAGTAGTAGTTGAAAATTGAATAAAGAAAATGTGTGTGATCAAAAAGTACTCTCTCCATCCCACAAAGATAGTCCACTATTCATTTTTTGTCCGTCCCAAAAATATAGTCCACTTTCTTTTTTGAAAGTGAAGTTAATATTTTATGTCTCATGTTACCCTTATTTAATTTGTTTTTAATAGTCTAAATGAATTTATATTATTTCAATTTTGTGGAAAATTACAAAATTTATTAAGGATATATTAGGAAAATGGATTGTAAAACTTATTTTTTCAACAATATTAATTAATATTTTTTAATCTGTGTGAAAATGAGTTGATGACTATCTTTATAGAAAAGAGGGAGTAATTTTGTGTGAAAATGAGTTGATGACTATCTTTATAGAATAGAGGGAGTAATTTACCCAACACTTGCTAAAATTTATATTATAAACTACCTCCATATGGTAAATGATAACATATTTTTTCAAATCATTTTTCAATTACACACATTTTTTAAAATCAGTTTTTTAACTACATATTTTACTTCGAAAACATAGTACTCTCTGTTTATAAACAAAATCATTTTACCAAACGGGGGTATATTTTTAGGAAATGATGTTGAATTTTGATTATACGTGTCAATGAAGAAAATAATTTTACTTTTCAACTACATATTTTATCACGAAAATAAAATATTTTTTGTTTACAAATAAAATAATTTTACCAAACGGGGTATATTTTTAGGAAATGATGTTGAATTTTTTTTTGTGAAAGTAAAATGATGTTGAATTTTGATTATACGTGCTAGTGAAGAAAATAATTTTACTAACAAATTTCTAAATATGGGGCGTGGAAGTCTAAACTAGTGACGCGGTCCTATGGCTAGAAATCTACAACCCATATGATAAGAGTCAACACTAGGTTCCCGCCCCTGATCCGAGACGTGTTGCCCTTTCTCACACTCAAACCATTATACTGACGTGGGTTCATCGTACACGCTCATTTTTCTACAATTTCACACTTCAGCCGTCAAGTTCGTTTACTTTCTCTTTCTTTCTCTTACCTTTTCTTTTCCTCACGTGGAACGCGCCGCATAGCATGGGGCAGCTAGAACCAGTCATTTTCACTCTCAAAATTATTATTATTATTATTATTATTATTATTATTATTATTATTATCAATTTATATAAATAATATAATTTTTATATAACTTTTTAATTTTATACATTTTTTGAAAATCACATTTATTCACATATTTTATCTCAAAAATTACAAAAAAAATCGTTTATAAATGACCAAAAGTCAATAGAATAGAGCATTTCCGTTGATAAACATTTTTTAGAAATATTATTTATAAAAGGCGAAATCGAAATGAGTAAAATAATAATATTTTGTTGATTTATTTTATTTAAAAAGTAGGAATTGGTGAATGAAAATTTTTAATCAACCGAAATCATTGACTTCTAATTTGTGGGTCCAATGACACCTGGCAACAACAATGACGCACTGTCTGACGTTGTCATTAACAAATCCTACTTGCTTTCTCACTACACACGCACGCCTGCACCAAATCGTCAAACTTCTGGTCTACGAGAAAGTTTTTCTTTGTCTCTCTCTTCCTCCAACACTTTTATATACATTTGCTCTTTGCACTTGTAGAAGACTTCTCAAACTCCTGACCTCGTTTTCATTTTCTCCATCTTAAGCTCTTTTGATTGAATTCTTGATAATTTATGGACAAAGGATGGTGTCTGACCCTTGAAAATTCTGATCCAGTTGGGTTTTTTAAGAACAAGCCAGAATTCGGGTTTAATTTGACCCAAAGGTTATACGGTAGAGAGGGTACCGGTACTATGTTTCCGGTGAATCAGAATGGTAGAGAAGAACAATCTGCTTCATCTCCGGCCGATGAGAAACCAGTCGTTTTAGGAGAAGTAGACTTCTTTTCCGATAAGAATAGGCCTATCAAGGATATGTCTGTCGAAAAAGAAGATCTAAACACAGCAAGGGAATCGGATGTTAACGTAAGTTGTATTTGTTATCATAAAGAATTAATTTCTGGATATGCAGTCAAGATTATTATTGGTATTTACTGGGTTTTTTTATTTTACTTAATTATGTGTATGCGTATAGACTGGTTTGCAACTTGTTACGGCTAACACTGGAAGTGATCGATCAATGGTTGATGATGGGTTTTCATCAGATGTTGAAGATAAGCGAGCAAGAAATGAGGTAATTAATGAGATTCAGTTTAGGAGTTTGTGTCAGCTAACTGTAACTTAAATTTCTAATTATTTCTTTAATTATTCTTTTTCTGTAATATATAGCTAGCAAAAATGAAAGTTGATCTTGAAAAAATGAATGCTGAAAATCAAAGGTTAAGAGGGATTCTGAGTGAGGTGAGCAGGAATTATAGTGCGTTGCAGATGCATCTTGTGGGATTAATGCAACAGCAAAACTCAACAGCGCATGATAGCACACAAGAACACGAGGTAAGTAATTCAAATATGTTTACATTAATCGGTCTTTTCTTTTGTTTCTGAGATGCTAATACAGTAATATTTGTATGTTGGGTTCAGAATTTACATAGCAGATCTCTTGAGAAGAAGCAAGAAAATGGAGATGAGCCATCTAATTCTTCATCAGAAGAAAGAATTACATCTGGATCAACTCACAAAAAGATTGGCAGTGCTGAGAGCCCAGAATCAGATAATCTTGGTCCTAACAAGATTCCCAAGTTGAATCCCTCAAACCCAGAATCCACGGAGGCTACCATGAAGAAAGCTCGAGTTTCTGTTCGAGCCCGGTCAGAAGCTCCCACGGTACGTAATTGAGTTTTTACTGCTAATTCGATCTCATCGAGATTCAATTTGACTCAAACCCTATTTCTGATTACTTGCAGATTTCTGATGGATGCCAATGGAGAAAATATGGTCAAAAGATGGCTAAAGGAAACCCATGTCCACGAGCTTATTATCGTTGCACCATGGCAGTCGGTTGTCCAGTGCGCAAGCAAGTATGTAATATGTTTATTTTCTTGATAAATTAATTTTCCAATGTAATTTTATCCTTTCGTGACTCGTGTTATGATTAATATCACAAAAGGTTCAAAGGTGTGCTGAGGACCAAACAATCTTGACCACAACCTATGAAGGAACACATAATCATCCACTACCTCCGGCCGCCATGGCTATGGCGTCAACCACCTCAGCCGCTGCCAGTATGCTTCTTTCAGGATCAATGCCTAGTCTAGATGGTCTGATGAATCCCAATTTTCTTGCAAGTACCATTCTTCCATATTCATCAAATATGGCAACAATTTCTGCCTCAGCTCCTTTTCCCACTGTCACTTTAGACCTAACTCAGAGTCCAAATCCATTACAGTTCCAAAGAGTACCCCCTACTCAATACCAAGTCCCATATTTCCCAGTTCCTCCTCAAAACTTTGTTCCAGTAACAAACCCGCAAATGCATCAGGTTTTTGGCCAAGCTCTGATTAACCAATCCAAGTTTTCAGGGCTTCAGACTTCTCAGAATAATATTGAACAAATTCGGCCAACGCAACACCGCCAGTCCTTCGCCGACACTCTAAGCGCCGCCACTGCAGCAATCACGGCTGATCCCAATTTCACTGCTGCCCTTGCCGCTGCCGTCACCTCCATCATGGTTGGCGCGCGACCAGACAGTGGTAACACTGCCAATAACGATACCAGTGTAAATACAAGCACCAGCAACAAATCCAGCAGTTTTCTGGGGAATTAATCCAAGCGTTTCGGCTATCCCTTTGTGGTCATTTTTTTTTGTACTTTTGTCAAAATTAATACCTTTCTTCATGTTTTTTATTCATTATGTTTTTTATTTTTATTTTGAGTGTCTAACTCTAATGTGGATTTACACGTTCTTAAGTTTTAGTATGTATTACACACAAAAAATACATCATTTATATTTTGTTTTATAATAATAAATTTAAAGTTTTCAGCATATATATCCAACACGTTCAACCATACTCGACTTCTTATCCCAAAAAGGTCGTTTTAAGCTTGGGCAAACTGACATCTTCCCATGTTAGGGTTTCATTTTGGGTGTCGGATTTCTAATCTTTATAGATTTATATTTATTTACTTTTTTGTTTATTACTCATGACCACAAATTTTATTTACACTCGGACATTCACAAAAGCCTTAAGCCCAAACTCTTTCACAAACATAATCTCTTAATCAAATGTGTAATCCCGAAGACCACCATGAATTCGAGAGAAACCTCAACCCTGACGGTCTGACCACATGAATATCATCCCTTACTATATTTTATATATCACCGAGGAGGACCTCAACCTCAATCACCATGAACCCAACCCCTCATGATGGCAGAGTTGACCTTGATAATTAGGGGTCCTATGTGACAATTTAAAATGGTGCTCATTTCATTTAACTTAGAAACATATTAAAAAAAATTAAATTATATTTCAATACTAGTATTTTATTACAAAATATGAAATTTAAATAATTGTTTATTTCTTACACTTCATTAAATATAAAAGTGCAAATAAATTTCAAAAGTACATTCGAAACTTTTGAAAATGCACTTGTCTTCAATAAAGCATTGTTCAAGTCACTAACCACTTCGTACGATTCCACATGAGCAAACCTTAAAAAAAAAGTAATCCTTGAAATGTAACAATCATTTAAAAATATTTCTTCTCGCATTTTAGAAGCAAACATACTAATTAAACTCTTGTAATCAATATTTTCTAGCAAATCTTGTTCAATAGATATCAAAACTAGCTCATTCAGTCTTTCTTGTAACATGGTTGAACACGAATAAGTTTTTAATAATTTCAATATTGAAAAACTTCTTTCTGCAGATGCAACAGTAACAGGAATGGTCAATATTCTATAAGCAATAAATGCATCTGGAAAGCAATTCAATCTTTTCAAATAAGTTAGAATATCAAAAGCCGTCTTTGTTTCTTTTAGTAAAAGATTGCGCAAAATTTTTAACTCTTGAAATAAATCTTGGCCGTCAAGATCGCAACAATTTACATGTTTTAGAACAACATCAAGATGTTTACAACATGCTTTCAAATTAGCATCATCCAATGAATTTAACCTCTCAGAAGAAAACAGAAATCAAAAGTTTTTTTCATATACATTGAACTGATCAAACCTATGGTCAAGTGAACCAATTGCTTGATCTACTATATCAAGAAAGTAATTGGTTCTAAAAGAATCTTCAGGTGATTGTTTATCCTCTACAGTAGTATTTTCATCAAAATGTTCTTCTTACGAATAGAACGTTTCACTTGAAATACAGGATTAATTTTCATTTCAGCAGCAATTTCTTTAACAATATTTATAACATCATTTAATTCAGTTTCCCTATACTTTTTGAAAAAAAAAAATGATGAGCCCTTTCACTTCATCAATAGCAATGTCAATAAACATGTCATTAGATTGTAAAAGTTTACTAATCTAGTTAACAACATACAAAATCTCATACAGGATAATTATAGCGATTGAAAAACTCAAAATTCCCAACACAAAGAGTTGCTAAAGAGTTAGCTCGACATCTCACATCATTGTCATTTTCAAGTTCAGCTACTATACGAGTAAAGTTTCTCTTAATTCAGGAGATTTGAATCTAATTATTTTAACAACTTCAACATGATTTTCCCATCGTGTAGCCGACAATGGCTTGACATTAGTTTTTAACATTTTCTTCAGTATTTTCCATCTCTTTGTACTTGAAGCTAAGGCTCAAGTTTGATTAATGCTTGGATCGAGAACTCAAAGTCAAAAGTGCTCATTGTTGTCTATAGAGCAATTGCAAAGGTGAATGAAATGGACTGGAGGGAAAAAGGAAGTTGAATCGTTGGACTTGGATCGGCTCTATTAGTATTATGGAAAATGAGGGTCTCTTTTATTTTAATAATAAAACTATTCTAAATTTTGAACAAAAAAATTTTTAAAAATTGTATTAACACAATTTTTTTCGGTGCCTTATAAAATATTTTTTTTTGTCCCTATAATCAATTTTTTTCTTTGAGCGCCCTATAATAATTTTTTTCTTTAAGTGCCCTTTTGAGACTGTGTCCAAAAAGGAGCTCAATAGATCACCAACAAGGGCCCAATAGAGGCCTAATGGGCCTTGGCCCATGACTGAAGCTTGGGATATCTCATTGGGGCCAACTGTCGAGGTGGAATAGTACATGAACCTTTTTAGCTGAACTGATTTATATCTAACTGAGGTGCTCTATGGTAACGCTTTGGACGGGTGATGGGACAATGGATGGTGTCAGAGATGTGACATTGTCTTTATCAAAAATGTGACGGAACGGACGCCCATCCCCTACCAAACGTATGCCAGAAAGTAAGATCCTCCTCTCCAGCAGTTAGGGTAAATACACGTGTAAAGTCCACCACGTGTCGCCATTCAAAACCATAACTTCCCTTATAAATAGAATACTCCTATCACCGAATAAAGGGTTAGCAATCATATACTCTTAACTAAATATTTTTACTCTCACTCTATTTTCTCTCTGTTACACACTTATATTTCTCGCACCCAATTTATATTTGCTTGAAATGAGTACTGACTTTGACATCGGAGTTCAAACGGGAGCCACCTCCGCCCCCTTTGCAAACTGAGTGTTTGTCACAGTGTGCAGGAGATCCACGTGTTCAAGAGGGAGGAGCTGAGACGTGTTGGTTCAAGGTCCAGTCGGATTTTGTGGTCAACATTTTGCCGTATAATAAAAAAAAATTTGGTGCCCCTATAATGTAGAGGCCCTATGGGGTCGCACCACCTGCGCAACATTAGGGTTGCCTCTGCATGAAGGGCTCGAGTTCGAACGCATGAATATTATCTCATATTACATATTGATACCCCGAGGATGTTCTTGTGACGACCCGAATTCTCGACCATTCGAGTGCCACTAAAAGTGACTCATATCATATTATCTAGACTTAAATAGTAATGTAAAATTATTCAAAAGAATAAATTAGAATCCCATAATTTTATTTGTGAATAAAAATAGAACATAATCTTCTTACATAAAGTTCAACATAATTATCTCATCAATCTTAACCACTTTTGCCACTTCCATGTTGACCGCCTCGAACCTTCAATTATCTGAAAATGGTAAATATCGTGGAGTGAGATTTATAAAATCCCAGTAAGTATACCAAGCATAAATTTTCTTTTGAAAGCATATGGATCATTTTCATCATAACATAGGATATGATCGAAATACTCATAAACATAGGGAGACACAAGAATTTTACCGAACTTAAATGGCAAGAATTCTTATGTGTAGCGCTACTAAACTCCGGTACCCTTAGCATAATCATAAACATATCATATGGGACCCATATAAATCTTGTGAGATTTATTTCATAGCAATGATCCAAACATTTTCGTTAAAAACATAAGGTATTTTACTTTTCATAAAAACATACTTACTTTTCTTAAAAACATAAGGTGTATTTACCTTTCATAAAAACATACTTACTTTTCATAAAAATATAAGGTATACTTACATTTCATAAAAACATACTTACTTTACATAAAAACATAAGATATACTTACATTTCATAAAAACATACTTACTTTACATAAAAACATAAGATATACTTACATTTCATAAAAACATACTTACTTTACATAAAAACATAAGATATACTTACATTTCATAAAAACATACTTACTTTACATAAAAACATAAGATATACTTACATTTCATAAAAACATACTTACTTTACATAAAAACATAAGATATACTTACATTTCATAAAAACATACTTACTTTGCATAAAAACATAAGATATACTTACATTTCATAAAAACATACTTACTTTACATAAAAACATAAGATATACTTACATTTCATAAAAACATAAGGTGTATTTACCTTTCATAAAAACATACTTACTTTTCATAAAAACATAAGATATACTTACTTGTCATAAAAACATACTTACTTTTCATAAAAACATAAGGTGTATTTACCTTTCATAAAAACATACTTACTTTTCATAAAAACATAAGATATACTTACTTGTCATAAAAACATACTTACTTTTCATAAAAACATAAGGTGTATTTACCTTTCATAAAAACATACTTACTTTTCATAAAAACATAAGATATACTTACTTGTCATAAAAACATACTTACTTTTCATAAAAACATGAGGTGTATTTACCTTTCATAAAAACATACTTACTTTTCATAAAAACATAAGATATACTTACTTGTCATAAAAACATACTTACTTTTCATAAAAACATAAGGTGTATTTACCTTTCATAAAAACATACTTACTTTTCATAAAAACATAAGATATACTTACTTGTCATAAAAACATACTTACTTTTCATAAAAACATAAGGTGTATTTACCTTTCATAAAAACATACTTACTTTTCATAAAAACATAAGATATACTTACTTGTCATAAAAACATACTTACTTTTCATAAAAACATAAGGTGTATTTACCTTTCATAAAAACATACTTACTTTTCATAAAAACATAAGATATACTTACCTTTTAAAAGATTAAAATGAAGTGTAGTAGTAAATGGACCAAAACTTTCTTGACCACCTTGAATTTCTCTTACTTGTGGATTTTGTCAAGAGATTGGAAATAAATGTATATGTGTAGAGTTGTGTGTAAAAGAGATGGGTTTAAATAGATGTATAAAGTTGGCATATTGTAAACATAATCATTCAATTCTATTAATTTTAACACATCCTTTTCTTAAAGTAAAGCACCATTCATATACTTTTCCATATTTATACAAATATTATGCTCTTCATGATTACATATAATGGAGTCTTATCAACCATTCATATACTTTTCCATATTTATACAAATATTATGCTCTTCATGATTACATATAATGGAGTCTTATCAACCATTCATATACTTTTTCATATTTATACAAATATTATGCTCTTCATGATTACATATAATGGAATCTATAATTCATTCATATACTTTTCCATATTTATACAAATATTATGCTCTTTATGATTACATATAATGGAGTATATAATTCATTCATATACTTTTCCATATTTATACAAATATTATGCTCTTCATGATTACATATAATGGAGTCTATAATTCATTCATATACTTTTCCATATTTATACAAATATTATGCTCTTCATGATTACATATAATGGAGTATATAATTCATTCATATACTTTTCCATATTTATACAAATATTATGCTCTTCATGATTACATATAATGGAGTATATAATTCATTCATATACTTTTCCATATTTATTAAATTAAGATTCTCATAATTATTATATATAATGGAACCTCTCATGCTTGCATATATTTTCTTAATTTCAATAATAAAAATAATTTTTGTATAAATAAATATTGGGATAACATTGAATTAAGTACTTGGATTTAATATACTTTAAATCAAGAGAATGGAGATATTTTTAGAAATTCGGAATTTAATTTAAAATCGAACGATCTCGATTATTTCTTGACTTGGCTATACGAATACGTCGTGGCGTTAACTTAATAAAAATGGGTGAAATAGTAGCGACACGATTTTCTATTAAAATAATTATTAATCGCGTAAAAATTCTTGGTCGCTACAGTTCTTAACCCCAACAATCATTTATATCTCGAGCATATCCTATGTCTTTATCCTCGAGCACTTGAATATTTAGCCACGTCATATTTTGGTACCCCCGAGTACTTTTCGAACCTCGAGGCCGAGAACTTGAACATTGCACCATGCACCATATTGAACATATTACACATGAAAACACAAAAAAAATATTATTTATATTTTGTTTTATAATAATATATTTAAAGTTTTCAGTATATATATCCAACACGTTCAACCATACTAGAGTCTAGACTTCAAACATGAAGGCAAAGATGGGGTGCAAATAGCATTGCCCTTTTCATAATTTCAATGGACCAAAATACCTTCGATAATTATATACTACAATTATTTTGAAATCGAAAAATATGCAATATTAATGTCAAATCCAAGATCTCAATGAGAACTTTAGTACAAAATCACAAGTGAGAATTAACTATAAATATGTCGTTCCTAAAATCAGATCAAAGAATAAAGGTAAAAAATTTATTTGGTACAGTTTACTTTTTCTCAATATCCCATTATGTCAAAAATTATTTTATTTAAAAATATTTATAATTTCTTAATTTAACTTAATTTGGTTGTAAATAACTAATTTCAATTCGAGTTGTTTTTCTTATCAAATTAAAAGAAAAAATAAGTATCTGAGATTTTTAAGTAAATTCAATTAAGTCCGAATAATTCTTGCAACTTCAAATTTCGATTAATTAATTTGTCATTTTTAAATTAATTTAACTTATTTATTTACTTACTCATCTTTTTCATTTACTAGTATTCGCACCCGTGCGATGCACGAGAAATAAATTTATAACTAATAATTAATGAATAAGTACATAAATATATTCAATAATTAATGAAAATGTGAGACATGTATAACGAAAACAATTAAATTTAAATATTATGGGAAAGAATATGAAAAAATATAAAGATATTAAATAGTGAAATTCAATTTAAATTACGAAATACTTCTTTAAAAACAACATTAGCGGTTGATTTTGTTCTCTGCATCATCTTGATCACAAATCATGATTTTCAAACCATTACGATTTGTGACCCTCGATACTGCAACATAGAGTTGTCCATGACAGAAAACTGGTTTCTTCAAGTATAGTCCAACATGAGACAACGATTGACCTTGACTTTTGTTTATGATCATGGCATACGATATAATTAATGGATACTGTCTTCGTTGAAATCTGAATCGCAACCTTGAACCTGATGGTGTAAGGGTCATACGTGGAATAAAAACTTTATCTCCAGCATTAGCTCCTGTCAAATTTTTTGCCTCAATCATATGGTTTCTTAATTTGGTAATTAGAAGTCTAGTACCATTGCACAGACCAATTGAATGATCATATTTCTTAGCAGCATGACAGGGATTCCAACCTTTAATGTCAACACATGATTACGAACACCCGAACATCTAATTCCATTCAAAAACTCTGGGGTGTGAAGATCTTGAAGTAGATCAACATTACTATCAGATTTGCATGTTGCGTCACTGCTCAAATATGTCCTCGTATTAGATTCAATACTTGTTACTATAAATTCATTAACTGAGTCCACAACATCAAGGGTTGGTGCAAGAATAGCTCGACCTTGCAGATAAGACGTATAATCTTCCACACTTGATAAATTGGGATATGTGGAATCCACAATTGCTGCAATTGGATTGCCGACATCCTTTACCAAAATATCATCTGGTATATCAATTGTTGCATTACCGTCATTTGGACCCCCAGCAAGTCCATCTCCTATGGTTGAAATCCAATCAGAAAATTGTCAAAGTTCATCACACTGACGTTGGTTACCAATTTTTTTGAAGGCGCATATTCTTGGTCAATCTTAAAATTTGACAATGTCTCCAAAGATACGAAGTCAAGTATCGAATACCTCATTTGTAAAATATATACTTAAAAAGGAATTTCAAAAAATTGAGATGTGAATTAATGAATAACAAATCATACATAGATGAATTATCAAAAAGTGGCTATATTGCCACCACAAAATTTAATTCTTACACCACATTTTAAGTGATTTATTTATTGACTAAAATAGACATAAAAGAAATTATAAAAATACCCTTTTATTTTTCTCTCGCTATTTTTAAATACACCACAATCTTTCAAATAAATTTATTTTCTTTTCTTCTTTATATTTATGGTGACTATATTGCCACCACAAAATTTATTTTTTACACCACAATTTAAAGTATATTCTTTATTTATAAAAATAGACATAAATAAAATTACATACATATTCTTTTAATATTATCTCACTAAAAATAATTTTTATATACATCACATCTTTCAAATATTCTCTTATCTTCTCCATGTTTATTTTTCTAAATCATCTTGTTCTTCTTGTTATTTTATATTTTTGCTTTTCAATACCAAGTTAATTAGAATAGATGTTAATACAATAATTTCATATGAGTTTTCAAATAATAACATCATGCAAACATTAAAATAAATTAAAGTTTAGGACTTTAGGTTAGTGAAAGATTTTTATTGTTCAAGGTTCCCTATATTTTGATGTCACCTAGGATTTTGGTTATTTAATTATATTTGATTTTCAATTAAATTTTATATTCGGTTTTCGAATTCTATGGTTTTTCAATTACATATATTTGCGTGTTCATACTGCATTCCACCTATCGTGTTTTCAATTGCATCTAGTATTAAAAAAAAAATAGTGATTCCAATTGCATCTAGTATTTAAAAAAAAAATGTGTATCAAGTATTTAGAAGCCGGTCGCCTACTATGTTTATATGAAATTGAATATCTTATTGTTTCAATTATCCATCAAACATCAATTAAAAAATGTGTACCATGGAAATTTGAACCTAATTAATTGTAATTAAGGAAACAATGGGTGGCAATGATGAGGAAAAATGGGAGAAATATAGGGAATTTGGAATGATGAGTACACCAC
This sequence comes from Ligustrum vulgare, assembly GCA_963555705.1. NCBI lineage: Eukaryota > Viridiplantae > Streptophyta > Magnoliopsida > Lamiales > Oleaceae > Ligustrum > Ligustrum vulgare. The sequence continues at coordinate 34,912,259 of OY743190.1, read as the reverse complement.
AATAATAATTATTTTTTTTTAAAAGTTTTTATAGGATTATGAGTATTATTGTAAATTTGTTGTGGTTTATTTATTGAAAATATATTTTAATTGTGGTGTGATTATAATGTGGTGTAGTAAATAAATTTTGTGGTGGTAATATAATTACCATTATCACAAACCCACTACACGTCCAAGCCCAATAAGATTCAAATACACACACTCTCTCTCCCTAACTCCAAATACGTATTATAATCTGGTGACTTTAATATTAAACGGAACCACTCTTCAACACAGACCCATCGAAAAGACAACACCGGTTCCATGGAAAAATCAGCTCGTATATAGCTTTTGCACGATTTTGAGGCAATTTCACATATTTTCCAGTCACCTTCGGAAACTATTCAGCAACAAAGAACATAAATGTGGTTGCTGGGATGTGTTCATGGCTTCAAGCTGTTTTTTTTTTTTTTTTTTAAATAATATGGTTTAAAAATTATTTCTCCATTTTTTGTAGAAAAGCTTATTATTAATCTCTTCTCGATTCTAACATTAATAATTATTTCGTTCATTCGTGTAGCTTTTTTTGTGATTATATTCTATAAAGGTTCAGATTTGGACCCGAAACTTTATGGGTGCCAAAACTTGGTACTAGATCTGGAAGATCTAACCCTCAAACGGACATTTTCAAGATTATTATGTGGTTCAGATTAGGTAACATCTATTTCAGTTTTTTCCCTATTTTCGTGTCCATGAGTGCTTTTTTTTTTGCATATACAACGTAGTAGTAATGTATTCATTTCTCAAATACACAGAGTGAAAAATAAAACAACATATTTCAACCGTGTAATAAAAAAATACAAAAAAGTTTGATTTGATTGGATACCTGTATTGCAAAAATCTCTTTGAATATTTATTATGATTTTTTTTTATTTGACAGTAAAATAAAGCATCCATTTAGAAATAAATTTTTGGATATGCTCTTTTTTTTTTTTTAAAAAAAAATAGAACTAAATCATATGGTTTCTACTTTTTGTATAAAACACGGTATTGAAATATATACATGTACCGTTATTTTATACAAATTTATATTTAGTTGTGAATCGCTAATACTATTCAATTGAAAATATAATAGAGATCTATTTGTGGTAAACAACTAATGAATAGGATTTTTAATTTTTAATGTATTAAAAATAATGGGATAAAAATTGCATTACGTGGTGTATGTAAGTTCCTTTTTTTTTCTCTTCGTGTGAGTCATTAATAGAAATTGGTTTATAATCATTTTTTGAGATTATTGTTAACAAAACTTGATTACATATACATTGATCTCAAAATATTCGGAAAGATCCGTCTATCTCCTAAAAACCGTCAAATTGATTATTTTTTGAAGAAATATTTGAGCCATTCACTGAGTGTAATGTCTTAAAGAATATTTTCATTGTTGTAGGACATTAAATAAATCGCAACATAATGCAAGTCCGCCAAAGTAAAATGACTGAGAGAAATACACTTCCAATCTTATCGAAATCTGGTATAGATTTAGTGTATCCATTGATATCTAAATTGTCACCATAAATAGGTCCAAGCTTTGATGCCATTCATAGATTTTTATAATCGAGTACATATATCTAACCAAAAATACTTTTAAAACTTCGATCCATCCTAAATCTATCTATCGTAATATGATTACCTAAAAAGTATGAAATCAATGAATTTGTATAACTTACCTTTATTATGCAACAAATCTTCAAAAACCAACCTTATCCCCTAAAATAAGCAGAAAATCAATATTGTTAATTAACTTATAGAAACATAATAAAAACTAAATCATAATTGTACTAAATAAATATATGACTCTTTTATTACCGCTAGAATCACTTCCAAGATCCACATACGACTCTCCATCACCTGAAGAAGTACCACCTAACATTTTTTACACTTACATTATGAATGTGATAATTGACTGTAAAGATTGAGATCTACACGTGCAGGACTGAGAATAATATTGATTGAGCACTGCCACCATTGCATTAATAATCTAATTTTATTGAAAGGGTATTATAAATCCATCAGGTAGTCAGCAAACTTACTTGTGATTGGTTTTCCTTTATTTCTGGTTGCAATATTGTGAACTTCAGTCTCCAAATCTGTAACCATGCTTGGAGTTGAACCGGATGTATCATCCCTAGTTGCTAACTACCTTTTGTGTGCTACTGCTTCAATAAATTATGTTATTTTTATATGAAACTATTAGTAGCAGACAAATACAAAATAAACAAAATATTTAGTCCAGAGTAAATAAATATCTAGGAAGCTGGATAAACTTACATCCTGAAATATCACAAAAAGGGCTACTACTACCAAGATTCATCGGATCAACAATATTTTCTGCCCTTGTAGTAATTTTCTTGCACAACAATTAAAATAAGCTCAATTTACATGTTTCATAATTATTCATCTTCTTAAATAAATTTCGATAACTGTATGAGGCTTACTTGAATTAGGTTGCACATTTTGGTTTGAGTAATAGGTAGAAATATTAGTGTCTGAAATTGCATTTATGTTTGTCAACTAAAACTTCCCTGGACCCAAAGCACTACTTAACCTAACAAATCCATTCGAAAATTCCGAATTCGATGTTTGATGCGGATCTGTACGAATGCCAGACAATAAGTTGGAGCTTCTTATTCCTGCAATTAATTTTCAACAAAGTAATATTAATCAATCATTTATAACATAAATAAGAAAGATAATAGTACAAAAAAAAAATTGGTAGAACCACAAATTATCATTTTTTTGGAAAAAGGGACTACACCTTCTGTGATATCACGAAAAGGGATCCTGAAAGAGTGGCTGGTTGGAGTTTCGTAATTGTTAGATATTGTTGTCACTTCGTTGCCATCATTTCTGTATAACATAACAACATGTTAGGGTAAAATGAGTTATAGTCATCAATTAAGTATACTAACACACAAATTTTTCTAATATGTTTGTGCATGAGATATATAAACTACACAAAGATGAAATGAATTCGAACAATTAATATGATGAAGTTATCTTCAAATACATGAATGTGGCTTTATGAAGACAAAAGGTAAAGATTTCTCATCAATATCATGCAAAACTTCAGAGCTTTTTCATATAATAAACATGAAAAATTAGATTACCTGATGCACGATTCTCTCCTAGTTGGATTGAAGACGCCTCTTTTTTTTGTCTATTCGTATGACCTTGCATGTTCTCCGAATGTTTTTTAAACTTCAAAATTTTAGGACAAACTGTGCAGCCAGATTATGAAATGAGTTTTAAATTCACAGACAGTCCTTAGCGTCAAGGAAGAAACCTGATTGATAAAAATGGAATCCAATGTAATGAAATTGCTGGTTCTTTTTTGAAATACAACATTAATCAATGCATAGAGAATATAAAAAGACACCTTAATGTTTCATGTTGAACAATTTTCACCCAAATAACGAATAGACACAATCTCTTTATTGGGTTGTCATTTATTGTATCGTTATAAAGATTCTTAAAATTTAGAATATTAAAACTTATCAATTTAAATGCGCATGACATCAGCCAAAACAATTACTGAATAATTGCACCTTCATCATGGTTTCTACTTAATTAACAGAGTATTTTATTTCTTGCGGTATTGTTGCTCAAAGTTTAAAAAAATACTTTTTTAGATATTTTTAGTAGTGTCAAAATATAATAATGATAAGAAGAAATGAAACAAAGAAACACTTTCTATATGTACAAAACGGAAATACCTTTTTTTTTATCTATTCATGAATTTTACCATTATTATTGAAATAAAAATAAAAAATAAAAAATTGTAAGCCAACTAAGTGATGCTTTGGCTGAAAAAAAAAAAAAAAAAAAAAAAGCTTATTTTAATATGGTTGAACTTTAATCTTCTGATTTTGCATACTGGAAATTAGAGATATTTTATAAAGTTGAATGAGTAGAAATACTATACTTGCTGATTTTATTGTACTTGGACTAAAGACGTCTCTACATGGCAATTCATTTTTTCTTATGGTGAAAAGCATATTTTAAATTGTTAAACTTAAACTTATAGAAATAGTTATATGGTTTGGTGGAAATTCCTATTATTCATCTTATTTGGACGTTGAATGATCATAAAAAACCATACAGTAAGCATTAACCCAAATAAAGAAATAAATAAATAAATAATAATTAATAAACAATTGAAAAATGGATTTTAAATATTATGTAACAAAAAAAATTATTCTTATTGAAAATAATTTTTTTTTTATTATTACTTGTGTTAGTCTGAATAAACAGTAACGAAGATTTTTCTTTATGTTTAATTTTTTAGCCTTGTACGATTTTTTAAATGTGTAGGTCGAAATTTAGAACTATTCTCAACATTCCTTCAACGTTAATTAGCTGCTCTATAATATAACATACAATAAACATGAAGCTTAAAAAAAAATAATACACAATAAATCAGTACGAAAAAGATTCAATAGTATTAACAACGTCCATAGCAATTAAAAAAGACCATTCCACAAGTTCATGCAACAAAATAAAACAAAGCGTCCTAAGTTTAATACCATGCCAAACGTAAACATAATAACAGCATTAGACCTTCAAAAAGTACAGTCATCTTTAAAAGCGCATCAAAAACTTTTTATAATTTTAATCATTCTTCTCCACCTTGATAATTTTATTGCTCTTTGAGCAAGACACTTCTATATCCGGTCCGTCGGGATTACATTCTCCTTCAGATGTTCCATTGTCTGAATTAAATGAGAGCGTACGCTTCAAAGAAGATTTTCTCGGAGTGACACCATTATCATATAAGGCACAATCCTATTAGTCATAAACAATATCAATATCTAACACTAGTTAACATACAAATACAGTAAACCAAACATATACATGGTATGAAGAAAATATTGTTACAATAAATATCAACTGCCCACACTTACATCATCCAACAGACTAATAGCAGTTGCATTCATTTTTTGATACATAATTAGACTCTTGAAGAAGTTTTAAAAATTTGCGTTAAAAAAAGAAAATTAAAATAAGATAGAGGTTTAAAAACTATACCATGCAGAGGAAACTAATGATAAAACCCAAAAATGAAATTATGATTTGAATAATCACCTGATTATCTTTGACACAATTGGCATCAAATTTATCAATTAACCTTCCATCTTTAGTAACCTTCGGAACACTATAAGTATAATTGCCTCCCCTAAAATTTTGTTCCTTGACCCTAACTTTGAAAAGTATAGTCTTGTCAACCAATATTTCAATTTCAGCAGGATAATATTCATCTTTAGATTCCTAAAACAGTATATTATATTATAAATATTATAAATAAGATTTAAAAATATATAAAAAAATTATTGTAAAAATAATATACGAGACAACATAATAAGAAATAAATAAAAAATAAATTGAAATATACAACCTGTCCAGATCCTTCCATCAATTCTGAGACAGTCTTGCCCAAAAGTTGAACACAATCTCGATCCCAAAGAATTAAAGAAATTGTTAATTTGTCATCAACGACTCTTACTTGAATTTTAAACCTCGTTTATTCAAAAAATGAAAAAAAAAAAACGTCAAATAAGATCTATTAAAAAATTTTGATATTAAGTAATCAAATACTCTAACATATGTCGATAAAAATAATACCTCTGAACAACATTGGCTTCGGTCTTGTTGCACCTTTCAAAGTAAAATTGCTTTTCAACAGTACGAACCTTTTTATTACACCTCTTGCAGGAAAGATACCACCAATCATTAGACTCGATAGCGAGAATCGTAGCACGAACCCAGCAAATAATTTCCTACAGATATACAATATACAATAAATGAAAAGGTGTAACAAATCTATACAATAAATGAATGGGTAGATAAAAAAATACCTAATCAAAAAGACTTAGTTCATTTACTGTCATCACAATAAAAATTCCACTTTCAATTTCGTCTTCAATCGAATAATTTGATGCTCCAAAAATCTGATTGATTTTCTGAGAAGCGTTGTCTTCACGACCCACAAGTAACCTTATTGAGAATACAATTGAAATATTATCAAACATGAACTAAAATTATAAACTTAGTCCAAAGTTTACAAAAAGGAAAATATATTCACTACAAATAATCATATTATTGTATACCTATTTTTTAATAATTTACCTTTGTCGGAAATCTATAATTTCAGGTATCTCAGCATTGATCAGTAGGTTTGTAGTTTGAAACATGTTCGATAACTGGACCTCACCTGTATTATTTACAAAATTAAAGAAGAAGAAAAAATGCAATATAAAATATCAAAAAAAGCAGTCAAACCTCTGTATTTCTTTGCACGACAAAGTTGTAATAAACTGATCACGAGTTCTGGATTATTATTTGTCAAATACTCATTCATCTTATCTGCATACTCAGTCTACAACGTCACAGACAAGCGATTTTTTCTATAATCGGAATCATCGAAAAAAAATACTCGAAGTTATAAATTATTTTTAGTAAAAAAATACTCAAAGTTATAAATTATTGTTATTGTAAGTAAAATAAGAATGAAAGTACTCCAAATCTTCAATTATGATGTCCACATGATTTGAGACTCTGGGGTCATTCTTAATCCCATCTTTTGCTACAAACTCTCCAATAACATCTTCAATATATATATATATATATATATATATATATATATATATATAATAAATAAATAAAATAATGTAATTTAAAAATTCTATACACAAAGAACATATTGAAGATTCAAAATGAACTTACCAAACAACTCGGTCTCGTCTGTTTCTTGTGAGACAAAAATTTCAGCAAACGGACGAAGAATAGATGTTACTTGGAAAAGTTAAGTCTTCAACTTCAGTCACTTGCGTCATTGACATGAAGTTCAATCGATACACATGTCTACATGTCTTGTACTTTGCATTGTTGTGAACAACTGAAAAGTGACGCATTACATACAATCGTCCCTCAAACAACTTAGGCCAAAAAACTCTTATCAAGGATTTCTTAACTTCAGCTTGAATACGACAGCCCTAAGAAAAAAAATTATAAATTAACGCAGGGGAAAAATAATAAAAGAAGTTGCAACTCTAGAATGTAATACAAAATTATAAATTTACACAGTAGAGAAATAATAGAAGAAGTTGTAATACCAAAAATTAATATATATAGAAATGAAAATAAATGCTTATTTCAAAATAGTTTATTTGAACGCTGTATAAAAAACAAATATCTAAAGTACACTGATCGAATGAATTTTGACTCTTACCGCAAGTGTACGGTATCGAACAAGTAATAAAGTGGATTTTAAGTCCGAATATCGTTCCCACAGAGATTGTTTTAAATCGTATTTTAGACTACTACCTTAACCGGAACGAGAAATTGTTTGAAATTGATAATTTTGAATTAAAATTAAACTAGAAAGAACGAGGAAATTTGATTTAGAGAAAATATGAGAAAAACATGCTAGAATTGAGAATCCACATTTATTCCATTAATTACGCATTAAATTAAACATCTAACAATAATTCACGAGGTTTTGAAAATCCATATTCCTAATATTGTCAAGACTCCCTTTCGGACAAGAATCAACACCTATTTCTATACACAGTCCGACTATATTTCTATGACGAATCTAAATGTATAGAAAAGCATTACAAGTTTTGTGAATACTATAGCAGATAACACAAAGCATAGGGGTATATTTCTATCCCCTATCGGACTTTGTGACAATTGACACAAGTCTAATGAAATCTCAATCTTTCGAACTTAAGAAATCATTACCTAAAATCATACAACTAGTGATCAAGTAATTGCATGATAAAAAAGTATAAATCAATTGCTCAAACCCATGAATTATGAAATTAAATGATAATCAATACATAAAATTCGGAAATAAATGCTTCATCACAATTCTAACATTCAAAATCTAGCCTAGATACATAATTGAATATAAATCACAAAAGGAATGGATAGATGTCACCCTATTCATGCCCTTGATCTTCGTTCTTCAATTGTGTTCTTGGCGTGGCATGGATCCCTCGGCACTTCGACAGCGTTTTGGCCTCTCTTCAATGAATTGGGAACCCCTAATTTCGTGCCTTATGTCTGGTATATATAGATGCTCATGAGAATTAGGTTAATTATGGAGAAAACTGCTGAATTCCGCGTAAAAAGCCCAGCTGAGGCCCAGTCGGGACTACCGTGCGGCCGCACGGTTCAAAAACACGCGGTCGCATGACTCTGCAGGTAAACTTCAGTCGCCGAATTTTTTGACCGTGCGACTGCACGCCTTTTTCAACCGTGCGGCCGCACGGTTGTAATTCCGGCTGCAATTTTTATCTTTTAAATTCTGCAACTTGGTCCCTATCTTTTAATTGCACAGCAAGTCCTCCAACTTCTGATTGTTGCAATTTAACCCCTGAACTTCTGATTTCTTCCAAATTCGGTTTTTTCTTCATTTGATTGACTGCATCCATTCTTGATTTGCTCACTTTGACCCCTTTTACATCCAATTGCTCAATTTTAGCTCCAATTCCTTTGTTTTCTCGACTTTGGATTATTTCTGAAATGTAAACAAATAACACAAAATAAATAGCGAATATTCTAAAACAAACATATAAAATCCTATTTTTAGGATAGAAATAAGTGTATAAAATACACTTATCAACACCCCCAAACTAGAACTATTGTTCGTCCTCGAACGAAATAAAACTAAACTATAAATGTAAAACGGCAAAATAAAAATTATGTTTTTGCTTTTGTCAACTTATTTACCATGCGCTTCAATAATCCAAATTGACGATTCTCTTTAGACAAAGAAATATGAACAACATAAAATATTTTCATTCATCCGATGCTCAACTTCATTGTGTGTGTGTGAATAGCCAAAATCAACCGCAAACTTATGCAAAAAAATAAACTTGACAATGTGTGACTTTTTATGCAAAAGTAAGCCCGAATCCCATGTGGTCAACAATGATTTTCTTTTAATTTTCCTTACCCTCTCATGGATGATCACAACCTTATTACTTTTCTCTCATATCCCGAGGTCTTTCCTATTGATGTGGTTTCTAAACATGTATAAATCGCATCTTTCCACACAAGGCAGTTAGTACTAGACAAGTATGCACGACAGACAAAGAATACTTAACAACATGTTAGGAATTTCAACCAACAAAGCTTATACCATTTTATTCTATTTTTCTTTCATATGGACGACTTTTTCTTTTAATGTCCTTGTCTTTTACCATCTTTGTGCAATACTTTTCATACTTGCTTTCTATATGACCCCTGTAGCGAGCTTTAGGTCGACAGCTCCCAACTCAGTTGAGCTTAGGGTACCAGGTTCAGAGAACCCCTCAGACTTAATTACCCGAGTCATAAAGGCATAAACAAAAAAGTTAAAGATGTTTTAACGTCTTATGTGTAAGTCCACTCTCCGTACTTGCTTTCTAGTTGACCCCTGTAGCGAGCTTTCAGATCGGCAACTCCCAAACCAGTTGGCTTTAGGGTACCAGGTTCAAAGAACCCCTCAGACTTACTTGCTCGAGTCAAAAAGGCATTTGAAAAGTAGAATAAGACCTTCAGCATTTTTCTGTTTTTATGCTGGTTATTATGGTTTATACCCGTTGATCGAAATCCCTTACACTAAAGATGTACAATTTAAAATTCCAAATCTTAAATCCATCAATGCATACTCATACTAACCTTCCCACCCCCAAACTGCTTCTTGAGTAGTTTGGTTCTACATTTCAGGTCGGGATCTAATTACTTAAGGTTTAGGATTTTTCAATCAATTCTATGTTCAAAGTGCACAAGTTTACCCCACAAGTATCAAGCATCTCCCTACACAAGTTTTTATTTGAAATGGCTATGTGCTCAAATTTGATGAAAGTCTTACATGGATGAATGTTAAGAAAAATTTAGTTCACATATTGTTCAATTTTCTAACTAAAGCACAAAAGTCAATTCAAATCATGTGCAATAAATAAATCAACAAAAATTTTCAAATTTTTCACTTTTTATGATTTTTTCAATTTTTCAAAATTTTATGAATTTTCTACCCAAAATCGAATGAATGTGCATATGAAAGCACATGAATGAGATTCCCAACCCCAAACTAGAATCATACATTGTCCTCAATGTATTCAAAACACATAAAGAAAATAAACACATAAATAACAAAGAGGGTTAATGTACTTCCCGGGTTTGGAGAGTTGGTGTTCCCATTTTTGAAGCTTTGACTTGAATGTTTTGTTGGATGAAATGATCCCCTTACTTCCTTTTCCATGTTTGGCATGAATTGTCCCATGATGATATGTTCCTTGCAAATAAACATTAATGGTCATTAGAAGCATAATTATCGCATAGGAACTAAAGAAAATCAACGCAACACACCCAAACTAGGACTTAGAAAAAATTTTGAAAATTTTGAAAAGTGGTCGACCACTGATTTTCAGCCCTTGACATCGCTTTGAAAAAGTGAAAATTTCTCGAGACATGTCCTAGGCATATGAAACTATATAACTCGGTCTACAACATATCAAAAATTCAGTAAGTTTGAAGTTCATTTGGCTCATGCAAAGATGTGACAAAGTAGGTGCAGTGAAGCTGAAAATAGGTGCACTAGTGCAGTGGTGCCTGCAATGGCCTTGCAATGAGGTGCCATGTAGTGTAATGATGTTCATGTTGAGTTTCATGCCTTAAAAAGAGTATAAATAGTGATTGAATGATAAACAAATGATGTATAACGTGTTATGAAGGTGATCATCCAAAAAGAATTGCGAAAACTCAACAAAACATTCATTGTAGCATTTTATCGAGCACCTAGCATGCATATGAAGAAATCGATGAAAATCATAGAGTTAGAGACTTGAACTAATCCAAAATTTTGTGCCTAATAAACATAATTCAATCTCTCCAATTTCTAGCCAAAGCCCATCACCATCAATTCACAATATCAATTTTCACAAAGAATTTGAAGAACACAAGAATTATGCATAATCATAGAAATTGGTGAAAAATTCTTACATTTTTAACGTTTTGGAGGCAATGCAACATATGAATTGAAGTTAAAATGATGTGCAAACTTAGGGGAGTAGTTGGGGATTCAATGTTGGGCGATTTGGGGGAGAAAAAACGGGTTTGAAGTAGTTAAAATGAAAGTTTTGGCATAATATATACAATCTGTCGTTTCTGCCCAGAAAAGTACCGTGCGACCGCACGGTTGTAACACCGTGCGACCGCATGGTGTTAATGGACAGTGACTTGAACGTTTTCAAAATTTGAGTTTTGGACCCTGTTTTGGACCCCAAAATGCCTTCTAATGCTTGCAACTAACCTCCATGCTATATGCTCATGTCCTAAACTAGGTTCTCAAGTAGAAGATTGTGATAAAAAGTAACAAAATAAATTAAAATTAAAAGTGATAAAACAAGCAAAATGGAACACTAGAATTACTTAAAACACATAACAATTCAATGCATGCATTTTAAACATACTAGTACCCCTAAAATGCACTGTCAAGCATCTAAACAACTATAAAGTAATAAAAGCAATAAAAAAAAAATAAACAAACGAATAAAGAAAAGGGTTTGAGAGGTTGGGTTGCCTCACAACAAGCGCTTCATTTAAAGTCTAGAGCTAGACTTTTTGGCAAACTCTCAAGGTGGTTTTAGATTAGATGATGTAGCCTCATCATCTGCCCTTACCTTGTATTCATACTTCTCCCAGTATGCCAATTCCAACTCGACATCTATCTTGGAGCAATTTTCTAGTTCTGGCTCATGGACATCAAATTGCATCATTGTGAAAGTCACCTCTTGATTTTCGGCCCGCAGCACTACATCTCCTTTTTCTACATCAATTAATGCTCGTGCAGTGGCTAGGAATGGCCGACCAAGTATCAAAGGTAAATTCTCATCTTCCTCCATATCTAAGATGATAAAGTCCGCTGGGAATATGAATTTGTGAACTTTCACTAATACATCCTCCACAACTCCATATGGGTGACAGATTGATCGATCAGCCAGTTGCAATCTGATATTGCTTTCCTTTGGTTCACCCAGTCCCAATTTCTTGTATAAAGACAGGGGCATCAGATTTATACTTGCACCTAGGTCACATAAGACCTTGTTGAATTTTAAATCACCTATAATGCAAGGTATTGAAAAGCTCCCTGGGTCTTTGAGCTTAGGTGGCAGCTTGTTTTGCAGGATTGCGCTGCAGTCTTCATTCAAAGTGATCTCCTCAAGTTCTTCAAGCTTTTTCTTGCTAGACATCATCTTTTTTAGCAGCTTGGCGTAACTTGGGATCTGTGTGATGGCTTCCAAGAAAGGAATATTTATGTGCAGTTTTCTAAGCATATTCACAAACTTGTTAAACTGCTTATCCTCTCTTGTTTTCTTTAGCCTTTGTGGAAATGGAATAGGAGACTCGTGAGGCTTAATTTTTGATTTCACCTCATGGTCATCTTCCTTTTCAGCCATCTTCTCAACATTCTCCACAACTTTTTCAGGAACTCCATCTGGCTTTTTAGCATGAATCTCAGGAAGTTGCACACCACTACGCGTAGTGATAGCATTTATCTCATGTTGCACTACATTTATAGCCATTAGTTGTTCTTTTGTGTTTACCTCAGTATTTGCTGGTAATGTACCCGGAGCTCTGGCTGTGATCAACTGTGCTATCTGTCCAACTTGAGTCTTCAGATTTTTGATTGAAGCCTGTTGACAAGCGATTTTTTCTATAATCGGAATCATCGAAAAAAAATACTCGAAGTTATAAATTATTTTTAGTAAAAAAATACTCAAAGTTATAAATTATTGTTATTGTAAGTAAAATAAGAATGAAAGTACTCCAAATCTTCAATTATGATGTCCACATGATTTGAGACTCTGGGGTCATTCTTAATCCCATCTTTTGCTACAAACTCTCCAATAACATCTTCAAAATATATATATATATATATATATATAATAAATAAATAAAATAATGTAATTTAAAAATTCTATACACAAAGAACATATTGAAGATTCAAAATGAACTTACCAAACAACTCGGTCTCGTCTATTTCTTGTGAGACAAAAATTTCAGCAAACGGACGAAGAATAGATGTTACTTGGAAAAGTTAAGTCTTCAACTTCAGTCACTTGCGTCATTGACATGAAGTTCAATCGATACACATGTCTACATGTCTTGTACTTTGCATTGTTGTGAACAACTGAAAAGTGACGCATTACATACAATCGTCCCTCAAACAACTTAGGCCAAAAAACTCTTATCAAGGATTTCTTAACTTCAGCTTGAATACGACAGCCCTAAGAAAAAAAATTATAAATTAACGCAGGGGAAAAATAATAAAAGAAGTTGCAACTCTAGAATGTAATACAAAATTATAAATTTACACAGTAGAGAAATAATAGAAGAAGTTGTAATACCAAAAATTAATATATATAGAAATGAAAATAAATGCTTATTTCAAAATAGTTTATTTGAACGCTGTATAAAAAACAAATATCTAAAGTACACTGATCGAATGAATTTTGACTCTTACCGCAAGTGTACGGTATCGAACAAGTAATAAAGTGGATTTTAAGTCCGAATATCGTTCCCACAGAGATTGTTTTAAATCGTATTTTAGACTACTACCTTAACCGGAACGAGAAATTGTTTGAAATTGAGAATTTTGAATTAAAATTAAACTAGAAAGAACGAGGAAATTTGATTTAGAGAAAATATGAGAAAAACATGCTAGAATTGAGAATCCACATTTATTCCATTAATTACGCATTAAATTAAACATCTAACAATAATTCACGAGGTTTTGAAAATCCATATTCCTAATATTGTCAAGACTCCCTTTCGGACAAGAATCAACACCTATTTCTATACACAGTCCGACTATATTTCTATGACGAATCTAAATGTATAGAAAAGCATTACAAGTTTTGTGAATACTATAGCTGATAACACAAAGCATAGGGGTATATTTCTATCCCCTATCGGACTTTGTGACAATTGACACAAGTCTAATGAAATCTCAATCTTTCGAACTTAAGAAATCATTACCTAAAATCATACAACTAGTGATCAAGTAATTGCATGATAAAAAAGTATAAATCAATTGCTCAAACCCATGAATTATGAAATTAAATGATAATCAATACATAAAATTCGGAAATAAATGCTTCATCACAATTCTAACATTCAAAATCTAGCCTAGATACATAATTGAATATAAATCACAAAAGGAATGGATAGATGTCACCCTATTCATGCCCTTGATCTTCGTTCTTCAATTGTGTTCTTGGCGTGGCATGGATCCCTCGACACTTCGACAGCGTTTTGGCCTCTCTTCAATGAATTGGGAACCCCTAATTTCGTGCCTTAGGTCTGGTATATATAGATGCTCATGAGAATTAGGTTAATTATGGAGAAAACTGCTGAATTCCGCGTAAAAAGCCCAGCTGAGGCCCAGTCGGGACTACCGTGCGGCCGCACGGTTCAAAAACACGCGGTCGCATGACTCTGCAGGTAAACTTCAGTCGCCGAATTTTTTGACCGTGCGACCGCACGCCTTTTTCAACCGTGCGGCCGCACGGTTGTAATTCCGGCTGCAATTTTTATCTTTTAAATTCTGCAACTTGGTCCCTATCTTTTAATTGCACAGCAAGTCCTCCAACTTCTGATTGTTGCAATTTAACCCCTGAACTTCTGATTTCTTCCAAATTCGATTTTTTCTTCATTTGATTGACTGCATCCATTCTTGATTTGCTCACTTTGACCCCTTTTACATCCAATTGCTCAATTTTAGCTCCAATTCCTTTGTTTTCTCGACTTTGAATTATTTCTGAAATGTAAACAAATAACACAAAATAAATAGCGAATATTCTAAAACAAACATATAAAATCCTATTTTTAGGATAGAAATAAGTGTATAAAATACACTTATCATACACGGTACTCGGAAAACTGAATTATAAAGTAATCATTTCTCAAATACACATAGTGAAAAATAAAACAACATATTTCAACCGTGTAATTAAAAAATGCAAAAAAAATTGAAACAGGAAATATGATAAACTAAACCAAGAAACTTAGTTCAAAAACTTTGTTAAATTGTTTTATTCACTGATTCGAAATGTTGTTAAATTCCATCTTTATAAAATTTCATCTAACAGTTACTAAACACTGTAAATTAAAAACCTAAAAAATAAGAATGAATTTAAAATATAGACGAACAAAAAATGCTACACAGTGTGTAATATATTTCAACAGTGTAATAGAAAAATACAAAAAGAATTTGAAACAACAAATATGATAAACTAAACCAAGGAACTTAATTCAAAAACTTTAATAAATTGTTTTATTCACTTTTTCGAAATGTTATTAAATCTAATCTTTATAAAACATCATTTGACAATTATAATGTAGTCATTTCTCAAATACACAGAGTGAAAAAATACAAAAATGATAAACTGACACAAGAAACTTAATCCAAAAACGTTAATAAATTCCATCATAATCAAATATCACCTAACAATTGCCAAACAATTTAAAGTAAAAACCCAAATAAAAAAAAAGTGAAATATACACGAACCAAATTAAATTTTCAGAGTAATCATAGCAGTCAATAAACTTGAGTAATCAAACTAAAATGCATGTAATCAACAGTCATGTATGTAGAGCAATTTATAGTGTATAGACTAATCAAATGCTTCAAATTTAACAGGTTTAGTCATAGACAAAGCTGTATACTTACACGGCTGTTGGCAAATATCATGTTCAGACTAACGAACTCGTTGCTGCTGTTCCTGTGTTCCCACAAACGAACCACACGTACCTTGAACCCCCATCTTGTAGTTGACGCGTCAACAACTTCAAGGAGATGAAAAATCGGTGCCATTGTAATCAAGTTCTGTTAATTTCTGTTAATTTGATAGCATTATTACATCACAACAATGAGAAGAATAAAAAAATGAAGGAAAAAAATGAGGAACAAATTTACTGATGGATGCAGCTTGTTTATACCGTGCAAAGACAAAAATGAGGACCAAATTTCAGGCACTAATTTATAGAGTTCAATTTTTATGAATAAACGTTCCACATTCCAAATAGATCAGATAATTGATGTAATCTGTAATTTAATCCAGCTAATTGAATGTGATGGTGCATGGAATATTGCGCATTAAATTAGCCAAATGAATAAACATGTCAGTTTCAATGCTATGGTATATAAATTTTTTTGTTTATTACTATAAATTTATATAGATATAATTTTTTTGTTTATTACTATAGATTTAAATGATTAAAATATGCAAAATATATATTACAGGCTTTAACAATTAGTTTAACTAATTTTTATAAAAAATAAATAAATAAAAGCATGTTAACAAACTCATTCTATTTCAAAATAGGATGAAGTGAATTATGTTTATTTAAACGTATAATAATTTTTTTCAATAACATGACCATTTGACTACTGGGCGAAATATGAAAAAAGTCACGTTGTATTAGAAATCATTGAATAAGTTTTGAAGATTTTTAATATTTAATAGTTACTATATATTTAAATAATCAAAATATGCAAAATATATATTACAGACTTTAACAATCAGTTTTAATATTTTTTATCAAAATAAAAATAAATGCATATTAGATAAATCATTCTATTTCAAAATAGGATATAGTCAAATATGTTTATTTAAACGTATAATGGTTTTTTCGGTAATATGACCCTTTGACTATTGGGTGGAAAATGAAAAATTCACGTTGTATTAGAAATCATTGAATAAGTTTTGAAGATTTTTAATATTTAATAGTTTGTATTTATGTTATGTTTTAATTTTTTTTTTTTTTTTTTTTTTTTTTTTTTCTGTCAATAGTCATGACTTCATGTTGTAGGTCGGATTATACGGAACTTAATTGCTTGATTTTGATTTTTTGAGAATTGATTTTGTGAAAAGTGATTTTTTTAGAATGTGTAATTAAAAAATAGTATGAATGTTCACAAAAAATGATTCTTGAAAAATCAATTTCATACGGGCAACTGATAGTGTTATGTCTTGTGGGTTAAACACTTGCGCCGCTTTTATAAATTAAATATATTTGAATAATAAATGACCATGTATCGCATGAATGTAACACTAGCAGTTGGATAAAAACAAAATAGTGGTAGACAATTTGGAGAGTTTTATAGAAAGTTTTAGAGTTTGTTTTATCTTTTTCAACAGTTAATTTTAATTTTAACCAATCATAATATTATTCTTTTTTAGCTATTATTAAAATTTGGTAGATTTTTATCATTTTTCTTTAAAACAACATAGTTAATCATTTGGAAAAGCTACATGTACAGGGGGCCGATACTTACATATACAGGCCTTCATCGTAGCAGTGAATAATGTAAAGAGGGACTTGTATGTACAGGTCCTTGTACAAAAAGTATTTTCCTAAGGAAACAATAATAATATATTATATAAATTATATTCGCCCATCCCAATCCCGCCCTTCCCTTCCGCGCCTCTCCACACCCCCCACCAACCCTCCCACACCACCATACTCCAATCAAATCTAGTGTTTTATAATCGTGTCTTCAGCATCTCATAACCATCCCGTCACCACTATCTCCAATGCACTACCACCACCACAAAAAATAACCCCTAATAAGTTGATGAAATGTCACTACAAGCATCGGAATCTATAGGGGCGCACTTTCGTCCCTAACATGTCGCCCCTGTAGCCTCGTGGCTGTTGATCTATAAGACAACAAAAGTCGCTCCTACAGACTGCCATGGCTAAGGGATGACACTGTCGTATCAATTTTGTTGTCTTTTAATTCGCCATTTTTATCTATAGCAAGTAGCCCCAAAAGGTCGTCGCTATTTATTTTGAATCTATAGGGGCAACAATGGTCGTCCCTATAGATATAAACATATTTGTGTCTCCCCTGTAGATAAACATATTTTTTATTTGTTGCCCCTATAGATGTGTAATTTTTTTTAATAAAAAAGTAATTTTAAAAGTTTTCTACAATGCATAATTCAAGATATTATGTTACCAACATAATTCCAAATTTTATTTTTTACAATGTGCAATTTAAAATAGTGCTACTATCCTCCAAACTATTGGGGCTATCCTCATCATCGTTAGACATATCGTTTGATAATTCGACATTTTATGTTAGTCGAGCCATAGTAATCTCCAGTTGGCAAATCCTGGCATCATATGCCTCAAATTTAGAATTGTCTGTACAAGAAGATTATTGTGGAGCGTACGATGTTCCAGCAGTGGAGTCGACTGAGGTAGTCACCTTTTGGGATCCGTCCAATACCACGTTCATGTCCGCATTGCGTCCCAAGGACCTCCATAACGATTGTACGTTGTCAGTAAGACTAGAGGACAAAGCCTTCTGAGTCTCCCTCACCTCGCAAAGGTGATCCTGTGAACGAGGAGGAAATAAATTATTGAAGTGTAGTAACTGAATAGAAAAAAGATATGCAAGTGTTAAACTTATGTAGTCGACAACTGCATTTTTGTTTACCCAATTATCGGTCTTGAATGTGTGAAATTCCTTGAAACAATCAATTGGGCTCTGTAATTCAATGCAAAACTTGATAAAAGATTTCGTAAGGTACATAATTGTAATAGAATATAATATTACCTTCTCAAAATGTGTGACCGAAAAGCCCTTGGAGCCTTGCACGCTCGGGTATTTAGTAAGACTTCAATTACCCTTATTTTTTTTAGACCGAACCTATATATGAACATAGAAATTGAAAGTTTTGTAAACGCAATATACACTATAATAAAACAGAGTAATAGAGGCGACTTTGTAGGGACGACACACCTTGGTCGCCCCAACATGCTACCAGATCTATAGCTTTTTGCTACGCATGTCGCCCCTATAGACCCAGATTTTTAGTCAGATTTTTCCCGCATATTTTTAAGTCTATAGTGGCAACAAATAAATGCTATAGGGGTGACATATATCGCTCCAGTGGGAGACAAATTAGATGTTATAGGGGGCGAAAATGTCGCCCCTATATGTTTTTCGTAAAAATAAAATGCAATTCAATTTCCCCTCCCAACCCTAAATCGAAATCTTACCCTTTTTCCAAGCATACCCCTCCAAGCTTTTCGCCGTCAAAGTCAAGCACCTCCATTTCCACACCACTCCATTACCAAGATTGTTGAGCCCTACCAGCCATAAATCTCCATTGTCAAGCTAGAGCAAGGTGAGTTTGGTTCTGCATGCCATTTTAGTTCCATAAGTGTCTACTAATTAGTGTGTTTACAGTTTTTATTATATTCATGATTTCGGGCGTTTCCCCTTTTTCATTTGTTTTCCTCTTTGGGGCCTCTAATAGAGGAAGCCGGGACCGGGGGGGGGGGGGGGGGGTGTTATTGAACTTATACTCAATTTGATGAAAGTTTTTTTTTTTTTGGGCTGAGAAATTGACAGCTGCGGCACTCTTGCCAGTTTGCTGGTTGGACGAGTGAAATACAAGGGAAAGAATAAAAAAATTATCCCATGAGCTTGCTTTTGCTATAAATGATGGTCTATACTTTTATGAGCAAGTTGACTTTATTTTTCCAATTTAACTGCATTTTCACCTAAATAAAAAGCAATGCTTTTTGCATGAGCTGAAGTCAAAACGATCTCATTGTAGAATTTTTACGCCCAATAATGAAAGCAGGGATGAAGAGGAGCCTGGAAAGTTGAATTCTTGAAGGAAGGAAAACAAAGTCAATTCCAAGCAGCAATATATTCATAGTCAGTCGCTATTCTCTGGAGACTTTGAGTTAGTAGAAGATGGATTTGTGTGCACAGAAGTTGAGTTGGAAGAAGATGGTGGACAAGAGTTTGAAGATGGAAGAAGATGAAGATGTGTGCACAGAACACTGTTGGTTTTGCGGCTTTTCTTGGTGATGGCGAAAAGTTTGTGCTGGGTTCACTGCATTGTAAAAAAAATATTTTTTATATAAAAACAAAAGAGCTATAGGGGAGACATGTTGCCCCTGTAGGTAATTTTTAAAAAATATTCGAATATATCTATAGGGACGACATTATCGCCCCTATAGGTTCATACACTTTTAGGGGCGATGGTTGTCGTTCTTAAAGATCAATTGCAACGAGCCTATGGGGCGATAGATTAGGGACGACAAGTTCTCCCCTATAGACTTTTAGAGGCGACATTCGTTGCTATAGGGGCAACAAAAGTCGCCACTATTACTCTCGATTCTTGTAGTGATACTATAATTATTAACTTGACTTTTGAAAATATATTACACGTACAATGAAAGTTGGACTTGTAAACAAGTCAATGCATCTCTGCCATTGCTTGACAAATAACTCGTCGAAAGGACGACTTGGGTCGTGCTCTTATAGTATTTATGCACATTAGTTTTGTATGCTCTGTAAAGATTGGCTGTCAAGTGATCGAGAGCGCCTATGGCCATCTGGTAATTAGCATCTGATCGTTCACCCTGAAAGTCAACATATGTCTGTAATTAAAAAAAAAATTAAATGATGCATTAAATATCGAAAATAAGTATAAATTTAAATGTACTTAAATGAATTTTAATTACTTACTTCAACCATCGCTCGTATTCAATGTCAATTCTCGTTGGGGACCTTTCCCCAATATTTATAACCAAGGAACCACGTTGAACCTCACTTGATTTCAAATTGAACGTGTGCAATATTTCTTATGAGGCCCAATTGGTCACCACGTCCCATTAACGTAATCGAAGTCAATTTAACTTTAAATGTGTCACAAGGTAGCATTTAAGATCATGTAATCAAATAAAAATATTACATCACATAAACTATTATAAGAGTCACTTATAATATTCAAATAAAAATTATCAACAACAAATGTTATAAAAAAAGATAATTTCTTATTAGATCATGTTAGTTAATTACTCCCTCCGTCCCACAAAGATAGTCCACTATCCTTTTTCGTCCGTCCCACAAAGGTCTCACTTTCCTTTTTTTAGAGTGTAGTTAATATTTTATGTCTCATTTTCCCCTTATTTAATGTGTTTTTTCATTAGTCTAAATAAATTTATACTCTTTTCATTTTATGGAAACTACATAAATTTATTGAGAGTATATAAGGAAAATGATTGTAAAATTCATTTTTTCAACAACATTAATTGATATTTCTTAATTTGTGTGAAAATGGGCATGAGACTATTTTTGTGGGACAGAGGGAGTATCTTATTACCCTTTTTCAAGTAAACGACAAGCCAAGAACTGTCAATGTTAAATATACATTCCATTATGCTATTATATATGTGTTCGGATGATCATAGGCATTGGCGTGGTTCCATATGGTTCTGATTGTCAGGGAATCAAACTGAACCAAGAACTGATGGTTCTTTTAAAAAAAGAACCCTTGGTTCTTTTTATAAGAGAAGAACCGAATCATTCGGTTCCTTTGATTCTGGTTCTGATTCCGATTTCCTAACTAGAATTTTCAAATTTAAACGATGGTAGATTCTGGCTGGTAAGAGTCGTAAGATGATAAGGTCATCGACCTTGATCAAGATGTGAATACAAAAGTCATCTTTATTACTTGTTTTGCTTATAGTTATTGTAATGTTGAATGAGCTAATTATTGTTGGGTAATTGATAATTATTAATGAACCGAATAACATTCATTAAGATTGAGAATTGATAGTTTTTTAATTTATATTTTTAGAAAATAAAAAATCGTATTTTGCTCTATCAGTTTTGGTTCTTGGTTCAGGTTCAGGTTCTGAGCCTAGAATCGGAACCAATGGTTCTTGATTTTTAGAACCAAGATCGTTTAAGATTTTGAAAGAACCGTATTGAACCAGGACTGATCCGGAACCGAACTTAACTGAATCGTTGGTTTTTGTTCTTTTGCCCATACCATGTAACACATTACTTAGCAAGTAGGCAGAATAACTTTCAAGATAATAATAATATTGTCATCTTTATTGAATCGAGAAAATAAGAGTTGAACATTATTCTTTATGTAATGATACATTTTCGACATAATAATAATAGTGTCATCTTTAATGAATCGAGAAAATAAGAGTTGAACACTGTTCTTCGTGTATCGATATAGGCAGTGTAAAAATCACACTTCAGATTCTATTTTAAGTATACAAGATCATTTATAAATAAATCAATCACCTAACATTTAAAATAACCTTTATTATCTTCTGTGTAACACTCATAACTTTATTGTTACTTATCTTGCCAATTATACTATATGTGATCTAAAACATGATGTTTCTATATTGAATAATGCATTTTAATATTATTATTCTTTTACATCAAGATAACAATTCATGTGGTAATCTTTACGAGTTCAAGTCAAGTTGGAAATAATAGTCTTGTAAACAAAATTTTGATTTATATAAGTTCATATAACTTAACTAGTAGGATTAATCAATTTTCAAGTAAATTTCTATACTCATTTTATGAGTTTTACATATAACAATTGTGCATTTCTAATATTCGTTTTCCTCTTCATATCCTAATCCCATTTCATTTAGCGTTATTCATTTTCATATCATAATTACATCTTTATATAGAAATATTCATGAATTGAACCCAAAATACCTTAATAATATTCAAATCAAGACTGACATATTTTATAAGTATTGATACATGCTCAATATATCGATGCTTAAAGGAATGCAAGAATTTATTTGAATTTCATTGTAGAAGGTTAATCTTTTAAGTAGATAACATACTCAAACAACAAGTATCAAGAACGAGGGTGACTCAAGATATCTGTAACAAATAATATTAGTTTAAGGTTTTAACACATGATAAAAGAATCATGTATCGATACATATTTAAATGTATAGATACATAAAAGAGAACTCCTTAAACTTCTATGTATTAATACATGATATTAATATTTTACAAGTAAATATGTATTGATACATAATATAATCTTTTACAAGTAATGTATCAATACATATTATTAATGTCAAAATAACGAGGATAATCTAGTTAATCACTATCAAGATATTGATAAGGATGATATAACAATTAAATAGGGACGCTTGTAACGAGATCACATAGATGACATATCAAGAATGATCAAGATCAAATTATAATTATTTTGGGTTTCACAAGTGAATAAATAAATATCATCGTCACGATAATGATATAACAATCATATTAAAAATAAATGTGGTGCGGTTCTAACAAGACTATATATAAAACTTTTATAAAGTAAAAAATAACATATTTTACTCACCTTGATCTAGTAGTGCCTAAAAGAAGTTCAGTTCATTTTGTTTTTAGATGTATCGATACTTCATGAACTTGTATCGATACATGTTCATATTCATGCTTCAAGTATCAATATTGTAGTTGTTTCTGCACTGCATAACTAAATTTTTGGGATTTCCTTAACCATCTTGATGCAAACCCCTTTGATGTTTGAGACAAAAATCCCCACAACAATTTTGTACCAACCCAAAAAAGCTAAAATGGTAAAAAATTGATAAATCATGACCCAAGCTCAACCTAATCAAAATTCAAAGGAAGTAAACCCTAGCTCAATGAAGAGAATAAAGCAAATTCCAAGATGTTTGGAAATCAACAACAAACACAAGAATACTATACTCAAGTTAAAGTTGAAGAACTTCCGTGAAGATTATAAGCAGAAAGGGCTTTTTACCTCACCCAAAGAGGAGTCTCTCAAGAGATTCATTCAACATCCAAGTTATTGTTTACGGTTTGAGAGAAAATGGGTATATATAGTGCAAGTCAAAAGAAAACGAAAGAATTCAGAAATAATTAAGAAAATTCGCGAAATTCGCATCCAGTATAACCGCGCGGCCTCATGCTTCAATGTTGCGTAGTATTGTGGTTCAGTCGTGAACAGTAACCTCCACATTCTGCCAAAGTCCTGCTCAAATGTCACGCGTGGTCGCGCGGTCTTCCTTGCGTACTGTCGCATGGTGTGATTTTCAGCACTCTTGATTTTTTTACTCCAACTCTATTCTTGGCTCCTTTTTTTTGACTTAATCACTACTTTTAGCCTCGAATCTTGAACCTCTTTGGTATCGAATCTCTTCATGGGTCCCACCGGAATGTGCATTGATGTCTGAATTTCTCGGATCTTATCATTTTTTCCTCTTGAAAAGGATTCGATCTCGAATCTTGCTTAAATGCATTTTCGTACGATTTCTTGACCTTTGATCTTGCATTGTGGACCACAGGTTCGTGCAATGAAGTTGGGCTTTCTCGATTCTCATCATCTCCTCCATCTCGAGAAAGATTCGACCACGAATCGACACCTACAACAAAAAGGAAAAAATTAGGCACAATAAATGTAACTGAAATTTTATACTCACCATGTAAAATCAATTTGTAGGAGTTGTCTTTGGTCTCGCCAAAGAGTTTGAAATGAACCACCAAAGCAGGGTAGCAATTTTGCTTTTATTTGACCGGGGGGGGGGGTTGTTCCTTCCACGAATGAAAACACATCCAACCACTCGAATCAAATGTGATACGCTTCATACCATGGTTGGCATTGGAAGTACATTGTTCACCACTCCCCTCAAATGGAAGCTCGTCCTTCCCGCAAAGGGGCTTAATCAATTTTTCCTTTTTATGTCCACCTAAAATAACTCTTTCATCAATAAACAAGTGCATTAAGTTAAAAGGAGTTAGTAGGTTAAGGTCAAAAGCAATCCTAAGAGGAGAAAATTCTCTAATAGGATGAGCAATTTCATTGCAAGAAAATTTAATAAAATGTAGACCTTCTCCCCAACTTGTTAGGTCACTTTCATGCAAATGAACTACTTCCCACAAGAAAAAATTTGCTATATTGATAGCATTGTTGGTTTCATGATGTGCAATCAAATGTGACATTTTAATATTCGTACCAACATTCAAAAAAATAGTATCATTTTCTTTCTTTGATCTAAGTAAACATAATATAAAATTTATAGAATGATTAGCCCAAGGTTTGGACAAGGATGTGTAGATTTCTTGGGGAAAAAACTTAGGTTTAGCCCTTGTGCAAGCGATGTGTCTACTACCAGTATAAACATGTGCAATATCAACTTCCATTTTAGCCCAATGAGAATGCTCACTTAAGATCTCTAAGGCCCCTTGGATTCCAAATTGTCCCATCAAGCACCCAACATGTGTCCCTCTCAATAGCAACTCCCGCATGGCACATTTAAGAACAAACAATCTAATATCCTAAAACAAATAATTATTATGCTCATAAAATTCAACAAATTTTCGCTCACCTCATGATTCATAAATGTTAATGTAACGACCCGACTCCCTCGCTGGGGCCT
Organism: Ligustrum vulgare; assembly: GCA_963555705.1. Classification (NCBI taxonomy): domain Eukaryota; kingdom Viridiplantae; phylum Streptophyta; class Magnoliopsida; order Lamiales; family Oleaceae; genus Ligustrum; species Ligustrum vulgare. Next base: position 34,886,948 of record OY743190.1, on the reverse strand, counting down.
CCTTCGAGTCGTACTCATGGTCCAATGGTAGCAAGATTCTAAGAATCATTGTACTAAACCCCTAAGTACATAGTTCGAATCATGCGGAAGGTAAAAATCCACTTATGGAGAAGGCCCCAACGAAGGAGTCAGGGGGGAGTGGAAAGACCATGAGTACGACTCAGAGGAGGCCCCAGCGAGGGAGCCGAGTCGTTACAAAAAAGGCGTCTTTTTTTGTAACGACCCGGTTCCCGTCTAATGGTAGTAGGATTCTAAGAATCATTGTACTAAACCCCTAGGTACATGATTCGAATCCTACAGAAGTCAAAAATTCACATCTTGGAAACGAGGCCGGCAGCCCTTGAGGACCAGGACGACCAGGGGGAGTGGAAAGACCATGAGTACGACACGGAGAAGGCCCCGCGAGGGAGTCGGGTAATTACATAATCACTTCGTTTAGCCTCGAATCTTGAACCTCTTTGACATCGGATCTCGTCATAGGTTTCACAAGCACGTGCATCGAGGTTTGACTTTCTCGAATCTCATCACATCTTCATTGGTTTTGGACACAGGACTCTCGTTTAAAGTATCAAGATTATATTATTGATTTAACAAGTTTTGATCCTAACAAAAGATCAAACCCAAATTTAAAACTTTGCTTTCTAGGGTTTTGAAGGAAGGAATGGAACCTCTAACTCACGATTTCTTTACTAATATTTCTGTGTGAGATCTTCATGCTCGCTTGTGGTTATTTATAGGAGAAATTGATTGCATCAAGCTGAGAAAAGGTCTCAGCCGTATGAGATTAATGTTCTTACTTTGCAATTAATAAATGATTCAAAGCATGAAGTGTAAGAGGCAAGTAAGAGGTGGAAAGTCTCAAGCCATTCAAGCAGGATCTATCCTATAGTGATTGAATGACTAAGGCAAGCTACAAGTCTGTTGGTAGGTGATAGGTAAGACACGCCATGCTTAAACACATCCAAAAAACAGTTTCAAGAGGAAGTATTTAAGCAAAGATTTGAGGTATCAAATTATGTTGAAATATTGTGTTCTTGATACCATTTTGAAGTACTCACAGAGTAATTTCTCGGATAAAGTTATCACCTTCCGAAGTAGACTATTCAAACTATTTTTCTTTACTGTTTCGGTAAAGTGCTAAATTAGAAAATTTATTGAGTACTATCCATTGATTGAACTTAGAAACTGATTTTATATTCTTGAAGTTCATTTCAAAAACATATATGTACATAGATCACATATAATAATAGGAGGTTGGGAAGGGTCGAAAAAGCCTCGAGAAGAGGAGCACTTAAACACATTTTTGTCGTAACTTTTATTATTTAATATTTTAGTTTTTCTTTTATTAAATGCTATTGTTATTTCTTCACAATCCAAAATAATTAAATAAGTTATAAAATTCTTTTATTACGTCATAATGATAAATGACATCAAAATTTTCAGATCATTACATATATAATATTCTTCAAGAGTAATAAATATAATACTTTTGGAATATTGATCGAATACTACGTTGTACTTCTTCTGAATAACGACGCAATACTTAATAATTGTAATAAATTCAAATAAAATTAAGTATTCTAAAAAAATATGAAGAATTTTGCTCTACAAAAGTCTACGATCTTCCAACTAATTCAAACTTCGCTTATGTTCGTATAGCGATTTCTCACAAACGAACACTTGTATGTTGATCTTAACAATTGGATTTGAAGAATAATGAGTTCCGAAAATCCTGTCCAAATTTCATGATGACAGGATCATGGATTGCTGAGCTATTAACGTTTAATCACAACTATTGCAGGCTATCCAGATCATGCGAATTTCTGCACTTTAGATGCCGATATAATAATACAACTCTTTTATAGTATACATAATTTTTCACGGATATTAATTTAACATTCTTCTAAAATATTAATTTTTAGAAATTTATAATCTTATTTAGGAAGCAACAACATAATATTCTTTAGAATTTCAAAACGAATAAGATTTATACTTCTTCAGGAGTATCAATACAATTTTTTTCTAGAATATTTTTCAATAAAGTCATATTTCACAAGAACATTGACATGAAATTTGTTCGCATAAATCCCACAAGCACACGAGATCGTTAACAAGTAATAATTATGATGAGTTGAGAGTATCGTTCCCACAAGGAATAATGTTTAGTCATAATTATCAGTTTATCGTCGATTCAATTAATTGAAACAATAAATAAAAAAGATAGTTTGTTTGTCTATCTATTCTAAAAAATTTCAAAATAAAAAATAATAACGAAAATAAAAATGTTGGGGAATAAATGTGAATGGAGAGCATGTATTGTAATCCGAATCCACTTGTTACCATCTATCTCAATTGAATAATTTTGTAGTTTAAATCATTCATGAGTTTCTTGAAAATCGATAATTCACATGTAATTAATTTTCTTTTCCAAGACAAATTAAATATATCCTAAACATGAAACGAATCTATTCCTAGTCCGAATACGAATGTTTAGATCGCATTAAATTATACAATTATCAATTAGATTGCACATGTCATAGTGTTATTCCTAACATCTAGTATTCATGTGTTGATCATGCAATGTTCAAACTCATTGTAACTTTTCCAATACTACAATAAGCAAAAATATATTTAATTGGTGGCCAATCAATCAAATAATAATAACAATAAAGCATGCAAAATCAATCAAGATAACACAAAAAATTATTACACTACTAATTATCGAATTAAAATAAATTAATAACAAGTTTCATCTTCATTCAATACATAAATTAAATTATCCTAGCATCTTAATATGTAAATCAAACACAAAGAATTGGAAAATCATCACCCGATTGAATCACGAACTAAACTGGAATCTGCCTTCGTTTTTTACCTCCACAGATTTTTATTCCAGCTAAGAACCACACTTAATCCTCACAAAGAATTTGCCCCTTTTTTAATCACCAAGTTGACGACCACCTTCAGTTAATTTCACCATCAGCCGAGACCTCTCTTCAGTATTCTCCCCTCCAATGCCGTGTGTATCTGACCTTTTAATATGTATATATATTCTCAAAGATTCTCCCTTTTTTATGTCTCCTCCCCAGCCAATCAATCTGACTACCCCCAAGTTTGTCTCCTCAACCCACCAGTGCACCTTTTATTTCCTCCACTTCAATTTTTTTTCCCAGCCGTTTCCACCACTTCCATCCCCCACCACTTTCTACCTTCTAATGTATATATGTAAACAGTGATGGATCCAGAAATCTTTTCTTGGGGGACTGAAACTGAACTTGGAGGGGGGGGGGGGTTGCAGGGGCCTGCCCCCGAATTTTTTTTTTTTGTATATTACTTTTGTATGAAATTTATATAGTAGAAAGACCTGTCAAAATAATATATGCTATAAAAAACTCAGAAAGACACTAATAAAGTTATATTTGAACTCATCTAATGAAGAACAAAAATTATTTCAATTTTTCTCGACGAGGTTTTGAATCACCATATTCATCTAAAATAGAATTTAGATCTAATTTTACAGCAAGCTCCCGTTCGATATTAAGCACCATACTATCAGCAAGAAAATCATCCTCCATTTTGTTATGAACAACTGTCTTCACATGTTTCATTGTTGAAAATGCTCGCTCAGAACTCGCGGTAGAAACTGGTAATGTTAATACAAGATGAATCAATCTAGTCACCATACTATAAGTCTCTGACCTTCTGCTCTCAAACAATTTTCGGCATAATTCAGCAAGAGTAGATACTTGAAACAAAGAGTCATGCGTCACATCCTGCTCATAATGCTACAACTCATATTCCAATGTAATGATGTCTTGTGTCGAAAAATCTTCAGGATAGAACTTCTCTGCAAGTGTACAAATATCATGGCTATTAAATGATTGAAATGAATCTTTAGGGTCCAAAGCCGCACTGAGAGAAAGGAGTTCCACTGATGTGTCACTAAATCTTGTATTTAACTCCACAACTACGAAATCTAATGCTTCATTGAAAACATCGAAGTGATAATAATGCTCAATTGTAGTTTCATCACTAGTACAACCAGTGTTGTACAAACTGTCTAGATTAGGTATTTTAATACCATGTTTTGAGCAAAAAGTTTTCACTTCCTCAAAAAGTTCTTCCCAACCACGCTCTCTCAATTCTTGAAGGAGTTGCTTTGTAGTAGAGACAAAACTCATAGCGGCCAAGATGTCTTGAGATCTTCTATGAAGTGTTTAGCAAAGGATATCAGTTATTCTCATAATCTTATGTACCAAATGTAAGATAAACACGAACTTAAAACTTCCCAATTTTTTATTAGCACCACAAGCCTCAGACATAGTTCTTCCTTTTGAGCAATGGTCACAAATATATTGAAGCACGTTGCGAGTTGCACTATACATACCTATCAAGCTCTTCACAGATTCAAAATGAGAACTCCAACGAGTGTCCCCTGATCGCTGCAAATTAACCATTTGATTAGCCCCACGTCCAGATTCACGCTCTCCAGTAGCCAACATGGACTGAATTTCTTCTCTATGCGAAGTTTGTAACTCATTAACTCGCTTAGGAGAAGAAGTAATGAGATTAACAATATTGTCCAAGTGAGAAAAAAATTCCAAATGACATGGACATCTTTGGCTGCAGTAACCAATGTCAACTGTAGCCGATGGTAAAAACAATGAACATAATATGCATACTGACAATCTCTGAGAAATAATGCTTGAAGTCCATTCCATGCACCACACATATTATTAGCACCATCATACCACTGGCCCCTCATTTTCTTCACATCAAGTTCATGTTGAGCTAGAACATGGCATATCTCATTTTTTAGATTTAATGAAGTGGTGTCACTAACTCTTTTGATAGCAAAGAAGCGTTCTTTCAAAATACCTTGATTGTCTACATACCTCAAGACGATGGCCATTTGCTCTCGTTTAGATGTATCTTGTGCTTCATCAACAAGAATACAAAAGTATCCATCCCCAACTTCCTCACGAATCATCCGCCGTACTCTAGAGGCCATAATGTGCAAAATCTCTTTTTGAACGACAGGAGCAATGTATTGATTATTCTTTGGAGCATTTTCCAATATAATCTTATCAATAGCTGGATTTGAATCCCCTGCAAACCTTAAAAGATGTAGAAAATTTCCACGATTTAGTGAATATGGAGATTCATCATTACCTCTGTAGGAACAACTTTGAAGTGCTAGCCATAGAACACTTCTTATTGAAGTCATTAGACGTAAACGACGTTTCTGAAGCTCCTCTTCTGATACGGTATGTATCACCTTGTCAATATGTTGAGAAGGTCTCATTAAATCTTTACCTCTTGTCTCACACATATTGTGATCTGTTGAACTGGCATGAGTAAGAAACGCACATTTCTTTCCATCTTTAACCCTCTTCCAATTGTTAAATTCATCATTAATCAATTTTGAACTCTTGGATGAATTGTCATTTTTCTGAAAAAGAAAGCAATAGAAACAATACGCCTTCTCCGTTGAGGGGGAATACTCCAACCAAGGAAATTCTGTGAACCATTTTTTCTGAAAGCTATGAGATTGGGTTTTCCCTTCTATCCTTGCATATACCGTAAGCTTTGGTTGATAAGGCCCAACTTTTAAATATGCGATTCTAACCTCATCTCGTGTATTGATAGGATGATTAAACATGGGCTTTCTTTTTCCTGGATCTCGTTCAATGTTAGCACACAGTAGTTCAGGAGTTGACACTACTGAATGTCCAATTTCTGGAAATGTAGGAGTTGGAGGATTTTGTGGGATAGGAATTGAAGGTTGATCTTCGATCAATCCATCATGAAGTGTGCTTTCAATGGATTGACCTACCTTTGAAAAAAATGAAAGCAATGTCTTCGCTCTCTTGGAAGACGATTGGCCTTTCATTTGTAGATTCTAAAAAAATGTAAACAAAAAGAAATCAAAATGAGGAACAATTCAACCAAAATGGGGCAAGACTCTAACAAATGGTGTAAGCCTAACAAATTTATTTTTTGCCCAATTCCAATGCTATAGCCTATACCTCTAACAAATTCTTTAACAATCACAAAACCAACACATAAGAAATCAAAAAATAAAACCAAATGTTGTAACAAATTGATTGAATCCAGTCATACTCCCATATGGGATCACGATTCACAAAAGTATACCTATCAATTGTTTTGGCTTTCCAAACCTCAGGTGTGCAAAGAGGTGGAAAGTCCATTCCTGACTCGAAGGCACAAATTCCTTTCGATCTCGCTGAAATTTACTGAAGTTGGGGATTAGTAAAGCTAAACCCAGAAGTCATAACAATATAATAGCCAACTATTGCTCCACAAATGCCATCATTGACCGACAATCCATATAATGCTAAAGCACGAGACATAATTTTGCCTAAAACAGAGATAATTAGGAAAAACTGTAAGTAGTAAGCTCACTCTGAGATTAGAACCTTCAACACAAAGATGAAAAAATTAACTTTTTTCGAGACACTAGAGATTCCATTAAAAAAAAATGTTGGTGCGTGAACTAGACTGCTAGAGCCGGCTTTCTTGATGCACAGAATCAATTAATAATATGTCCCAGACATGCTTTAATGTAGAAAACAATTAGGAAACATGGAACCCAGCTGAATCAATATTGTTATTTATAAAAAATATAAAGCGCTTAAAAATTAATACAATCAATACCTACCTAGCGACAGCGAATGTACTACCGGACGGAGCAACCGACCGGCGGGGGTTGAGTGCAATCAGCAGACAACAATGGAGACAGAGACTCAGTCAGCAGCGGTAGGTTTGAAGCGTACCTTCTGTATTTTGTGTTCTGCGTATACTACCGAAGAGAAGGAAATGAAATGGGCTGTTGTGTATATGATTCATATTATGTAAGGAATTTGGGCTCATGAGCTGCAAAGTTTAATTGATACCAGACTGGACTCAATCAATACCGGACTGATCTGTAAAAAAAAAAAAAAAAATTCTTCATCATTACTGGATCTGGGCCTGACTACAGCCCAGTCCAGTCCCCCTAAAACCGTCCCTGTATGTAAATCTATCTGAAGTTCAGCCCCCCTTCAAGGCTTCAACTAACCCCAACAAATATTGTTAAGAGATTGATACCCAGAAACAACCATAAAGCGTACAAGAAATAATAACTCAAACAAAACTTCAAAAACTTTTATAAAACTTCAAACCACAAAGATATGTAACATCAAATACACAGATTGCGTCTCTTATACAAAAGAAATCAGAAAACTCAAAGAAACTCGCAAAACCACACAGAATACTACACAGAATAACAATCTGTATACAAACCACAAAGTTATACTGATTTTACACGAAGACTCAGTAAAGAAACCACTAAGAAATATGCGAGAAATCAGAGACAATATGAGGGTTTTCTGTAGAATGAGAGAGACGAAGATGAGAGAACCAGATGAAGATGAATCATCTGAATCAAGACCAAAAACTAAAGATTAAGCGTCTCTTCCCAACTTTATCAACAAGTGGACGGTGCAGATTATCCAGGATGATCCAACGGTATGAAATAAGGCGGTGATAAATGTGGGCTGTAAAATCGGGTCACCAGACTTGGGCTTCCATCACATTCCGGTCCAAACACAATAATACAAATACTCGGACTTGAATAATGGGCTGTCCAGAATTGAATTCACATACTCCACCTCAATTTTGGATCATCTCACCTGTAAATATAAGAATTCAAAGCAGTATCAAAATTCTAACAAATTAAGAGAAATTAAAGCATCTTTAAATTTATTTATAGGTATTATTTTAGTTCATGCATCTGCAGGATTCAACTGAGTTGGGATTTTAACAAGTTTAATAACACCTTTTTTAGTTATATCCCTAATGAAGTGAAATTTAACATCAATGTGTTTAGATCTATTATGAAAAACAGGATTCTTACACAGGTGTAAAGCACTTAAGCTATCTGTACTAAGTTCAATAGCAGAATTATCAATACAGGAGATTTCAGACAACAAACATTTTAACCAGATACATTCTTTTACAGCATCAGTGACATCAATATATTCTGCCTCAGTTGAGAACAATGTCACAAGTTTCTGTAATTGTGATTTCCAACTAATACATGTACCATTTAAAGTGAAGAAATATGCAGAAGTAGACTTCCTATTGTCAATATTACCTGCAAAATCTGAGTCTACATAACCATTTAACTTGAAATCATTTTTGGTTCTAGAAAATGCTAAACTCAGATTTGCAGTGCCTTTAAGGTACTTTAAAAGTGATTTTACAGCTTCCCAGTGTAATTCACCAGGATTACTCATAAACCTACTAAGAACACTCCACCTGAAACTGAGTATGGGGCAGGCCATTTTCATCACCTAAATGGTCTGCACTCAGCTCAGTGGTAAGGAAATCTTTATCATTAATAGGATCATCTAATTTTTCATCCTTACAGGGAAAAACAGTTTCATTAAAAATGACAGACCTACTTAAAATAACCCTGTAGCCTCCCTGCTCCCTAACCCAAAGTCTGTAGCCCTTGACCCCTTCTCCATATCCTAAAAACACACATTTCAGAGATCTAGAGTCAAGTTTAGTTTCAATTTGGTGTGAGTAGACAGCACATCCAAAAATTTTCAATTTTGAAACATCCGTGAGAAAATTATTCCAAATCTGATCAGGTATATTGAAATTAATAGCACTGCAGGGAGAAAGATTGATTAAATAAGAAGCAGTTTTAATAGCTTCTCCCCAAAAAATTTTTGGCAAGTTAGAATCAAGTAGAAGACACCTAGTTCTTTCTAAGAGAGTTCTATTCATCCTTTCAGCAACCCCATTTTGCTGTGGACTGTATGCAACAGTCTTGTGTCTAAGAATTCCTAAGTTGCTACAGAAAAAATCAAAGTCTTGGTTACAAAATTCTAATTCATTGTCTGTCCTAATTATTTTTACCTTCTTATCCTTCAAATTTTGGATTAAGGTAATCCAGTTTTTAAAAACAGACATTGTAGCATCCTTAGTTTTTAACAAATGAACCCAGGTTTTCCTAGAGAAGTCATCTACAATAAGAAGAAAATATCTATAACCTGAAACAGAACTAATAGGAACAAGACCCCATAAATCAGCATGCAAATATTCAAGAACATCATTAAATTTATGAATACCTTTACCAAAAGAAGTTCTTTTCTGTTTTCCTAACACACATTTCTCACAGAAATCAAGTTTATGCAGCACATCATTACCAAACACACCTTTGTTTTCAAGTAACTTAAGACCTTTTTCACCTAAGTGTCCCAATCTTTTATGCCATAAAACAGTTTTATTTATATCAGACACAGCATTAAAAGATCTTGCATAAACAGGTAAGGTATTCAACACATAAATCCCATTAATTTTGGGAGTAGATAAAATCATAAAGTTACTTTTGAAAATACTCAAGTAACCATTAAACATTCTAATCTCATAAGATTCAGAATCAAGTACTCCAAGAGAGATTAGATTTCTTTTTAAATCAGGAACATATCTTGTTTGGTTTAAGACAAGAGTTTTGTCATTTTCAAGTTTTAACAAAACCTTCCCAGTTCCTTTCACATCACAAGTAACATTGTTACCAAGTTTCACAGAGCCAAAATGATCAGAACAGAAGTCAGAGAATAAATTTCTTTCAGGACACATATGAAAAGTGCAACCAGAATCAAGTATCCATTCATATTTGTTATCAGATTCAGTGGTAACATAAACCACTCTATTATTGTCTTGGACTGCAGCCTCTGTTTGATTGCTAGTTCATATTTCATTCTTCCTTTTGAAACAATTTTTGATATGATGTCCAGGTTGGCCACAATAATAACAAAGTCTGGGTCTATTTATGTTATCAAGTCCCCCAGAATTATCTTGCCCCCTGACATTATTCTGACTTCTATGGTTGTCTTGATTTCTAGTGTTATCATAACCTCTAAAATTGGTCTGATTTCTAGAATTATTCAGTCCTCTATAGGTGTTGTCATTTGACCTATTGAAATTGGCTCTATTTTGGAAATTCCCTCTTGCAGACTTATTGTTCACATTATTCTAGGTTCTATTATTGCTAGAGGTATTCCAATTTTTATTGAAATTACTCACTGACTTGTTGTTCCTAAAAGAAGTCTTCTTCTTAGAAGATCCTATCACATTGTAAGCCTCTTTAGGATTGTTCTTGAACTCAAGTTCTTTATTTTTAAGTGAAGTGTGAACAATTTCAGTAGTCAATTTCTGTCCACCATATTCAAGAGCATTTCTAAGGTCTTTGAACTTATCACCCATAGTATTAAGAAAACACACAACCTTTTGTTCATCAGTAAGTTTTTCATCAAAATTCAACAAACTTTGTGTGATCTTAGTAAACCTACTCATGTTCTCATCTACATCCTTTGATGGATCAAATTTAAAAGAGAAATATTGTTTCCACAGAAAGCACTTATCAGGCAAAGACACAGTATCAAAAACATCTTCCAGTTTATCCCATAATTTCATAGTAGTTTTAGTCTTGCCTACTTGTCTAATGACATTATCAAATAAGTGTAAGAACAGAGTACTCCATGCAATTTCATCCATTCCAAGCTGTCTATCCTGAGGGGTATCAAGAGGCCAGGACCTATCTATTGCCTTAGCACATTTAATTTGAAGTAATAAAGCCTTCATTTTCTGGCTCCAGAGATTAAAGTCTCCCTTGCCATTCCATACTTCAACATCTACTTTTACAGTAGCCATTGAAGTAAAGACAAAATGAATTTAAAGAATTATTAAATTGAAGGCTTTGTTATTCCAAATAAGAATAGTCAGACAGATTGAAGTACAAAGTATAAACACAAAAACCCAAGAATTATCAGTAAATATTCCACAAAGATCAAGATATGAAAATATAGTTTCAAACAATTTATGAAACAGTAAGGCAATCAAGGTGATTACAATTCAAACACTAATCAGGCTGATCAAATAACTACACAATACTAATGTATAGAAAACAAGTTCTCCCAGTATATCCCTCAACCTATTTATGGGTCAGCCCAAGCTCCCTCAGATTCCCAGATTCTCAAGGAATCCTGGACAAAGGTAAGGATTGGGGTCCAAGAATAGGCTTCAACGGAGAGATTTTGAAAAGAACCAAGAATTGAAAACAAATCAGTATGAATTGCAGTAAATTGGAAGGAGATCACCTGATGCAAATTTATATGAGCGCAGCAGCACAGAGATAATTTTTCACAAAGATTCAAAACCCCACAGGTTCAATACCACCAAGTTCCAGTAATGTTACAAAGATCAGCCAACAAGGAAATGTAGGATCCAATGTATAAGATTCAGTATATTTATAAAGAAAATATACTGAAAACCAAAATCAAAATAAAGATCCCAAAAATTATATATGACTCAGAATAAAATCCAAAAGATCTTGAGAAAACCTAATTTCAGAATAGGTTTTAAACAATAATACCACAAAGTAATTTCTTGTTAACCCAAGATAAACTAACCAAGAGGGGAGTGAATTGGTTTATAAAACTTTTTCGATAAATAATCTTAAACTTAAAAACCAATGAGTATACGTATGAGCACTTAGTATAACAAGTAGCTAAACTATCAATGTAATGTGCTATAAATGTATAAACTTAGTTAATAAAGCAAATATAGCACTTAGATATAGTGTTGCACAATATAAATTGATAGACAAGAGAAAGTGCAATGCAAGTAAGTAAAAAGGGATAAGAGATTGCAAACGCGATTTAGGAGGTTCAATCAACCAACGTGATCTACGTCCTCCGTTAGCGAGCTCTCCGTCACGAGCAAGGACAAATCCACTATATTGATAACTTACAACAAGGAGTATCGAATCCTTAGGTGACTTTACAACAAGGAGCACCTATCCTTTACAATCGAGTTTTCACAAGGATCTCGAAACCATAAACAAAGTACAAATGAGAATTTTTACAATCGAACCAACTCTCTTAACAAATGATATGATCAATACAAGTATCTTGAGAGTTTATGATAACACTTCAATAGATAGCAAATAATTAAAGCTCAAGTGTTTATGAAAACTTTGAAGAAGGATATGAGATAGTTTTTCTTGAATCAAAGTTTTTCAACCAATGATCTCTCTTTCCAAATAATACTTAGTTAAGTATGAAGAGAGATATACACTTCAATAAGTGTTTGGTAATATGAACTCAATCAATGATCAATAATGAAGTAAGAGTATTGAGTTTTCTACAAGATGGAATTCTTGATAAAGATGTGAAATAATTTTTGAACAATCAAGAGATTCCTTGCAATAAATAGAATGTAAAACAAAGTAAGCTCAATGATTTTCTCAGTAAATTTCTCTCTTAAATGCTCTTGTAAATTGGTAAAATTAATGTAAGAGAAGTGGCTATTTATAGATCAAGAATTTGAGTTGCAGATAGTTTCGGTCGACCGGTTCATACTTTCGGTCGACCGAAAGTTTAAAAAAAAAAATTAGCCGTTGAAATTAGCCGTTAAACTTTCGGTTGAGCAGATGTTTCGGTCGACCAGAGTTTCGGTCGATCAAATACATTTTCGGTCGACTGAAAATGTAAAAATTTGAATTTTTATTTTTATATCAAAAAGTTTATTTTTTCAAAAACTATTTCATGTTATGTTTTGAAAAATCATTTTTATGCAATTAATGATTTTTAGAAATATTTTTGAGCTTTATAAACTTGCTAAAAATTGATTAGTCGATACCTTTACAAATGAGTTGAAATTTTTCAACATAAATCTTCTAAAGCTTTAGTCTTCGGTCTTCTACGATCTTGTTCACTTCAAATCTCTTTAATGATTGCTTTGTACTTCAATGGATGATGATTTTGATCTCGGAGTATCCAAATGACATAAATATGATAAAACTCAAGAATTGAAATCATTAGTAATACATGAGATCTTGTTTGTTATAATCAAAACAATATATACGTGAATAGTCATAGGTCAACATTTCTGAACCATGAAGAAGGTATGATAAAATTTTCAAACAGTTTCCAAAAAAACTGAAAAAATTTCAGAATCATAAACTTGTTTACAAAAGGTTTTCAAGAAACTTTAAGAAAGGAAATTTTCTCAAAGATCACCACCAAGAACTGAAAAATCCTAAAACGTTATATACTGAAACAAAAATGCTAGAAGCACCTCGGGACTTACCCCCGAGGTGACCCCCTCCTCACATGGAGGGGGTGGAGCCCACTTCGACAAGTGGGCTCTACCCCCTCCATGTGAGGAGGGGGTTACCTCGGGGGTAAGTCTCGAGGTGCTTCTAGCATGATCCATACTGAAACCACAAAGAATTTACAGAAAACACAGATCCGTACAGAAACATCCTGGATCTAACAAGATCTGAGTCAAAATCAGCGTTTATAACACGAACCCTAAGGCTTTGATGCCACTGTTAAGAGATTGATACCCAGAAACAACTACAAAGCGTACAAGAAACAATAACTCAAACAAAACTTCAAACCACAAAGATATGTAACATCAAATACACAGATTGCGTCTCTTATACAAAAGAAATCAGAAAACTCAAAGAAACTCGCAAAACCACACAGAATAACAATATGTATACAAACCACAAAGTTATACTGATTTTACACGAAGAATCAGTAAAGAAACCACTAAGAAATATGCGAGAAGTCAGAGACAATATGAGGGTTTTTTGTAGAATCAGAGAGACGAAGATGAGAGAACCAGATGAAGATGAATCATCTGAATCAAGACCAAAAACTGAAGATTAAGCGTCTCTTCTCAACTTTATCAACAAGTGGATGGTGCAGATTATCCAGGATGATCCAACAGTATGAAATAAGGCGGTGATAAATGTGGGCGGTAAAACCGGGTCACCAGACTTGGGCTTCCATCACATTCCGGTCCAAACACAATAATACAAATACTTGGACTTGAATAATGGGCTATCTAGAATTGAATTCACAAATATGTATATATATGTGTGCCGAGTCCTTCCCTTCAATTGGGTTTCAAGGCCCAATCACAAGTATGGATAGATTTTAATTTCAACCCTCAATTTTCTCAAATATCTCAAATTGATCCTTTAGTATTTAATATTGCAGCCCATGTCTCCATTTATACCAATTTGAGTTCTTCAATTTTTGAAAGTTTGCACTTTAATCCCACTTTGTTATTTTTTAAACGATTTCAATCTCTTTTCTTTGTTTTGCCTCCAAACGCATCAAAAATCTATCTTTTCCTAAAAAAATATATAATTAGTAATATAATATCCTAAAACACTTATAATTATCTAAATTTAAAGTCAAGATAAGTACGAAAAACATACTTATCAAACCACCAAAACTTAAACTCTTGTTCGTCCTCGAATAAAATAGAATAAAACTAATGAATCAAAATAACAAAGCACAAATATTTTTGTATGTTAACATGTTTACCATATGTCTCAATAATCCAGATCAATTTGTACTTTAGCCAAAGTTATTAAAAATAAAGCAAAATAATTCTAATTATCTCATGCCAAATTTTCAAGTTTGTATGTGAATAACCAAAGTCAAACTCCTACAAATGTAAAGGATATATTTAACACTGTATTGCTTGTTATGCATAATCAAGCCCGATTCCCATGTGACCACCTTAATAAATCTAATGATTTTCCTTGCATAGCTCATGGATGATGACAACTTACTATTTTTCTCTCGAATCCCAAGGTTCCTTCTATTCATGTGGTTTCTAAACATAAAAAAATTGCATTTTTCCACACCAGGTAGTCAGAATTAGCTAAGTCTGTAAAAACAATCAATGGTAAGCGATTCCCTAATCAATGCCTTTAGTATCAAAGTCTCAATCAACAAGCTTATACCAAACGATTTTTTTTTATTGACGACTTTTTCTTTTTATATCCATGTCTTTTACCATCTTTGTACAATACTTTTCTCATTTGCTTTCTATGTGACCCCTGTAGCGAGCTTTAGGTCGGTGGCTCCCAAACCAGACGGATTTAGGGCACCAGGTTTAAAAGACCCCTCAGACTTAATTACTCGAGTCATACAGTCAACATCAAAAAGTTGAAGATGTTTTATTATCTTATGTGTAAGTCCACTCTCCATACTTGATTTCTAATTGACCCCTGTAGCGAGCTTTAGGTCGGTGGCTCCTAAGCCAGACGACTTTAGGGCACCAGGTTTGGAAGATCCCTCGAACTTAATTACTCGAGTCAAAAATGCATTTGAAGAGTAGAATAAGACCTTCAGCACTTTTTTGTTTTTATGCTGGCAATGATTTATACCCCTTGACCAATATTTCTTCGACCAATGACACATTTCAGGAACTACAGACCCTTAAAAGTTCAAGCCTACCTTCACCACTTCTTTCCACCCCCAAACTACTCTTGAGCAAGTTTAGTTTCTAAGTTTTAAAAGTTGGGATGTCTAATCATCTAAGTTTAGGAATTTACTAGTCATTCCTATGTTCAAGTTGCATAAATTTGCCCCACATGTGTTAAACAAATCCCCACACAAGTAATAATTCAACAATGACTATATGCGCGTGAAGATTAAATCTAGCAAGTAATAACTAGTTCATAAAATTCATGATTTCATGTTGTCCAAAATTCAAGTCAAAGCAAAATTTGATCCATACTATTTCATAGGCAATACACATGTCAACAAATATTTCAAATATTTCAATTTTTTTTCTCTTTTTTAATTTTTTTTTTTTTGGGGATGAATTCTGAATAAAAACGAAAACTTTAGTAGAAAAATGGACTACCCACCCCCAAAATTAAAATATACATTGTCCTTAATGTATCAGATATTACATAAAAATATAACTGGGGGAAAGGTTAAAGGACTTCCCTGATCAATCCAAATGCAGAGGTGGAGATATACTTTCCAAAGTTCCTTGATCATCTTCCTGTTGCAGAATCAGTCCTATCAAGGCAGAAATGAAATTCAGGCATTAGAAGTGTTATTGGGTGAAGATGCAAAAATAAATATAAAAATAAACAAAAACAAAAATAAAAAAAAAAAAAATACTAATGCATATAAAGCTGAATAAATAAAAGGAAAGAAAATTGGGTTGCCTCCCAACAAGCGCTTATTTATAGTCGTTAGTTTGATTTTGATATTTTGGCTACTCATGGTAGTTTGAAAATAGAGTTTTCAGCCCTGCACTTTTTGCACATGCAGGCATTCTCTTGTTCATCCTTCAGCGTCCAGATTATCAAATTTCCAATTTTATCCCTTTCAACCAATCCACCATATCCATTATCTTTTCTCCTGATCTTGTGAAATTTCCAATTTTCCTCCTCTTTGAGGTCAATCCCTTTGCATTCCTCGAAACATGAAGGTTGTTTGAGTGCATTATTCATGCTGAAGCTTTGTTGTTTTTCCTCCACTCTCAGAATTATTTCATTCTTTTCAAAATCCATTAAAGCGCGTCCGGTTGCTAGGAATGGTCTTCCTAGGATCACCAGGATGTTCTGATCTTCCTCAATATCCAGATAATGAAATCAGCTGGAAAGATGAGATCTCCAACTTTGATAAGCATATCTTCAATCACCCCCTAAGGGTGCTTGAATATCCTATCAGCCAGCTGGAAGATTATTGAAGTTTCTTTAGGATTCCCCAATCCTAATTTTCTATAAATAGACAGTGGCATTAAGTTAATACTTGCTCCAGAATCAATTAAAGCATTTAAATCGTGTGAATTTCCTATGGAGCAAGGTAAAGTGAAACTCCCTGAATCTTTCAATTTAGGAGGAAGTTTATGTTGTAGGATTGCACTGTATACTTCTGTCAATGCCACATCTTCATCTTGTGGCAACTTCCTCTTCTTTGTCAACATCTCTTTCAGAAACTTAGCATAGTTTGGCATTTGCATTATGGCATCAATGAATGGGATGTTGATGTTCAGTTGTCTGAGGGAATCCAAAAATTTCTTGAACTGCTTTTCCAACTTAGTATTCTGCAACCTTTAAGGAAATGGGACTGGAGGTGTGTGCTGATTAACAGGAATCGGTACCTTACCTTGTGGAATCTCCGACCGTTCTTTTTCAATTTCATTTGGTGATTTTTCAGACTGAATTACTTGTTCCTTGTCAATTCGAGTTACTTGATTCTCACCAGTTCCTTTCTTCTTCATAGTGATCTCTAGCAACTGAACTCCACTCCTTGTAGTGATTGCATGAATTTGTTCATCCTTTGGATGCTTTTGAAGCTTTTGGGGGAATGGAATAGGCGGCACATATGCTTTAACAGGTGGTGCAGTTGTAATTGATGGTGTCTCAATAACTGCATAATTTATAGCTTCCACTGCCATTACCTGTTCCGTAGAATTTTTCTCTGTGTTGCTTGGTAGAGTTCCTTGATTTCTGATTGTTAATGCCACAACTATCTATCCCATTTGATTTTCCAAAGCTTTATAGCTGCCTGTTGGTTTTGAAAAACTTATTCAGTCTTTGCCACGTACAGTGCAAACATATCTTCCAATGATGTATTCTTTGGTTGCTATTGTTGTTGATGTTGGAAACCTGGCGATTTTACTTGAAAGTTTCCTTCATGGCCCTGACTTTGATTGTTATACCAAGAGAAATTAGGATGATTCCTCCACCCTGGATTATATGTATTGGAATAGGGGTCATTTTGATACTTATGAAAATTCTGGACAAAGTTGACTTCCTCATGTTGCATTCCATGTGTTGAGGCTAAAGGATAGCTAGCTGTAACATGATCTGCCCCGCATCCTTCGAAAACTGGTGTTGGTTGTTGCACCATGTGCACATGTCGAGTTAAATTGTCTAGCTTTTTTGAAATCACTTCCATTTGGGCTACAAATTGTGTAACATCATCGACATTGTGGATACCAGATGGTTTTCTTGGAATTTTCCTTTCAGTAGGCCAGATCGCCCGATTCTCCCCAATTCTCTCATATAGTTCATGTGCTCGGTCAATATCTAACCTCATTACTGATCCCCATGCCAAAGCATCAAGCATATTGCGGTATTCATGATGCAATCCTAAATAAAAGATGTAATCCTGAGCATTTTTTGGTATGTCCAAATTTGGACACTTTCTAAGTGAATTTTTGTACTATGTCATTCCATGATACAATGCTCCGGGAGCTAATGAGTGTAGCCATTCCCTTACATTATCTTTTAAAGTGTGGGGAAACAAACGCATTCGAAAAGCGTCTGCTAACATCCCTTCGTGACCGATTACATCGCATAGCATTAAAAATGCTTGAATGTGCTCATGCGGATTTTCAGTCGCCTTACCAAAGAACTTGATGTCTTGATGATTTTGAAATAAGTTTATGACATCAGGTCTAAGGCTGTAATTTTCCTGCCCGAATGGTGGATAAACAATTGTTTCTTGTACAGGAGTGGGCGTGGGATTTACATAATCCTCAACCAGAGCTTGAGCATTATCGAGAACTGCTCCTGGTTGAATTTGCACTTCTTGCTCATGAGGAGCAAGTGGCAATTGGTTTTGATCAGGATTTTGATTATTGGCCATACCCCTTTTTTCTCTTTGTTCTCTTCTACGTTGTCTAAAGGTTCTTTCTATTTCAGGATCTATTGGTAATAGTTCAGGCTCGTTAAAACCTAGCATATACTACTCAATGACCAATATGAAGAGAAAAATAAGGAATTCTGAATAACCAAAACAAAATAAAAATAAAAATAATGAAAACTAAAAACTAAAAATTAAAATGTAATTGAATTAAAGGTAAACTAAAAAATATACTAATTCCGTTATTCACCGGCAACGGCGCCAAAAACTTGTTCGCGTAAATCCCGCAAGCGCATGTGATCGTTGACAAATAATAATTGTGATGAGTTGAGAGTATCATTCCCACAAGGAATAATGTTTAGTCCTAATTATCAGTTTATCGTCGATTCAATTAATTGAAACAATAAATAAAAAAGATGGTTTGTTTGTCTATCTATTCTAAAAAATTGCAAAATAATAAATAATAACGAAAATAAAAATGTTGGGGAATAAATATGAATGGGGAGCATGTATTGGAATCCGAATCCACTTGTTACCATCTATCTCAATTTAACAATTTTGTAGTTCAAATCATTCATGCCTTTGTTGACAATCGATAATTCACATGTAATTAATTTTCTTTTCCAAGACAAATTAAATCTATCCTAAACATGAAACGAATCTATTCATAATCCGAATACGAATATTTAGAACGCATTAAATCACACAATTATCAATTAGATTGCACATGTCATAGTGTTATTCCTAACATCTAGTATTCATGTGTTGATCATCCAATGTTCAAACCCATTGTGACTTTTCCAAAAACTTGTTCGAGTAAATCCTGCAAGCGCATGGGATCGTTGACAAGTAATAATTGTGATGAGTTGAGAGTATCGTTCCCACAAGGAATAATGTTTAGTTCTAATTATCAGTTTATCGTCGATTCAATTAATTGAAACAATAAATAAAAAAGATGGTTTGTTTGTCTATCTATTCTAAAAAATTGCAAAATAAAAAATAATAACAAAAATAAAAATGTTGGGGAATAAATATGAATGTGGAGCATGTATTGGAATCTGAATCCACTTGTTACCATCTATTTCAATTCAACAATTTTGTAGTTTAAATCATTCATGCATTTCTTGACAATCAATAATTTACATGTAATTAATTTTCTTTTCCAAGACAAATTAAATCTATCCAAATATGAAACGAATCTATTCCTAGTCCGAATACGAATGTTTAGAATGCATTAAATCACACAATTATCAATTAGATTGCACATGGCATAGTGTTATTCCTAACATCTAGTGTTCATGTGTTGATCATGCAATTAGAGGTGACTCGATGTAAAATCTACCCTCTAAGTATAAAGGGGTCAAATTATAGCCTAGCAATAATCCAGGGTCATTCTTCCTAGGAATTTTATTGGTATCGTAATATTCGCTAAATTCGGAACTTAAACTATGATTTCAATTGTGTTTAAACGAGTAAAAAGAGAATATAATTAAATTGCAATTAAAAGGAAATTTGAGTGGAGTTATTCATTCGCTATCAATTGGGCTTGCAACTAAATTTAGTATGAATTTCTTGAGATCGATAAAATTTAGACATATTAGTACGAAAATTAATCAATTTATTTTTACGACATTTAGTCGAGCATGTTGTGTGCATATTTAATACATACCACATCAACGACATTCATCCATGTAAAATAATTTGAAAACTTAAAACAATTTATAAGCTCTTATCAATAACAACAATTCACCCATAAGAAATTAAAACACGCCCATTGAAGCTAAGAATAACACCCCTAAAAAATAACTTAGCCGGACATAATTAAATTAATCGAAATAAAATTCAACCAAACAAATATCATTACTAGAAAACGAAATTCAAATTTGAAAATGAAAATTCAATAACTAAAAATATCTAAAAACTAAACCAATGCCAATAATCTGAATTTATAAAACTTAATAATTGAAACAATAAAAAAATTCCAAGTAAAAGAGCAATAATAAAAAATGGAACAAGTCACCCAAAACGCCAATTGCAATGCTCCTCACTCGGCTGCCTCTTGTATTCCACGCAAGACACTTCCACAATCTGGTGCAATACGTGAGATTAGAGAAGAGGATGCTGCTGGCCGAGAGCTATAGCTGCTGGGCGTTCTGTGGAGAGAAGGTGAGGGAGAAAACCGATGACTGCTGTATGGAGGTTGCTCTGGTTGGAGAAGAGGCTGAAGGGAAAAGTGGCTGCTGGTTATTTCTATGGAGGAGGCTGCCGAGTGTAAGTTTGGTTAGATGAAGATGGAAGAGAGAGCTGGTGCGAGTGAAAGTTGGTTGTTGGCAGCGTGAGTTGCGGCTCATGAGGAAGAGAGCAACTAGAGTTGCGGCTGGTGAGGTTGATGGAAGAGAATTGGCCGGCAGTTTTTTTGAGGGAAAGAGACAGACTGAGTGACAGGTCTGGTGAGAGACGAGGCTGGCGGGTTGGTTGCTGGTTTGTTTTCAGAGAAGGGAGAAGACAGAGGCAGCGAAGGAGAGAAAGGAGAGATTACGGCTGGGAACTGATGGATGGCTGAGTGGTGTGTAGGTTTTGTGAGATTAGAGAAGAGGCTGTTGCTGTTGAGAGACAAAGGTAGAGACAGAGAATGAGTTGGGGCTGTTTTTGAAGATGGATAAGACAGACAATGCGGCAGCGTGAGTGAATACAGAGAATGGAGAGCTGTAGGGTATAGAAATTAGAAAGAGAAAGAAAAATGTTTTGGGCTGGGTTTATGGGTTTTTGTCCATTTTGGGCTTTTTCAGGTCAATTAAATTAGGAATTTTTGAGTTGAAATTGTCGAAAATGTACCTGCAATTAAATAAATGAAATTATTAGCAAATAAAATCAATTTAGAGTTAAAGAAATAAAATTGAATCTTTTATAAGTTTCACTCTAAATGACAAAATTTATATCTCAAAATTATATATTTTCATTTATTTATTTCTTTAAAATACGTAAAATTTGACCATAATCAAGAGGTGTCAAGACGGACGGGCCGACCAGACCCGTGAAAATCGGCCCGGATCGACCCGAGACCGCGGGCCGACCCGTGACCCTTGCGGGCGGTTCACGGGTTAAGAAGTTGTGAACCGCGGGTTTTGCGGGTCAAACATTCGTGGGCCGCAGTTAACCCGCTAGCCCTTTAAAAAAAAATTATTAACTATGGTAACATTGAAAATCTCCATTTTCCTACAAACTCTAATATAACTTTTAAAGCAAAATCTTATTTTTTTTTCTCCCTAATAGCTAAAAAATGTAATTTTTTTGATAATAGTAATTAGAAATACATTTAGCGTTTAATTGTTATTTGTTTACGTTTTATTTAAATTTGCAAATTTAGAAGTAATTCATATAACATAAAATATAATTTAAATTCTATGTAAATATTTTATGGTATAAATATGAATTTATCATTTTAATCATTTTGTATTTAGAAACTTGACAAAAAAATTGTTATAAATATGAAAAAAATCTATATTTTTATTCATATGGGTCAAATCAGAACGAATCGCGACCCGCATGGGCTAGCGGACGGACCTGAGTTATATTTCGAATTTTGCAGGCTGACCCAGAACCGGTCCGTAACCCGCAGCGGGCGGACTTTTTTTAAGTGGGCCGTTACCGAGCTTTTATGTTGGCGGGCCGACCAGGCCCGGACCACCCGGATTGACACCTCTACGTGCAATGTTCAAATCCATTGTGACTTTTTCAAGATTACAATAAGTAACAATTTATTTAATTGGTGGCCAATCAATCAAATAATAATAACAATAAAGCATTCAAAATCAATCAAGATAACACAAAAATTATTACACTACTAATTATCGAATTAAAATAAATTAATAACAAGTTTCATCTTCATCCAATACATAAATTAAATTATCCTAGCATCTTAATATGTAAATCAAACACAAAGAATTGAAAAATCATCACCCGGTTGAATCGCGAACTAAACTGGAATCTGCCTTCGTTTTTTTTTACCTCCACAGCTTTTTATTCCAGCCGAGAACCACACTTAATCCTCACAAAGAACTTGCCCCTTTTTTAATCACCAAGTCGACGACCACCTTCAGTTAATTTCACCACCAGCCGAGACCTCTCTTCAGAATTCTCCCCTCCAATGCCGTGTGTATCAACCTTTTAATATGTATATATATTCTCAAAGATTCTCCCCTTTTTTGTCTCCTCTCCAGCAAAACAATCTGACTACCCCCAAGTTTGTCTCCTCAATCCACCAGTGCACCTTTTATTTCCTCCACTTCAATTTTTTTTTTTCCAGCCGTCTCCACCACTCCATCCCCCACCACTTTCTACCTTCCAATGTATGTATGTAAATCTATCTGTAGTTCAGCCCCCCTTCAACTAACCCCAACAAATATGTATATATATGTGCCGAGTCCATCCCTTCAATTGGGTTTCAAGACTCAATCACAAGTATAGATGAGTTTTAATTTCAACCATCAATTTTCTCAAATATTTTAAGTTGATCCTTTAGTATTTAATTTTGCAGCCCATGTCTCCATTTATACCAATTTGAGTTTTTCAATTTTTAGAAGTTTGCACTTTAATCTCACTTTGTCATTTTTTAAACGATTTCAATCTCTTTTCTTCGTTTTGCCTCCAAACACATTCAAAATCTATCTTTTCCTAAAACAAATATATAATTAGTAATATAATATCCTAAAACACTTATAATTATTTAAATTTAAAGTTAAGATAAGTAAGAAAACGTACTTATCAAAAGTCATCTAGGATATTATTGCTCACACATTATACTTTTCTAAAGTAATAATATAATATTATTGTCAAATATTGTTATATGTAAATTAACTTGTACTTCTAGAGCAAAAAATAATTTAAATATAATATCATTTTTCAAACCATGTTACTTGAAAAATATTGATTTAATTTGTTTCTTTCTTCAAGAGCTAGTGAGACGAACGTGCAAGGCACGTGCATCATTGTAACGGTGTAATTAATAGCGTGGTATAAAAGTCAATTCAATATTTTAGAAGGTGAGAAATTGAATCGAAGACAATATATAATAAGAAACTTGTATTTGAAATTAAAGTGAAATATACTAGATATACATACATGTTAAAATCAGAGTGTAAAAAAAAATGAATATTCTAGAGGATGAAAAATTGAATTGAAGGCCATATAATAAGAAACTTACATTTCAAATCAAAGCGAAATATGCCGATATACACATACATGTTAAAATCAGATTGCAAAAAATAAAAGAAAAAATAAATATGAAAAAATCGAAATAACCAATTGAAAAAAAAAAAAAAGAATTGCTCAAATGGCTTATAAGCTCAAATCAATGACTTATGTGGCTCAAAGCGACTTATATGACTTCAGATTGGCTTGATAATTTATGAATAGTGAAATTGCTCAAAGCGGCTTAAATGACTTCAAATTGGCTTGATGAGTTATGAATAGTGAAATTGAAACCAATTCTTTTTATATATAAGGATTACAATACAATATTCTTCTAAAATATTGATTTAGATTGTTCTATTTTCAAGAAATATATAATACGATATTCTTTTGAAATATTGATTTAGATTATTTCATTTTCAAAAATTATAATTCCATATTCTTTTGTAATATTGATTTGGATTATTTTTTTAAAAGAATTACAATACAATAATATTCTGAAATATTAATTTAGATTATTTATTTTACAAGAATAATAATACAATATATTCTTCTGGATTATTGTGTTGAATATTGAACAAAAAAATGCATTCAAACAAATACTTATCTATCATAAATTGATATAGTCAAAACGATATGATCAAATTGAGTAATTCTAGCGCTATGTTATATAATTTAAGTTAAGATATTACAAATCTTTTTGTTTTGAATAAGAAGAGAGAATTTTTATGTCAATTAATTGACTGAAGCTTTGTGATTTAAAAAAATAATCAATTTATTTGTGTTAAATTGGCTAAAATTTCGTGCTGATAATATATTATAAACTAGAGAGGAAATGAGAAAATAATAGATAAGTCAATGAATTTGTTTTTTTTTATTTTTTTTATTAAGAACCAGAACTCGTATATAAAGTAAAGAAATAATGATACAAATATAATAATAACTAGAGCTGCTGAGTTTTAAATATCATTCACTGGTAAGATATTATTTACAAAAGCTATGTTTTAGTATTCTATTGAAATGTTGTCTGTGATTAAAATATTTTAAATTTAACCGACACTAACCTAGATCATTATAATATTATAAGAATTAACTTTTGTGCATGATTCTTTGGCTAACAGAACACCGCAATTAATACAACAATTCTTCCTAAACAACCAATATATTTGTTATAAATAATTAGTGGTATAATTAGTGGTGATTATGGAAATTATTTAGAAATTCACCACTAATTTTATACCTAATTTTCACCCAATTTATATTGTAAATTAATTGTAGTGAATGACTTTATCCTCTTATAAATAGAGGCATTCATCATTTGTATTTGGCACACCAATTCTTGATCAAGAGAATTCTCCTCCTTCTCTCTAGCTCTCAATCTCTCTCTAATTAGTTGTTAGAATTTTGGTAATTTCATAACACGTTATCAGCACGAGCCTCTAGTAATAAAAAAGGATTATGCTCTACAGTTGCATCTACGGATGATCCTCGGTATCAGAAACTTTGCTATTACTAATAAAATCTAATTCTATAAATACGATCCGTTTACTGGAGTTCACGTTCTAAGACTAATCATTTTAAATCTAATATCCGTTTTACAAGAGAATAAGAACTACAATTTTGTAAATATATAATTATTCTAGAAGAATAATTTATCATTATTCCTGAAGAAATACAATGATACATTAAGTTAATATTCCTGAAGAATATTACTTGATTTCGAAGAATACAAATTCATAATATTAATTACGTTATAGTTCTCCCGAAGAGCTGATTCAATAAATTGTTATTACTGAATAATGACAACTATTCTAGAAGGATATTTATTGATCCTGAAGATATAATAATAAACTTCATCAATATTTTCAAGAATACTGTGCTCTCGAAGCAGCACATGTTTTGAAGAAATATCAAACTTGTATACACAAATTATCCCTGAAGGAAAGCATAAAATTAATGTCCTGTTGACATTAATAACTGAAAATCTTTGATTGATTTCTATATGATTTAATAACTGCATTTTTTTTCATCATATAGTTATGTCTAATATCACAAAGCTTGAGTTCGTTGCACTAGACATATCGGGCAACAATTACCTGTCCTGGGCACTTGATGCAGAAATTCACTTGGTCTCAAAGGGATTGGGAGACACGTTAAAAGATGAAATGAAACATCCCAACAAAATCGTGCAAAAACACTTATCTTCCTTCGCCACCACCTCCACGATGGATTAAAAATTGAGTATCTCACAATAAAAGATCCATATATTCTTTGGGAAGATTTAAAGGAAAGATTTGATCATCAGAGGACTATAGTCCTCCCCAAAGCCCGTTATGAGTGGATACACCTCCGCTTACAGGATTTCAAAACAGTGAGTGAATACAACTCTGAGTTATTCAGAATATGCTCAAAATTAACTCTCCGTGGAGAAATAATAACTGATAATGATATGTTGGAAAAAACTTTCTCCACTTTCCATGCATCAAATGTGCTCCTGCAGCAGCAATATCGAGAGCGTGGATTTAAAAAATATTCTGAACTCATATCTTGCCTTCTAGTTGCTGAACAAAATAATGAGTTGCTAATGAAAAATCATGAATTACGCCCAACTGGTTCTACAGCATTGCCTGAAGCAAATGCTATTGTACTGCCTAAAGAAAATGCAACATTAAACCATGGACGCGGACACGGACGTGGACGAGGACGTGGGCGTGGGCGTGGACGTGGATATAATAATAAACCATATTATCAGCAACAGAACAACAACTCTAGAAAGCACAAAGCAAAAGATAATACATCCAAAAAGGAAAATGAAGATAGTTGCTATAGGTGTGGAATGAAAGGACATTGGTCCCGTACTTGTCGTACGGCAAAGCACCTTGTAGAACTATACCAAAAATCAATCAAAGGAAAAGAAAAGGTGGAAACAAATTTTGCTGATTTTGATGATCCAGTTAATATGACTCATTTGGACGTCTCAGATTTTTTTTGTGATCGAAGTGGCAATATTGATCACTTAATCGGTGGCGATATAATGGAGGAAGATTAAGTTTGATCTACTTTAAGATTGCATGTTTTGTGTGTGTTTTAAAATAAAAGAAAGTTTGGTTTGAATTTGAAGTTTGAGTGATGTTGTTTTAAGTTGATAAAAGTTTGGTCTGTAATAAGTTTGTTTACTGGGAATATATAACATTTGTGTTATTTCGGTTTATTTTTATTCACTCTTAAAACATCTATTTGATTATGTTTGAGATACAGGATGAATCATCAAGATATTTGTTTACCTGATAGTGCAAGTTCGCATACCATTCTTCAAGATAAAAAGTATTTTTTGGACTTAACACTTGCAAATAATCATATTCACACAATATCCAGTGAATCATATATCATTGAAGGCTCCGGAAGAGCTAGTATTATTTTATCAAATAATATAAGATTTTATATTGATGAAGCACTCTATTCTAGCAAATCTCGAAGAAATTTGCTTAGTTTTAAAGATATCCGCAGAAATGGATACCACATTGAAACCATGGAAGAAAATAATACCGAATATCTTTGTATTATTTCTTTTATATCTGGTAAAAGGCAGATAAAAGAAAAACTTCCATCACTCCCATCTGGGATATATTATGCAGTTATGAAAACAATTGAATCAAACGCTATTATGAACCAGAAGTTCATTGACCCAAAAAGTTTTATGCTTTGGCATGATAGACTTGGACATCCTGGAACTATAATGATGCGGCGAATTATTACTAACTCACATGGACATCCTTTAAAGAATCAGAAGATTCTTTCGCATGATAAATATCCATGTGTTGCTTGTTCACAAGGCAAGTTAGTCATCAGACCTTCATCTATTAAGGTTAATATTGAATCTCCTATTTTCTTGGAAAGAATTCATGGAGATATATGTGGGCCGATTCACCCACCATGTGGACCATTTCGTTACTTTATGATTTTGATTGATGCATCAACTCGATGGTCCCATGTATGCTTGCTTTCAACAAGGAATGCAGCTTTTCCTAGACTGCTTGCTCAAATAATAAAATTACGAGCTCAATTTTCAGAATACTCAATTAAGACGATTCGCCTTGACAATGCTGGTGAATTCAGATCTCAAGCATTTGATGATTATTGTATGTCAATTGGAATTGATATTGAACATTCAGTTGCTCATGTCCATACACAAAATGGATTAGCAGAATCATTTATCAAACGACTGCAACTCATTGCAAGGCCGTTATTAATGAAAACAAAACTTCCCACTTCTGCTTGGGGTCATGCTATATTACATGCTGCATCATTGGTTCGAATAAGGCCAACTTCTTATCATCAATATTCACCTTTACAACTTGCATTTGGCCAAGAACCTAATATTTCTCATCTGCGAGTATTTGGATGTGCTATCCAAGTACCAATCTCGCCACCACAACGTACTAAAATGGGTCCCCAACGAAGACTTGGGATTTATGTGGGTTTTGATTCACCTTCCATTATCAGGTATCTTGAACCCTTAACAGGTGATTTATTTACTGCACGCTTTGCAGATTGTCATTTTGATGAAATGACTTTCCCAACTTTGGGAGTAGCAAAGCTACCTCCTGATGAACAACGTAAAATTTCTTGGAATGAAAAAACATTGTCTCATTTTGATCCCCGTAATAATCAATGTGAACAAGAAGTTGAAAAAATAATTCACCTACAAAAGGTTGCAAATCAATTACCTGATGCATTTGTTGATACAAGAAAAGTGACAAAGTCATACATTCCAGCAGGAAATACTCCAGCAAAAATTGATGTCCCTGTAGGACAACCTATTATAGCAAATGAATCTCAAAAACGCCAGAAGCGTGGTCGGCCAGTTGGTGCAAAAGATTTGGTACCTAGAAAGAGAAAGGTACAAGATAAAAACCAACTGAAAGAGATTCATCAATCAAATGTTAATAATGAAATTCCTGAAGAATTACAAGTGTCCGAAAATAATGAAATTTCAATAAACTATTTGTTATCTCATAAATTATGGGAACGGGATGATATTATCGTAGATGATATTTTCGCCTATAATGTAGCACTTGAAATTATGAAAAATGAGGATCCAGAACCACAATCCATAAAAGATTGTCAAAATAGAAATGATTGGCCAAAATGGAAAGATGCCATGAAGGCGGAATTGGATTCTTTGGAGAAACGCAAAGTGTTTGGACCTATAATTCGAACACCTGAAAATGTAATCCCTGTAGGATACAAGTGGGTCTTTATAAGGAAGAGAAATGAAAATAACGAAGTTACTAGATATAAAGCCCGACTCGTAGCCCAAGGTTTCTCCCAAAGACCTGGAATAGATTATGAAGAAACATATTCTCCCGTAATGGACACCATAACATTTAGATTTTTAATCAGTTTGGCTGTGTCACAAGAGCTAGATATGCGACTTATGGATGTAGTAACTGCTTATCTATATGGATCGCTTGATAGCGATATATATATGAAAATCCCTGAAGGATTTACAGTTCCTGAAGCAAATGATTCATCATCCAAAACCATGTTTTCAATCAAATTACAAAGATCATTGTACGGATTAAAACAATCCGGAAGAATGTGGTATAATCGCCTTAGCGTATATTTGTTGAAAGAGGGCTACAAAAATGACGATGTCTGCCCATGTGTTTTCATAAAGAAAACAAATATTGGATTTGCAATTATAGCAGTTTATGTTGATGATTTAAATCTTATAGGAACTCCAGAAGAGCTTCATAAAACTGCTGAATATTTAAAAAAAAGGAATTTGAAATGAAAGATTTGGGAAAAACTAAATTTTGTCTTGGTTTACAAATTGAACATTTTCCAGAAGGATTATTTGTTCATCAATCTTCTTATACGGAAAAAGTATTGGAACGATTTTCTATGGGTAAAGCTTATCCACTGACATCTCCTATGGTCGTTCGATCACTTGATGTAAACAAAGATCCATTTCGTCCACTTGAAAATGGAGAGAAAATTCTTGGTCCTGAAGTACCATACCTTAGTGCAATAGGAGCATTATCGTATCTTGCAAATTGCACTCGACCAGATATAGCTTTTTCTGTAAATCTTCTTGCAAGATATAGTTCTGCCCCAACTCAAAGACATTGGAATGGTGTTAAACACATTCTTAGATACCTAAAAGGTACTGTTGACATGGGATTATTTTATTCACAAAAATCCGGATCGTCTTTAGTGGGATATGCCGACGCAGGTTTCCTATCTGATCCACATAAAGCTAGATCACAAACAGGTTATGTGTTTACACGAGGGGGAACAGCTATATCTTGGAGATCTGTAAAGCAAACTTTGACAGCAACATCTTCAAATCATTCTGAAATAATTGCAATTCATGAAGCAAGTCGAGAATGTGTATGGTTGAGAAATATGACACATCATATCCAATCATCATGTGGATTAACTTCAACAAAAGAAAGTCCAACAATATTGTATGAAGATAATGCAGCCTGTATTGCGCAACTTAAAGGAGGCCACATAAAAGGAGACCGAACAAAACATATTTCTCCAAAATTTTTCTACACACATGATCTTCAGAAAAGTGGTGACATCGATGTTCAACAAATTCGCTCAAGTAATAATGTAGCGGACTTATTTACAAAAGCATTACCGACGTCAACATTCAAGAAATTGGTATATAATATTGGAATGCGTAAACTCAAATATCTTCAGTGATCAATATCAAAGGAAGCAGCTGTACTCTTTTTCCTTCGCCTGAGTTTTGTCCTACTGGGTTTTCCTGGCAAGGTTTTAACGAGGCAGCATATTTATACTATGAAGTACCTTGATTCACGTGACCAACATCAAGGAGGAGCGACTGTACTCTTTTTCCTTCGTCCAGGTTTTTGTCCCATAGGGTTTTCATGACAAGGTTTTAACGAGGCAGCGGCTGTACTCTTTTTCCTTCGTTCAGATTTTGTCACCTTGGGTTTTACTGACAAGGTTTTAACGAGGCAGCACTGAAGCACTTCAAACACTTCATAACTTCAAGTTTCTAGTACATGATTTGTACTACTTATCATTGATGTCATTTTGGATATTAGACTCAATGATTAATGATGGTCAACATCAGGGGGAGTAGCTGTACTCTTTTTCCTTCGCTCAAGTTTTATCCCATCGGGTTTTCTTAGCAAGGTTTTGACGAGGCAGACAATTGAGCTATTGAGCAATAAGTCATTCAAGGGGGAGTGTTATAAATAATTAGTGGTATAATTAGTGGTGATTATGAAAATTATTTAGAAATTCACCACTAATTTTATACCTAATTTCCACCCAATTTATATTGTAAATTAATTGTAGTGAATGACTTTATCCTCTTATAAATAGAGGCATTCATCATTTGTATTTGGCACACTAATTCTTGATCAAGAGAATTCTCCTCCTTCTCTCTAGCTCTCAATCTTTCTCTCTAATTAGTTGTTAGAATTTTGGTAATTTCATAACAATATTAACATATTAATTAATTTGTTTGGGGAATAAAAAAATACCTTCAATTATGGCAGGGGGAAAAATGTAGATAAGAGAACATAAATTTATGTAATCGGATATTATCTTTTATGACGTAGATATATATAGGATCGGTCATTTCTAGTGCAAACGGGGCCTTTTATGGCTTCTATACAAACGATATTCTTGCTTTCATAGATAGCTTTTTCAATGATAGTGAGGTCTTCAGTTGTTAATAGTTTCTTAAGTATGATCGAAAATATTGGGAGGATTCGAAACGATAATTTTGAGTATCAAAATAGGTAATTTAACTTTGTAATGATTTTAGGTGATAAGATCCTTTTGCTTAGAAATTCTCTCTCGACCTGCTCTATATAAAGAAGTCATATCAGGTATGTCTATGTGTCTTGAAGTACAAAATGATTTCACATTGTTCAACAATCCATCCCATCATCTTCTCTATAGTTTTAAAGTTGAGTTTTCGTTGGCGGAGTAATCGGACTCGCGGCGCTGGTAGTGGCGGAGCTGCGGAGAGGAGTCGATTTGAGGAAGAATGAATCCAAGGGTTCTGGGTTGTGAGAACTGATGTGTGTAGTCTGATTAGGCGTTACAAGATTAGGTAGGTTGGGTATGTTTTTGGGTAATTGATTTGGGTCATTTGTTTTTGTATTGAATTTGGGCTATTTATTAATTATTTAGGTAACTATTGGATCTTTTGTTTAGATCTAAGATTTTTGTA
The DNA here is from genome assembly GCA_963555705.1 of Ligustrum vulgare. NCBI lineage: Eukaryota > Viridiplantae > Streptophyta > Magnoliopsida > Lamiales > Oleaceae > Ligustrum > Ligustrum vulgare. Next base: position 34,855,034 of record OY743190.1, on the reverse strand, counting down.
TGGTTAAATTTTAAAGTGTAAGTTATTGGATCAATATTTATTAATGGAAAAAAAAAATTTAAAATTTTGCAGGGGCGAGTCCAAATTTTTGCGGGGACGAAACTGAAAAATATAATACAAATTAACTAAAAATAGTGGACCAGCGGACAATGTTGGGGGCGTTCGCCCCCTGCCCCCTATCTCCGTCTTTGTATATATTTACTTATTTCCAACATTTTTTCTTTTAATTTTATTCCACTAGTGTTATTTCTTATCACTATTTCCCTGTTAGGCTAGGATTCCATAATCAAAGAAATTTAATTTTATGAATTTTGATGAGAAAATTCAGATACAATATAATTAAGTCTATTTGATTTGATTTATTTTTTTAAAATTTCCAAACCAACTCTTTAATTGACATATAAATTAATGAATATCATGAATATGGTAACAAGATATATATGATATTGTCTGATATCATGTGAGCAAGTTATTGCATATTGAGATTTTATAGTAATGGGTTATTTCACGCAGAAACTGAGTTTTGGTGTTGGTCATGAAATTCTTGATAGCAATTACGAATATTAATTCCATTGATTATTTTGTGGTGCTAGATGACTTTATTGGACCGCTTGAAATATGATCAAATTAATTAAAAATAATTAAAATACCTGATTCTTCAAATTTAAATTATTAAATTTAAAAAAATACATTTTGTTTTTATTAATTCCATTGATTATTTTCTGATGCTAGACGACTTAATTATAAGTTGCATTTCAAGAGGAATTTAATTCTTTAGGCATGTAAATATATAACAAAATTGAGGTTATAATATCACCAAATTTTATCATAAAATTTACCATTTTTTTCTACAGTAATCAATATCAACCATCCAAAAAAGTCAAACACATAATTTATAATTTTCAAAACACTTTTTAGCCATTAGATTTCCAAAACTAAAATTATAAATTGAATTAATGGAGGCTCATCAAACAAGGGCTTAAACAATATAACGCCTTTTAATATTGATTCATCTTATAAAAATAACCTTCAATGAAATTTAATAATCGAACAATTGGTTAGGACTAATATCAATAAATAGGATTTTGTATTGAGGCAGTAATTGTTTTTACAAATCAAAATTCTTAAAAAATGAACTTTAATTTACAAATGAATCGATTAAATGATTGGCTTTTCTGATATACAAACGAATAAAATAATTGATTTCTAATTTTAACTATGATCTGTTCAGAAATTTACGAAAATTATGTTAGCTTATCCACACAAAACTAACGCATGCTATTTAGAAAAGCTTGCTTGCAAACTCCTCAATTTCTTCCTCTGCTTTGCCGGAAGAAGCTGCAAGATCTCTAAGCTGAGACAGGCTTCTTCCTAACTGCAATGCCACCTTCATCTCAAACAATTCCCCGTTCTCTCTTCTGTCCATATCTTTTTCCATCAAGTTTGACTCTATGGACTCCTCCATCAGCTTGAAGAATCCGGCGTTGCTCCGGTACATCTCGAACACCATTCCGACTTGTCCACCGTGCTCAAATGTGTTTACTACGCTTGCTAAAGCACCGGAAACAACTCCGAGCACAACCGCCCAAGAGCCGTGATCAGGAGAACCCACAAAAGCGGAGCCAAGTGCTGCTAATCCTGTTAGCACAGGACCACTAATGGCTAAATATTTGTTCAGTTTCAAGGCTTTTCCTCCCAACCTTAAGTAGTCTGCTTTGTCTTTATTTCTCATAACACCAATTATTTCTCTCATTTCCTCCTCCAACTTTCCGTTCCAGCCATTCCAATCTTTCTTCCGGTTGAGCCCTTCGGATTGTCTCCGGTGCTGCTTCGGCCACCACACCGCAGGCTCCACGTTAGCTGGGAATTTCTCGAGCATTGCGCCAAGAAGAGGAAGGGGGTAGGCCTGGTCGAGAGCCAACACTTTTCCCATCATTTCCTTCACATCACTAATTGTAGGACTACCGATTGCTATAATTGTTTGAATCTGATTATGAAGTTGTTTGAACAACCTAGCTCCATTTCTTTGTTCCTCCGCAAGCTGAGATGGCTGAATCTTGTTCATTATCGACAGCATCCCAGTTGCTGAAAGATACAGGACGGTGGACGAAAGTTTTAACGCAGCCACTGGAGCACCACCACCAACTACACTTGTACCCGCGATTCCCGCCATTGTAGCCGCCGCAAGAGTGAGTGCATTGATAGATGTCAAAATTAGGCTGTTCCAATTGTTTCTTTGCTCCCCAATATTCTCATGCATCTCCACCCTATCTGCAACAGCCTCCAGGATTGCATAAAGTTTAGCCATTACCACTGGATCAGGACCATTATTATCATTTCTTTTAAACGTAGTAACATCAATAGGGCTGAGTTTTCTGTCAGTGAAATTGTGTAAATCAAGCTCCTCCACAATTCCCTTTGTTTGTAGCCCGGGAAGAGAAACATTTGCTAATCTCCTCGGAATATTAATCGTAGCTCTGATAATTCCTCCTGGTCGACTCCAGGATGAAGAACTGGATGAACACATATTGCTTGAAGTTTGAAGGGATGCCAATGCCATGTCTTCTTCTTTTATGACTATATTCTCTTTTCTTGATCAGCTTTGATATATATATATATATATATATATATATATATATATATATATATATATATATATGGCTGTGTGAATATATCTGGGATTTTTCTGGTTTCTGAGAGATGTTTTCTGATGAAGAATTGTGTAGAATTTGAATGAAGTGATTAAATGTTTGCTGCGCATATTTATAGATGTGGATGGCTGACATAAAATTATAGACTGAAAATAAAATATTTTTCAGCGTTTGATTGTTTTGTTTGAATCGGTTAAGGGCAAGAATTCTGACATTTTCTTTAGTCTCTCCCCTATGTTTTGTTTGGGAAAAATTCTTCTTTGTTTGGATGCTTGAATTGACTTTCAACTCCGGGGAATGAAATATTTTGAAGCAGCAAAATTCCTAAAAGGGTATATATAAGGAAACACAAAAAATAGTATTTCGTCAATACATGAACCCAAGTCATTGACTAGGTAAGAAAAAATTATAAATTAAAAAGTTAACGAAATTATAAATTAAAAATATCTATAAAATAAAGAAAATTAATTTTGGAAAATAATTTTAAAAGTCAAAAACTTTAATATTTAAAGGAAAATCAATGATTCTACTATTTAAAAAACTCCCTTGAGTTTCACAACTCACACAAAATTACGTGAGATATGGATCTTATTTCTCTTACTCTTCAGTTTTCAAATATCCCATTTTAAACTTGTATTTCTTATTATTTTCAGTAAAAATAAGCACTCCACTTTTGTTACGTATTATATTCAGTAATATTGTATCAATTATAAATTGATTTATTTATATTTTCGAGGCAAAATGTGTGATTGAAAAGTGGAAAGTGAAAGTATAATTAAAAAGTGATTTGAAAAATTTTGTTATTTACAAATTGATTTATAAATAATAAAAAGAACAGATGCTTTGCTAGATTACAATTATCCGAATTCTGTTTAATCCAACTTGAAAAATTAGCCGTGCAATATTATCCACACACACACACATAATCCTATTATTATGCCTATGTTTGGAAAAAAAATTTTATAATATTTTCGAGTTAAAATACGTTGTCAAAAGATGATTTGGTAAAATTGAGATTTAGTAATTTATATTATCCGTTCCTCAAGGGTTATTAGTAAATTCACATAAACAAAATTGAGATTATCTATCGGGTAATTAAATTGACACAACATTCTTTGTTAAGTGCACAATTTAATTGGAATGATAATCCTTAATTTTTATTAATTTTGCACTCATACCTCTAATTTTTTGTCTTATTTTCATCCTCAATTTCTATTAATTAGCACAGTTTATCGTTCTAATGATTCTTAAAGAATTTTTTTAGAAGTGAAGAAAAATCTTTATTTACATCTCTTATATTTAAATAAGCAAGATAAACAATCATTCAAAAAGTATTTTTCCCAGATAACATAATATCAAAAATAAAATTGTCAATAGAGATAATATATATTCATTAATTAATGATTAAAGGTAAGAATACTGCAATTTTGAGTAATTCTAGATGAACATTCATTTTTGACATTTTAAAATGACATTGTCATGTGTCACTTTTTCATTGGTGATGATTTCATTATTTAATGAAAATCTCCATCACCCAACGAGAAATTGACAGATCACAATTTCAATTTAAAATGTTCAAAATGAATGTCCATCTAAAATTATAGAAAAAATAATAGGAGAATAATTGTCAAAATAAGCAAAAAAAATAGGGACCTTTATTACAATTAAAATATGGTGTTATTGACAAAAAACAAACGTGGTGCTAAAATAATTACCCTTATCCACATGATATTTATCTTATCTTATCATGTTTATTAATAATTATTTAAAAATGCTAGAATTTCATTAGTTAATAAAGAGGTATAAAAAGTAAGCAGTGAGGTAGCTATTTACACCATTCAATGTATATTTGTCATATCACAATGTCACTTAAAAATGTCAATTAAAATTATCTTCCTAAAATTATTCTTTGATAATATGTTTTGACTACAATGTTTTAAATTTATAAAATCTCCTGTCTATGCAGTACATTTTTTTCTCTCACTCTTTGTATAAAGATATATAAAACCTCCTTCTCTCTGCTTATAAAATTATTAAGAGGATGGAGTCAATTGATATTCAAGAGCTTTCGTAAAAAACTATCGAATCTATCAATGAATCAGATTATATCTTTCTATTCATCTAATATGTTCCTCTCTGTGTCTTCGTAGCGTATTAGTATCTTGACCATATCTCCATATATAAACCTTTCTGCAAATATTGCATACTAATGTATCATCACTTTCATTTACTGTAAAGATTTTCAACACCTCTAAGGTTTTTTCTTTGGAGTTTTAGATGATCCAATTTCTACAACACTATCCTTTTCTAAATCTATTGAAAAACAATTATAATTGAAATTAGGATTTTCAGAAGAAAAATCTTGAGAATCCATAATACAGTAGGGAGATTTTGATCTGTTAAGAAGTTAAGTGAGATGGAAAAAAGATAAAAGAGATGATATTGGATAAGATAGTAAGCAAAAATTAATGATGTAAGAGGTCCGATTTCACTGGTTTTTTTTTTACAGATTTTGAAATCAAACCGTTTAAATATATTTGAAAAAAACTCAAATATAAACCAAACCATTTAAAACGATTTAAGAACAACTCAAACCTAAACATAAGTGTAGCGATCAAGAATTTTCACGTATTTAAATAATTATTTTAAAATTATGAAAACATACCGCTGCGGTCTCACTCATTTTTAATTTAAAGTCGCGACGTATTCGTCTAGCCAAGTCGAGAAATGTCAAGTCCATTCGATTTTAATTAAAATTCGAATTTCTAAAATTATATTATTTTAATTATTTATTTAAAATATTATTTTCAAAATCGTTTTAAATTTCAAAATTTTATTAAGCTCATTTTATCAGATCCATTTTTCCGACTCAGTTGATTCACACATATTGTATTTCTCGAATTTTGTCTCTTGCTTGTCAAGACTTCCAAAATGCCTAATCAACCTATACTAACACCAACTTCCACCAACCACATCCAATCCATACCCTATCAATTCTCATACTCTACATCACAAACCCCTCCAAACTCACTTCTCAGCATCATCTCCACCATCTTCTCTCCCTCTGCACAAACCACACTCGAGCACCAGCTTCAAACTCCAGGCCACAAAACTAATTTCCTAGCAGCCAAGCTTCAAGGTAAGAATTTTCCCTAACCTCACGCAGCCATTGCAACTGCCTCATTGCACCACCACCACTCACGCAACCTTGCAGCCACCACCTATACTGCCCCAACACACAACCATTATACACCCCCGAAGCAACCACCAAAATCACAACCACCACTTCCATCATCATAACCATCTCACAGCCATAACCATCTCATTTGAATCATCACCATCATCACCACAACCCGGTCACCACCACCCCTGCAGCCACCGCCTACAACCCATAGCCGAACCAGTCACAACGCACTGGCAACCAACTCCAAACCGTCACCATCGCCACCTCCTTCATCATCATCATCATCAACTCGACCGCGCCACCACCACCACATGCAACCAACAACCGCCTCAGCCCAGCTCCAATCAACACCCAAATCCCCATCAATCAACCCAAGTCAAAACCCAAAAATCAAAGAACTAAGTTAAACCCATAACCTACTTCGACCGCCGACTGCTTTGACCGAATTTACCACCAGAAATTGCGACCACCAAGCCTCGGTTACACCTCGATTTCAGTACCCAACCTCGCACCTAAACCCAAATCGGAACCCCCTTCTTGAATCGCCACTCGCCGCCACCCTATTGCGGCGTTTCGCCGGCAAACTCACCGGCTGTGGACCCGGATTCGCGAGGTACCATCGCACCTCCTTCTTTCACCCCTCTCTGCATCGGACCAAAGAGCAAGAATGGAAATTCTATTTTAATATTTTGATTTTTGGAAATTTGCACTTTAGGCCCCAAGTTGGTAAAATGATTTAATTCAGCCCTTTTAGTTTTAAAACATATCATTTCAGCCCCTTATGTTTTTAAATGATTTTAATCAGTCCTTTCATTTTAAAAATCAATTATTTCAACCCCTACAATTAAATATCTGTTTTGAGTTTCAACCAAAGTTCCAAATGTTTCATTTCGGCCCAGCAGTTCAAATATTTTAAATCTCTATCCTTTAAATTAAAAATCTGATTATTTCAGCCTGAATATTTTAATAGCATTTTATTCAAGTCCTGAAAGTTTAAAAGTATTCATTTTAGTCTCCCAACTTTCAAATCAGCAATTTCAGTCCCTAAATTTTAATTTATTATTTTAAACTACAAATTTCAAAAGACTAATTTAATTTATTTTTTTAATTGGCTAGACGAGACGTACAGAGATTTAAAGGATTGAAGTCATTCCTGCTCAACCACACTGGTTAAGTTTAAGGTAGACTCGCCCCCATTAATTGATTTAAATTATGATTTTATGTGAATGTATATGTTATGTGACTTATTTGAAAGTCATTTTTATGAAAAGAAATGAGAATATGTTTCTTCGAAAATATTTATGTTGTTATGCTTGTCATAACTTATATGCTTTTAAGCATGAGAAAGAAAGAAGAGAATATCTTGCAAGATAAATGATGATGTTATACATAACTTATGTGCCTTAAGTACACGAGAAGAAAGAGTAACCCACACCCTATTATTTTTAAAGAGCCTATGATTTTCAAAGAGAAGCCATGCATGTGCTTTAATGCACGAGAAGAGCAACCAACACCCTATGATTTCTAAAGAACCTGCATTTACGTGTTCAATTATATTGTAGATTAATTAATTGGCGATGAGTCTACTGAGTATTTCTATGAAATGCTCATGTCTATTTTAACAATATTTTCAGATTTCGGAGATGGTGGCAAGTGATGGATGATTGTGGCAATAGTCGTTAAATAGCTGAAAATCTTATTTTGATGATCCGTATTTTCAAACATTGGATATTTTTGAGATTTTCAATTATTTGAGAAATTTATAACATTGTCAAATGTTTTGTAATATTAATGGTTCAATTTATCATTTTGAATTTCTTCATAAATGTTTTCAATTTTTATCGACCATTACAGTTTATTTAATGTTACCAAAAAAAATGAATTTCAGTTATTTCTTCCGCTAGAATATTATTTTAAAGTTTAGACCAGAAAATGACATGGTGAACCGGGTATTTAGAACTCGTGGCGCTACAATAAGGGTTTGGTCCAGTTTTAAATCGTTGATTTTACCATATATTTTTTTGCCTTTCTACTTTTATGCCTCTATTAAGTCATTGATTTCGATATATACTTATACTTTATTAACAATAAATTTAAACAAACTAAATATATTTACTATAAATTAAAATACTAACTAAGCGCATGTTTGGTATAAGAGAAATTAGAATTTTTTTTGAATGTGTAATTGAAAAGTTATCGAAAATATGTAAAGTGGTGGGTCTCATGGAAATATGTGGCTGAAAATGAATTTGGGGAAAAATTCGTTCAATTTCTCTAGTAAAAAAGAGGGCTCAAATCAAAACGAAATCACGTTAAAATTCCAATATAGTTATTTTTGTCCTTTTTTAGGCTAAAATGATTCAAATAAAAGTTACGACAATGTTACAATACAAGTCTACAAGGCCAAAAAAATAACATGATACCCAATAAACCATAGAGAGTATAATCGACCACAATAAAAAATATTTATTGATTAGATAGAGAGTATATAATCGATTTAACAATTACATAAGATTATTGTTGTCTGTTGTTACGAAATCAAACCATTGATCATCAAATATTTGGATGAAGATTATTGGATTTATTTGAATTTTAAAGTATGTTAAATATCTAATTAGATAATAAATCTAGTAGAAATCAACAAGAATACCCATATAACTATTGAATTTGACATATTGGCTGAATTTTCGAGATTTTTTTTTAAATTTTTTTTATTTATTTTTTATCGATTCGGTTTGGTTTCAAACCGTAATTAAAAATTTCAATCCTAAACCAAACTATTCTTGATCGGTTTGGTCTGGTTCAAAAGCATTTCGTTGACGGGTTCGCGTGGCACCGATCGACAGTTTCTAAAATGCGATTTCGGTTCGATTTTTCGATTCAACAATTTCTACTTATAACCCTAGTGAAAATGGTTTTAATATAACTAATAAATTTCATATTCATAGAAAAAATAATAGTTACATACAATAAAAAAGGTAAAATAGAGAGTCAAACGACTTTCTGCAGCAAGCCAGACACTCAGCGAGGCATCAAGCAGACTCTACAATAATTGAGTTAATTTTTTACCGCTGACCCATGAAGGTGTGAATCGCGAAATCCACGATTCACACCTTCTTAAACTGTGAACCGCCCGCTCGATTCAAGGGTCGGCCCGCAATTTCAGATACTGGATTGTAAAAACTTAATAACTTTACCTCAATCCCCTTCTCCTGCCCGTGACGGGCAGGAGCTATCCTGCATGTTATGGGTAGGAGGGTCGGATTGGGGCTTACCAAAATATTTTTTTAAATTTTTTGGATGTTTCCGACGACATATAGTAGTGGTCAGAAATTTTCTAAGGACATTTCCGACGAAAGTTTCCGACAACATGTAGTAGTCGCTACCATCATAGCCGCCACAGCACATAGAGAAAATTAATGGTAGGTCACTTTTTTACTCCAATGTCACAACCGCCAGTCCACCATCTAAACTGCAACCATCAAACCTGATTGCACCGCCACAGTGCGCACACACCACCGCCACAGAACACACAAACACACACACCCCCACCGCCACACCGCGCACGCAAAACACCACCACTGCATACCCCACCACTAGCAAACCGCACATACCCCATCACCATCAAATCGCACATAGAAACACCACACGATAGAAGAAGACAAAGGAGCTTCACCAAAATCTGCACATAGTTTTCTGCCAAAATAACTTTCTAAATCCTGCAATTTTTGCAAAAAAAAAAAAAAAAAAAAATTATATTAAATATTTTAGCAAATATTATGGTTTTCGAGTTTTCGAAGTAAATTCAATCAAGTTGTGTTAATTTTTGCAACTCAAGATTTTGATCAATTTATTCATCATTTTGACATTATTTTTATTTATTTACTGATTATGTTCATTTTATTATAAACTTAAATAACTACAATATGTAGAATATATATTACAGATTTTAACAAATAATTCATAGAATTTTTATTAAAAATTGATGGGTCATCAATTTTTATTAAAATTAACGATTAATTTTTTAAGAAAACACTTGAGATTAATAATTAATGCTTAAAAAATTAAAATTTACCAAAAAAGTTTATCTTAATACATCTCTTTTTGGGAAGAATATGATGAAGAACAATATATAAAAAGAAAAGCGACGGTCCTAATAAGAAGAATATGTAAGTTAAGTCTTCTACATATATTGTGTGAACCTAATTTTGCAGTTCAAAACTTTTTGAAAAGAAAAATTATTTATTGAATGTTAAATCGAGTTGATATATGTTTGTGGTACATACGCTAAAACACTTAATTCATTGCCCATTTCCTCGCGAAAAGGTAAACCAATTCATTGATCCGCAATTTTATCAAAATATTAAAATAATAATTATATGTTGTAAAAAATGGTAAAAGTGTTTTTTTTTTTGTTAACATATATATTTCATGTTTGGCCTCCTTTAATTTTTTAACACATTTTTCTATTTCTTCTTTTCAACCACAATAATTCTGGGGAAACATTATTTATGAAAAATTTTAGAGGACATGATGTGGCATACATTCATTGTTTGATGAAAATAACTACACCACCACTTATTTTTTCATCAAACAACGAATGTGTGTCACATCATAATGTCCCCTAAAAATAGTCATAAATAATGTCTCCCTAGAATTACTGTTTCAACCATCCCTTCTTTAAATTTTTGAAATATTTTTCTCCTTCTTTTCCACCACAAATTTATCAATAAAATAATGATAATAGACATAAACTCAAAAAAGATTCACTACATTTTAACCACACAAAAATCACTATTCATATCAAATAAGCATTTTTTAAACAACATCAAATTGGGGCATAGACAAAAGGCTCAATATATATTTTATTTAGATTTTCATTAATATTGTTCCTTTTTTTAATTTTATTGACATATAAGTTAATATGCATTTAATTATATTCAATTAAATGCACCACTTTTAAAAATAAAAAAAATTTAATTATGCAAATGGTTTCTTGGGTTGAATTTCGCTTTCGCACATCGCAAGTTTTGAGGTTGATTTTAACTTTAGTGCGTCATCAATATTGTTTAATTTGTTACATTCATTTAAATATCTGATCACATATATTTAATTTGTTGCAATTACCTTATTTTATGTAAATTATAATATTTTGAGGGTTATTATATCTATTCATTGTTCTTGACCACAAAATCTGGTAGGATCTTGGATCAACACGTCTCAACTCCTCCCTCTTGAACACGTGGATCTCTTGTCTACTATGACAAACAATCAGCTTGCAAAAGGGGCCGATGTGGCTCTCGTTTGCACTCCAATGCCTAAGTCAGTAATCATTTTAAGTAAATATAAATTAAGTGCGAGAAATATAAGTGTGTGAAAGAGAGAAAATGGAGTGAGATTTTATATATTGAGTTTCTAACCATTTTCTTGGTGGCAAATGTGCTCTATTTATAGAAAGAGTTGTTGTTTAGGATTGCGACACGTGGCAGACTTTACACGTGTATCTCCCCTAGCTTTTGGAGAAGATGATCTTACTTTTTGACAGTAATCATTGCTACATTTGGTAGGGGATGGACGCTTGTCACTTTTTGATAAAGGCAGTGTCACATCTCTGACTCCATCCATTGTCCCATCATTCATCCGAGGCGCTACTATGGAGCGCCCCGGCTAAACATAAAACACATCGGTTAGTCATAAACCAGTCCGGCTAAAGAAGTTCATACGCTGTACCACCCCGCAGTTGACCCATGGAAATATCCTAAGCTTCAGCCATGGGCCAAGGTTTATTGGGCCTCTATTGAGCCCTCGCTGGTGGTTCACTGTACTCCGTTTTGGGCTTGGTCTCAACACTAGTCCCTCAAATCCGATGCAGTCATTCATAGGCGGATAGGATTTGTCATGGGTTCGAAGCACTAGTTTTGTTCTAATAGCGTTCTGTAATTAGACAGCTATAGGATTGCGGTTTTGCCCAATTTCGTCATCCGTTACATCCAATATTTTATAATTATTCTGCCGCCCATTAGCTAGGAGCCATCATGTGGCTCTGCAATCTTAAGGCTCGGAATGACATTTCTTAGGGGAAGCTCGGATTCAAAGTAAAGTCGACCTCCTACTCCTGGTTTCCCTCTCAGGAGAAAGTCGGTAGTGTGCTAGCATGCCTCTTTAGGCGGCGCATTTAATATAAGGAGGCTACTAGTACCAGTTTCCAAGGAATATGAAAGGGATGGGAGGTGACACCCTGCCGCACGCGGCACACACTACTGTAACTGAATGGTCTTCTTCCTTCTTTTGACAGTTGGCTCTTTGATTAGCCCATTTCCAAGAGACGCGGGTTTACCCGTATGAATCATGCGGCTCAAAGGCCAAGGGTCTTGGTTTATTGGGTCTCCTATAAAGCCTTCTTCTTTTCATTGTTTCCCTTTACCGTGTTCTTAGAATTTCCGTAGTGACACCTCCGCAAGAAGTTGTAGCGTCTCTTCCATTATTGCAAGTCTTTCAGTATGTCTTCAAAGGTTTTTTACCCAGCAACCCGTCTCTATCGTTCTACACTCTCCTTTGGCGCGTTCTTCGCTCCGGGTATACAATCTTGAACGTCCGTTTTTTAAGGTAAATTTCTTTTCCTTTGTAGGTGCAAAGAAATTTTTTTTATTTCTAATCTTTGAGTGTGGGTTTGAAAATTTTGTTTTGCATTTTGTTTTCCTTTTGGTGAGTTTGGCCCATTTTAAAGAATAAATGGAAAGAGTTGATGGAACGGGTTCACAGGAACTTTTGGCAATGGCAATTCCTGTCAGAATAAATCTCATTACATTTTCTCCTTGAAATTTTTATATTTTGTCTTTCAGTTCGGGTTCAAAATCATGGGTGTGTGTTTAACAATTTCTTCAACGTAAAATTCCAATTTTAGACGATGTAGTTTGGGTGCAACCTAATTTTTGCTATAATTTGTGCCCAAGATTTGGAAGTCCGATTTCGGAAATTCTCGTTAACATGAACCGATGTGAGATACTAAACCCATGACTGTACACAACATCAGTTCTCGTATATTTCAATGTTTGGTTTGTGTAATGTTCAGAGGTTCTGAAGATTTTTGTGTTTGAATTGGAGTTTAGAATGTGAATTTTGGTAAATGTGATTATTGGTAACGTCAACGATAGTCATTCTTATCTTGGCATAGCAAAATAGACAGCATGGTCTTGGGCTGATATGCACCTCGAGAAACGTGCAACCATTGAATTTGCAGCCATGAAGATGACGTGTTTTCGTTGCAAAGTCTATATGAGCTTCTTGATTTTGTTTCGTAATATGTTTTATGTCTTTACTTGAAGCTATGTACACTAACTAATGTCTACGTTGAGTGCAAATGATTCGCAGCCTTGCCTTAAATGCATTTGTGGATCCGATATGAAGTTGTACACATCGCGCACATCGAGAAATCCCAATCGAGAATTTTGGGAATGCCACTTGTGTGAGTATTTCATATGGGCTGATAAAGTTGATCAACAAACTCATACCCACACTCAAGCTGGTGAGACGCATGGTAACCAACTCTTTGAAGCAAAACACCAGTTGACAACTATTCAATTATAGACCGTTTGCATAATTTGGAAATGCAGAGCACATCTTGTTGTCATATAATTTAGCAACTAGTTGTCATGTTGTGGAATTCTAGTGTATTGTTTTAGTTTTTGAATTTCAACTAATAAGTATTACACAATATATCAATATGTTATTGTAATTCATTAGACTGTTGATTGTAGTAAGTAATGCTTTTATAAACTAATGATTTTTGGCTTCTATCTGCTATGATTCACACTGATTTCAACAGGAATACACAAAATCACGTGCAGCATCTAAAAAGACAATAGTTCTATTTTTGCATGGCATGCATGGATGCATGTAAACTTGGTTTGGAACTTGGGTTTGGGATTACTATGAAGCAATGGACAGAGAAGAAATTTCATCAAAATTTCTATTGAACTACTTCTTAAACATTACTTAATACAAACTTGTAATATAAACATAAACATTACTTGCATACAAACATTAGTCTTGCACATTACTTGAACATAAGCATCATGAAAAAAACTTCAAAGGTTCTACGTAAAATGATGAAAACATGACCACTATAACTCGAATTCATCGTCGAACCTATTGTCCCCAAGATCATCATATGAGTATTGTGGGTGATATGTGTTATGTGCCATGTTGACCACTAGAAACGTTCTCCTGTCATGTCCACTACACATGAAATATATAAATCACACGAAAAATATCACATTACATCAAATAACATTGGCACACAGTCAAAAGGTATAAACCACATCAACAATCCCAAACCTAAAAAAAAAATACATCAACAATCCCAAAACTAAAAACCTATCAAAACTTAAGAAACCAAATATGTATATATATATATATATATATATTACCGTCACTCTTGCACACTGATAAAACGTGGGGGGTGCCGTCGGTTTTCAAGTGTCAGACAGTAAGATAACACGGCGGATGTTGTGGAGTCGTGAGGTCCAGACTGGAGATAACAAGAATGAATGGAGATCTTTTCAGGTTCGCTACGTTTATGGCTTCATCTGGGTTGGTGAATTTTAATTGTTGTGTGAGCCCACTGTAATAGAAATTAGCTCCTAGTCTGTTCGTTGTGCACAATAACATGCACGTGAACGTGCACTAGATCTTTTTTTTTATTATAAGAATAAGAATAATAAAACTCAATCCGTTTAATAAATATTGGAGATTCAAAAATATTTTCAAACTTTAAATTGACAATATACGCATGGCCTAAATAATCCTATTATGCATGGCCATTTGGCGTCAGTACTATTGGGACAATATTTAAGTCAATAATTTCACCAAATTATAATTTTACATGCAATTAGACCGTAGTTTTGAAGAATAGTCAAGTGTTTAACCATTCAGATTATTAATACTTATTTGCAACTTTGGCTGTTTCAAATTTTTTTGGAGATCCGTGAGTTCAAAGTCAAATTGTAGCAGCCAAAATTAAAAGAGTGTGAGACAGAAAAAAAAATGAAGAAACATTCTTTGTCATTAAACCAATTCAAACGCTGTAAAATATTTTATTTTTCAATCTATGATTTCAAGTCATCCACCCGCTTCTATATATATGTGCGCCAAATATGTAATCTCTTCATTCAATCCCAAGAATAGAATATCACAGTAACATTAACATACCCACATATCAAAAACCTCATCAGGAAAAAGATTATATTGTCATCAAAGAAGAAAAAATGGCAACCCTTCAGAATTCAGGCATCATGTGTCCATCCGGTTCTTCTTCTTCCTGGAATCGCAGAGGAGGAATTATTCGGGCAACCTTAAATGTTCCGAGGAGAATGAAAAACATTTCTCTTCCTGGGCTACAGGCGAAGGTAATTGTGGATGAACAAGTGTTACATAATCTCACTGACAGAAAACTCACCCCTATCGATGTTAATACGTTTAAAAGAAATGATAATGGCAGTCCGGATCCATTAGTAATGGCTAAACTTTATGCAATCCTCGAGGCTGTTGCGGATAGGGTGGAGATGCACAAGAATATTGGGGAGCAAAGAAACAATTGGAACAGCCTACTTTTGACTTCCATTAATGCACTCACTCTTGCGGCGGCAACTATGACAGGAATCGCCGCCACGAGTGCAATGGGTGGTGGTGCTCCGGTGGTGGCATTAAAGCTTTCTTCCACCGTCATGTATCTTTCAGCAACTGGGATGCTGTCGATAATGAACAAGATTCAGCCATCTCAGCTTGCGGAGGAACAAAGGAATGCAGCTAGGTTATTCAAACAGCTTCATAACCAGATTGAAACAGTCATAACGATCGGTAATCCTAAAGCAAGTGATGTAAAGGAAATGATGGAGAAAGTGTTGGCTCTAGACAAGGCCTACCCCCTTCCTCTTCTTGGCGCAATGCTCGAGAAATTCCCGGCGAATGTAGAGCCTGCCGTGTGGTGGCCGGAGCAGCGCCGAAGACAGGCGAAAGGGATTGACGGGGGCAAAGGCTGGAACGGTTGGAATGGGAAGTTGGAGGTGGAAATGAGAGAAATAATTGGTGTTATAAGAAAGAAAGACAAAGCGGACTACTTGAGGTTGGGAGGAAAAGCCTTGAAACTGAACAAATTTCTAGCAATTACTGGTCCTGTGCTAACAGGATTAGCAGCACTTGGCTCCGCCTTTGTGGGTTCTCCGGATCACGGCTCTTGGGCGGTTGTGCTCGGAGTTGTTGCCGGTGCTTTAGCAAGTGTAGCAAACACATTTGAGCACGGCGCGCAAGTCGGAATGGTGTTCGAGATGTACCGGAGCAATGCCGGATTCTTCAAGCTGATGGAAGAGTCCATAGAATCGAACTTGATGGAACAAGAAATGGAAAGAAGGGAAAATGGAGAACTGTTTGAAATGAAGGTGGCATTGCAGTTGGGAAGGAGCCTGTCGCAGCTTAGAGATCTTGCAGATTCTTCTTCCGGCAAAGCAGAGGAGGAAATTGAGGAGTTTGCAAGCAAGCTTTTCTGATGATGATGAGCTCGTTTGAATATTAAATTTTATGTGGATAAAAGACATATAGAGGCTTATGCTAATGCTAACATAATATTAATTTGTAAATTTCTGGACAGAGAGACAAAAGAATAACTTTTTCATTATAATTTGTTATATATTAAAAAAAAAAAAAAAAAAACAATTATTTATTTCACTGTAAATCCTTCATTTTCTACCTACAACACAAAAGAATTCAACTGCCAGATTCTGGTCTCCTTCAGCATCTTTTGTTTGCATATCACATCGAATTGAATTTCAATAAATCCAGTCATCCATAAAGTACCACAAGTGATATACATGGACCAAATCACTACCCTCAAATTGAATTACATGTTTCATTTCAAGCGGAGAAACTACAAAAAAAAAAAAAAAAAAAAAAACGACGACAACAACATACACACTTAATAATGTATATATTTTTACATATATATAAATGTATGTTGTGACTCCATACAATTATGGAATGAAAAACATTCCTCAATTTCACTTCTATAGGATCGAGCACAATCGTTATGGCGATATCCAGCCTGTATATATAAAAGTAGCACGGATCAACTGTAAGTTGTTAATTTTGTTATACAAGTACAGAAAGAATGCTCATACTCCAAATTGGAAAATATGATAATGTGCACACAATATTTTTCAATCAATTTCATCTACTTGTGTATTCTTTAAATAATAATAATAATAATAATAATAATAATAATAATAATAATAATAATAATAATAATCTGCGCTTATCACAAATGACATTAAACTTTAGCAGGAAAAATCCGTAAACATTAATCTAACAACTCTAATATGAATCATTCTCAAAAAGTGAGAATAATTCAATAATCACCAGAAAAAACTATAACAACCTGATCACAGGCTACATTGCTGTTGCTCTGTGTCAATGCATTGGCTAGAACTAGCATCAATATAATGGCTAGCCAAGGCAAGATCAAAATTAATAACATAACCAAAAGTCTAAACATTGCAAAAATGTTTGACATATGGACGATCCTTCAAACATAAAGTATCTACTCAACTTTTAGGTCAAAGCAGTAGACAAGAAATTAGCACGGTAAGAAGTTTACGAGCCATTTTATTATCACAAATTCTGGACAAACATCATCTCCAATTCTTTTATATTAATTATTAATCCTATTTTTTGTTCAATCAAATCATTGAAATTGGAGTGGAACCAAACCCCAAAATATGGAATGGAACCAACCCCATAATATTTTATAAAGTTAGGCTCAAATTTTCTAAATCCGCACAACTCTTAAGCTTTCTAAACAATCTCAATATACCTCCAGAATCACTTTATAATAACAAAGACATTTTGACACGCAAAGGATCACAAAAAAATATACATGATGTCCACATACAAGTTCAATTACAAACGACAACATACAAACGTTCAATTAAGTTCAACTGCAGAAAAATGTTGTAACACGCACGTAGTCACACACAGACAATATTTATGTATGTAGAGAGAGTGGTGATAGCCGACCTTGAAGTGATTTCAACAGCCTGACCGACGACACCATGCTGGGACTGCCACATGCCAAGGCTTTTTGAGGGAATTTTCGTTCAGGTTTTCAACTTGAAGTTCTTATTCTCGTTCTCCTTTTAGTGGTTTTATTGTTGGTTGTGGCACATAGGTAACTTTTAAGTGGTTTTAAAACACACTAAGTAAATAACTCCAGAAATTAAAAAAAAAAAAAAAAAAAAAAAAAAAAATCAAAGTAAAAAATATTGAAATTAAGATTACGTTGAAAATGAAAGATTCAGTCACAATCAGTTTCTTTTATTGAAATATACATATAGATATAGATTAAATTTTGGGTGCATAAACCGTTAATTCAAAAACCATAAGTTCCATTTCCATATAGATTTCCAAATAAATAAAAACCATATTACCTAACTTTTAGAATTTCAGATCACATCATGAATAGAAAACATAACCTGATTCAATAGACTTCGGTAAAGGACATTATAAACCATTTATAATCGCTTCAATTTTTAATACAAATTTTTAATTACACATATTTTTTCTCTTCAATATTTAACCATTTATTTACCTCGAGATTCGCAATTTTTGGTGATTATAATCACCACCAGCACCTCCGGACGGAGGCTAGATAGTTTTTCAGGAAAGCTCTTGAAGATATGAATTATTTTACTGTAAATATCATTTCAAAATAGTAAAAAAAAGGTTTGAACACACAATTTGCTTTTGATTAATGATTAAAATTGTCAACGAATGCTCAAAGTAAAAATGAATTAAAATTCTCATAAATTTTGGTAAACCTCTTTAAAATTTATAAAGTTAGTGGTTTTCCACACCTGTATTATTACACGGAATGCAATAACACATCTGAATTTGAAAATTACTTAATCTTTAATACAACAAATTTTCCATATAATTTACATTTTCAAGTAGCTTAACAATAACACATAAAAATTATTGAAATTCACGATCATTTATTATTTAAATATATAAATTAGCATTTACTTTCCAAATAAGTTTTTAATAATTTGGATTAATTATTTTTTAAAAAATTTAATATAATAATTATTGTAATAGAATATTATTATTTTTATACATTTTATATTACTGTTGATTAAAACCATTAAAATTTTACGAATACTTATCGAAATATATATTAGGGAAAGCAACTTCCGTGCAACGTACGAGATAAATGCTGTAGCGACCAAGAATTTTTCACGTGATTAAATAATTATTTTAAAACTCCAAAAATCGTGCCGCTGCGATCTCACCCATTTTTAAGTTAACGTCGCGACGCATTCGTCTAGCCAAGTCGAGAAATATCGAGTTCATTTGATTTTTAATTAAATTCCAAATTTCCAAAATAAATCAACAGTGTTATTTTATTTATTTATTTAAATTATTATTTTCAAAATCATTCTAAATCTCAAATTGCGTCAATCTTATTTTATCAGTTTCATCCTTCCGACCCAGTTGAATTCGAGTGCGAATTTACCTCGAACTACGTGCAATGCTTGTCTTGATTTTCACACACTACCAACTCCCATCTATCCCATCAATCCTATCCAAAACCCATATTTCCATCAACTTAAACCTATACCTATTCTCTCACTCTTTTAAACTCCCCCCTTATCTTCATCAGACCTCCCCTCCTTCTGCAGTTCAGTTCCAGCAATTCCAGCAACCACTCGACCAAGCAATCACCATCCCACCACCTTCATATTGATCCCAGCAACACCTTCACCGAACCAGAATCGATGCCATGATCAACCTCCTTCACGCTATCAGACTCACTGCCAAAACCGAACCACTGCCCATCCACCACCTCCATCTCCAGCCACCAAGCTCCACTGCACCATCAGCCACCGCCACAGCCAAGAACCACCACTACTGCCTACTGCCTTCCACCATAGCCATCATCATCATCAACCCACCTGCAGCACCACCAGTCACGACCAACCCTTGCCAGTACCGGAGCCATCACCAAATCACAACCACCATCACCCACTGTGCACCACCAATGCACCACCTGGCCAAAAATCTAGCCACCACCACCACCAAACGGTAACCACCGTCAGCAGCCACCACCACTACTGCCTCATCACTACTCCGCCACAACTCCACCACAACACCACCGCACAACCCGTCACCTCCACTGCCCAACTTCAATCCCCACCAAATCAACCCAAAATCACCAAAATAAACCAAAAACCGAGAATAAGACTTAACCTAAACACCTACCGTGGACCGTCAGCCTTCGTTTCCGTATTTTCGCCGGCGAAACTCCCCATGTCGCGAAGCTGCAGCCGCGGAATGACCTTGATTTTCGCACCACAAACCCAAACCTTGGCCTCACCCATACTCACCTATACGTCGCCTCCCCTCGACGGCGGTACCACCGCCGGGTCGCCACCTGACGACATGGATCGCGGGTCACCTCTTCCGCCACTGCGTCACCGTTTTGAGAGTGAGATAGATATATGTTATATGTATATATGTTATATATAGTTTAGTTTCAAATATTTACACTTTAGCCCCCAATTTTCAAAAGTTATTATTTTAGCCCCCTAAGTATCAAACCCATTTTATTTCAGTCCCGATAAATTAAATTCATTTGATTTTAAGCCCAAGTTTTACAAGTTATCTATTTCAGTCCCTCAAAGTTTTAAAATGTTTTAATTCAGCCCTTTAGTTTTAAAGCCTATCATTTTAGCCCCTCAACTTTCAAAATATTCATTTTAGCCCCTTAACTTTCAAATTATTCATTTTAGTCCCTCAACTTTCAAATTATTCATTTTAGTCCCTCAACTTTCAAATTATTTAATTCGGTCCCTCAATTTTTAAATTATTCATTTTGGTCTCCCAACTTTCAAATCATCAATTTCAGTCCCCCAATTGTAATTTATCATTTTAACTATAAATTTCAAAAGACTAATTCGACTTAATCTTCTAATTGGCTAGACGAAGCGTACGGAGAATTATAGAATTGAAGTCGTTTCTCGCTCAACTTTGCACTCGTCAAGTTTAAGGTAGACTCGCCCCTATTAATTGATTTAAATTATGATTGCATGTGAATGTGTACGTTATGTGACTTATGTGAAAGTCATTTTTATGAAAAGAGACGAGAATGTATTTCTTCGGAAATATTTATGTTGAAATGAGAATATATTTCTTATGAAATATTTATGTTGTTATGCTTGTCATAACTTATGTGCTTTTATGCATGAGAAAAGAAAGAAGAGAATATCTTGCAAGATAAATGATGATGTTATGCATAACTTATGTGCCTTATGTGCACGAGAAGAAAGAGCAACACACACCCTATGATTTTAAAGAGCCTATGATTTTCAAAGAGAAGCCATGTGCTTTAATGCACGAGAAGAGAAACCAACACCCTATGTTTCTAAAGATCCTGCATTTATGTGTTCAATTATATTGTAGATTAATTAATGGGCGATGAGTCTACTGAGTATTTCTATGAAATGCTCATATCTATTTTAACAACATTTACAGATCTCGAAGAGGGTGGCAAGTGATGGATGATTGTGGCAATAGACGTTAAATGGTTGAAAACCTTATTTTAATGATTTCCGTATTTTCAAACATTGGATAATTTTGAGAATTTCAGTTATTTGAGAAATTATGACCTTGTCAATTGCTTTACAATATTAATGACTTGATTTATTATTTCGAATGGTTTCATAAATGTTTTCAATTTTATCGACCATTACAGTTTATTTAACGTTGCCAAAAAAGAATTTCAGTTATTTCTTCCGCTAAAATATTATTTGAAAAGTTAGATCAGACGATGACGTGGCAAACCGGGTATTTAGAACTCGGGACGCTACAAATGCTACTTTATATAATAATAGAATAACCGTCACCATTTTACGCACACACTTTTCTATCCAAAATTCTTTCTAAATCAGGAAAATTTTGCCGAAAAAAAAACAAGTATTAAATGTAATATTGCAAAATATAATGAATACATGTTTATTTTTTTTAATGCTTATAGGTTTATTCATATTTTTGATAATTATACTATTATTTTGAAAATTGAAAAATATGCATTTTGAATGTCAACTTATAGATCTCAACAAAAACTTTTATATTAACTCACAAGTGAAATCCAACTGTAAACACATAATCTCTAAAATCACATCAAATATTAAATGTAAGGCTATTAAAAGTTTTATTTTGATAGATGTGATAAAATAAAAATAAAAAAATGAAATCGATATTTTTGCAAATGGTGATTTGGAATCTATAGCCGTCAATCCAGTATATGGTACATTTATACTTAAAGATATATACACTTATCTTCCCAAAAGCTTTTGAGATATGTTTATTACTTTTTATATATTGTTGTAATTTGTAAATACTTTTTTTTTTTTTTTTATAAATTTCAATGAATTGAGATTATATTTAGTTTAATTATTAATTAATTGGTTAAATACAATTCAAAGAAAATATTAGGGGCCTTAAAAAGTCACTAACGACAGATAGTATATATAACTATTTCACAAAGGGTAAATATATTGTCACCACGATTTTTATATGTTACACCACATTATAATAACACCAAAAATAAAATACATTTTGATAAATACACCACAAGTAATTTACAAATACGACCTAATTCAATTGCAATAAAAAATGAAAAAATAAATTACACCACATATACATTTATTGTTATATTATTTCACCTCTCTCCCCACCGGTTCTTTCTTCATACATTATCATTTGACAATGCATTAATAAATTAGTCTTTTGCAACTCATTTGCTCCCTAACAATTTCGCTCATCTTTACTGATCATCATGTTCTACCCACATTGATTTTCTAATAACACTATCCCAATTAAAAAATAATAAGTCCACCACAACTATTTCACAAATTCGATTTACAATAAGATTTGAGATAGTTGAAATTATTCATCTCTTTTTTATTATATTAAAAAAAATCATTTACTGTAACTCTTTAAGTGAAGGTATAGAGATTTTTTTTTATATTTAAAAAGATAATGTTGGTTTATATATATATATATACTGTTGGTGAAAATTTCATATACCTTTTTGGTGATTCAATTAGGAATTGGTATAAAGTTCTTTCACCAATATTACATCGACATTTTTTTATGATTGAAATTCTTGTAGGAAAGAGAAATAGTTCCCATGAATTTTACGTGTAAAATGTTATTTTCTTGATGAAGTTAAAAAAATGACTGAAATATGGAGAAGTCAAATGAAATGCTCATGGAGAAACCAAATTTATTGAAAAAGTTGAGTACAGTTAATTTTTTAGTTTGCATATGGTTCATTTTTATTGATAGATGTTTTTGTAAGATAGATATGATTTTAAAAAAATAAAGACAAAAATAAAAGAGATGAGATGGAGAAGATAATTAGTATTATAGATTGTGGTGTATTAACATTAATAAGAGAAATTAGATTAGAAAAACTAAAAGGATATTTATGTCATTGTATTAGTGCCTATTTTAATAAATAAACAAAGAAATTATAATTGTAGTATGAAATTAATTTTCGTGGTGGCAATATAGTCACCATTTCACAAATTAAAATGCTAAATATTTTGACTATTTGGTCTTTACGTGCTTATACCTAAATATATATATATATATATATATATATATTTTACTTACAAGTATGAAAAGTGATTGATAATAAATGTCACTAACCACGTCTGATCCAAGATTGCCTTTCAAATCCAATCGAAGATAATTTCCTCTAATTTCTTCATATGCAATGAAAATAAATAAAAGTCAAGGCCAATCGATTTCTAATTTCCCTTTTTTAAGAAACTAGTTTTCAGCCACGGTCAACTATACGTTGTTGTTTTAAGAGTTACAAATTGTAAGGATTTAAAAATTTTGATCCTTGACAAGGATGACAATCAAAGTAATTCAACGACAAACGTTGTATTCAAGGAAGTATTCCATAATTTGTAATCGCATATATGTTTTTCATTCTTTTTTTTTTTTTTTTAATTTCTAAAAAATAACATTCAGTTTCTCTGTGAAGTCTTTTTAAACATCTACATATTTTTCCTCCAATATGAACATATAAATATAGTCTTATAAAATATTAACATTATTATTGCAAAAAATAAAAACTCGTGCATCGCATGGGTGAAATACTAGTTATTATTAAAATGAAAAATGAAAAATTAAAATTGTTAAAAATGTTACATATGAGTAATTTTTTATTTTTTATTTTTTTTATGAGATTATGTATATAATGTGAAAATATTAAGTAAACCAAAATGTAATATTTTGATTACAATAATCTTTTTTTGTACATAATATTTTTGTAACTTATTACGAATTTTTCTTATTTTTATTTCTGCTTTTACCAAGACTTTTTATAGTTTATATTGAAACTTTGCAAAAATGTATTACATATAATTGTCCATAAAAGGATACAAGTTTTGAAGGGGAATATTCCTCCATTATGTATTGTTTATTTTTAAGCATTATTAATGATCATGCAAAACGTATAGATATAGTGAAAAAATTGTTCATTTTGAATATGAATAATATCCTTAATCATTTGCTGGAGTTAATATGATACGTGGAAGAAAATTTGTTTTCCACTAATAGATATATCTATTGCTTTATCGAAGCTAACAAATTCTACACTTTCTCAATAAAATAGCTCAATTATCTTGTCATTGAGGTAGTCAATGTGCTCATTTTTTAAAAAAAATTTCAAGCTGTATCACATAATCAGAAGAAGTTGCATACAATAATATAAATACATCGTATATTGTTAGATAATAAATAACTTCATGTAATGAATTATGTTATTACTTAAAAATGATGTTGTTAGGTAAGGATTTAAGATATTGATTCTCATTGTTGTGTATTGATTTAATATGGAAGCCAATGAAACATCATAAAATGATTATTAATTAAAAAATCTATTTATATTAGTGTGGTGTGGTGTACTTTAATTGTATGAGTAATTATATTGTATGTAAGCTAATTAAAATTTGTAAAATTCTTTTTTCATGCAACATGTGAAAATAAAAGTCATGGGTTAATGAAATTGTAACATTTTGGGTAGAAGTCCATGTAAAATTGAAAGGGCACCCAAATAAAAAAAATGATAAAAGAAATTTGAATGTGAATTAAAATTTGTAAAATATTTTTTCATATAACCAATGAAATATAAGTTACGGATTAATTGAATCATAACATTTTGGATTGAAGTTCATGTGGGTATTACATTCATAATATTATATATAAAATATAAACTATGAAACTTGAGTAGATCACAAGTGAGTTTATTTATTTTTATTTTAAAAAAAATTAAGATAAAGTATAATAACATGAGAATAATAACATACAAAATTATACCATTGTAAAATGTTGATAGTATATTTATAAAACTAAATAAATATATGAAAGAGTATATAATAATTAATTATATTATAACTCTTTAAGTTTTTAAATAATAAATTAATGTAATAAATTATTTAATGTTATTAAGTTGAGGTAAGGATGTATTGGGTATATTGCTATTTATATGAGGAAAAACAAAGTATTTAAAAAATTCTCTTCCATATATCCATCCAAATTTAAAATAAAAACTATAATAATAAATTAGCACAAAACTTGAAAAATATTGAAAATGACACCCCAAATAATAAAATCATAAAAGAAATGTAAATTAAAATTTTAAATTTTAAAATATTTTTTCATATAACTTAGGAAATATAAGTTACGAATTAATAGAATTATAACATTTTGAATTGAAGTTCACGTGGATATTACTTATATATACAATATAAAACATGAAACTTGGGTAGATCACAAGTGATTTAAAAATATATATAAAAAAACTAAATTAAAAAAAAAAGTATAATAATATGAGAATAATAACATGAAACTATAACATTGTAAAATGTTGATAGTATATTTATAAAATTAAATAAATAAATGAAAGAGTATATAATATGAAATTATATTATAACTCTTTAAACTAGTATCACGCATGTGTGTTGCACGGAAGAACAATATGAATGATTTTACTATAAATATCATTTCAAAATAGGAAAAAAAGTTTAAATACATAATTTGCTTTTGATTAATGATTAAAACTGTCAGCGAATACTCAAAGTAAAAATAAATTAAAATTCTCAGAAATTTTGGAAAATCTCTTTAAATTCTAAATTATTTATATAGTTAGTGATTTTTCATACCTGTGTGATGCACGGAAGTTATTATAGACAAAATATATTTTAAACAATTGTTCAAAATTAAATTAAATAATGCAATTTTTGCATAAAATAAATAAGAAATTTTGTCCAAATATTTTTTTACTACAATGAATAGAAACAATAACCTCAAAATATTATAATTTCCATAAAATAAGATAATTGCAACAGATTAAATATATGTGATCCTATATTTAAATGAATGTAACAAATTAAACAATATTGACGATGAACAAAAATGAAAATCAACCTTAAAAGTTGCGATGCACAAAAGTGAAATTCAACACAAAAAACCATTTGCATAATTAATTTTTTTTTTTTAATTTTTAAAAGCGATGCATTTAATTGAATATAATTAAATGCATATTTAATTATATGTCGATAAAATTAAAAAAAATGAAAATTATTAATGAAAATCTAAATAAAAAATATATATTGAGTCATTTGTCTATGCCTCTATTTGACGTTGTTTAAAAAAAAAAAAGTTTATTTGAAATGAATAATGATTTTTAGAAGAATGTGTGATCAAAATGTAGTGAATCTTTTTTGAGTTTATATCTATTATCCTTATTTTATTGAAAAATTTGTGGTGGAAAAGAAAAAAGAGAAAAATGTGTCAAAAATTGAAAGGAGGGATGGTTGAAACAGTAATTCTAGGCGACATTATTTATGACTATTTTTAGGGGACATTGTGATGTGACACACATTCGTTATTTGATGGAAAAATAAGTGATGGAATAATTATTTTCATCAACCAATGAATGTATGCCACATCATATCCTCTAAAAATTTTCATAAATAATGTTTCCCCAGAATTATTGTGGTTGAAAAGAAGAAATAAAAAAATGTGTTAAAAAATTAAAGGAGGCCCAACATTAGCTATATATTTTAATAAAACTAAAAAAAAAACACTTAGCATTTTTTAAAAGATATAATTATTATTTTAATATTATAATAAAATTGAGGAACCAATGAATCGTTTTACCATTTTTGCGAGAAAATGGGCCATGAATTAAGTGTTTTAGCGTGTGTACCACAAACATATATCAATTCGATTTTTTGATTTAACGGTCAATATATAAAATTTTCTTTTCAAAAGTTTTTGAAATATAAAATTAGGTTCACGCAATACATGTGAAAGACTCAACTTACACATTCTTAGGATCGATGCTTTTCTTTTTATATATTGTTCTTCATCATATTCTTCCCAAAAAGAGATGTACTAAGATAGACTTTTTTGGCATATTTTGATTTTTTAAGCATTAATTATTAATCTCAAGTGTTTTCTTAAAAAATTAATCATTAATTTTAATAAATATTGTTACATGAATTTGTTTGTATTTCTTCATATTGATAATTTCTTTATTCACATTATTACATTATTATTTTAATATTTTAGTAAAAATTGATGACCGATCAATTGTTTAATAAAAATTATATGAACTATATGTTAAAATCTGTAATATATATATTTGCATATTGTAGTTATATAAGTTTATAATAAAAAATAGACAATGAACATAATCAGTAAATAAATAAAAGTAATGTCAAAATGATGAATAAATTGATCAAAATTCTGAATTGTAAAAATTAACGCATCTTGATTGAATTTAATTCGAAAACTCGATCGTATAATATTTATTATTTGTTTTAATTTGATAAGAAAAAGAACTTGAGCTGAAATTAATCATCTATGACTAAAATAAATCTAGTTAACAAATTATGGATAATATTATAGGACTTAAATGATATAATTTATAATGAATGTGAATTAAAAAAAATTATAAAATAAAAATTTTACGTTTGATCTTTGAGAAAATTTAATGGACAATATGTTTACTGTTTGATATCACTTATTAGCTTGAATTAAACTTCTCATTGAGATTTTTCGATTTGACATCCATATTAAATATTTTGATTTCAAAATAGTAAAATAATTATCAAAAAATAATAATTATTATAAAAAATAGTTTATAATTAAAAAATAACATATTGATGTCATTAATAGTATAGCGCGAATGCCAATGCTAATATCATTAATGGTACAAGTACAATAATATTTGCTAAAATATTTAATATAATTTTTTTTTTGGGCAAAAAATTGGGGATTTAGAAAGTTATTTTGGCGGGAAACTATGTGCGGATTTTGGTGATGGCTATTTTAGGATTAATTATCACAACCATCACTCAACTTTGCCTAAGGTTACCACTGGGTCACTGAACTTCAAAAACAACCACATTCATCATTGAACTTTCGGAATAGCAACCTCATCCATCACTAAACTAACTTCTGTTAAAATTCTTGACTGAAATGATGGCACGACAAGTTTGTGTTGGAGATTTACGCCAAATAAGCAAATTGCTTTTGACATGGAGTTTTTTGAAAGTTGCTAATTACCTAAAAACATTTTTATCACAAAAAAAGGAAATGAAAAATTATACAAACACGTACAAACGCAATTCAGAATTACAAATCAAACAGCCTGCTTAATTTTCTCCAAAATGAATCTTACGAACATGATTTGTCATTGAAATAATTTCACCACAAATTGGAAAAGCCGATCAATCTCGTCTTCGGTGATCTGTAATTGAAGGCTAGATACAACAAGTTTCCTGTGCATAGACCTCTAAATCGCCACCAACCGAAAATTGCGACCAATGCTCCCCTCCATCGAAACTGCAATCGCATCCTCCAAGTGCAAAATCTCTCTTCGGGCGGTTAATTCCTTATGGGTTAGAAGGGAAATAAATATGTCAATTAATTAATTTTAGTTGGAAAGAAAAAATGTTGAAATGAAGACCCAGAAACATGAAAAATTCTGAAAATTTCAAAGGCAATAACAGCTGAGTTTTAGGGCTTGGGAGCGACTTGTGTTTTCAGTTAGGCAATTTGGTGTTTGGGGGTCTTGATTCTTGACTGGGTGGTAGTCGGTATACTTTGAGGCGTTATTCAGTTGTTTTCCAGAATTTCAAGCTTAGCCTCTCAATTTTTTATTTTTTATTTTTTAATGAACTGCTTTGTCTCCCAATTTGTCACCTGTGACAGGTTCAGTTTGGTGAAGATAAAGCTAGGCCGTTTGATTTTTGATGTTTGTGTTTGTATATTTTCATTGATTTTCATTTCCCTTTTTAACTTAATAGTATAAAAACGGTTTTAGATAATTAGCAATTTTAAAAAATTTCCATGTCACTAACAATTTGCTTATTTGGCGTAAATCTCCAACATAAACTTGAAACATCATCATTTTATTCAAGAATTTTAATAGAAGTTAGTTTAGTGATGAATGGGATTGCAATCTCGAAAGTTCAGTGTTGAATGGGATAGTTTTTAAAGTTCAGTGATTAGGTGGAAACCTTAGGAAAAGTTAGAGAAATTATTTAATGTTATTAAATTGAGGTAACGATTTATTGGGTATATTGTTATTATTATATATTAAGGTAAAAAAGATATTTAAAATATTCTCCTCTATCTAGAGGTGGCAATGGGCCGAGCTCGGCTTGGCCAACGAGCCGCGAGCTCGTGGGCCCGTCTTACGTTGCTGTAGTCGACAATCGAATCGATAGTTAAAATATTTGAAATCTTGAATATATTAATATTTAATATTAGTGATATAAATTCTTAATTAGTTATAAGTTATAAATATAATATCAGTAATAAGTTATGTATTAAATAAATGATTAATAACTCAATAAGTAAAAAAATAATGTTTGTTAGTTATTATTAGAATATTAGTGAATTAAATTGAAAGTCAAAATGATTAATTATAATTTATAAGTTTATAACGTAAATAAAAACCTATTAAAATAATCAAATATCCAATTATAATTTGAAAAGACAAAAACTAAAATTAAGTAAATAAATAAAAATTTAAAAGGTTAAAAAATAAAATTAAACCCTCCTCCTTTTTTCCGAGCTTGGGACCGGCTACTAAATAGTTTTAATTGAATAATTGAATATTCTAGTAGGCGGAGTTAAAATTGTACACGAACAATTTGTTACGTGTACAATTTTTGTTTTGAAATCAAAATTATTTTTAATTTATATATATAATAAAGAAATTGAAAATGTAAAGTTAAATTAAATATCATTTACCTGACTGTATGCAATTTCGGCATACTTATGTTGTATGCATAAATTACCGTCTTGCCAATCTTTGACACACATCAACATTTCCAAAATATCTTCTTTGAGTCGGCTCCTGACTTCTGACAAAACTCTTTTACCTGTACTAAAAGCAGACTCCGAAGCTACCGTACTAACCGAATGTATTAGTAGATCTTTCGCAATGACGGAAATAATCGGATATTTTCGTTCGTTTGTTCACCAATAATGAAGTAAATCAAATTCTAAAGAATTAGTAGACTCCACATTTCTAAGTAGTTCTTGTCCAAAATAAATTTTCAATTCTTCAGGTATTTGAAGTGAACCTGATTCGTTGATACTAGAACTAGAAGACATACTGTAAGAAGAAGTTCCTTGTACTTGACTCATTTCTTCCATTAAATTGTATAATTCTACTTCATCGTCTCCAAGTGTAGTGTCACGTGATGGTGCAGATTGTGTATGACTAACAGTAGTTCCTAATCGTGCAGCATATACAATATACATGTTTACTAACGTGCTCTCTAAATTATTATAAGTGATAGGTTTATTCAAAATCAATGAGCTATTGATTTTTTAAACAAGAATTTTCGTACCCTTTAAATTGAAACGCAGGTCCATTATGCATGCTAAAGGAAATAACATAGGTAAATCTTCCCTATATTTTCTAAATTTCATTTCAGTAAAAAATGAGTCATAACTATATCTATAAAAAGTTCTTGCAATAATATAAAGACGTTCAAGAACTCTTGAACTAGTTGTGTAATATACCCCAGATAATATGTCGGTTGAATCGTAAAAAATTGTTAAAAATTTTTTCACTTTAAAAGCAGCTTCCCAATACGATTCTATTAATAGAGAATCATTGTCTTTTTTAAGTATTCTACTGTTATAATATTCCATTATTATGTGTTCATAACATTCACATGATTTAAGTAACAAGTATGTGGAGTTCCACCTATGGCCTACGTCGGTGATAAATTTCTTAGAATCTAAATTGTATTGTGAACACATTGTTTCAAAATATTGTTTTCTACTAGGTGATATGCTTATGTACACTATAGCATCTCTAATTTTATCCATTTCATCTTTAATATGTTTCAAGTCATCTTGAACAATTAAATTTAAAATATGACATACACATCTAACATGGAATAAGAAATTACCAAAATCCGGATTAAGAATTCTACATAATTTATCTACTACAAGCTTATTTACACTAGCATTATCAAAAGTAAATGATCGAATTTTATTTTCAAAGTCATATTCTCTAACAATATCAAGTATATCATTAAATATGTTGGTTGCGTTATGAGGAAATTCTAGAATTTTAAAAGCAATAATTTTTTTTATGCATAACTCAAAGTGGATCAATGTAGTTTGCAATTGCAGCAATATAACCTTTTTTGTTAATACCTTCCCAAAGATCGGAAGTAAAAGAAATAACACCACCATAGTTATTTAAATCGACTATTAATTGTTTCTTAGTTTTAAGATAATATTGTATTGTATCAGAACGTAGAGTGTTTCGAGTAATACCTTGGTACTTGGGTTGAAGATAACGCTTGATGTATGTAACAAAGTACTCGTTGTCCACTATGCTTAGTGGCAACTCCTCCCCCGCAACGAATTGAACCATCCCAGTTCGATTCTTTGCTTCGTAATACATCCAATTTGAAAGTGTTGTATATCCCGCTCCAGAACCACTAGCGGCCGATGAACCAAATTGTAGTTGACTTTGATTCGGTTCAACGAACCCGTGCTTGGGCTGACACTTGCGATAGTGACGGTTGAGGTGTGTAGTACCAATCCCCTTTGCCCATGCCAATTGTTGTGCACAATATTTACACACAGCTTTGAATTCAGCTTCTCCTTCAATTTTTTTCCCCATTGCGACTAATTTAAAGTGATCCCAACACTTTGAAGTTGGCTTCTTACCTTTTCTAGCTTTTCTTTTTTCCTCTTGCGTCGGGAATATCGGGATCATTTTGTAAGATTTGAACATCCGCATCTTCTTCAATATCGTCTAAATCAATTCACTGATTTAATGGATCTTCATCAATATTGTCGGGAATTGGTACGTCATTGAGACCGGCAAATTGATCGTCGAAATGAGCGTGAGATTGTGGTGTTGAGTCATCATGCTCCCCAAATCCAGGAGGACCATCGAACAATTCATTAACAAATTTTCGGCAGCTGAGATCCATTCTTATGTAGTATGTGATGTGGTGTGGTGGAGACTTGGAGTGGAAAAATTGAAATATAAAATGAAATATGTATAAATGTGTAATTGAGAGATGTAAATTAATGACTAATGACAAATTGAGAGTGTATATATTATATAATAAGTATATTTGTAATGTAGAATAAGAATTGTAGAAAACAAAATAGAGTAAATGTATGTAGGACTTAGGAGGAGAGGAAGAGTATTGTATTGAGTATTATGTTTACTTGTGTAGTTGTGTAGTGTGTAGAAATATCAAATATGTAAGGTATTTATAGACTTTAATAAATAAGGAAAAAAATCAAAAATAAAATAAAAAAATAAAAATAAAAAGTGTTATGTGACCAAAAGTGACCAGAACGGTTACAAATATGTGACCGTTCTGGTCACTATAAGACCGTTGCATGCATGCAATGGTCACTTGACCGTTGCATGCATGCAACTTATATATTTTTATTTTTATTTATTTTTCTGTTTTTTGACGAGTCGGCGAGCCAAGAGCCGCTCGGCTCGCCGGCTCGTCAAGCTCGTTGGCACAAGTCGAGCGGCACTCGTTTAACCGGCTCGACTCGTGGTTCGGCAATGGTGATTGGCTCGTGGTTGAGCTCGTGATCTTGACGAGTCGAGCCGCCCTCCGCTCGTGTTTTTGCGAGCCGAGCCAACGAGCGGCTCGGCTCGTTTCCGACCTCTCCATCCATCATTTTTAGATATTGTAGATATAGATGTATAAAATGTAGATCTATAAAATCTCTTTAACTCAATCCAAAATGGTACTTTATTTTTCTCGTTTAGGCGCACTTAAACTTGAAGTTCGAATTTATCGCTTCATCACAATTTACGCTTTTTAGAATAATGAATATATAAAAGTTCTTAATTGTAGCAAAAAGAAAAAAAAAATGTTTTAAACGTAGCTCGTGTTTGATGGAGATTAAAATTAGTTTTTTAGTAAAGTTTTGATAAAATTTGTGATTTAGATTTATGGTTTACTTTCACTCAAATTAAAATCCTGATTGATCCCAAATGGGGCATAATATTGTTTTCATAAATCAACTAATTATAGTATTCGGTCAAAGTGAAATTTTAATTGCAATCTTACATTAAAAAACTATCATTCAACATTTCGTTGTCCCACCAATATCCCTGCGAAGTTTTTTGTAGAAAGTTACTTGTTATCTTTTCCGGATAGAGGAAATTGGGATATTCACAATGAAATATAAGAATTAATTTTTTTTGATATTTAACAAATGAAATAATCATTCTTTTGTCTCTCCGTCCAGAAATTTACAAATTAATATTATGTTACCATTACCCACTACATGTCTTTTATCCACATAAAATTTATATTCAAACGAGCTCATCATCATCAGAAAAGCTTGCTTGCAAACTCCTCAATTTCCTCACCTGCTTTGCTGGAAGAAGAATCTGCAAGATCTCTAAGCTGCGACAGGCTCCTTCCCAACTGCAATGCCACCTTCATTTCAAACAATTCTCCATTTTCCCTTCTTTCCATTTCTTGTTCCATCAAGTTCGACTCTATGGACTCTTCCATCAGCTTGAAGAATCCGGCATTGCTCCGGTACATCTCGAACACCATTCCGACTTGCGCGCCGTGCTCAAATGTGTTTGCTACACTTGCTAAAGCACCGGCAACAACTCCGAGCACAACCACCCAAGAGCCGTGATCCGGAGAACCCACAAAGGCGGAGCCAAGTGCTGCTAATCCTGTTAGCACAGGACCACTAATTGCTAGAAATTTGTTCAGTTTCAAGGCTTTTCCTCCCAACCTCAAGTAGTCCGCTTTGTCTTTCTTTCTTATAACACCAATTATTTCTCTCATTTCCACCTCCAACTTCCCATTCCAACCGTTCCAGCCTTTGCCCCCGTCAATCCCTTTCGCCTGTCTTCGGCGCTGCTCCGGCCACCACACGGCAGGCTCTACATTCGCCGGGAATTTCTCGAGCATTGCGCCAAGAAGAGGAAGGGGGTAGGCCTTGTCTAGAGCCAACACTTTCTCCATCATTTGTTGGGAATTAGGACGCAACTAATCCCGCCCAGGATCGATGTGACACAAATAAATTGGACTGAGAAAATATAAATACGCAAAAATAAAATGTAAATACGAAACACAAAGATTTACGTGGTTCAGCAATTTGCCTACGTCCACGGACCCACACCAATATATTTCACTAACTCGAAAAATGAGGAGTACAAAAATACTACACTGTATTTTTATCTGTCTACACAAAGACTATTCTCTCCAACTCACTTTTCTCTCCACACAAGAAAATATCTTGTGTTTATACTTTCTCTCTCTCTTGAGCTTGTATTGATTTTGGTGTGTTTCTTACTGCAAACGGAGGCTCAATTTATAGGCAGAATTCTGTTGAAAATTGGTGACCATTAAGAATAAAAAAAAGCCTCCACAATCTTTTTTCTGCCAACAAAAAAGATAATGTTGCCTCCACAATCCTTTGTCTGCCAACATATTCTCCACTATCAACAATCTCCCACTTGGAGAATAATGTGACTTCACCTGAGACACCTCCTCCTTGCAACTCCTTGTGAAATATGGTGTGAGTCATTTCCTTTGTCTTCACTTCAGAAGACTAATTGAAGCTGAGCACAGCTCCAATTTTTCCTTTGTTACTGTCTTGGTCATCATGTCGGCTGGGTTCTTACTACCCTGGATCTTCTCTAATGTTAATATTTCATCCTCCAAAAGAGACCTGATGAAATGATAACGGAGTCCAATGTGCTTGGTTCTAGAATGAAATGCTGAATTCTTTGCCAGATGTATCGCACTTTGACTATCACTGTGCAAAACATTCTTCTCCTGACTGAATCCCAATTCTGCCAACAAACCCTGTAACCAGATCATTTCTTTGCTAGCCTCGGTTACTGCCACGTACTCTGCTTCTGTAGTGGATAGAGCAACAATCTTCTGTATCTGCGAAATCCAGCTAACTGCAGTAGTACCTACTGTGAAAACATAACCAGTAGTACTTCTCCTGCGATCTACCTCGCCAGCAAAATCTGCATCTACAAAGCCTTGTAGAGTCACCTCGCCTCGTCCAAAGCATAAGCATCTATTAGTAGTTCCCCGTAGATATCTTAATATCCACTTTACTGCTTCCCAATGTTGCTTTCCTGGATTTGCCATAAACCTGCTCACAACTCCCACTGCATGAGCAATATCTGGTCTGGTACAAACCATGGCATACATCAAACTTCCAATGGCTGAGGCATATGGTATTTTAGCCGTGAAGTTTATCTCGTCCTCTGTCTTAGGACTCTGATCACTAGATAGACGGAAGTGATTAGCTAGTGGCATGCTGACAGCCTTCGCACTGCACATAATAAATCTCTGCAGAACTTGACTAATGTACTTGGCCTGAGATAACTGCAAGATACCCTTCTGCTTATCTCTGAAAATCCTCATTCCGAGAATCTGCTTCGCTGCACCCAAGTCCTTCATTTCGAATTCTGCTGACAGCTGCATCTTTAACTTCTTGATTTCGTCCATATCTGAGCCTGCTACTAACATATCATCGACATAAAGTAGCAAAATTATATAACTGGACTCGAATCTCCTGAAGTAGCAACAATGGTCAGCATTACATTTGAAGTAGCCATTTTTCTGCATAAATCCGTCGAACTTCTTGTACCACTGTCTCGGGGCTTGCTTTAAGCCATACATGCTCTTCTTCAATTTGCAAACGAGCTTCTCCTTTCCTTTGACTGAGAAGTCTTCTGGCTGCTGCATATATATTTCCTCCTCAAGGTCACCATGAAGGAAAGCAGTTTTCACATCTAACTGCTCCAAGTGCAAACCCTCTGCTGCAACAATACTCAAGACTGATCTGATTGTTGTCAGCTTCACAACTGGCGAAAATATTTCCGTGTAGTCAATTCCTTCTTTCTGCTGGAAACCTTTGACCACCAACCTCGCCTTGTATCTCTTTGATCCATCATGTTCCTCCTTGATTCTGTACACCCACTTATTGTGTAGAGCTCTCTTTCCTGTAGGTAACTCGGCTAGTTCCCACGTCTGGTTAGAGATGGGAGACTTTATCTCATCTTTCATTGCAAGCTCCCACTTGCCAGAATCACCGACCTGACATGCCTCATGATAGCATTCAGGTTCACCTGCATCAGTAAGTAACATGTAACTCATGTACTTTCTATTTGGAACATGAGGTCTGGTTGACCTTCTAAGAACAGGGACTGGAGACTGTGATGCATCAGTCTCTAGAACAGGCTCCTGTAACTGCAGATCCTCCTCTGTCTGCTGCGACGTACTACTTTCTGTGGCATCATCCAACTCAACATATGTTGGATCATCATGTACTGTGTCATCGGACTGCACTGCATTTCTGTCCTTATACATAACCTTCTCGTTGAATATGACATCCCTGCTTCTGATGACCTTTCTGTTCTGGTCATCCCATAAGCGGTAGCCGAACTCATCTCCGCCATATCCAATGAATGTGCACTTTAATGATTTGGGGTCTAACTTGCCCCTTGCCTGATCACTAATATGTGCATATGCGACACATCCAAAAACTTTCAAGTGAGAAAGTTTTATTTCTTTTCCGCTCCATACTTCCTCCGGTATCCTGTACTCCAACGGTACCGAGGGTCCTCGATTGATCAAGTACACCGCTGTGTTGACTGCTTCTGCCCAAAACTGTTTGGGCAAGCCTGCATGTAACCTCATGCTTCTGGCTCTCTCCGTTAATGTCCGGTTCATACGTTCTACAACTCCATTTTGCTGTGGAGTCCCTGGCAACGTCCTCTCCATTTTGATGCCATTCTGGTAACAGAACTTCTTGAACGCCATATCTGTATATTCTCCTCCGTTGTCGGACCTCAGTTTCTTTACTTGCAATCCTGTTTCATTTTCCACCATGGCTTTCCACTTCTTGAACACATCGAATACTTCGGACTTGTGTCTCAAGAAATAAACCCACACTTTTCTCGAGTGGTCATCAATGAAAGTCACAAAGTATGACTTTCCACCAATAGATGAAACTGCGGTTGGTCCCCAGACGTCTGTGTGGACTAACTCAAGTTTCTCTTGCTTCCGAGTTCTACCACTAGTGTTGAAACTCACCCTGGTCTGCTTCCCAAAGATGCAACTCTCGCATAAGTCTATATCAGTAGACTGAAGCTCTGGTAGTTTCCCCTTTGCATGCATATACTTGAGTCCCTTCTGACTCATATGACCAAGTCTCTGGTGCCACAAGTTTGGGCCCTCCTTGCTTTCAGCAACTGCAATTGTCACACAAGCATCCGCCGTTGTGTAGAGGGTGCCAGTATCCTTGCCTCGAGCGATAATCATGGCGCCCTTGGTGATCTTCCAGTTATCACCAGAGAAGGTGGTGACATGTCCTTCTCCCGACAATTGCTTGACGGAGATCAAGTTCTTCCTCAATTCTGGAATATGTCTCACGTCCTTCAGCTTCCACACAGATCCATTGATCTTGATCTGTACATCACCCTTTCCGACCACGTCACACGGTTGATCATTACCGAGATAGACTCTACCAAAATCACCCCGCGTATAGTTTACAAAAAACTGCTTGTTTGAGGTAGCATGAAAAGATGCTCCGGAATCAATCACCCAGTATTCCGTTTTTCTCTCCAAAGAGCATATCAAAGCA
Source organism: Ligustrum vulgare (assembly GCA_963555705.1). NCBI lineage: Eukaryota > Viridiplantae > Streptophyta > Magnoliopsida > Lamiales > Oleaceae > Ligustrum > Ligustrum vulgare. The sequence goes on along the minus strand of OY743190.1, from coordinate 34,816,907 downwards.
TCGTCCGCTTCCTCTTCTACAACATTGACCTCCGTCCTGTTCTCCTTTTCTTTTGGAGGTGTTGGACACTGGTTTTTGTAATGACCGGTCTTGCCACACTTCCAACATTCCACAACCTTTGTCTTGTTGGAATTGTTTGGATTTCTGGACCTCGATCTGCCACTTCTGAATTTGCCGTTGCCCCGCCCATTTCCTCTGTTGGAACTCCTGCCTCTGCTTTCCACGTTCAACGCCGATCCTGAAGTTGAGACACCTTCTGACTGTCGTCTGATCTCCTCCGTTAAGATCATGCTTACGACATCATCGAACTTCAATTTTGACTTTCCGGCAGAGCCACTAATTGCTGTGACTGTACCATTCCAGCTGTCTGGCAACTGCCCAAGAATTAACAGAGCTCGAACTTCATCACTAAAAGTGATTTCGACTGTGTTTAGCTGGTCCGTCACTTCATTGAATTCATTTAGGTGCTCCCCAAATCTTCCGCCTTCGGCCATCTTCATATTGAACAGCTTTTTAATTAAGTGGACTTTATTTGCTGCAGATGGCTGTTCGTACATACTAGAAAGGGCTGCCATGAGAGACTCTGTCGTCTTCTCATTTTTTATGTTGAAGGCCACTGACTTTGACAACGTCAGCCTGATTGTGCCGAGTGCTTTTCGATCAAGCAACTCCCAATCCCCCTGGCTTATATCTTCTGGCTTTTCTTTCAGTGGCTTGTATAGATCCTTCTGGTACAGATAGTCCTCCATTTGCATTTTCCAAAATCCAAAATTTGAACCATCAAATTTGTCAATTTTGGATATTTTCTCATCTGTCGACATTGCTCCCACTCGATCACAAAACAGTCTAAAGAAATCTTTTCTGATGTGGAAGATCAGTCAAAGTTGCAACCACAGAGCATACTAAGAATTTCAAAAGATTTTAATGAGCCAAAGCTCTGATACCAATTGTTGGGAATTAGGACGCAACTAATTGTATACCCGGAGTGAAGAACGCTCCAATGAAGAGTGTAGAACGATAGAGACGGGTTGCTGGGTAAAAAACCCTTGAAGAGATACTGAAAGACTTGCAATAATGGAAGAGACGCTGCAACTTCTTGCGGAGGTGTCACTGCGAAAATTCTAAGAACGCGGTAAAGGAGAAACAATGAAAAGAAGAAGGCTTTATAGGGGACCCAATAAACCAAGACCCTTGGCCTTTGAGATGCATGATTCATACGGGTAAACCCGCATCTCTTGGGAAATGGGCTAATCAAAGCGCCAACTGTCGGAAGAAGGAAGAAGACCATTCAGTTACCGCAGTGTGTGCCACGTGCGACAGGGTGTCACCTCCCATCCCTTTCATATTCCATGGAAACTAGTACTCGTAGCCTCCTTATATTAAATGCGCCGCCTAAAGAGGCATGCTAGTACACTACCGACTTTCGCCTGAGAGGGAAACCAGGAGTAGGAGGTCGACTTTACTTTGAATCCGAGCTTCCCCTAAGAAATGTCATTCCGAGCCTTAAGCTTGCAGAGCCACATGATGGCTCCTAGCTAATCGGCGGCATAATAATTATAAAATATTGGATGTAACGGATGACGACATTTGGGTAAAACCACAATCGTATAGCTGTCTAATTACAGAACACTATTAGAACAAAACTAGTGCTTCGATCCCATGACAAATCCTATCCGCCCATGAATGACCGCATCGGATTTGAGGGACTAGTGTTGAGACCAAGCCCAAAATGGAGTACAGTGAACCACCAGCAAAGGCTCAATAGAGGCCCAATAAACCTTGGCACATGGCTGAAGCCTAGGATATTTCCATGGGTCAACTGCCGAGGTGGTACAGTGTATGAACTTCTTTAACCGGACTGGTTTATGACTAACCGATGTGTTTTATGTTTAGCCGGAGCGCTCCATGGTAGCTCCTCGGATGAATGATGGGACAATGGATGGAGTCAGAGATGTGACACTGCCTTTATCAAAGAGTGACTGGCGCCCATCCCCTACCAAACGTAGCAATGATTACTGTCAAAAAGTAAGATCCTCTTCTCCAAAAGTTGGGGTAGATACACGTGTAAAGTCCGCCACGTGTAGCAATCCTAAACAACTACTCCTTCTATAAATAGAGCACACTTGCCTCCAAGAAAATGGTTAGAAACTCAATACATAAAATCTCACTTCCTTTTCTCTCTTTTACACACTTATATTTCTCACACCCAATTTATATTTACTTAAAATGAGTACTGACTTAGGCATCGGAGTGCAAACGGGAGTCACCTCGGCCCCCTTTGCAAGCTGATTGTTTGTCATAGTACACAGGAGATCCACGTGTTCAAGAGGGAGGAGATGAGACGTGTTGATCCAAGATCCTACTAGATTTTATGGTCAACAACAATGAATAGATATAATAACCCTCAAAATATTATAATTTACATAAAATAAGGTAATTGCAACAAATTAAATATATGTGATCCCATATTTAAATAAATGTAACAAATTAAACAATATTGATGACGCACTAAAGTGAAAATCAACCTCAAAACTTGCGATGTGCGAAAGCGAAATTCAACCGAAGAAACCATTTGCATAATTAATTTTTTTTTTAATTTTTAAAAGTGGTGTATTTAATTGAATATAACTAAATGCATATTTACTTATATGTCAATAAAATTAAAAAAGGAAAAATATTAATGAAAATATAAACAAAATATATATTGAGCATTTTGTCTATGCCCCAATTTGATGTTGTTTAAAAAAAGTTTATTTGAAATGAATAGTGATTTTTGTGTGGTTAAAATGTAGTGAATATTTTTTGAGTTTATGTCTATTATCATTATTTTATTGATAAATTTGTGGTGGAAAAGAAGAAAGAGAAAAATATGTCAAAAATTTAAAGAAGGGATGGTTGAAACAGTAATTCTATGGAGACATTATTTATTACTATTTTTAGGGGACATTATGATGTGACACACATTCGTTGTTTGATGAAAAAATAAGTTGTGGAGAAGTTATTTTCATCAACCAATGAATGTATGCTACATCATGTCCTCTAAAATTTTTCATAAATAATGTTTCCCCAGAATTATTGTGGTTGAAAATAAGAAATAGAAAAATGTGTTAAAAAATTAAAGGAGGCCAAACATGAAATATATATGTTAACAAAATTAAAAAAAAAAAAAAAAACACTTTTACCATTTTTTACAACATATAATTATTACTTTAATATTTTGATAAAATTGCGGACCAATAAATTGGTTTTACTTTTTGCGAGGAAATGGGAAATGAATTAAGTTTTTTAGAGTATGTACCACAAACATATATCAACTCGATTTAACGTTCAATAAATAAATTTTCTTTTCAAAAAGTTTTTGAAGTGCAAAATTAGGTTCACACAATATATGTTGAAGACTTAACTTACATATTCTTCTTATTAGGACCGTCGCTTTTCCTTTTATATATTTTTCTTCATCATATTCTTCCAAAAAAGAGATGTATTAAGATAGACTTTTTTGGTAAATTTTGATTTTTTAAGCATTAATTATTAATCTCAAGTGTTTTCTTAAAAAAATTAATCATTAATTTTAATAAAAATTGATGACCCATCAATTTTTAATAAAAATTATATGAATTATTTGTTAAAATCTGTAATATATATTCTGCATATTGTAGTTATTTAAGTTTATAATAAAATGGACATAATCAGTAAATAAATAAAAATAATGTCAAAATGATGAATAAATTGATCAAAATCTTGAGTTGCAAAAATTAACACAACTTGATTGAATTTACTTCGAAAACTCAAAAACCATAATATTTGCTAAAATATTGAATATAATTTTTTTTTTTTTTGGCAAATATTTCAGGATTTAGAAAATATTTTGGAAGAAAACTATGTGCACATTTTGGTGATGCTCCTTTGTCTTCTTCTATCGTGTGGTGTTTCTGTATGCGATTTGGTGGTGATGTGGTATGTGCGGTGTGCTGGTGGTGGGGTATGCAGTGGTGGTGTGGCGCGCGCGCGGTTTGGCGATGGGGTGTGTGTTGTGGCTGTGCAACCGATTTTTGGTGGGGTGTGTGTGTGTGCGCGCGCGCGTTCTGTGGCGGTGGTGTGTGCGCACTATGGCGGTGCAATCAGGTTTGATGGTTGCAGTTTAGATGGTGGACTGGTGGTTGTGACGTTGGAGTAAAAAAGTGACCTACAATTAATTTTCTCTATGAGGTGTGGCGGCTATGATGGTAGCGATGGCAGCGTTGATACGACGATGGTTGTCAACTGGTGGTGGTGAGATGGTGACGTTGGAATGTTGTGACTTAATAATTAATAAGTCAATTGTGACCTTGTAATTGTGATTTAAAAGGTTTGTGACTTAATATTTTGATAAGTTGTGACCTAAAAATTATCAAGTATCGATTAGTTTAACACTTGTCATCTTGAAATTAATTGCGACAATCACCGGTGACCTTGAAATTAATTATGACATAACTTGAAATTAATTGTGACGTAAAAATAAGTTTGATTTACAATTTTGATAAGTTGTGATCTTGACATTATTTGTGACATAAAAAATTTGTGTTTTGTAACCTGAAAATATAGTGTTGTGACCTTAATATATAAATAATAAGATGTTTTTAATTCATTAATTATAATTATAACCCGATTTTTGAATTTTTTAACTTATATCTTAAAATTGAAATTGTGTAATGTAAACACCTTCTATATGTATTTTTCCTTATTAAGAATAAGAACTGAGATAAAATTAAGAATAAAATTAAGATTAAGATTTTTAAATAATAAATTAATTTAAGAAATTATTTAATGTTATTAAATTGAGGTAACGATGTATTGGGTATATATTGCTACTTATATTAGGGTAAAAAAGGTATTTAAAAGATTCTCCTTCATCATCATTTTCAGATATTGTAGATGTAGAAAATGTAAATCTATAAAATCTATTTAACTCAATCTAAAATGGTACTTTATTTTTTGCGCCTAAGTGCGCTTAAACTTGAAGTTCGAACACATTACATCATCAAGATTTACGTTTTTTAGAACGCTGATTATATTAAAGTTCCTAATTGTAGCCACAAAAAAATGTTTCATACATAGCTCGTGTTTGGTGGAGATTAAAATCAATTTTTTATTAGATTTTCATAAAATTTGATAAAATGTATAGCTGAAAAGTTGTGAATCCCATATAATATGTGGTTTAGATTTATAGTTCACTTTTACTCACATTAAAATCTTGATTGATCCCAAATGGGGCAACATATCGTTTTCATAAATCCGCTAATTATAGTATTCGATCAAAGTGAAATTTTAATTGCATTCATACATTAAAAACTATTATTCAATATTTCGTTGTCCCACCGATATCCCTGCGAAGTTTTTTTATAGAAAGTTACTTGTCATCTTTTCTGGATAGAGGAAAATAGGATATTTAAAATGAAATAAGAATTAATTTTTTTTATATCTATAACAAATTAGGGGTGGGGACAAAAATCGGAACCGATAAGATCGAACCGGAACCGAACCGAAAAAATCGAAATCGTGTTGTTTTAAAAAAATAAAATAGGAAATCGGTTCTCGATTTTGCCTTTAGAATTGAAAAACCAAAGTTAGAATCAGGTCTTCGATCCTTGTTTATTTTTTTGATGATTTTAATTGGTTGTTCTAAAACTAAGAATTAAAAGAACTTGTAATTTTTTTTGTAAAGTGAAAATGATTAAATTCTTTTTATGAAATTTGTTGCGGCTTTACCTCATTGTAACATTTAACATCATACTTGGACTGAAATTCTTACTAAATGAAAATATAATGAGACTCGCTTATTAATAAGTCAAGTTATAAATGACCACGATAAAGTTGATTAAATATTTAAAATACAAATATAAAACAATTAATAATAATGCATTTAAAACTTATTATTCATCCCACGAGTTTACTATATAAATTTATGGCTTCTTGCCATACTCGAAAAACCTTACCGGTCATTTGTTTCTTATTTTTGTTTATGAATATCTTTTATTTCATGGAAAATCATATACTTTCTCCTAGATGAAAGGATTTTTGAAATCCTTGATCTTGATATATTCGGTACAAGTTTATTGCAGATTATTGACTCGCTTCCTGAGACCTTGATACTACTCGGTAAGGCCCCCAAAAATAATTATTATTATAGAACCGAATTATAACCAAAATCGAATGGTTTGGTTCCGGTTTGGTTCTTGCGATTCAATGGAACCGAATGGTTCCATTTTACAAGAACCGAAAAGTATAATTCTGTTCCGATTCTTGAGATACCCGAACTGAACTACTCAACGCCACCTCAATAACAAATGAAAGAATCATTCTTTTGTCTCTCTGTCCAGAAATTTACAAATTAATATTATGTTAGCATTAGAATTAGCCTCTACATGTCTTTTATCCACATAAAATTTAATATTCAAACGAGCTCATCATCATCAGAAAAGCTTGCTTGCAAACTCCTCAATTTCCTCCTCTGCTTTGCCGGAAGAAGAATCTGCAAGATCTCTAAGCTGCGACAGGCTCCTTCCCAACTGCAATGCCACCTTCATTTCAAACAGTTCTCCATTTTCCCTTCTTTCCATTTCTTGTTCCATCAAGTTCGATTCTATGGACTCTTCCATCAGCTTGAAGAATCCGGCATTGCTCCGGTACATCTCGAACACCATTCCGACTTGCGCGCCGTGCTCAAATGTGTTTGCTACACTTGCTAAAGCACCGGCAACAACTCCGAGCACAACCGCCCAAGAGCCGTGATCCGGAGAACCCACAAAGGCGGAGCCAAGTGCTGCTAATCCTGTTAGCACAGGACCACTAATTGCTAGAAATTTGTTCAGTTTCAAGGCTTTTCCTCCCAACCTCAAGTAGTCCGCTTTGTCTTTCTTTCTTATAACACCAATTATTTCTCTCATTTCCACCTCCAACTTCCCATTCCAACCGTTCCAGCCTTTGCCCCCGTCAATCCCTTTCGCCTGTCTTCGGCGCTGCTCCGGCCACCACACGGCAGGCTCTACATTCGCCGGGAATTTCTCGAGCATTGCGCCAAGAAGAGGAAGGGGGTAGGCCTTGTCTAGAGCCAACACTTTCTCCATCATTTCCTTTACATCACTTGCTTTAGGATTACCGATCGTTATGACTGTTTCAACCTAGCTGCATTCCTTTGTTCCTCCGCAAGCTGAGATGGCTGAATCTTGTTCATTATCGACAGCATCCCAGTTGCTGAAAGATACATGACGGTGGAAGAAAGCTTTAATGCCACCACCGGAGCACCACCACCCATTGCACTCGTGGCGGCGATTCCTGTCATAGTTGCCGCCGCAAGAGTGAGTGCATTAATGGAAGTCAAAAGTAGGCTGTTCCAATTGTTTCTTTGCTCCCCAATATTCTTGTGCATCTCCACCCTATCCGCAACAGCCTCGAGGATTGCATAAAGTTTAGCCATTACTAATGGATCCGGACTGCCATTATCATTTCTTTTAAACGTATTAACATCGATAGGGGTGAGTTTTCTGTCAGTGAGATTATGTAACACTTGTTCATCCACAATTACCTTCGCCTGTAGCCCAGGAAGAGAAATGTTTTTCATTCTCCTCGGAACATTTAAGGTTGCCCGAATAATTCCTCCTCTGCGATTCCAGGAAGAAGAAGAACCGGATGGACACATGATGCCTGAATTCTGAAGGGTTGCCATTTTTTCTTCTTTGATGACAATATAATCTTTTTCCTGATGAGGTTTTTGATATGTGGGTATGTTAATGTTACTGTGATATTCTATTCTTGGGATTGAATGAAGAGATTACATATTTGGCGCACATATATATAGAAGCGGGTGGATGACTTGAAATCATAGATTGAAAAATAAAATATTTTACAGCGTTTGAATTGGTTTAATGACGAAGAATGTTTCTTCATTTTTTTTTCTGTCTCACACTCTTTTAATTTTGGCTGCTACAATTTGACTTTGAACTCACGGATCTCCAAAAAAATTTGAAACAGCCAAAGTTGCAAATAAGTAATAATCTGAATGGTTAAACACTTGACTATTCTTCAAAACTACGGTCTAATTGCATGTAAAATTATAATTTGGTGAAATTATTGACTTAAATATTGTCCCAATAGTACTGACGCCAAATGGCCATGCATAATAGGATTATTTAGGCCATGCGTATATTGTCAATTTAAAGTTTGAAAATATTTTTGAATCTCCAATATTTATTAAACGGATTGAGTTTTATTATTCTTATTCTTATAATAAAAAAAAGATCTAGTGCACGTTCACGTATATGTTATTGTGCACAACGAACAGACTAGGAGCTAATTTCTATTACAGTGGGCTCACACAACAATTAAAATTCACCAACCCAGATGAAGCCATAAACGTAGCAAACCTGAAAAGATCTCCATTCATTCTTTTTATCTCCAGTCTGGACCTCACGACTCCACCACATCCGCCGACACTTGAAAACCGACGGCATCCCCCACGTTTTATCAGTGTGCAAGAGTGAAGGTAATATATATATATTTCAGTTTTCACGTGGTTTCTATTATTTGGATTGTTGTAAATGTGATTAATTTCTATAATAATCTATTCATGTTGTTTCCATAGTTCTCGTATTTACAGTTCATTTGGTTTCTTAAGTTTTGATAGGTTTTTAGTTTTGGGATTGTTGATGTATTTTTTTTTTTAGGTTTGGGATTGTTGATGTGGTTTATACCTTTTGACTGTGTGCCAATGTTATTTGATGTAATGTGATATTTTTCGTGTGATTTATATATTTCATGTGTAGTGGACATGACAGGAGAACGTTTCTAGTGGTCAACATGGCACATAACACATATCACCCACAATACTCATATGATGATCTTGGGGACAATAGGTTCGACGATGAATTCGAGTTATAGTGGTCATGTTTTCATCATTTTACGTAGAACCTTTGAAGTTTTTTTCATGATGCTTATGTTCAAGTAATGTGCAAGACTAATGTTTGTATGCAAGTAATGTTTATGTTTATATTACAAGTTTGTATTAAGTAATGTTTAAGAAGTAGTTCAATAGAAATTTTGATGAAATTTCTTCTCTGTCCATTGCTTCATAGTAATCCCAAACCCAAGTTCCAAACCAAGTTTACATGCATCCATGCATGCCATGCAAAAATAGAAATATTGTCTTTTTAGATGCTGCACATGATTTTGTGTATTCCTTTTGAAATCAGTGTGAATCATAGCAGATAGAAGCCAAAAATCATTAGTTTATAAAAGCATTAGTTACTACAATCAACAGTCTATTGAATTACAATAACATATTGATATATTGTGTAATACTTACTAGTTGAAATTCAAAAACTAAAACAATACACTAGAATTCCACAACATGACAACTAGTTGGTAAATTATATGACAACAAGATGTGCTCCGCATTTCCAAATTATGCAAACGTTCTATAATTGAATCCTTGACTGCGTCCAGCTTCTCCGACAAAGTTGTCAACTGGTGTTTTGCTTCATAGAGTTGGTTATCATGCGTCTCACCAGCTTGAGTGTGGGTATGAGTTTTTTGATCAACTTTGTCAGCCCATATGAAATACCCACACAAGTGGCATTTCCGAAATTCTCGATTGGGATTACTCGATGTGCGCGATGGGTAGCACTTCATATCGGATCCACAAATGCATTTAAGGCAAGGCTGCGAATCATTTGCACTCAACGTAGACATTAGTTAGTGTACATAGCTTCAAGTAAAGACATAAAACATATTACGAAACAAAATCAAGAAGCTCATATAGACTTTGGACCGAAAACACGTCATCTCCATGGCTGCAAATTCAATGGTTGCACGTTTCTCGAGGTGCATATCAGCCCAAGACCATGCCGTCTATTTTGCTATGCCAAGATACGAATGACTATCGTTGACGTTACCAATATTCACATTTACCAAAATTCACATTCTGAACTCCAACTCAAACACAGAAATCTTGCCACGCCCCGCCCCGAGTAACACTAGTGGACCCGAAACGTGACGGGCGCCGATGATGGATACCCACTAAAAGTAGGACCCAACATCAAGGCTACTAAAACTGCAACTTTAGTCAACTTATTTTTAAGAAAAATTTTGGCATTATCTCCTCTATAATATGGACTAACCAACCTGTAATTAATACAAAAAATCCCAACAAACTCACCATAATTTCCATCACAATAGAGATAAGCCAATTTCTCAAACTTTCATTTTAAAACCAACATAAACTTTACATATGGACGTAAAATACAAAGTGAGCTCCATATCTATCTACATGTTATGCACAAGTGCAATACAAAAATGAACATGCGTCCCAAAACAATGACTACATGCTCTATGAAATGAGTCATACTAGCTAACACTGTCGTGTGGCTCCGACTCCAAAATCAAAGGCTCACTCCAAAAGTTGCCCAGGAACTCAACTGCTACCTGATAAGAAAATCGTGGGAAAATATATGAGTTGATAGCTCAGTGAGTGGAGAATTTCGAAAATAATTATACTTTCTCATTTATACATTTTTATCGAAAATAAACTTTACATCACTTAGTAATTCACATAATAACATACAATCAAAGTCAAAATGTAAGGCATTTTCTTAATGCTGATAAATATCAAACTCTAGTCAAATCAATGACGTAGAAATCACCATATCAATAAAATACTGTCATTACATCAGTAATCTCTAGGTATGGCCATACTCTAACAAATCTCACCAAAATGTACCCACTGAATATAATATGTAATCTGGTCTGCCTCATGGACTAATCTCAAGGACCTCTGATAATCAATTCTAGAACACGGCTAAGACCACCTCCGTGAACTATATCATACAGGGTCAGACCGCCTCAGGGTAATATCATACCCGGTCAAGACCCCTCAGTGTAGTATAGAACACAGTCAAAGCCCCTCAGTGAACTAGAAGAAATATATAATCATGAGTACTTTTTGGTGGATTTCAATATCACATCACCTTTCACAATTGATCATTTCACAATCTTTGTAATTCCACAATCTAATATTCTCATAATACTTCACCATAATCACGTAATTGGACAATTATATCACGTAATCACGTTAATCTCATATTTTCATAATATTTCAAAATAATCACGTAATTTGAAAAATAAATCACATAATCACGTTTAACGTAATTATATAAACAATTTATCAATATGTGAAAATAATTTAATTTTTCCACTCATAGTCTATGTACGTGCAAAGTAATTCGTCTGGTAAGCTGTCCCAACCGATTCGTTACCGCTTGAAATTGATATAATATCTAAATTAATGACTAACCATATCAACTACCTCAATAATTGATAAAAGCAATAATAAAATATAATCTTTTCATTTTTAGAAAAATTCCCTTTTGATAAATATTAAATTTAAACTAATAATCTAACAACCCTAAATTTGACAAAACTTTGAAATAAATAAATATCACTTACCTTTCAAAATCGACTAATAAAAGTTTAATAGTATAAACCACGTTGTCGACGACGCCTCTCTTCCTTCCTTTTTTTTTCTATTTTTTTTTCTCTCCCGATTTTTCCCTCTGTCCGACTTCTCTATCTAATTGTGTGTAAATGTGTTTGTGTGTGTATTGTGTAATGAAAAGAAGAAGTGGATAAATATGTATAAAAAAGTCCACCGCCTGATTCTTTCAAGTTTGTCCAATTTTCATTTTCATTTATTTATTTATTTTATTTTTTTAAGGGAAAATTGACTTTTCAACCCTTTGACTATCCTATTAAAATAGCTTGGTCATTACAAATCTTCAGAACCTCTGAACATTACACAAACCCAACATTGAAATATACGAGAACTGATGTAGTGTACAGTCATGGGTTTAGTATCTCACATCGGTTCATGTTAACGAGAATTTTCGAAATCGGACTTCCGAATCTTGGGCACAAATTATAGCAAAAATTAGGTTGCACCCAAACTACATCGTCTAAAATTGGAATTTTACGTTGAAGAAATTGTTAAACACACACCCATGATTTCGAACCCGAACTGTAAGACAAAATATAAAAATTTCAAGGAGAAAATGTAATGAGATTTATTCTGACAGGAATCGCAATTGCCAACAGTTCCTGTGAACCCGTTCCCCCAACTCTTTCCATTTATTCTTAAAAATGGGCTAAACTCACCAAAAGGAAAACAAAATACAAAACAAAATTTTCAAACCCACACTCAAAGATTAGAAATGAAAAAGTTTTCTTTGCACCTACAAAGGAAAATAAATTTACCTTCAAAAACAGACATTCAAGATTGTATACCCGGAGTGAAGAACGCTCCAATGAAGAGTGTAGAACGATAGAGACGGGTTCCTGGGTAAAAAACCCTTGAAGAGATACTGAAAGACTTGCAATAATGGAAGAGACGCTGCAACTTCTTGCGGAGGTGTCACTGCGAAAATTCTAAGAACACGGTAAAGGAGAAACAATGAAAAGAAGAAGGCTTTATAGGGGACCCAATAAACCAAGACCCTTGGCCTTTGAGATGCATGATTCATACGGGTAAACCCGCATCTCTTGGGAAATGGGCTAATCAAAGCGCCAACTGTCGGAAGAAGGAAGAAGACCATTCAGTTAATCAATGTGCGATTTGGTGGTGATGTGGTATGTGCGGTGTGCTGGTGGTGGGGTATGCAGTGGTGGTGTGGCGCGCGCGCGGTTTGGCGATGGGGTGTGTGTTGTGGCTGTGCAACCGATTTTTGGTGGGGTGTGTGTGTGTGCGCGCGCGCGCGCGTTCTGTGGCGGTGGTGTGTGCGCACTATGGCAGTGCAATCAGGTTTGATGGTTGCAGTTTAGATGGTGGACTGGTGGTTGTGACGTTGGAGTAAAAAAGTGACCTACAATTAATTTTCTCTATGAGGTGTGGCGGCTATGATGGTAGCGATGGCAGCGTTGATACGACGATGGTTGTCAACTGGTGGTGGTGAGATGGTGACGTTGGAATGTTGTGACTTAATAATTAATAAGTCAATTGTGACCTTATAATTGTGATTTAAAAGGTTTGTGACTTAATATTTTGATAAGTTGTGACCTAAAAATTATCAAGTATCGATTAGTTTAACACTTGTCATCTTGAAATTAATTGCGACAATCACCGGTGACCTTGAAATTAATTATGACATAACTTGAAATTAATTGTGACGTAAAAATAAGTTTGATTTACAATTTTGATAAGTTGTGATCTTGACATTATTTGTGACATAAAAAATTTGTGTTTTGTAACCTGAAAATATAGTGTTGTGACCTTAATATATAAATAATAAGATGTTTTTAATTCATTAATTATAATTATAACCCGATTTTTGAATTTTTTAACTTTTATCTTAAAACTGAAATTGTGTAATGTAAACACCTTCTATATGTATTTTTCCTTATTAAGAATAAGAACTGAGATAAGATTAAGAATAAAATTAAGATTAAGATTTTTAAATAATAAATTAATTTAAGAAAATATTTAATGTTATTAAATTGAGGTAACGATGTATTGGGTATATATTGCTACTTATATTAGGGTAAAAAAGGTATTTAAAAGATTCTCCTTCATCATCATTTTCAGATATTGTAGATGTAGAAAATGTAAATCTATAAAATCTATTTAACTCAATCTAAAATGGTACTTTATTTTTTGCGCCTAAGTGCGCTTAAACTTGAAGTTCGAACACATTACATCATCAAGATTTACGTTTTTTAGAACGCTGATTATATTAAAGTTCCTAATTGTAGCCACAAAAAAATGTTTCATACATAGCTCGTGTTTGTGGAGATTAAAATCAATTTTTTATTAGATTTTCATAAAATTTGATAAAATGTATACATTACAACAAAAGTGACCTTTTACGACATGAATTTACGGCGTGCATATAGGGCACGCCGTAAATCTTAATTATTTACGGCGTGCATAAAATGAATGCCGTAAAGGAATATCTTTTACGGCGTGCATATTCGCACGCCGTAAAATTTCATTTATTATCACCTTTTTACGGCGTACATATTCGCACGCCGTAAAAATTTAAAAAAAAAAAAAAACACGGCGTACATATTCGCACGCCGTAAAAATTTTATTTAAAAAAAAAAAAAACACGGCGTGCATATTCGCACGCCGTAAAATTTCATTTATTATCACCTTTTTACGGCGTACATATTCGCACGCCGTAAAAATTTAAAAAAAAAAAAAACACGGCGTACATATTCGCACGCCGTAAAATTTTTTTTAAAAAAAAAAAAAAACACGGCGTACATATTCGCACGCCGTAAAATTTCATTTATTATCACCTTTAACGGCGTACATATTCGCACGCCGTAAAAAAAAAAACGGCGTACATATTCGCACGCCGTGAAAAATGCCTAAAAATGAAAAAATAGGGCGCTTATTTTTTTTCTTTCCCGCTTTCTTCTTTTCTTCTTCAGAGAAGCCAAAACCTAAAAACCTAAAACCTAAAAACGCTCCCAAGCCAAAGCCGCCAATCTATTTCTTCTTCAAAGCAGATCTTCTTCAGGAAGCTGGAGCTATTGCACGGTGGTGACCCAATCAAGAATTTCCATTCGTTGTTTTTGGGCTGAGAGGATAATAGGCACCTCGAGTTTTTGTTGGAGGAGAGTTTTCAAGGCATCAATAGCTTCCATTCTCGAGGGTAGTTGCTGAAATTTTGGTCTAAGGTCAGTCATCATCCTTCCCTTCTCCCTGTTTTATTCAGATGAACGAAAATTTTGAATGTGGTAGCTTTGAATTACTGAACGAAAATTTATTCTGATTGGGATATTTTGATGAGTTGTCGAATTTTGAATTCTGATTGGGGTATTTTGATAGCTTTGAATTTTGATGAGTTATCGAAAATTTATTCTGATTGCATATATAAATTCCCTCTGCATCTGTTCCAATTAACTTCACAGCTTCCCTCTCTCTTTATTGTTTCCCCAGTGTCAATCAACCCTTTGAATAGAAATGACAGCAACAGTAAAAACCATGGTTTTTCCAATGGTGTTACTGAATTTCCATTGCCAACATTCTCCAGAACTGAGATAACTGCTCTCTGTATTCAATCCACAGAGACAATATTTAAGTAAAGCTTATCCTTATTACCTACATTATATGGTAAGAACTGGTTTTTTGCAAAGACAAGAACAATTATGTCTTTTAAGTAGTGCATAAATTAAATGTAAGTTTTAAAGAATGTCCGTTTTGACTGTTTAAACGATCTCGAACGGGCAAAATCCATCATACGTCACGGCGAAGCGGTGAGTCTTGTCCGGCTCGTCGAGACCTTTCCGAAAAGTACTTATCGGCCCAAAACGGACGTCGTATGACCCAGTTATGACCATTTTTTTTCAACTTCTCGGAATTGAGATAGCCATCATCTGTGTCTTCATACAAAACCACTACCTCAGGCCATTCATATTCTTGGCAAATAGCTGCAAGAGCTTGAGCTTGAACATGAACTTTTCCTCCTAAATACGCTACAAAATAATTATAATCTTACAAGTTTATTCATGTAAGTATTTGAAAAAATAATCTCCTTTGCCTATCAATGTAACATCCTTCATCTTTGTATTTCTTGAAATAGAAGGTTTACATGTTTATAATTCATCCTTCAATTTAGGAGGGAAACGGGAAAGATTTTTCCTTTTAAAGCTATATTTAAGTGCGAAATGAATTTGGAGGGTCAGTTACTAAGCATATGAAAATCAAGTTTTTGAGATTTACATTCTACCGAACAGATTTTAACGCGTTCGTATCGTATGGAATTTTGAAGACTCGCGTTCTTTAAAAAAAAAAAATTCTTACTACAATAAAACAAGACTTGATAAAATAAGACTATAAAGAAGAGGATCAAAGCAGGGGTAAGGATACATAGTGAAAGTATTTAGTCATTTTAATTAAGAATGAAATAATTAAGGTGATGGACCACAGGGCATGATTATTCTGGGGACTGGGATAGTATATCATATTCATATAATGTGTAAAAGCCATATCGAGGAAAGCGACAACAAGTTATTTATATAAGGTTCCATATTCGCCGCCACAGCCGTAATCGCAAAAGACGACAATAACTCTTGATTTCAATTTTTTCTGTTGCTGCAAGTGTACATAACTCTTGATTTCATTGTTGTTTAAATATAATCATTTTTTCCTTACTCTTTTTACTATATTTATAACAGGTTATATCTTGTTGGTGTATTATCATGGATAAAGATTGGGTTCATCTACCAAGGTTGTTTTATCTCCTTAGTTTTAGAAATTTTTAAAATGAGCCAATAAATGCATTTAGAGGATTTATATTTTGTATTTTTTTAGAGTTTCACAAGCATATCAATATGGTGCAAGAAAGTTTGCAAATATGGTGCAAGCCAATGCGGGAAATCCAGAAAAGGTCTTATGCCCCTGTAAATGTTGTAAAAACTTATTCCACCAACATTTCGATACAATGTATGGGCATTTGATCATTAATGGGATGGATCCTACTTATACTACATGGGTGTTTCATGGGGAAAAATTGAATGCAACTTCATTACCTCATCAAGATAGAGAAAATCTAGAGACTTATAAGATGTATAGGGATGCATTTTTTGAGGATGAAAATATTGGGGAACCCGAGGATGAAAACAGAGAGAGGGACTTTTCTAATTTATATGAGGGCGTTGAAATTCCTCTATACCCTGGTTGCACAAAGTACACAAGGATTTCTGCCATCGTTGTCTTATACAAGCTTAAGGCTACACATGGTATATCTGACAACGGTTTCAATGAACTTCTTGATATTATTAGAGATATTCTACCAGATGGGAACACCCTTCCAGATTCTTGTAATTCAACGAAAAAGTTATTGAACACTTTTGATCTTGGGTACGAGAAGATACATGCATGCGTTAATGATTGTTGTTTGTTTAGGAATGATCTAGAAAATTTGGAGACATGTCCAAAATGTGCATCTTCACGATGGAAATTTAATGAACGAACCAAAAAAATTCAAAAGGGGATACCTGCAAAGGTTTTGAGATATTTTCCGATTATACCACGATTTAGAAGAATGTTTAGGTCACTTGATAAGGCAGAACAACTAATATGGCACTTAAATCACAAAAGTCAAGATGGAAAAATGCGTCATCCAGTTGATTCACTAGCTTGGGAGAGAATTGATCAAAAGTGGCCTTGTTTTGCATCAGAACCACGCAATCTTAGGCTTGGACTTTCATCTGACGGATTTAATCCATTTGGTGACCTAAGTTCTAGGTATAGTTGTTGGCCGGTGATACTAGTTATATATAATCTCCCTCCTTGGATATGCATGTCCAAGGAAAATTTGTTGTTAACTTTGTTAATCCCAGGTCCAAAACAACCAGGGAATGATATAGATGTGTACTTACAACCACTCATTGAAGACTTAAAGGTGATGTGGAATATTGGTGTTGAAGTATATGATGGATTTACAAAGTCTAAATTCAATTTGAAGGTTGTATTGATGTGGACAATTAATGATTTTCCGGCTTATGGAAACTTATCAGGATATCCTACAAAAGGCGAAGCAGCTTGTCCAGTATGTGGTTTATCCACATGTGCAAAATGGTTGAAATTTAGTCGAAAGTTTGCGTACATGGGTCATAGACGATTTCTTGCATATAATCATCCTTATCGATCAAAAGAAGCTTGGTTTGATGGGAATAAGGAATATATGCCTAGTCCTAAAATATTAACTGGTCGAGAAGTGATGCAGACAATCAAAAATGTTGACAATAATTGGGGGAAAATAGGTAAAAAAAGAAAGAAGAAAAAATCAGATTCTGATTGGCCATGGAAAAAAAAAATCAATATTCTTTGAGCTACCATATTGGGAGGTTAGCTAGCCATTTCAAGTTATTTTACATTATCTATTTCAAGCTATTTTACATTATCTATTTTTTTCTAATTTTATAGTATTATTTTACAGACACTACTTTTGCGTCATAATTTGGATGTAATGCACGTTGAGAAGAATGTTTGCGAGAGCATTCTTGGCACTATTTTGAATGTGAAGGGAAAATCAAAAGATGGGCTTAATTCTCGTAACGATTTGCTCAATATGGGTATTAGAAAGGATCTTCATCCAGAATTGAAAGGAAATAGATATTACCTACCCGCAGCATCTTACATGCTATCCAAAAAGGAGAAAGAGTTATTTTGTAAGAGGCTGTTTGATTTAAGATTACCTGATGGCTATAGCTCCAACATTTCAAAGTGCATCTCATTAGTAGATAATAAGATTTTAAATTTGAAGTCTCATGATTGTCATGTACTCATACAACAGTTGTTATCAGTTGCATTAAGAGGACTTCTACCTCCAGGACCAAGAAATGCAATTTTTCGACTATGTGCATTTTTCAATGAAATATGTCAAAGAGTCGTCGATAAAAATAAATTAGAAAAGCTTGAGGAGGATGTTGCGGTGACTTTGTGTATGCTAGAAAGGTATTTTCCCCCATCTTTTTTTGACATAATGATTCATTTAACCATCCACCTTGGGCGTGAAGTCCATATTGGTGGACCTGTACAATATCGTTGGATGTACCCATTTGAGAGGTAACTTAATTTTACACTTTTGTATGTATTTATTCAACATTTCTTCTCCTAATTGTTTATGTATATCATACATATTATGTTTTGAATTTAGGTTTATGAAGACACTTAAGGGATATGTTAGAAATCGTTCAAGACCCGAGGGTTGTATAGCAGAGCGTTATTTAGCTGATGAATGTACGCATTTTTGTACTGGTTATATGAAACAAGCTGCTGAAGTTGGTGTTCGACATACTCGAAATGAGGATTTCGAGAATGAAACAATTATTGATGGACGTACAATTTCGAAAGGAAAGTCAAAAACTTTGAGTCAAGAAATGCTTGAGGTCGCTCATCGATATGTGTTGTTTAACAGCGATGCAGTTGAACCATATATAACGTAATAGAGTTAGTTAATTTATTTAATAATGATTAATATTTACCCATAAACTTATCTATTTTTTTTTTTTTTTTTCATTTAGGATGCATAAGGAGGAGATTAAGAATTCAGATTGTCGTATTGCCAGGAATGAAACTTTATTGCAAATGAGACATATAGAGACTTTTACATCTTGGTTTGCTAAAAAAGGAAAACAAGACAGCTGTAACATGTCAAGTACATTGAAGTGGCTTTCACGTCGACCTAGATGTGATGTGATGTCATATTCTGGTTATATTATCAATGGGCATCGATTTCATACAATCGATGTTAGTAGAAGTACACAAAATAGTGGTGTTTCTATTGAAGCACAAACTATTTGTCGATCTAGTGTGAAGGACACAAGTCATGTAGTTGGTAAAATTTCTTATTATGGGGTGATAAGAGACATAATTTTACTAGACTATCATAGTTTTAAAGTTCCTGTGTTTCATTGTGATTGGGCAAATATAGATAGTGGAGTCAAGATTGAAGAAGGATTTACGTTGGTAAATCTTCATAGAGGACAACATCAATTTGAAAGAGATCCATTTATTTTAGCATCACAAGCAAAACAAGTTTTTTATTCTAGAGAAAGCGATACATCTAATTGGTATATTGTACTAAAGGCACCTCCTAGAGGATTTCATGAATTAGAAAATTTTGATGAAGAAGCTTATACTCCAACCACATTAGATGTATTACAACTTGATATTATTGTTGAAGATGAAGGTTATGTAAAACATGATTGTGAGGGCATTGATATTGAAAATGGTAATTGTATATCTTCAAGATTCTTTATTAATTAGTTTAATTTTAAATTTATGTGACATTACGTAGATGCTAATATATCTAATTCCAGTTTGTCTTCCTTTATTTGTAGATATAAATGATGAAAGTTGAGTTTTGTGGATGCTGATGTTCATATAAGTGGCCATAAGATGACATATCCTGGTGAAGTAAGTTCTCAACTTATATATATATATGGTTCTTTTTGTTTTTGAGTAAATGTGTTATCTTATTTGTTTAATACAGTCATCTAATCAAGGAAGTAAAAAATTGAAACGAGCTAGAAAGGCTTCAATTGCTGCTGCAACAAGAGAAGGAAATGAAAGTATAAGAATATTAGAAGGAGGTTCTAATTCTGTTCCAGAAATACAAGAAAATTATTTGCAACATGATGTTGAACTCCAACCTAGCAATACTGAAAAGGAAAATAAGGGAAGAGGTCGAGCGAAAGTGAATTGTCTCAATAGGGGGAAGGGTGCAAAGTTAACTATAGAGTTTAATGAAAGAGGTCAGCCAATTTGTAAAGGTTCAAATAAGCTATCGTCATTTCTTGGAACAACTGCAAGAGAACTTATACCAATTACATGGAAAAGTTGGAAAGATATCAACGAAAGTTTTCTTGATGACATATGGGAGCATGTGCAGGTAACAATAACTTCAATTCACATATTTCACATATATAATTTAAGTGAAATTACTATTAATGATGTGTATTTTGATGCAGCAAAAGTTTGACGTTGATAATTGTCATAGAAAGTACATCATGCAAAAACTTGGAAAGCATTGGCGAGATCATAGATCTAATGTTCTTAAAGCAATCAATAACTTAGGAATGACAGATGGCATAACAAGAGCTGCTGCTCTCCTCAAGCCCGATAATGTTAATTCAATGGAAGAATGGCAAGCATTTGTCAAAGAACGCAATTCTCAACCATACAAGGTAAGCGTCCATTGCTTCACTCGAAAACAACAAGTTCTTTAATATGTTGAATATGACTTATTTAAATTCTATTGTCCGGATTTGATTTGTTACGTTGAGGAGTTGGAGATTGTTTTTGGAGTAGTTGATGACGTTGGAGTTTGATTGAGCTATGGTTGGTGTTTTGAATCATTGTGGTTAAGTGTTGATTGTTTATAGTATTGTGATGTCCCTCTACAGGTTTGCTAAGTCCAATTTGTAGGGGAGATTCTGCCGAAATTTTTGTAAAATTTATAATAGAAAAATGACAATTTTAATATTCAGTAGGTCCTTTTTGCCATAAGAAACTAGAGAAGTGTACTTAATGTGTCTACACTTCTTTTTTTAATGCATGCCTTTGAGTTAAAATGTTCTTTGTGAATGGTCATAACTTGTTATTGATTTTTCAGGGAAAAAGTGAAATATTCAAAAAGATGAGGGCTAGTCAAACCATAATACATACAACGAGTAGAAAGGGTTTTGCTCGCTTAGAAGCTGAATTGGTAAAAAAGTGCTAAATTTGTTTGAAAAATTATGTCTACAAATATCGCATATATAAAATGTGTAAAAAAATTGCAGCGTGTTGAAAGTGAAGACCCTGATTCCATTACTAGAGATGATGTGTACATTCGAGGACACACACGGAGAAATGGTGAACCAATTAATGAATTAGTTGGAGAAACACTGGTAAATTTTGACTATGTTATTTTTTTTAAGATATATTCAAAATTTATATTTATTTAAGTTTAATGAATTAATTTGTTTCGTAATATCAGCAAAAAATAAAAGCATGTTCAGAAACGGTGAACTCTCCAAGCAAACACTCTCTAAAAGATGATGGCGTTGCAAAAGTACTTGGTCCAGAACGTAGGGGACGTGTAAGAGGTCTTGGTTTTGGTGCGACTCCTTCAAAGTTGAATGCTTTGGTGCATAATCATAATGTGCAATCTCAACTCCAAGATTTGAGAGAGGAAATTAAAGAATTAAAAGCTTTATTTCAAATGAAGAGCAAAAGTGCAGTACAAGAAGATAATGTAAGTGGAAAACTATAATTAGTGAATGTTATCTTATATTACATAGACTTTTTATATTCAAAATAACCAATCGTACAATTTGATGTTAATTTTACAGCCTAGAGACAAAGATTTGAATGGTTTAGATAGCCTTCAAACTAAGAAATGCAAATTGTTATCTTGGTTTGGGAAAGGTGATGTTGTTGCAAAAGGTGAAATCGCATCCACAAATCTAAATGATTTAGTGCATCATGTACCCCTTGGTAATGAATGTTGGAAAGTCTGGGTTATTGAAGTGATTGATAATGTCAGTTTATATCGTCCTACACGTGAGCTTTTTCTTCTTGAAGATGCATTAGGAAGTACAATTGCATGGCCAATTAGGTACATTGAAGTGGATTAGTTGAACTCACAACAAAGGTATGTTTCACTTTTTGATATACTTTTGATATTATAATTATAAATTTATTAATTATAAATTTATTAATTATAAATTTATTACTTATGTGATTTGCAGGAAGTTGATTATTTTTGACATGGCACTATTGGTCAAAGAAGAAGCTTCGATATGGATACTTTTATTTTTTACGACATTTTAAGTTTATTTTGAAGTAGTTGTCTATAGACTTTTGTATATTGTGTTGAATCTTACTATGATATTGTTTGTTTATCGAAATCACGTTTATTGATTATATATGCATTAATTGTTTCTGTTTTATTATTATATGATTTTTGGAATTATAATTTATAGAATTTTTTTTAAAAAAAATAAAATCCTAGTTTACGGCGTGCAAAAAATGCACGGCGTGAAAGTTTACGGCGCCGTAACAGTTTACGGCGTGCAAAAATGCACGCCGTAAATTTTTATGGCGTGACTTTTTACGGCGTGCGGCTGCACGCCGTAAAAATGATTTTACGGCATGCAATGCACGCCGTAAAAAGCTAACTTTGTTGTAGTGATAGCTGAAAAGTTGTGAATCCCATATAATATGTGGTTTAGATTTATAGTTCACTTTTACTCACATTAAAATCTTGATTGATCCCAAATGGGGCAAGATATCGTTTTCATAAATCCGCTAATTATAGTATTCGATCAAAGTGAAATTTTAATTGCATTCATACATTAAAAACTATTATTCAATATTTCGTTGTCCCACCGATATCCCTGCGAAGTTTTTTTATAGAAAGTTACTTGTCATCTTTTCTGGATAGAGGAAATTAGGATATTTAAAATGAAATAAGAATTAATTTTTTTTATATCTATAACAAATTAGGGGTGGGGACAAAAATCGGAACCGATAATTAAGATCGAACCGGAACCGAACCGAACCGAAAAAATCGAAATCGTGTTGTTTTAAAAAAATAAAATAGGAAATCGGTTCTCGATTTTGCCTTTAGAATTGAAAAACAAAAGTTAGAATCAGGTCTTCGATCCTTGTTTATTTTTTTGATGATTTTAATTGGTTGTTCTAAAACAAAGAATTAAAAGAACTTGTAATTTTTTTTGTAAAGTGAAAATGATTAAATTCTTTTTATGAAATTTGTTGCGGCTTTACCTCATTGTAACATTTAACATCATACTTGGACTGAAATTCTTACTAAATGAAAATATAATGAGACTCGCTTATTAATAAGTCAAGTTATAAATGACCACGATAAAGTTGATTAAATATTTAAAATAAAAATATAAAACAATTAATAATAATGCATTTAAAACTTATTATTCATCCCACGAGTTTACTATATAAATTTATGGCTTCTTGCCATACTCGAAAAACCTTACCGGTCATTTGTTTCTTATTTTTGTTTATGAATATCTTTTATTTCATGGAAAATCATATACTTTCTCCTAGATGAAAGGATTTTTGAAATCCTTGATCTTGATATATTCGGTACAAGTTTATTGCAGATTATTGACTCGCTTCCTGAGACCTTGATACTACTCGGTAAGGCCCCCAAAAATAATTATTATTATAGAACCGAATTATAACCAAAACCGAATGGTTTGGTTCCGGTTTGGTTCTTGCGATTCAATGGAACCGAATGGTTCCATTTTACAAGAACCGAAAAGTATAATTATGTTCCGATTCTTGAGATACCCGAACTGAACTACTAACGCCACCTCAATAACAAATGAAAGAATCATTCTTTTGTCTCTCTGTCCAGAAATTTACAAATTAATATTATGTTAGCATTAGAATTAGCCTCTACATGTCTTTTATCCACATAAAATTTAATATTCAAACGAGCTCATCATCATCAGAAAAGCTTGCTTGCAAACTCCTCAATTTCCTCCTCTGCTTTGCCGGAAGAAGAATCTGCGAGATCTCTAAGCTGCGACAGGCTCCTTCCCAACTGCAATGCCACCTTCATTTCAAACAGTTCTCCATTTTCCCTTCTTTCCATTTCTTGTTCCATCAAGTTCGATTCTATGGACTCTTCCATCAGCTTGAAGAATCCGGCATTGCTCCGGTACATCTCGAACACCATTCCGACTTGCGCGCCGTGCTCAAATGTGTTTGCTACACTTGCTAAAGCACCGGCAACAACTCCGAGCACAACCGCCCAAGAGCCGTGATCCGGAGAACCCACAAAGGCGGAGCCAAGTGCTGCTAATCCTGTTAGCACAGGACCACTAATTGCTAGAAATTTGTTCAGTTTCAAGGCTTTTCCTCCCAACCTCAAGTAGTCCGCTTTGTCTTTCTTTCTTATAACACCAATTATTTCTCTCATTTCCACCTCCAACTTCCCATTCCAACCGTTCCAGCCTTTGCCCCCGTCAATCCCTTTCGCCTGTCTTCGGCGCTGCTCCGGCCACCACACGGCAGGCTCTACATTCGCCGGGAATTTCTCGAGCATTGCGCCAAGAAGAGGAAGGGGGTAGGCCTTGTCTAGAGCCAACACTTTCTCCATCATTTCCTTTACATCACTTGCTTTAGGATTACCGATCGTTATGACTGTTTCAATCTGGTTATGAAGCTGTTTGAATAACCTAGCTGCATTCCTTTGTTCCTCCGCAAGCTGAGATGGCTGAATCTTGTTCATTATCGACAGCATCCCAGTTGCTGAAAGATACATGACGGTGGAAGAAAGCTTTAATGCCACCACCGGAGCACCACCACCCATTGCACTCGTGGCGGCGATTCCTGTCATAGTTGCCGCCGCAAGAGTGAGTGCATTAATGGAAGTCAAAAGTAGGCTGTTCCAATTGTTTCTTTGCTCCCCAATATTCTTGTGCATCTCCACCCTATCCGCAACAGCCTCGAGGATTGCATAAAGTTTAGCCATTACTAATGGATCCGGACTGCCATTATCATTTCTTTTAAACGTATTAACATCGATAGGGGTGAGTTTTCTGTCAGTGAGATTATGTAACACTTGTTCATCCACAATTACCTTCGCCTGTAGCCCAGGAAGAGAAATGTTTTTCATTCTCCTCGGAACATTTAAGGTTGCCCGAATAATTCCTCCTCTGCGATTCCAGGAAGAAGAAGAACCGGATGGACACATGATGCCTGAATTCTGAAGGGTTGCCATTTTTTCTTCTTTGATGACAATATAATCTTTTTCCTGATGAGGTTTTTGATATGTGGGTATGTTAATGTTACTGTGATATTCTATTCTTGGGATTGAATGAAGAGATTACATATTTGGCGCACATATATATAGAAGCGGGTGGATGACTTGAAATCATAGATTGAAAAATAAAATATTTTACAGCGTTTGAATTGGTTTAATGACAAAGAATGTTTCTTCATTTTTTTTTCTGTCTCACACTCTTTTAATTTTGGCTGCTACAATTTGACTTTGAACTCACGGATCTCCAAAAAAATTTGAAACAGCCAAAGTTGCAAATAAGTAATAATCTGAATGGTTAAACACTTGACTATTCTTCAAAACTACGGTCTAATTGCATGTAAAATTATAATTTGGTGAAATTATTGACTTAAATATTGTCCCAATAGTACTGACGCCAAATGGCCATGCATAATAGGATTATTTAGGCCATGCGTATATTGTCAATTTAAAGTTTGAAAATATTTTTGAATCTCCAATATTTATTAAACGGATTGAGTTTTATTATTCTTATTCTTATAATAAAAAAAAAAGATCTAGTGCACGTTCACGTGCATGTTATTGTGCACAACGAACAGACTAGGAGCTAATTTCTATTACAGTGGGCTCACACAACAATTAAAATTCACCAACCCAGATGAAGCCATAAACGTAGCGAACCTGAAAAGATCTCCATTCATTCTTGTTATCTCCAGTCTGGACCTCACGACTCCACAACATCCGCCGTGTTATCTTACTGTCTGACACTTGAAAATCGACGGCACCCCCCACGTTTTATCAGTGTGCAAGAGTGACGGTAATATATATATATATTTGAGTTTTCACGTGGTTTCTATTATTCGGATTGCTGTAAATGTGATTAATTTCTATAATAATATATTCTTGTTGTTTCCATAGTTCTCGTATTTACAGTTCATTTCGTTTCTTAAGTTTTGATAGGTTTTTAGTTTTGGGATTGTTGATGTATTTTTTTTTTTAGGTTTGGGATTGTTGATGTGGTTTATACCTTTTGACTGTGTGCCAATGTTATTTGATGTAATGTGATATTTTTCGTGTGATTTATATATTTCATGTGTAGTGGACATGACAGGAGAACGTTTCTAGTGGTCAACATGGCACATAACACATATCACCCACAATACTCATATGATGATCTTGGGGACAATAGGTTCGACGATGAATTCGAGTTATAGTGGTCATGTTTTCATCATTTTACGTAGAACCTTTGAAGTTTTTTTCATGATGCTTATGTTCAAGTAATGTGCAAGACTAATGTTTGTATGCAAGTAATGTTTATGTTTATATTACAAGTTTGTATTAAGTAATGTTTAAGAAGTAGTTCAATAGAAATTTTGATGAAATTTCTTCTCTGTCCATTGCTTCATAGTAATCCCAAACCCAAGTTCCAAACCAAGTTTACATGCATCCATGCATGCCATGCAAAAATAGAAATATTGTCTTTTTAGATGCTGCACATGATTTTGTGTATTCCTTTTGAAATCAGTGTGAATCATAGCAGATAGAAGCCAAAAATCATTAGTTTATAAAAGCATTAGTTACTACAATCAACAGTCTATTGAATTACAATAACATATTGATATATTGTGTAATACTTACTAGTTGAAATTCAAAAACTAAAACAATACACTAGAATTCCACAACATGACAACTAGTTGCTAAATTATATGACAACAAGACGTGCTCCGCATTTCCAAATTATGCAAACGTTCTATAATTGAATCCTTGACTGCGTCCAGCTTCTCCGACAAAGTTGTCAACTGGTGTTTTGCTTCATAGAGTTGGTTATCATGCGTCTCACCAGCTTGAGTGTGGGTATGAGTTTTTTGATCAACTTTGTCAGCCCATATGAAATACCCACACAAGTGGCATTTCCGAAATTCTCGATTGGGATTACTCGATGTGCGCGATGGGTAGCACTTCATATCGGATCCACAAATGCATTTAAGGCAAGGCTGCGAATCATTTGCACTCAACGTAGACATTAGTTAGTGTACATAGCTTCAAGTAAAGACATAAAACATATTACGAAACAAAATCAAGAAGCTCATATAGACTTTGGACCGAAAACACGTCATCTCCATGGCTGCAAATTCAATGGTTGCACGTTTCTCGAGGTGCATATCAGCCCAAGACCATGCCGTCTATTTTGCTATGCCAAGATACGAATGACTATCGTTGACGTTACCAATATTCACATTTACCAAAATTCACATTCTGAACTCCAACTCAAACACAGAAATCTTGCCACGCCCCGCCCCGAGTAACACTAGTGGACCCGAAACGTGACGGGCGCCGATGATGGATACCCACTAAAAGTAGGACCCACCATCAAGGCTACTAAAACTGCAACTTTAGTCAACTTATTTTTAAGAAAAATTTTGGCATTATCTCCTCTATAATATGGACTGACCAACCTGTAATTAATACAAAAAATCCCAACAAACTCACCATAATTTCCATCACAATAGAGATAAGCCAATTTCTCAAACTTTCATTTTAAAACCAACATAAACTTTACATATGGACGTAAAATACAAAGTGAGCTCCATATCTATCTACATGTGATGCACAAGTGCAATACAAAAATGAACATGCGTCCCAAAACAATGACTACATGCTCTATGAAATGAGTCATACTAGCTAACACTGTCGTGTGGCTCCGACTCCAAAATCAAAGGCTCACTCCAAAAGTTGCCCAGGAACTCAACTGCTACCTGATAAGAAAATCGTGGGAAAATATATGAGTTGATAGCTCAGTGAGTGGAGAATTTCGAAAATAATTATACTTTCTCATTTATACATTTTTATCGAAAATCAACTTTACATCACTTAGTAATTCACATAATAACATACAATCAAAGTCAAAATGTAAGGCATTTTCTTAATGCTGATAAATATCAAACTCTAGTCAAATCAATGACGTAGAAATCACCATATCAATAAAATACTGTCATTACATCAGTAATCTCTAGGTATGGCCATACTCTAACAAATCTCACCAAAATGTACCCACTGAATATAATATGTAATCTGGTCTGCCTCATGACTAATCTCAAGGACCTCTGATAATCAATTCTAGAACACGGCTAAGACCACCTCCGTGAACTATATCATACAGGGTCAGACCGCCTCAGGGTAATATCATACCCGGTCAAGACCCCTCAGTGTAGTATAGAACACAGTCAAAGCCCCTCAGTGAACTAGAAGAAATATATAATCATGAGTACTTTTTGGTGGATTTCAATATCACATCACCTTTCACAATTGATCATTTCACAATCTTTGTAATTCCACAATCTAATATTCTCATAATACTTCACCATAATCACGTAATTGGACAATTATATCACGTAATCACGTTAATCTCATATTTTCATAATATTTCAAAATAATCACGTAATTTGGAAAATAAATCACATAATCACGTTTAACGTAATTATATAAACAATTTATCAATATGTGAAAATAATTTAATTTCTCCACTCATAGTCTATGTACGTGCAAAGTAATTCGTCTGGTAAGCTGTCCCAACCGATTCGTTACCGCCTGAAATTGATATAATATCTAAATTAATGACTAACCATATCAACTACCTCAATAATTGATAAAAGCAATAATAAAATATAATCTTTTCATTTTTAGAAAAATTCCCTTTTGATAAATATTAAATTTAAACTAATAATCTAACAACCCTAAATTTGACAAAACTTTGAAATAAATAAATATCACTTACCTTTCAAAATCGACTAATAAAAGTTTAATAGTAAAAACCACGTTGTCGACGACGCCTCTCTTCCTTCCTTTTTTTTCTATTTTTTTTTCTCTCCCGGTTTTTCCCTCTGTCCGACTTCTCTATCTAATTGTGTGTAAATGTGTTTGTGTGTGTATTGTGTAATGAAAAGAAGAAGTGGATAAATATGTATAAAAAAGTCCACCGCCTGATTCTTTCAAGTTTGTCCAATTTTCATTTTCATTTTCATTTATTTATTTTATTTTTTTTAAGAGAAAATTGACTTTTCAACCCTTTGACTATCCTATTAAAATAGCTTGGTCATTACAAATCTTCAGAACCTCTGAACATTACACAAACCCAACATTGAAATATACGAGAACTGATGTAGTGTACAGTCATGGGTTTAGTATCTCACATCGGTTCATGTTAACGAGAATTTTCGAAATCGGACTTCTGAATCTTGGGCACAAATTATAGCAAAAATTAGGTTGCACCCAAACTACATCGTCTAAAATTGGAATTTTACGTTGAAGAAATTGTTAAACACACACCCATGATTTCGAACCCGAACTGAAAGACAAAATATAAAAATTTCAAGGAGAAAATGTAATGAGATTTATTCTGACAGGAATCGCAATTGCCAACAGTTCCTGTGAACCCGTTCCCCCAACTCTTTCCATTTATTCTTAAAAATGGGCTAAACTCACCAAAAGGAAAACAAAATGCAAAACAAAATTTTCAAACCCACACTCAAAGATTAGAAATGAAAAAGTTTTCTTTGCACCTACAAAGGAAAATATATTTACCTTCAAAAACGGACGTTCAAGATTGTATACCCGGAGTGAAGAACGCTCCAATGAAGAGTGTAGAACGATAGAGACGGGTTGCTGGGTAAAAAGCCCTTGAAGAGATACTGAAAGACTTGCAATAATGGAAGAGACGCTGCAACTTCTTGCGGAGGTGTCACTGCGAAAATTCTAATAACACGGTAAAGGAGAAACAATGAAAAGAAGAAGGCTTTATAGGGGACCCAATAAACCAAGACCCTTGGCCTTTGAGACGCATGATTCATACGGGTAAACCCGCATCTCTTGGGAAATGGGCTAATCAAAGCGCCAACTGTCGGAAGAAGGAAGAAGACCATTCAGTTACCGCAGTGTGTGCCACGCGCGACAGGGTGTCACCTCCCATCCCTTTCATATTCCATGGAAACTAGTACTAGTAGCCTCCTTATATTAAATGCGCCGCCTAAAGAGGCATGCTAGTACACTACCGACTTTCGCCTGAGAGGGAAACCAGGAGTAGGAGGTCGACTTTACTTTGAATCCGAGCTTCCCCTAAGAAATGTCATTCCGAGCCTTAAGCTTTGCAGAGCCACATGATGGCTCCTAGCTAATCGGCGGCAGAATAATTATAAAATATTGGATGTAACGGATGACGACATTTGGGTAAAACCACAATCG
Source organism: Ligustrum vulgare (assembly GCA_963555705.1). NCBI lineage: Eukaryota > Viridiplantae > Streptophyta > Magnoliopsida > Lamiales > Oleaceae > Ligustrum > Ligustrum vulgare. The sequence continues at coordinate 34,786,359 of OY743190.1, read as the reverse complement.
TATAGCTGTCTAATTACAGAACGCTATTAGAACAAAACTAGTGCTTCGATCCCATGACAAATCCTATCCGCCCATGAATGACCGCATCGGATTTGAGGGACTAGTGTTGAGACCAAGCCCAAAATGGAGTACAGTGAACCACCAGCAAAGGCTCAATAGAGGCCCAATAAACCTTGGCACATGGCTGAAGCCTAGGATATTTCCATGGGTCAACTGCCGAGGTGGTACAGTGTATGAACTTCTTTAACCGGACTGGTTTATGACTAACCGATGTGTTTTATGTTTAGCCGGAGCGCTCCATGGTAGCTCCTCGGATGAATGATGGGACAATGGATGGAGTCAGAGATGTGACACTGCCTTTATCAAAGAGTGACTGGCGCCCATCCCCTACCAAACGTAGCAATGATTACTGTCAAAAAGTAAGATCCTCTTCTCCAAAAGTTGGGGTAGATACACGTGTAAAGTCCGCCACGTGTAGCAATCCTAAACAACTACTCCTTCTATAAATAGAGCACACTTGCCTCCAAGAAAATGGTTAGAAACTCAATACATAAAATCTCACTTCCTTTTCTCTCTTTTACACACTTATTTTTCTCACACCCAATTTATATTTACTTAAAATGAGTACTGACTTAGGCATCGGAGTGCAAACGGGAGTCACCTCGGCCCCCTTTGCAAGCTGATTGTTTGTCATAGTACACAGGAGATCCACGTGTTCAAGAGGGAGGAGATGAGACGTGTTGATCCAAGATCCTACTAGATTTTATGGTCAACAACAATGAATAGATATAATAACCCTCAAAATATTATAATTTACATAAAATAAGGTAATTGCAACAAATTAAATATATGTGATCCCATATTTAAATAAATGTAACAAATTAAACAATATTGATGACGCACTAAAGTGAAAATCAACCTCAAAACTTGCGATGTGCGAAAGCGAAATTCAACCGAAGAAACCATTTGCATAATTAATTTTTTTTTTTAATTTTTAAAAGTGGTGTATTTAATTGAATATAACTAAATGCATATTTACTTATATGTCAATAAAATTAAAAAAGGAAAAATATTAATGAAAATATAAACAAAATATATATTGAGCATTTTGTCTATGCCCCAATTTGATGTTGTTTAAAAAAAGTTTATTTGAAATGAATAGTGATTTTTGTGTGGTTAAAATGTAGTGAATATTTTTTGAGTTTATGTCTATTATCATTATTTTATTGATAAATTTGTGGTGGAAAAGAAGAAAGAGAAAAATATGTCAAAAATTTAAAGAAGGGATGGTTGAAACAGTAATTCTATGGAGACATTATTTATTACTATTTTTAGGGGACATTATGATGTGACACACATTCGTTGTTTGATGAAAAAATAAGTTGTGGAGTAGTTATTTTCATCAACCAATGAATGTATGCTACATCATGTCCTCTAAAATTTTTCATAAATAATGTTTCCCCAGAATTATTGTGGTTGAAAATAAGAAATAGAAAAATGTGTTAAAAAATTAAAGGAGTCCAAACATGAAATATATATGTTAACAAAATTAAAAAAAAAAAAAAAAAACACTTTTACCATTTTTTACAACATATAATTATTACTTTAATATTTTGATAAAATTGCGGACCAATAAATTGGTTTTACTTTTTGCGAGGAAATGGGAAATGAATTAAGTTTTTTAGAGTATGTACCACAAACATATATCAACTCGATTTAACGTTCAATAAATAAATTTTCTTTTCAAAAAGTTTTTGAAGTGCAAAATTAGGTTCACACAATATATGTTGAAGACTTAACTTACATATTCTTCTTATTAGGACCGTCGCTTTTCCTTTTATATATTTTTCTTCATCATATTCTTCCAAAAAAGAGATGTATTAAGATAGACTTTTTTGGTAAATTTTGATTTTTTAAGCATTAATTATTAATCTCAAGTGTTTTCTTAAAAAAATTAATCATTAATTTTAATAAAAATTGATGACCCATCAATTTTTAATAAAAATTATATGAATTATTTGTTAAAATCTGTAATATATATTCTGCATATTGTAGTTATTTAAGTTTATAATAAAATGGACATAATCAGTAAATAAATAAAAATAATGTCAAAATGATGAATAAATTGATCAAAATCTTGAGTTGCAAAAATTAACACAACTTGATTGAATTTACTTCGAAAACTCAAAAACCATAATATTTGCTAAAATATTGAATATAATTTTTTTTTTTTTTTTGGCAAATATTTCAGGATTTAGAAAATATTTTGGAAGAAAACTATGTGCACATTTTGGTGATGCTCCTTTGTCTTCTTCTATCGTGTGGTGTTTCTGTGTGCGATTTGGTGGTGATGTGGTATGTGCGGTGTGCTGGTGGTGGGGTATGCAGTGGTGGTGTGGCGCGCGCGCGGTTTGGCGATGGGGTGTGTGTTGTGGCTGTGCAACCGATTTTTGGTGGGGTGTGTGTGTGTGCGCGCGCGCGTTCTGTGGCGGTGGTGTGTGCGCACTATGGCGGTGCAATCAGGTTTGATGGTTGCAGTTTAGATGGTGGACTGGTGGTTGTGACGTTGGAGTAAAAAAGTGACCTACAATTAATTTTCTCTATGAGGTGTGGCGGCTATGATGGTAGCGATGGCAGCGTTGATACGACGATGGTTGTCAACTGGTGGTGGTGAGATGGTGATGTTGGAATGTTGTGACTTAATAATTAATAAGTCAATTGTGACCTTGTAATTGTGATTTAAAAGGTTTGTGACTTAATATTTTGATAAGTTGTGACCTAAAAATTATCAAGTATCGATTAGTTTAACACTTGTCATCTTGAAATTAATTGCGACAATCACCGGTGACCTTGAAATTAATTATGACATAACTTGAAATTAATTGTGACGTAAAAATAAGTTTGATTTACAATTTTGATAAGTTGTGATCTTGACATTATTTGTGACCTAAAAAATTTGTGTTTTGTAACCTGAAAATATAGTGTTGTGACCTTAATATATAATTAATAAGATGTTTTTAATTCATTAATTATAATTATAACCCGATTTTTGAATTTTTTAACTTATATCTTAAAATTGAAATTGTGTAATGTAAACACCTTCTATATGTATTTTTCCTTATTAAGAATAAGAACTAAGATAAGATTAAGAATAAAATTAAGATTAAGATTTTTAAATAATAAATTAATTTAAGAAATTATTTAATGTTATTAAATTGAGGTAACGATGTATTGGGTATATATTGCTACTTATATTAGGGTAAAAAAGGTATTTAAAAGATTCTCCTTCATCATCATTTTCAGATATTGTAGATGTAGAAAATGTAAATCTATAAAATCTATTTAACTCAATCTAAAATGGTACTTTATTTTTTGCGCCTAAGTGCGCTTAAACTTGAAGTTCGAACACATTACATCATCAAGATTTACGTTTTTTAGAACGCTGATTATATTAAAGTTCCTAATTGTAGCCACAAAAAAATGTTTCATACATAGCTCGTGTTTGGTGGAGATTAAAATCAATTTTTTATTAGATTTTCATAAAATTTGATAAAATGTATAGCTGAAAAGTTGTGAATCCCATATAATATGTGGTTTAGATTTATAGTTCACTTTTACTCACATTAAAATCTTGATTGATCCCAAATGGGGCAACATATCGTTTTCATAAATCCGCTAATTATAGTATTCGATCAAAGTGAAATTTTAATTGCATTCATACATTAAAAACTATTATTCAATATTTCGTTGTCCCACCGATATCCCTGCGAAGTTTTTTTATAGAAAGTTACTTGTCATCTTTTCTGGATAGAGGAAAATAGGATATTTAAAATGAAATAAGAATTAATTTTTTTTATATCTATAACAAATTAGGGGTGGGGACAAAAATCGGAACCGATAAGATCGAACCGGAACCGAACCGAAAAAATCGAAATCGTGTTGTTTTAAAAAAATAAAATAGGAAATCGGTTCTCGATTTTGCCTTTAGAATTGAAAAACCAAAGTTAGAATCAGGTCTTCGATCCTTGTTTATTTTTTTGATGATTTTAATTGGTTGTTCTAAAACTAAGAATTAAAAGAACTTGTAATTTTTTTTGTAAAGTGAAAATGATTAAATTCTTTTTATGAAATTTGTTGCGGTTTTACCTCATTGTAACATTTAACATCATACTTGGACTGAAATTCTTACTAAATGAAAATATAATGAGACTCGCTTATTAATAAGTCAAGTTATAAATGACCACGATAAAGTTGATTAAATATTTAAAATACAAATATAAAACAATTAATAATAATGCATTTAAAACTTATTATTCATCCCACGAGTTTACTATATAAATTTATGGTTTCTTGCCATACTCGAAAAACCTTACCGGTCATTTGTTTCTTATTTTTGTTTATGAATATCTTTTATTTCATGGAAAATCATATACTTTCTCCTAGATGAAAGGATTTTTGAAATCCTTGATCTTGATATATTCGGTACAAGTTTATTGCAGATTATTGACTCGCTTCCTGAGACCTTGATACTACTCGGTAAGGCCTCCAAAAATAATTATTATTATAGAACCGAATTATAACCAAAACCGAATGGTTTGGTTCTGGTTTGGTTCTTGCGATTCAATGGAACCGAATGGTTCCATTTTACAAGAACCGAAAAGTATAATTCTGTTCCGATTCTTGAGATACCCGAACTGAACTACTCAACGCCACCTCAATAACAAATGAAAGAATCATTCTTTTGTCTCTCTGTCCAGAAATTTACAAATTAATATTATGTTAGCATTAGAATTAGCCTCTACATGTCTTTTATCCACATAAAATTTAATATTCAAACGAGCTCATCATCATCAGAAAAGCTTGCTTGCAAACTCCTCAATTTCCTCCTCTGCTTTGCCGGAAGAAGAATCTGCGAGATCTCTAAGCTGCGACAGGCTCCTTCCCAACTGCAATGCCACCTTCATTTCAAACAGTTCTCCATTTTCCCTTCTTTCCATTTCTTGTTCCATCAAGTTCGATTCTATGGACTCTTCCATCAGCTTGAAGAATCCGGCATTGCTCCGGTACATCTCGAACACCATTCCGACTTGCGCGCCGTGCTCAAATGTGTTTGCTACACTTGCTAAAGCACCGGCAACAACTCCGAGCACAACCGCCCAAGAGCCGTGATCCGGAGAACCCACAAAGGCGGAGCCAAGTGCTGCTAATCCTGTTAGCACAGGACCACTAATTGCTAGAAATTTGTTCAGTTTCAAGGCTTTTCCTCCCAACCTCAAGTAGTCCGCTTTGTCTTTCTTTCTTATAACACCAATTATTTCTCTCATTTCCACCTCCAACTTCCCATTCCAACCGTTCCAGCCTTTGCCCCCGTCAATCCCTTTCGCCTGTCTTCGGCGCTGCTCCGGCCACCACACGGCAGGCTCTACATTCGCCGGGAATTTCTCGAGCATTGCGCCAAGAAGAGGAAGGGGGTAGGCCTTGTCTAGAGCCAACACTTTCTCCATCATTTCCTTTACATCACTTGCTTTAGGATTACCGATCGTTATGACTGTTTCAATCTGGTTATGAAGCTGTTTGAATAACCTAGCTGCATTCTTTTGTTCCTCCGCAAGCTGAGATGGCTGAATCTTGTTCATTATCGACAGCATCCCAGTTGCTGAAAGATACATGACGGTGGAAGAAAGCTTTAATGCCACCACCGGAGCACCACCACCCATTGCACTCGTGGCGGCGATTCCTGTCATAGTTGCCGCCGCAAGAGTGAGTGCATTAATGGAAGTCAAAAGTAGGCTGTTCCAATTGTTTCTTTGCTCCCCAATATTCTTGTGCATCTCCACCCTATCCGCAACAGCCTCGAGGATTGCATAAAGTTTAGCCATTACTAATGGATCCGGACTGCCATTATCATTTCTTTTAAACGTATTAACATCGATAGGGGTGAGTTTTCTGTCAGTGAGATTATGTAACACTTGTTCATCCACAATTACCTTCGCCTGTAGCCCAGGAAGAGAAATGTTTTTCATTCTCCTCGGAACATTTAAGGTTGCCCGAATAATTCCTCCTCTGCGATTCCAGGAAGAAGAAGAACCGGATGGACACATGATGCCTGAATTCTGAAGGGTTGCCATTTTTTCTTCTTTGATGACAATATAATCTTTTTCCTGATGAGGTTTTTGATATGTGGGTATGTTAATGTTACTGTGATATTCTATTCTTGGGATTGAATGAAGAGATTACATATTTGGCGCACATATATATAGAAGCGGGTGGATGACTTGAAATCATAGATTGAAAAATAAAATATTTTACAGCGTTTGAATTGGTTTAATGACGAAGAATGTTTCTTCATTTTTTTTTCTGTCTCACACTCTTTTAATTTTGGCTGCTACAATTTGACTTTGAACTCACGGATCTCCAAAAAAATTTGAAACAGCCAAAGTTGCAAATAAGTAATAATCTGAATGGTTAAACACTTGACTATTCTTCAAAACTACGGTCTAATTGCATGTAAAATTATAATTTGGTGAAATTATTGACTTAAATATTGTCCCAATAGTACTGACGCCAAATGGCCATGCATAATAGGATTATTTAGGCCATGCGTATATTGTCAATTTAAAGTTTGAAAATATTTTTGAATCTCCAATATTTATTAAACGGATTGAGTTTTATTATTCTTATTCTTATAATAAAAAAAAAAAAGATCTAGTGCACGTTCACGTGCATGTTATTGTGCACAACGAACAGACTAGGAGCTAATTTCTATTACAGTGGGCTCACACAACAATTAAAATTCACCAACCCAGATGAAGCCATAAACGTAGCGAACCTGAAAAGATCTCCATTCATTCTTGTTATCTCCAGTCTGGACCTCACGACTCCACAACATCCGCCGTGACTTGAAAACCAACGGCACCCCCCACGTTTTATCAGTGTGCAAGAGTGAAGGTAATATATATATATATTTCAGTTTTCACGTGGTTTCTATTATTTGGATTGCTGTAAATGTGATTAATTTCTATTCTTATCTATTCATGTTGTTTCTATAGTTCTCGTATTTACAGTTCATTTGGTTTCTTAAGTTTTGATAGGTTTTTAGTTTCGGGATTGTTGATGGCTTTTTTTTTTTTTTTTTTTTTTTTTTTTAGTTTTGGGATTGTTGATGTGGTTTATACCTTTTGACTGTGTGCCAATGTTATTTGATGTAATGTGATTTTTTCATGTGATTTATATATTTCATGTGTAGTGGACGTTACAGGAGAACGTTTCTAGTGGTCAACATGTCACATAACACATATCACCCACAATACTCATATGATGATCTTGGGGACAATAGGTTCGACGATGAATTCGAGTTATAGTGGTCATGTTTTCATCATTTTACGTAGAACCTTTGAAGTTTTTTTCATGATGCTTATTTTCAAGTAATGTGCAAGACTAATGTTTGTATGCAAGTAATGTTTATGTTCAAGTAATGTTTATGTTTATATTACAAGTTTGTATTAAGTAATGTTTAAGAAGTAGTTCAATAGAAATTTTGATGAAATTTCTTCTCTGTCCATTGCTTCATAGTAATCCCAAACCCAAGTTCCAAACCAAGTTTACATGCATCCATGCATGCCATGCAAAAATAGAAATATTGTCTTTTTAGATGCTGCACATGATTTTCTGTATTCCTATTGAAATCAGTGTGAATCATAGCAGATAGAAGCCAAAAATCATTAGTTTATAAAAGCATTAGTTACTACAATCAACAGTCTATTGAATTACAATAACATATTGATATATTGTGTAATACTTACTAGTTGAAATTCAAAAACTAAAACAATACACTAGAATTCCACAACATGACAACTAGTTGCTAAATTATATGACAACAAGACGTGCTCCGCATTTCCAAATTATGCAAACGTTCTATAATTGAATCCTTGACTGCGTCCAGCTTCTCCGACAAAGTTGTCAATTGGTGTTTTGCTTCATAGAGTTGGTTATCATGCGTCTCACCAGCTTGAGTGTGGGTATGAGTTTGTTGATCAACTTTGTCAGCCCATATGAAATACCCACACAAGTGGCATTTCCGAAATTCTCGATTGGGATTTCTCGATGTGCGCGATGTGTAACACTTCATATCGGATCCACAAATGCATATAAGGCAAGGCTACGAATCATTTGCACTCAACGTAGACATTAGTTAGTGTACATAGCTTCAAGTAAAGACATAAAACATATTACGAAACAAAACCAAGAAGCTCATATAGACTTTAGACCGAAAACACGTCATCTCCATGGCTGCAAATTCAATGGTTGCACGTTTCTCGAGGTGCATATCAGCCCAAGACCATGCCGTCTATTTTGCTATGCCAAGATACGAATGACTATCGTTGACGTTACCAATATTCACATTTACCAAAATTCACATTCTAAACTCCAACTCAAACACAGAAATCTTCAAAACCTCTGAACATTACACAAACCCAACATTGAAATATACGAGAACTGATGTAGTGTGCAGTCATGGGTTTAGTATCTCACATCGGTTCATGTTAACGAGAATTTCCGAAATCAGACTTCCGAATCTTGGGCACAAATTATAGCAAAAATTAGGTTGCACCCAAACTACATCGTCTAAAATTGGAATTTCACGTTGAAGATATTGTTAAATACACTCCCATGATTTCGAACCCGAACTGAAAGACAATATAAAAATTTCAAGGAGAAAATGTAATTAGATTTAGGGCACAAATCCTTACCTCTGGGAAGATTTCGAACCCGAACTCAAAGACCATAATCTTTACACGGCGGAGTTCGGTGGAGGTTGTCGTCGATTTTCAAGTGCGGGACAGTGAGATAGCACAGTTGTCACTACAAGAAAATTTTGATTTCCATACATATAATGCGCATACAAAATGATATTTGTATATAAAGATTGTTTTTCTCAGTATAATGAGATTTTGTAGGTAATATTAGAAAATTTTGCTTTCCCTACAAATAATGCGCATACAAAATAAGATTTGTAGGTAAAGATTATTTTTCCCCGCAAAATAAGATTTTGTAGGCGTAAAAAATTGGCTCCAAAAATATGTATACTTAGCCTACAAAATTCCACCTATAAAATGTGAATTGTAGGCGGAATTAAATTTTTGTCACAAAAATAATTTTGGTTGGGATATAATTTTTCCTCCAAAACTTTAGTAGACAATTATTAATTTATGAGGATAGATATTTATGTTATTATTATTATATAGATAGCTAAAGAGCATGTTTGCTAAGCTATTTTTAAGTTTACAATCACATTTAGGGACAATGAGTTTTTAGTTGTAGTTTGATTCAATATTTGGAGTTAGTAATATATTGATTTATATTAGAAATTTTAATTTAATTTATTTTTTTGCATATTGTTATAATTTTGAATAAACAAACAATCATTAAAATTAAATATAAAATAAAAAAATGATTTAATTTTTTTCCTACAAGTACTATAATTGTTTGAACAAATAAGTTTTCTCCATAAACAAAAATGTGTGTAGACGACTTACAAAGTGTTTTCCATACAAACAATTATTTGTGGGGAAAACTACGATTTAGCCTACATCATCGTTTGTACTCCATACATACAAACATATTTCGTAGGCTAATCTATCACTAGAATACGAACAATTGTGTAGGGATACAATTTAGACGAAAAATATTACATGTCTCGAAAAGATTTGTAAGCTCGGACTTGAGCCAATGAAACTTATTTCGTTGGTAAAACAAATATTGGCATACAAATAATTTAGCTGGGAAAGATCTTAGACGATGAATGATAATTGTAGCGAAAGGGTTCGTAGGCTCATACTTTCGCGGACAAAGGTATCAATTTTGTCGGCTTATGTCTATCCCCTTGATATTTACCACACAAACCTCCCTACAAAATATCTTCATCTAGGAAGGCTTTTACCTACGAATAAGAAGCTTTCCCTACAAATTTATTTTGTATGCGGAATATAAAATTCTAGTAGTATGTAGAGGTGGTGTCGTGGTTCGGTTGGGTTGGGTTGAAGACGGGAATAATGGAGAGAGAGAGAGAGAGAGAGAGAGAGAGAGAGAGAGAGAGAGAGAGAGAGAGAGAGAGAGAGAGAGCTGGTTCGGAGTGTTTACTTGGGGGTCAACTGGTTTTTCAGAATTTTAACTGTTGTGTGGGGCCCACTGTAATACAAATCAGCTACCAGCCTGTTCATTGTGTACAATAACATGCACGTGAACGTGCACTAGATCTTTTCTGTTCTTATAATAATAATAATTATAACACAGTTTAAGCCCCTTGATTAAAATTTGATTTATCTCAAATCAAAATCAATAATTAATTTAACCACATATTTTATGAGATTCACAACTTTTCAACATATCTCATCAACTTTTATCAAAATCCGTTTATCAAACTCTACTAAAAAATGATTTTAATATATACAAAATAGGGGTAGACTAATTGTGGATATTAACTGTTGAAGTCTTTTCCAGGTAGGAAATTATCGACAAAGTCTGATTTGGAATTCGATTAATTTATTTTTATTTTTGTGAAATTTGTCTAAGTATTGAAGTCGCAAAAGAATGAAGTCAAACGAACTAAGATTTTTTTCAATGAGGATTTTATACAAAATGGAACTCAGATCACCAATGAACTGAATTTGTTATTTACTAAACAATCTAGTTAACATATGATCTGAGGTTCAGTTCTGCTTATCTGTTCGCTGAATCTAAAAGTTGAGATATTTTTCGTATTAATTGTTCCTTAAATGAGCATTTAACTTCCTTATTTATAGGCAAAGGGGAGGTACAGACATAATTATTACATTTTTCTAACACCAATTCGAATTTACCTCTCTAATTGATGTTTTCGACATATATCTGACACACGACATATACAATTACTACAACTATTGATTTTACAGATAAAGATTTGACTGATTAGACAATTTTGCAGGCAATTCCAATTTGGCTCGTGTGGGAATACTTCCATTATATTGGGAGTTTGCCAAGTTGTTTCAACGGCTTGAAATTGATGACATTTCAAGCTCACCATATATTTGAGAGACGTCTCCATCACTCCAGTTATCATATCAAATCATGTCGCTTTAACATTCCAGTTCATTTATCCTTCCCTCTTGAAGAGCTACATTTTTTCAGTTTGGTAATTTATTGTGCCACATATTATGCTATAGGTCAGCTCATTCAACAAATTTTCCACATAGATTGTTTACTATTCGATTTATTCCACCTCGTTTCAGTGAACAACAAATGTCCCCTCGAGATCGGTTCGAATTATTAAAGACGGATCTCGAAAATTATTCACGAGACATTTATTATTGACACATATAAACACACAATTCAACACCAAGTGCGCCACGTGTTGCACTACTATTGAGGAACAGAATCCCAGATTTAGGCGTAGCCGTCATCATTATTATCAGCGCATCTTTTCAAACTGACGGCTTAGGCCCCCATTTTCTTCCTCATATATAAAAGCTCCATTCTTCATCTGAGCCCCTATCCAAAACTCTCAAAAACTCTATTGATTTCTTGCAAGCCGACAATCACGTCTGCAGCTGAACCGACTTCAATTCAGTATATGTCCCCTTTTAAATTCCTATTTCGAGGTGAGATCCTTGTTTCTTTTTCTCCTTTTCACAAATTATACCAAGTTCCTAGTTCAAAAAAAAAAGAATAGATAGAATGAGATGCAGTATAGAAGAGGATAGTGAGGGGAGAATTAGGTCATATGGGGATGAAGAACAGCCCGAAGTAAATTTTTCATGGTCTAAAAATGAGGGTACACTTTTAAGATCCCTTATTAGGGATGAATAGGGCAAGGGTATTTCAATCCCAATTCCTTTAGCTATTAGGATACCATCAAGAACAAATGTCACCATATCCTCAACGTATACCTATCCTTCCACCTCAAACCATTTTTCATCATCCATATCATAGGTTCGTCCACCTCCCTACGCCCATTACCTTTCCAACTTCGTATGTAAACATTTCAGGTCTACCGCAACCCAAGAGGAAATGATTACTTTTGGGGAGCTGATTACTTTTGCTAACTTATCCTCTTTCTTGTTTTCAGTTCGTAAAAGCAAAAGAAAGATGCATTCAATGAAGGAATGAAAGCAGACGTTTGCTAGTTCCATCTCTAAAAGGCCTACTGTCACGACCCGTCCCAGATCACCCTACTGGACCTGAGAAGTGACGTGTGCCAATGGCATGTGACAACTAGATGTTGGACCCACCACCAAGGCAAACTAAACTTTTCTTATCTTTCAGATTCACCTTTTAAATAAATTTGATCCCATATGAATTTTATAATATTTTGACAGAGTCTCCTCTATAATATTGACTTAACCAACCTGTAAAACAATAACAAATCCTCAAACATGCAATCATAAATAACTATATCACTTTTCAAATCTTCCAACCAAGACAATTGACATAATATAATAACTAAAATTCTTAACCCACTTCTTTATCTATACATGATCCAAAATACATCATCATCAGACACATTCCTGATAAAGTATATTACTTATATAGAATAACTGCATATTCCAATGCATCTTCCTAGAATGTCTCCTAAGAGCTTACCAAAGTAGCTCCTACAAATGAAAATTTTACAAAACTCCTCAAGAACTGTAAAGGCTCCTTCGATGCTGCTGAAACTCTTATTTTTCTTCCTATACTGTAAAGGTGGGGGAAAACATGAGCTTGTGACTCGGTGAGTGGAATTTCTGAAATAAAAGTATTTTATAAACCATTTCTAAAAACATAATTTATTTCATAAGCTTTTGTCACTTTAAATCAAATCATACATTCTAAGAATAATCATAAAGATCGTGGGATAATCATCTGTAGCGTAACTGATAAACTGTAATACATAAGAAAATCATACCAAAGGTACCCAACTAAATCATCTGAAATCTGTATCTAGTCATACGCGCGTATACTACTGAGCACCTCATTACCCGGCCCAAAGCCCCTCTGGCTATAAAAGTGGGTCCCAAAGACTCATATATACACCCTTACACACGGGCCATAGGCCCCCTCCGTGCATAAGAGTGGATCTTAAGATCATCTGAACACAGGCCATAGGCCCCCTCAGTGACAGAGCCTTAAGATCTCAAATAATATCCGCTAGTACAGGCCCAAGGCCCCCTCCGTGCACTAACACAAGAACAGATAACCACATCGGGTACTTTTGGTGGTTTTGAATTCATACATGCCAACTTAACTAATCATGCTCGTAAAACATGGTAAAAAGAGTCATTATGATAAACAAAGTTAATTTTAAAACATTTGTTTAGATAATCTTGCTAAAAGCAAATAATTTAAAAATCATTTGTAACTTATAGAAAATAAGTGTGAATAACGTAGAAAAATCTTTTAAGTATTCTCCACTCACAAAATAATTGACCGTCCACTAGCTTGGCCGGTATATAACGCCAACTTCCTCGTCACCTCCTGAGATAAAATAAAATATTCACATCAACATTTGAAACCACCTTAATAGATAAAATAGTTAAAGAATCCCATACTTAAATTAACTCATTGAACTTGTTTTCTCATATTACACCATACTTACCATTTTTACTTAGGAACACAAAATCACCTCTAAAGACTAATTGAGTTCTAATATCACTTAAGATTCAAAATTAGAGCCACATTTATCTAAATCCCAATTTTCCATTTTTAAAAGCTTACTAGTTTATTTACCCCTCTTCATAACTAAACCAACATTCATTACCAACATCAACAAATCCATTTCTAGCACAAACCAAACCAAAATACAAGTTTATCTCAACTTAATCACTAGTTTAACCCAATAACATAAAACCCTAATCTTTAATATCAAGCATTTATTTCAATACTTAAATATACAACTAAAATCACCAAAATCATCATTCCCACATTCATATATAACTCACATTTAAATTATAAATCAAAAGTCATAATTTTACACATTATTGAACAATAAATATTTTAAAACTTACCTCTTAATGTTAGGAAAATATGATAGAATAACATCAAAAGACACTTTGAGTTGGATGGCTCCCTCTTCTTTCTTCCTTTCCTTTCTTTTTCCCTTCTTTTTTTTCTTCTTCTTCTTTTCTTTTTTTTTTTTTCATTTTCTTTCTTTCCCGAATCTTCCTGTGTCTTCCAGCCTCTGTTTGTCCTTTGGTTTGGCAATTGGTTGATATAATTAGTATTATATTATGTAAAGTCTTCAAATATTGTCAAGTAGGTCCCCAACTCTTATTCATTGATTTAATTAAATTCTCAACTTATATAAGTTTTAGAAAAATAACCCAACAAATAAAATAATATAATTTGGTCATAATTAGACTTTGACTTGACTATTCCATATATGACTTTGACTAGTAGAAGTTTGACTAATAAAAATAATAATTGGGTTGTTACACCTACAACTGGGAAAAAAGGCCCCATGACAAAACCAGCTCCACCACCTCCAATTCGGCCGTCACCTCCTCCACCATCACGAAAGAGATAGAGACTTTGCTTCCTCCTTCTCCTCCTCAAGAACTTCCGGATCTATGACTTCTCAAGATCTAACAATTATTGAAGAACAAGCCCCACAGCAAGATCGGGATTATCTATCCCCTGACACTCCCTATCTGGGGCTTGATAAATCTCGAACTGAATTGATTCAGAGTCTCCAATGTTGTAGACCTAACGCCTACCTTGAGTTCTTCTCTTCTGTTGATCCGACTCCATCAGCATACAAAAGATTTCCTAAGTATACTAAAGACGCGATGGATCCGGATCATTTATGGATACCTTGCCAAGAGCAAGCAGAAAATTATCAACAAAGTTTGATTTGGAATTCGATTAATTGCCTCCGTTTAGCAACACTGTTTGATTTATAAACTGCTTTATTTATGATTTTGATGTACAAAGTAATTGTTGAAAATTGGAGAGAAAAAATGTTTGTGGTTAAAAGTGGTTTGCAAAATTGTATAGTTTTTATAAACAAATTTTTGTGAAATTTGTCTAAGTATTCAGGTCGCAAAAGAATGAAGTCAAAGGAACTGATATTTTTGTCAATAAGAATTTCATACGAAATAAATTAAACTCAGATATCCATTTGAAAATGACTGCGCATGTCACCCTCTTGAATTGCATTGAAAATTAACTAAATTGCAAAAAAAATATCGATTATAAGAACTTCCAACGTAGACATCAATAAACTACATTCATGATTATTTTACTTTCCTCGGACATATATACTCACCTTAAAAACGTCAATATATCTAATAAATGCAATTTGATATCAATGAATAAATCTATGAAATCACGATATATCAAATTGAAGAGTTCAATAAATTGGTTCAATAAATGCTTTTTTTTTATTTTTTTTTTATGGAAATAGAATAATATTATAAATCTATCACTTAATTAAGTTTGATACATCATTCTCAACAAACTTAATAATAGGAGGGGGAACTTCTTCGCAACATAAGAACTCAATCTTAGATGACATTGCAAAGGCCGCAAGTTCGTGGGCAGCTTGGTTAGCCTGTCGAGGTGTGTACACCGAATTAAGCAGTGCTCCATACCTCCCATAAGAGTCCGGCAATCTATCACTAGATTTAAAGTCAGAGAGTATTCTTGATTTTGAGAGATAACAGGGAGTCCATGTCCACATAGTTTATGTTTAAGCCCAGGTTTCTTGCAAATTTTAGCCATTCTCGAATAGCCAAAATCTCTGCTACTAGTGGTGGAAAGCTTCCATAGAAACACTTCCCGAATGAACCACCCATCACCTCTCCTTAGTGGTTCCAGATAATCCCACCAGCTAAAACCATTCCAAGTTCACTGTTGACTACGGCATCTGAGTTTAGCATTAGAGTGTTTGTTGGCAGAGCTGCAATCCAATATTTTTGGATAGGCTGGTTGGAGCTTCTCAGGGTGGCCGAACCTGTGTTCTTGAAAGAGTGTTGTGCAGACTGATACTCCTCCAAGTATTGCTCAAGAACCCTAATTTGTTGCATGACAGGGTTAACTTCTTTTCCATGGGTGATAGCATTTCGATCCTCCCATATACTCCAAGCTATAATGCACACCATATCAAAATCTTTCCCCTCAAATTTTTGGCACATAAACTTCACCCAGTCTCGAAAATCAGCTTCCTTAAAGCTTGAAAGGGTTCAATGAATGCTTGTGTGGAATATAGTGGTGGTCCACTTAATCCACATGGCACCCTATGATTGGGACTTCACTTACCCATGGGATTTGAATTTTGAATAAGAGGGGGAAACCTTTCTTGTTTCAAGAGACTTGGCACATTCTTGGATGGAGAGGTAGAAGTGGGAGAGGTCCAATATCTCCGGCGAAATCTTGCTACCTCCGGCGAGCCTAGATCCGGTTGCCATTTCTCGAGGACGACGGTGCCATGTTCCGGTGTGTTTAAGTGGTCATAAACTGAGCTCAAACAAGGAACAATAAACAGGCTGGGATCGGTTCTTGCTGGACATTCTTCTTGCTGGTTCTTCTTCATCTTGCTGGAAAAGGAGCTTGGGAGCTCAACAAATGGTATCAGAGCTATGGTTAAGTAGCTGGGCGAAGGAAGCAGTTGAAGAAGTTCCAAAAACCGTGAGGTAGAGACCGCTGGAAGCAAGGAGGAAAGGAGAAAGAAAAAAATCATTGTCCATTTTTCCAAAATCGGACCTCCGGCCAACCAACCGGAGCAAGACCAACACCAAAAGAACCGCCTCATCGTGGAGAACACTCGACCAGAAGGCGGAGCAATTCCGGTGGCTGAGACGGCGGCAAACGGCGAAAGAAAGCTGTGAAAACCGGACTGAAAAAGTGGGATTCCAGCCGATCCAGAACTCCGATCGACGATCGGCCATGGCCATCAGAACGGGCTTGTCGAGGAGAAGACTCGTTTGAAATTTGGCTCCGATCCGACGGTTGAAACAGAAGTTATTCGCCGGAGAAGAAGATGTTGGTAAACTGAAAAACTGCGATTCCGGCCGGTAGGGAGCTCCAATCGCGAAACGGTCACCACCGTTGGGTTCGTGACGAAGAGGAGCATCTTTCTGTGTTTTTTGAGAATTTTCCGGCAGGGGCAGTAGAACTCCGGTGCGGTGGTCCGGCGGCGGTCCGGCGAGGCGTTTTCAGACAGAATCTTCAGCTCGATCTGCTCTTTCCATTTCCGAAGTCCATTTTGCAATATCAACTCTCGATTATACGGACATTGAAAAGTCCGCTCTGTTTGCATTGGCTATCCCTTATTTTCATTACGTATTTCATATTCTAGAGGCTATTGTGAGGTGGCCACATAGTGTTGGGGGTTACCTTGCCGGTAACCATTGCTTGTTGGTAGAACTCACATAGGATTGGAATTTGACTACGTGCTTAATTTCTTGAAATTGTCGTGTATTACTTGTTATTATATTATTTGTGTGATCATCTTGAAGAGTAATTTTGGTGAAATTGGTTTGATCTTGCATTTGAGTGTGGGTAATTGCTTTGTGTTAACTTGTTTGAATTTTTTCATTATTTGCATTATGGGTTCTCGTGTTGAATTGTCACAATTTAACGGTAAGGGAGATTATTCCATTTGGAAGCAAAAAATGAAGGCTATTTTAATTCAACAAAGAGTTTCTAAAGCACTTGAGGACCCTAGTACTTATTCAAAAGCATTGTTAGATAAACCTGATGAAATTGCTGAGATGAATGAAATTGCACATAGTTGTATAATATTGCATTTATCTGATGATATAGTGGGACAAGTTGAAAAGCATACGACTGCTAAAGATTTGTGGGAAACACTTGACAAACTTTTTTTGACAAAATCTTTAACGAAGAAGATTCACTTAATTCAAAAACTTTTCAACTATAAATTGGATCAAGGAAAGGATCTTGAATCTAATTTGAGTGAGTTTAACAGTCTTGTCAAGTGTTTGACCCACAATGGAAAGAAATTTGATGATGAATATCTCGCTGCTATTATGCTAAATGCCATGCCTGAATCTTATAGAGATGTTAGGAATGCTATTACATATGCTAGGGACACTGTGACCTTAGATATTGTAGTTGAGGCTTTAAGGGCTAGGGAGCTCGAGATGAAGAGGGAGTCAAGGGGTAGCAGCTCGAGGGAAGAGAGTTTGTTTAGTGGTTTTAGAGGGAGAAATGAGTCGAGAGAGTCGAGAGAAAACCACTTCCAAACGAAGAAGGGTAGAGGAAAATCGAAGGGTAGGTCCAAGTCTCGAGATAAGAGTGTTAAGAAATGCTACTATTGTGGTAAAATTGGACATTTCAAAAGAGACTGTGATGACTTTAAGAAGAAACATAGACCTCAGCAGAGTGATGACCAGAACCTAGTTGCTGTAGGTGATGCTTTTGATAGTCTTCATATGATGACCGTGACATGTGATGATGATAATGTCGACAATACCCTTCATAGACCACAAGCAATGAATGTGTCTGAAATTGATTTTGACAGTGAGTGGGTTTTAGACTCGGGTGCCACTGTCCATATGAGTCCTGTTAAATCTTGGTTTTATAACTATAGAGAAGTTAAGCCTAGGAAAGTGTACTTGGGGGACAACTATACACAGACTGTGGAAGGAGTTGGTGATATTGCTATTAGGATGCATGATGGCATTATCAGATCTCTTCTAAATGTCAGGTATGTCCCGGGCCTTGCGAGGAACCTCATTTCCTTGGGAATTTTGGAAGATGAGGGTTATGAGTACAGATCTCATTTCGGTACTATGAAAGTGAGTAAAGGCTCTCTAGTTGTTATGAAAGGTCCCAAGAGGAATGGATTGTATATCCTTGAAGGTAAAGCCTTAAAGGCCTACGAGTCTGCATTATCTACAACTTATGAAGATAGATCAGATCTTTGGCATAAAAGGATGGGACACATAGGGAACAAGGGGTTGAAGTGTCTTAGTGATCAGAGTTTACTAGGAAATGATAGTGTTATACCTTTAAGCTTTTGTGAGACGTGTGTTCTAGGAAAGTCACACAGGGTTAGCTTTGGGATAGGTGAACACAACACTAACAGACCCTTAGACTACATTCATGCTGATTTGTGGGGACCAGAAAAACATCCTACAAATGGAGGTAGTAGATTTTTCCTATCTATTGTTGATGACTACTCGAGGAAAGTTTGGGTGTATCCCCTTAAATCCAAATCTGACACTTTTGGTAAGTTCAAGTCCTGGATTGCCTTGGTTGAGAAACAAATGGGGAAAAGTGTAAGAACTCTTAGGACAGACAATGGTCTAGAGTTTTGCAACTTTGAGTTCGATACCTTCTGCAAGGATAGAGGTATCAGAAGGCATAGGACTGTAAGATCTACCCCCCAGCAGAATGGGGTAGCTGAGAGGATGAATCGGACTTTAATGAATAAAGTTAGATGCATGCTGATTAGTTCGGGGTTAGCTAAAGGCTTTTGGGGTGAAGCTGTTTGTACCGCTGCCTATTTGATAAATAGGTCACCTTCTAGTACTGTTGACTTTAAGACTCCCCAAGAATTGTGGACTGGAAAACCTCCAGATTTGTCACACCTTAGAGTATTTGGTTGTGCGGCCTATGCACATCAGGTTGAGGGTAAGTTAGACCCTAGGGCTACTAAGTGTGTCATGTTAGGTTATCCCGAGGGAGTGAAAGGTTACAGGTTATGGGTTTTAGATGGTAAGGGCATGAAAGTTATCAACAGTCGAGATGTGAAGTTCAATGAACTCGATATGCCTTGTCTTAAGACCATAAATAGACAAACTGAGAAGGGGGAATCTTGTACTGAGAAGAAGATTGACTTTGAGGTGAAGAGATTAGGTGAAGATAATCCAGAGGGTAGTGAAACCCAACCTCAAGTAGAAGCGGAACAAGAAGTCATGGTAGAGCAACCTGAACTTGAAATTCCTGAAGCGGAAGTCCCTGATCAAGAAACATCTGCAGGTACTAATTTGGAAAACTACCAATTAGTGAGAGATAGGGAGAGGAGACAAGTTAGACCAAATATGAAGTACGTCTCTTCTAATTTGATTGACTATGTCTTAGTTTCAGGTGAAGCCTTAGATTCAGTTGAACCTGCTTCATTTGAGGAAGCGATCAATTGTGAAAAGTCTGAAAATTGGAAAAAGGCTATGAAGGAGGAAATCCAGTCTCTGAAACAAAATGAGACTTGGAAGTTGGTTGAAAAACCAAGGAAGTAGAAGCTAATGACCCTTTAAGATATAAAGCTAGATTGGTAGCTAAAGGATTTACTCAAAGAGAAGGGATAGACTATAATGAGGTGTTTTCACCTGTTATTAAGTATAAAACTATCAGGTTAGTCTTAGCCTTAGTTGTCCAATATGATTGGGAATTAGAGCAACTAGATGTTAAGACCGCTTTTCTTCATGGGGAATTGGATGAGGTGATTTACATGGCTCAACCTCAAGGGTTTGAGGTGAAGGGTAAGTCGGAACTTGTGTGCTTGCTTAGAAAGTCCTTGTATGGCCTTAAGCAGAGTCCTAGGCAATGGTATAAGAAATTTGATGCTTATATGTTTAAAATTGGTTTTAAAAGGAGTGAATATGATGCATGTTTGTATTATAATAACTGTAAGATAGGTTGTGAAGTTTATTTGTTGTTATATGTGGATGACATGTTGCTTGCTAGTTCTAGTAAAGCTGAAATTGTTAAAATGAAAAACCTTTTAAAATCGGAATTTGACATGAAAGACTTGGGAGAGGCAAGAAAGATTCTTGGCATGGTTATTAAAAGGAATAGGGCTGATAATAGACTGACTATTAATCAAGAGTCTTATTTAGACAAGGTGATAACCAAATTTTGCATGAAACTTGCTAAGTCTGTCAATATACCATTAGCTGCACACATAAATTTATCATCTGCACAATGTCCTAAAAATGAAGATGAAAAGCAAGAAATGAGTAATGTTCCCTATGCTAATGCCATTGGTTCTGTGATGTATTCTATGATTACCACTAGACCAGACCTTGCATATGCAGTTAGTTTATTGAGTAGGTTTATGTCTAACCCAGGTAAACCTCATTGGGCTGCATTAAAATGGCTATTAAGATATCTAGCGGGAACTCTTAAAAGGGGGTTAGTGTTTGAAAGGAGAAGTGATAAGCTTGAGCTTAAGGGATATGTAGATTCTGACTTTGCAGGTGATAAAGATCAGAGGAAATCTACCACTTCTTATTTTTTCTGTTTGGGTGATAATTGTATCACATGGAAATCACAGTTGCAATCTATTGTTACACTCTCCAGCACTGAAGCGGAATATGTTGCACTCACTGAAGTGGTAAAAGAATGCATGTGGTTAAAAGGACTATTGTGTGAATTGAACTTCTTAAATGAAACTGCTATGATATTTACTGATAGTCAAAGTGCTTTAATGTTATGTAAAAATCCTGTTTATCATGAAAGGTCTAAGCACATTGAGGTAAAGTATCATTTCATTAGGGAGAAGTTAGCTTCAGGTGAGTTTACATTGCTTAAAATTGCAACTGATGATAATCCTGCAGATGTTGGGACAAAGGTACTTGCGGCAGGTAAATTCAACAAGTGTTTATCAATTCTTGCTATTGATAATGGTTAGTTGTTTTGCAGGTACTTGGCTGGAGTGAGCGATGATGATTTATTAGACCACACACACATGGATAGTACTTGTAACCGGAGAAATTGGTAATGGATTAAGGTGGCCCAAGGTGAAGATTTGTGGAATATAGTGGTGGTCCACTTAATCCACATGGCACCCTATGATTGGGACTTCACTTACCCATGGGATTTGAATTTTGAATAAGAGGGGGAAACCTTTCTTGTTTCAAGAGACTTGGCACATTCTTGGGTGGAGAGGTAGAAGTGGGAGAGGTCCAATATCTCCGGCGAAATCTTGCTACCTCCGGCGAGCCTAGATCCGGTTGCCATTTCTCGAGGACGACGGTGTCATGTTCCTCTGTGTTTAAGTGGTCATAAACTGAGCTCAAACAAGGAACAATAAACAGGCTGGGATCGGTTCTTGCTGGACATTCTTCTTGCTGGTTCTTCTTCATCTTGCTGGAAAAGGAGCTTGGGAGCTCAACAGCTTGAATGGGTCAATTAATAAAATCAAAACTTAAAAAGTACTATTGAAATAGTAAATATAACTTTGATGAAATTATACATAAAATGACGACGACGACGATAATTATTATTATTATTATTATGGGGCTCTTGATTTATTGTAGAAAAATTGGTGTATATTTCACTTTTAAATAAAATTAATCCTTGTTTAAGAAGAGAATAATGCTTATTTTTTTATAATGTTTCATAATCACATAATTTTTCGATATTGTCAAATGCATCGCTATATATGTAATTAAACTATCGTTCAACAACTGATCCCAGATGTGATTACGTAGGCAATTAGGTCATTGTAGAAAATGATTTTCAGCTGTAAAAGTAGTCATTAGAAAAATTAAAGTTAGGAATCGCAATGAGGCGGGAATGCCCCGCCCCGTCCCCATATATATATATATATATATATTCATCATTTTTTGTGCCTTTAAATTTTAATGAAAATTACTAATTGGGGACGGGACGGGGCGGGGGATAAGATGGTCATCCTCGTCCACGGTTCTTTGTCGAGAATTCCTCATCCCGTTCGGGGCGGGTCCTCATTTGGTTTGGGTATTCCCCGCTCCGATGTCATCCCTAATTAAAGTCAATGTCACAAGTTTGTAGATTAATAGATGTCGTTCATGTTTATTTTTCAATGAGTAATTAATTATATTCACACAATATTTTAGTTGTAACATTCTCAACCTTTGCTCATTTCTTATATATGTTTTTTTAACTTTTTCTGTCACAATTTTATCCACAGTCTTCCATTAATTAGTTCACGTTGTACAAAAGAAAATGAAGGAAAGCCGAAAATTGTTGACGCCCAAAAAAATCATGAGGAGTGCGTAAAAGAACTATTTGGCTCTTGTATTTTTTAATTAACAAAAAGAAAATAACAAAAAAAAAAAAAAAAATTGCTGCAAATAAGACCAAGACGGAAAGATGACAAAGTATAATATTTTTCCTCATTTCAGTGCATCCTAGTAGAATATTGTCATTGGAGACAAGAGGCGCTAAGTAATTGAAGGTTAAAGACGAAATTCGATGAAAAAGTTAAGGACATAAGTGCAAAAAGAAAAACAAAATTTGGTGATTTTATTACAAATTATCAAATCTTAAAAAAAAAAAATAATAATAATAATAATAATAATAAATGGTGCGAATAATTCTCATATTCAAAATCTTGAATATGAGAATTATATATAGTTTGACTAGGTATAACATATAAATGCATGTCTAAATTTTCTATTTTCAATTGTAATGATTTCTTGTTCCCAAGTTAATCTGTAGTTCTATCAGAAACTTAACCAGATTATAAGTTAACTGACTTGATCATATTCAAATAATTTTTCTTTGAAGCAACGGTTTCCTATTTGTTAATCCGAATAAAGTTTTGACAGAAGAAAAAATCAAACGACTGCACGGAGATTTAGCCTCTGTTTTATGTACATTATTTGGTAAGAAAATTGTTTTAAATGGTGATTAATGTAATATTGTGTGTTTAAAATTGAGTATTATAGAAAAAATAGTTATTTTTAATGGGAATCAAACGGAGGCTTAATAATTTAAGCTCCATTAAAAAAAAATGACTTTAATTTTTTGTATAAAAATTATTTTCTAAAATAGACCAAGCAAATTGAAGGAACGATACGATGTCGTACATTTCACTCTTGAATCTTGAATGGATAGAGAGAAATTCATAATTCAGAATGGGTCAGGTCAAAGAAAAATTCTAGTCAAATATTTTCTACAAAATCTAAATTCCACAATATCTATGTTGTATGATATAAACTATAAATGTAGGACCATGTTTTGTACATTTAACCAAATACCCAGAAAAAAAAAAAAAAAAAAAAACAATCTGAATTAGGGACAAGAACAAATGGCTTTACAAATTTCATCCATCTCTTGTTCTTCAAAGAAAATCAATGACAATGTCCCTAAACTTAAAATGTTCAGAACAGGACATGGTTCCATCAACAGAATTGCCATGCAAAATGTACACAAAATCGCGGTATCACTCGATAACGCAGATTTTTCCATTGTCGATGCCCGAAAATCCGTTGGTGAAGACGTATACCAACAGAATTATTCAATTGAGAATTCGATGTGTCAAATCTTAGTCGGAGAAAATCAGAAACAGATGCAAACCATCGAACAATGCGAGGAGGATAACTATATTGCCATCGCCAAGCTCCATGCAATATTAGAGGGGGTGGCCGATCGAGTGGAGATGCATGCGAATATGGGCGAGCAACGTGATAACTGGAACTCACTTCTCTTGAACTCCATTAACATGATCACTCTAACCGGCACAACAATGGCCGGACTCGGTGCTTTCAGTGGGGTGGCGATGCCGGTTTTCGCGTTGAAATTGTCGTCCTGTCTGTTGTTTTCTGCAGCCACAGGGATGTTAATGGTGATGAACAAGCTTCAGCCATCACAACTTGTTGAAGAACAGCGCAGTGCTGCGAGATTGTTCAAGCAAATACGCGAAGAAATCAAGACTCTACTGGCTCTTGATCATCACCATCTGAATCAAACAGATGTGAATTATCTGATGGAAAGAGTTTTAGCTCTTGATAAAGCATATCCACTTCCTTTGATAGGAGCTATGCTTGAAAAATTTCCAGCCAAACTAAATCCTACAGTATGGTGGCCACCTGTAAATGATCATTCCCAAATAAATAGCAGATTACAAGATCAAGATCAAGAAAGAGACTGTAATGGATGGACTGAAGAAATGGAAAATGAAATGAGAGAAATTATTGATGTTTTGAAGATAAAAGATAAAGAAGATTACATAAGATTAGGCAACATAGCCCTGAAGTTGAACAAAGTTTTTGCTATTTTGGGGCCTATACTTACTGGCGTGGCCGCTATCGGATCAGCTTTTGTGGGTTCCTCTTCTTCAGCCGTTTATATTGCAGTCGGATCCGGGGCGTTGGCTACCATTGTGAATTCTCTTGAGCATGGTGGACAAGTAGGGATGGTTTTTGAAATGTACAGAAACTGTGCTGGTTTCTATCAGCTTTTGGAGGAATCAATTGAATCCACTCTTGAAGGAGATTTGGAGAGAGGAGAAAACGGGGAATTATATGAAATGAAGGTGGCTTTACGATTGGGAAGAAGCTTAAACCAGCTTAAAGAACTAGCCATGGCATCAGCTTCCTCGCGTAAAAATGGAGAGACCATTCAAGAATTTGCAAGCAAGCTCTTCTGAGTATTGAAATTGGAAACATTCTTCATTCATCAACATTCATTCCTTAATTCTTTCATTTCATTGTCTTAAAGAGTTATTCTGTATGTAAAACAGTAATGGGTTGTTTGGTAGAGTGTACTAGATGACAGACGAAAAATAAGTTAAAATCGTGTCTACTGTACTGTCCGATCCAGTATACTGTACCAAAGATGTCCTACAAGTTCGATTACAAGTTCACTTAAAACACAATTATCTCAATAATAATGAATATCAGAACTGATTGCAGCATTTTTAGTATTATCAAAAAACAATTCAGAGGCGAAATTCTGGAAATTCAAGGGGCCAACAAACAATTAAGATGGCTTGTAGTACTTTGTGGGTACAAATGGCATTTTTGTAACAGATCCATCATAGGACTTACCCCTAATGACAATCTTTACTTGGGTGCCAACCTTGTGGAGTCCAGATTTCACATATCCCATGGCTATGTTTTTCTTCAGACAGGGGCTAAATCCTCCACTTGTGACTTCCCCTATGTGTTGTCCCTTCTCATCTTGAATTTCAATGTGACTTCTGGGAGGTGGACCTGAGGAGAAAAGACCAACTCGCCTAATCGAAGGTCCCGTCTCGATTTGTTTGAGTATTACTTCTGCACCAAGGAATCCTCCTTCAGCCCGTCTTCTCTTACCTATGGCCCACGTAAGTCCTGCCTCGACCGGTGTGGTGTGCTGTTCCATGTCATTTCCATACAAGCACAATCCAGCTTCCAGTCGAAGACTGTCTCGGGCACCCAACCCTGTCAACCTTACTTTGCCTTCAGATTTCTCCAGTATAGCTTTTGCGAGATCAACTGCATGCTCTGAAGGAACTGAAATTTCAAACCCATCTTCACCCGTATACCTGAAAGTTCATAAACTAGACCGGCTCATGTTCTGAAGAGCTCGTGCTTTTTCTCCAACCAGAGGGTAAGGGTTCAAAAGCACGAAGAGAGAAAACGTACAACATCAGTCAGGAGGGAGCGAAGGGAAGTTTACTTCTGATAATTGCAGAACAATCTCAAAGCAATATTTATTAACAAATAGGATTTTGCTAGGTGAATACACTAGCTTACACTCTAGACACGTGGAATGGGGGCAAAATAGTCATTAGTTACAATGTTTATGTGTCTAGTGTTTAACTAAAGTGTACATATATCATTTTCCAAATAACAAAGTTATCAAGTTATAGCAATCTAATCAAACCTGCCATGGCTTTTCACTGGACTTAATGTTTTCTTTCTGATATCAATACTATCTAGGAAAGATAAGGAAACTGTTGGCACAACTCTCAGAAGGCAACTTCTCATTATACCCTCTCTTCACATGAAAACAGTGATCAATTACAGACACAATGTCCAGAAAGCAACTTACCCTGTTCGTGTAAGAAAACAGGGCACCCCATTGAGTTCCAAGATTCGAAAGTCGCTAAAGTACACCTTGCTCAAATCATCCTTTGCCAGGTTCTGTAGAACTGTGGCAGCAAGGGGACCCTGCACCAGAGACGTCGAGGGAAATCATCGGAGTTAGAGCACATGTTAAGTTGTTAACATCAAGCAGAAAATTATATCATCAGAAGCTAAAAATCTGATACGTGCAAAACCAGTGGAAAAGATGGATGAAGGTGGAAGTGGAAAAGTGGATGGATAATTCCTAGACAGTCCAAGCCTTTTAATAAACCCATGAAGTGCTAATTTTAAGCTTCGGTGGGTAGTTGTCCACTTTGTTAATTTGTTTTAGTGGATAAGTAGTTAAGTTGTTTTCATATTTTCCTACTTTGTAGCCTAAGTTAATTGTTTTTCATATATTAAATTAAAGGCTATAAATAGCCTCAACCTATGGAATAAACGTATGAACTTGTTTGCCAAAGTAATTTGCCTTCTCTCTTCTAATTACAGTCCTCTTCTTCTTTCTTTATCAATTGGTATCACAGCCAGGTTTGAGACCATGGACATTCATGTTAAAACAAATGCTGAATTTCATTCCGAAGTTTACGAAATATTGGGACGAGATGAATCTAGTCCTGAACATATTCATGCTACCCAACAAATAGTACTAACCAAGCTCCCATCTCTTCGTGCCTCACATGTTATTGCTGCCAAGACCAATCTCGTCGCGCTCTCGCACCTCCCGAACAGTGCTATGAGTTTGATGATTATAGTTCTTATGATGGTCCTTCAGCCTTTAACGAGAAAACCGTGAATATTTATGATGGTCCTCCCATCTTTGATGAGGAACCCGTGATCATAATTTTCAACATGTGTCCCCTAATATCTGAGACACTATCTAACATTCAAGAGCCCATTGAAAATCCATTACGTGGATTTGTTGTAGTCAATCTGGAACAACTACATTTTATCAATGTCTTATGATTCGAATGGACTTTTTATGGGAGATGAAGCAAATTTCAAAGTTGATGTGCCGAATTTCTGTGGTACTCTTTTGACCAAACAAATTCAGAATCAGCTTGATACAACAAGACTATGAAAGATAATTATCGTGTTATCAAGCTATCAAAAGTACTTTGAGAGCGGTAAAAATATTCTTGCGGACAAAAAAGACACCTACCTCAAAGAAAACCCAAGAACAAAACATATCTTCATTTACAGAGTATAGAACAGAAGTAGACAATAGTGTTCATTGTGACCTACCAACGCATTCAAGAAGAAAGCACTGTGGAAAGACAAGCTACTTTACATCACAAAAATGACTTTATTGTTATTTGTAATGTCTATATTGGCACAGGCAAAAACTTAAGGGTACAGATTTGTACTGCATGGGGAAACATCTGAGAGTAAGGTAGGGCAAGGACAAAATATATATTGAGCCTATGTTTTTTTAACGTAATCATTACAATTTATAAACCAATTTATAAACAACACAATTTCCAAACCACTTTTCAACCATAAAATCTCTCTATCTCCACTTTTCAGCCACACATTATACCTCAAAAACATAAATAAATCAATTCATAATTGCTACAGTATTACCGAACAGAGCTGGCTATGGTAAAGAGGCAACAAATATCATGAGTGGTCTCAATACTTCGACCAGCTACATTACATGAATACCATGATGTTATTATGTAAAGCAATCACTTTTAGCAATGAATACTATTCATGTTCTATAGCAATAAGACTAGAGTTTCAAAATCTTGTATCATATAATATACAGAGTTATAACTCACTTGGAGAGCCAGAAGAGATCTCTCATCGTGGATGTGCCAGGAGACATCCCCTCCTTTCGACGTGAATGCCTTCATATGTTCCTCAATATGAGCAAGATCTTTGTCTCTGCATCCAGCATTAACGACCAAGTATATGTGATCATCTGTCACCTTGGTGATCACAGAATCATCAATAGCCCCTCCCTTCTCATTAGTGAAGACTGTCAGAGTCCCAGTCCCAGGTGCAAGACCAGCAACATCAGCAACCACCAGCTTTTCAAGGAAGGGAATACAATCCTTTCCTTTGAGGCTTAGACCACACATATGAGCAACGTCAAATAGACTGCCATTCTCCCTGCAATTTATTGTAGAGTCCATAATTGAGTCCTTGTACTGGATTGGCATGCTCCAACCAGCAAAGGGAACCATCTTCCCCCCATTGACAACATGGAAATCATAGAGAGCTGTCTTTTTTAGCTCAGCTTCTGATGCAAAGCATCGACGAACAATAGTTTTCTTATCCTGAGCCAGACGGCGAGTAATTGACTGACCAAGTTGCCACAAACCACCTCCCCTCATCTTTGCAAATATCTGATCAAAATAATACTAGCATTATTTGTTATTAAGCTAAGGGAGATCTGGAATCAAATAAACCGAGGAGAATCAAATGCTATTTGAATGTAAAAGAATACAATAATATTATAATAATAATTGTTTACGGTTTCAGATAATCAAAATCAAATCTCTTTCTGGGGTTCAGGTTAGAACTCACTCGAGTATCATCGACCCATAAATTCACAATCCACAATTCTAATAACAAAATATGCCAATTCAATGATTGTAATCCCAGATCTCAATTTGTATATTCCGTTTGTTTCAGAATATATAGATCTTTCCTAACCCAGAACAACACTGATAATCAGGATTCAGAAGAGACTAGTCAATAAGAAATTCATAACGCTTGCTATTCGAAAACACTAAAAGGAAATCTTCTTTTCTTGAAAATGGCTATTATTTTCTTTCTCGAGAAAAGGTTATCTGAATATACCTTTGGCTCTGGAGAGAGCAAGAACTGCCACTGTCTTCATCTAAGAATGTGGAACGTATTTTATGATAAATAGGTAAGTGTCACAAAGGATCCAATCTAGACCAATCCTCATTGAGTGGTTCTACGATTTTCTATCACCCAATTTCCTGTCTGCTTGTAGCGAATGGTATGGGAGCCAAATAAGAATGATATTTTCGTTGTCTATTTAAGTCCCTTTCCAACGTATAGTTGTAAAATCAAGTCGAACTCGTTCAATTTTTATTAAAAAAAAAAAGGTTGAACTGTAACTTTGACGGCTCCCATCTGTCATGTCCTGAACCTTCATGAATGATGTAAATTGCATGTTGTGTCTTCGATGATAGGGTCAAATCCATATTTCGGGATTCGAATTCTTGGCGCAACAGCCTCAAACAAAATTGAGATTTTTCAACCTTTCATTTTTATCATTTGAAAATGTGCCCTGAAGGCTCATTCAATTTTTATTTGATGTATGTATTGGTGAGTTAGCTCATATTATAGCTACATGTATAAGTAGGGATGTCAAGTGAATCAATCTGGTGGTCGACAATTTTTGTATGAACCAACTCAACAATGTAAAATTTCTATTAAATTTCTTGATCTTAAAAAAGATGACTTTGTAAATTTAATATAAATAGTGATATTGTTTGTGAATCATTAAATGGGATTCATTGCTTAGGCATTTTCTCGAGAAGTCTAGAAGTGCATTTTCAATTAAAAAATTAAAATAAAAAAAAATGCATGAGCCAACTCAACTCA
Source organism: Ligustrum vulgare (assembly GCA_963555705.1). Classification (NCBI taxonomy): domain Eukaryota; kingdom Viridiplantae; phylum Streptophyta; class Magnoliopsida; order Lamiales; family Oleaceae; genus Ligustrum; species Ligustrum vulgare. The sequence continues at coordinate 34,756,015 of OY743190.1, read as the reverse complement.
TTCTATCAAGAGGCCATGACACAATAACCAGCTTCCAACTCACCTACCCGCCCCGCCCCGTCTGCCCTGCCCTGCCCATCATGGAACAACCCAACCCATGCTTTCATTAAGCGAGGCATATAACTATATTCAAATTTGTCCGGAAAACAATTGACACCAACAATCAAAATCATTAAGGCTGCATTTGATAGTCAGGGTGAAATTTGGGTGGAAAGAAAATGAATTCTAAAAAATTGAAAGTTTTATGTGTTTGATTTGTTTAATTTTCTAGGTAAAAACAGTGGGAAATTTTTCAATTTTTTTTTTTTTGATTGACATTATTTTTCATGACAAATAAAGCAAAATATAGTATTTTAATAAAACAATTTTTTTAAAAAAAAAATTACACAGATTTGTAATTGATAATAATAATGTTAATTTTTGGCAAAAAAATAAATTAATTAACAATAATAAAAATGATCAAACGTGATGAAAATGATACGAAATTTTCCATGAAAAATAAATTATACTACTCAACAGGGAAAACCATTTCATTAAAAAGAGGAAATTTAGGCGCGTGTATTGCAAGAGATGGAAATCATTTTCATGAAATTAATTGGCAAACAAACATGACAAATGTGAAAAAATGGGTGAAAAATCATAGACATGAAACGAAGCCTAAGAGAAAATTCTCTTCTCTTAGGTCAAGAAAGCATGCACCAAACACCTTTAGGGGTCGTTCTCTTTGTGTTTCGATTTTGAATTTTGAATTTTGGATTTTATTTTGAATTTTGGATTTTAGTTGTTTGTTTTGGAATTGCTGAAAATATGTTCTCTTTGTGATTTTTAAAAACTGTTTTCAAAAATAGAAAATTGAAAAAATTCGTTTATTTTGTAATTTTCTAATATATTTATTTTGTGATATTTTATATGTAAAAAATGGTTGATTTGTTGAATTACATTAATTTTAATGTCAATAAATCAGTTAGTTCTCTATGTCAATAAATTCATCATTAATATTGTTTCAGCTAAATAAAAATTCAACCAATACCAACAAAATCTTAACATGGATCTATATATAATGACGAAATAACAGAAGAATTTCAAGTGAAGGAAGTGTCTCTCAAAAAAAAAAAAAAATCTTAACATGGATCTATATATAATGGCAAAATAATATAAGAATTTCAAGTGAAATTAGTATCTTACATTTACAAAAAAAAATAATAATAATAATAATTTACAAAAAAAAAATCTTAACATGGATCTATATATAATGACAAAATAATATAAGAATTTCAAGTGAAGAAAATGTTTCACATTTACAAAAAAAAATATATAAAAAAATAAATAAATAACAATCTTAACATGGATCTATATATAATGGCAAAATAAAATAAGAATTTCAAGTGAATGAAGTGTCTCATATTTACCCAAAAAAAAAAAAAAAAAAAAAAAAAAAAAAAAAAATCTTAACATGGATATATATATAATGACAAAAAAACATAAGAACTGCAAGTGAGGGTAGTGTCTCACATTTAAAAAAAAAGGTCCAAAACACGCGTTTTGACGTTCCGGACTTTTTAACACAAAATATCAAAAACGCAATAAACTCGTTTTGAGTTTCCTTCGTATTTTTTTTTTTTTTTTTTTTTTGGAGAACGCATTTTTGAAAATAGGCAAAGTGAACGCGTTTTTTGATATTTCCAAAAATCGAAAACTCAAAACGGGCCGAAAACAGCAAAGAGAACAGTTAGATATTTTTATAATTAAAGTTTATAAACCAATTTATAATCTACACAATTTTCCTAACTACTTTTTAACCACACATTTTTTCTCTTTCCAAATTTTAACCATTGATCTTATCTCGAAATCCATGAAAAAATCCAAAAAATCTGACCAAACTGATCCTAACGGAGGCAAGTCAACCTGCTTTACATCTCTAAGCCAAAGTTTGACGGCTCTAGTCTGATTTTTAAACTAGTTTTTTTACTGTTTTGCACGGATCTAAAGACGGGTGGAGGGTTAAAAATTGAAGAGAGAAAATATGTTTAATTAAAAAGTTGTATTGAAAATTGTGTAATTTAAAATTTGATTTATAAACCAAAATCAACCTAAGATCCGAACGGAGGCTAAATCTAGAGGTAGACGTGGGTTGGGTCGGATCAATTTGTTGCCCAACTCGAACCCAACCCACCATGGTGGAGTTGATAAAAAATCAACTCAATCCAACTCAAGTATGAGTTCAAACTCAACCCAACACAGTTTCGATCCGGTTGAGTTGGGTGGTTTGAACTTTGATCCAATTAGAAAAAAATCTTGAAATTTATAATATTAAGCCCATAGATCAACTATTAACTCAAATCAATTATGTACAATACAATAAACTTAAATATAATAAATTGAATACTTGCTAATAAAACTAAAATATGTTCAAATCATATTTTAATTTCATCCAAATTATAAAATGTGCTTGAGATTCTTTAAATTTAAATGATCCTACTTTTTTAACTGTCCGTTCGACGGCTCATTAATTGGGTGAGAGAAGATTTTTTGTTGTTTTCGAGGTAAATTATGTGGTTAAAAATTAGAGAGAAAAAATGTATGTTTAAAAGTTAGAGAGAAAAAACACCAGAATAAAAGTAGCATATTTGAAAAATAAAAATAGTCTACTACAAAAATGGACAAAATAAAAAATTACATTTGATGGGATGATCACATGGACAAAATTCCCCCCCAGAAAAATAAGTTCATGTTACGTGGTCCCTGAGCAATACAACAAAAAAATTAAAACGATTATTTAAAAAAAAAAATGTACAGGTTCAAACATAATTGTCATAAATCCATCACATGGTTTTAGAAGGAAGTGCGTCGCTGTTTTTGAGCACTTTCCTAGCTCGCCAATGAACAGCTGCAGCTGTTTCAGACGTCCCCATCTGAAAAACAGTTGAAATGAATGACAAGTATGAAAGAGCATAACGGCCTAAAAATTAGAACAGAGTGATCTCTCTATCCAGCAGAAAGTAGAATTCTATAACTGATGCATTGATGAATTTTTACCCTAGCAGTGGGGTAGTGTGGTTATTGATGATCCCATTGAGTTTTTGGAGGCTTGAATCTGAGTTAACTTATGGTTTTACTTGTTTTGTATTTTAGCCTCCGTTTGTTAACACTGTTTGATTTATAAACTTGTTTATTTATGATTTTGAGGTAAAAAATAATGGTTGAAAATTGGAGAGAGAAAATGTGTGTAGTTAAAAAATGATTTGGGAAATTGTGTTGTTTATAAACATGTTTATAAACAAAAAAAAATTAGTTACCAAACGGAGGCTGATACTTATTTAATTGCCTGTACAAGGACAAACTAGAAGAACATGATTTGGTATGGCATATAATGGAGGTCTCTCTAATTTTGCTAATTCCTTCCCATCTATATGGTTTGTGTCCATGTATCTGACATGAGAGAGAACAAGATTTACCTTGAGCTCCATCGAATAATAGTCTTGCCACAAGCGTGCATCTTGACTATAAGTTGCGAGTGCAGATTCATACAATTTCCGAACATTTTCAAGACAACTCTTGTCCATAGCAGATGCAAGGTTCAATTCTAGCTCAATGCAATTTTTATATATAGCAAGTCCTGGATGAGGTAAAGTAAGAAATCTGCACTTTCATGAGGGTAAAATGTTAGATAACCCCAAAAACAATTGTTCTTGTCACGACATAAGATACTTGAAAATTTATAAATCAGAAATACACCGTTTATAAATTTCTCTGGCAGACTTTACTCCGTCCCTTTGAAGAACAAAATTTACAATGGCCGAAGGGAGAGAAAATCCACTATCACTTCCACCATCTTTGACCAATAAAACGTAAGAAGTCTCCACCAGCTTGTCAAAATGATTTCTTTGATTTGCAAAATATTTCAGCCCCTGCAAATGGAGAACTGTAAATGGACTCCAAAATTGTGCCTCAAAGCAAAGAAATCACTTTGCCACAATGTTTTCCATAAATTATACTATCTGTTTCGTGCGGCATTCATATCTAAGTTGAAGATCTTTCAGAAACATTGTTTTATAAGTAATTAAGGGGGGAGGGGGGGTGGAGGATTCATAAATCACAATTGGCAGGCGTCTCACTGTTGATAAAACAAAATCCATAAAATTGTGGATTGGGATAACAAGTTCAACAACCTCCTCATCCCATCCCACCCCACCCCACCCCAATTCCAATCCATATACAGTCTGAAATCAAATCAATAAAAACTTTAGCCCTTATTTGTTACAAATTAAAATCTAGATTTTAATCAAAATCAAAAATCAATTTCATGGGACCCCCAACTTTTCAACCACACATTTCATCAACTTTTATCGAAATCAAAATCTACTAAAAATCAAAAATCTGGTTTTTAGTACCAGCCAAACTTCGGCTTAATATAAATAATGATAACGAAATAAGACACATAAGTATTGCAAGCTAGAGCCTAAGCACCTAACTGAATATGACACTGTGCATTAATTATTTGTAAGTATATAACATAATATTGACAGAAGAACACAACAGAAATTTCTGCATACCATACCATTAGCCACAGATTTTCAGCTTCTGAAATGCTAACTTTCTTCAGAACATCAATTAGGAGTGTAAAGATGGATGATAGATCAGCCTTACTAGGAGAAGGCAATTTGTTTTGAATAAGTCTCATTTCCATTGAGAGCCACATGGTCCATAAATGCACTGCATTTGAAAATTTTCCACTACAAAGCTTTTTTATCAGCACTTTAGCTTGCTCAGATTTTCCCAGTTGTAATAAAAATGAAACGTGTTGACAAGCAAGATCTTCAGTAATGCAACCCAAGCTTTCAGCCTTCTCAAATACTATTTGAAGATGTGTAATAGGATCAAGCGTATAGGCAGAAGTGCTGAAGTGAACATTAGACATTTCATCACCATTTTCATTTTTAATTGCATCCATGAGAAACGTAACATAGAGATTGAACATCGTAGCTGATGGCACAATTTCCAAACTCTCCTCATAAACCTGTATTTGAGCCAAGTATGCAAGGTGAGATTCATATGTTGATAGAGCAGGGAAGATAACGAATGTTAAATTAGAGATGATCCATCGTGCAAAGTCAGCATTACTTCCTATGAAGTTGGGTAAGCTATGAACAATTAAAGGAGAACTAACATCTCTAGCTTAAGATAACCAAAAGAAGACCACCAGATAATGACTGCAACAAATCCTAACAGAACACATTAAATATATTGAAACCCACAACAAGAAGGAAACATTCCCAACGAGAACATTCATCTTTAAAAAAATTGAGCCCATGCTTGTCTTTACTGTAAACACATGAGATTCTGTTTGTTACCAGATTCTTATTTCTTTTTATGATGAACATGTCACACAAACTTTCCTTTCAAGTGATTTTGTTTCAGTTCATCATCAGCTCACTAAAGATCAAATGTCCATATAAGTTTTGTACACGCAATGATATATAACAAAAGAAATAAAGATTCTGTAGTAGATATACCTGAATTGCTTTGCTTAAGTGCTTGTGTTTAATTTCTTTAAAGCCAGCTGTTTCAAGTCTTGCAAGCCAGTCCCAGTATTTTGGTTCCCACGAAAAGTCCTTTTTCATGTCATTAAGTATCTCATTTCGCATATCTTCTGAATGAGTTAAGTTTGTTGCTTCCAGTATCTCAAGGAACTTTGTTCTGAGGCTGAAACTAGTAGGTAGGGCTTCAATTGCACTATTATAAACAGTACGAAGAACATTCAAGCCATGTTCCCTGAACACGTCCACCTTCCCCTTAGACTCACCATCTTGGACACCAGATGTCTTATTATCATCTCTCCTCTTGTCAAGGGCCATAAATAATTCTTTGTTCTCATCTCTCCACTGTTCCTCATCAGCATCACAAGCATCATTAGTCAGGGTTCCTTCATCCTCCCCTAAGGCAACCTTTCGAGCTTTTAATTTGTTAAGGTATGTGAGTTCCATGCGAAGATACTCTAACCAAAGATCTTCAGAAGTTGGACATGCTCTCAAACCACTTTGCATAAGAGCACGAGCAGCTGTAACATTCAGGTTGCGGTCAAATTCCCAAGCAGCAGCATAAATCCAAATGCCGGGCACTTTCGGATGAAGCCTAATTACTTGAGCTAAAGCCTACATAAAATAACATCAAAATACTAGGAATCTCTATATAATGTTGGATAGATAAAATAAATTATTTTACTAGTTTAAGCTGAATCCAGATTATGTACAGCGCCCATTTCCAGAACAAGATACAGCTCTAATAATGCATTGATTCACTGAACATCACAACTCAAATATTACATACATATTATTCCATCATTATGAATTAATTAACCTAATTCTGTTAAAAAAGGCAATGAAACTAGAATAATTTCACTTCCACCAAACAAAATGAACATAAAAGGGTGACACAGGCCGAGCTTCTCTTCTAGTGAGGGGAATGACTCAATAAAAATTTAGAACCAGACAATAACACAATGATATTACAAATTTTATTAGTTTTAATACTTTTTTATTGGTGTGTTTGATTTTAGTTAAAATGAGATTTTTTGAAATGAATAGTGATTTTTAGAAGAATTGATGGTTGAAATTTGGTTGAAAAGTCAAATATTTTGGGCATGACTTTTAATGGATGGTTGAGATTGAGTACCGTAGAAAAATGAGAAAAAAAGAATGAAAACCAAACGAGGGCTTTATATTACAAAGATTTTCCTAATTTGAAAGGGTGGTATAATTACCTCGTTAACAATATAGCTTAACCAAATTGTTATTCTTCTATAAATTTCTAATTTGATTTTTGTGCAGTCGATTTTTCACAAAATTGATAATGGGAAATAGTTTTTACATTAGGAGTAGCATTGAGAAAAGTTGATGCCAAAATCACAACTTTTTTCATCACGAATAACTTCTAAACTAGACAGCTAAGGCCTTACTATCCTTCAAACTCTTTGCTGGAGTACATATCAATTAAAATATAATTATTATACTAACATTTTCCTATTTCCCAGTACCGAAGTTATAGTTGATAATTTTACATATTTCTAGTTTTCCAACCAATAAACAGGATAGTTGAAATTTAGGATAAATTTATCATTTTTTGACCAATACAATGATGACATTACACGTTAATTCAATAGGAAGAAGATTAAAACCAGAATTTCAAGAAAATAATTAAATGGTCAGTTAACTTTATACAGTGTCAATAATCAAACCAAGTATGGTTCGTCAAAATTAAAATAAAATAAATTAATACAAATTTATATTAGAAAATCAAAAAAAAAAAAAGAAAAAAAAAAGAAACCAAAAACAGGGGACTGAAGTGATTTGAAGGCTAAATTGACAAATTATGCAATGGAAGTTGAGACTTGAAGACGGGGTGAAATGAACGACAGCTTATCTGATTGGGGTACTTTCCCTAGCTAATGTTTGCATATGGATTGCTTGATAATGATATATATAGATTCATAATGTAAAGATTACCTTTTTCATCCTACCGTGTCCCCGTGCTTTACAGAATTCCAAGTACTGAAACCAGAGCTGAAGATCACTTTTGAACCGGGTCGTAGCGAGTCTGTAAATTTCCATAATCCTAGAAACACCAGCGTAGTCGGAGACTGTTTTCTTCGATTTCTTATTGCTGGAAGCCTTTAAAAAGGCTTTTTTACGGAGGAGGCGGAGGGCGTCGAGTTGTTTCTCATAGTCAATGTAGGTTAAGAAATCCTCCTTCAGTGGGCTTGGCCGCTTGAGTCTATACTCAAACTTGCGACGCTGCTTGACTATCTCTGCTATCTCACGGTGGCTAAACAAGCCCCGTCGCTCCAAGTCGTCTAGCTCGTTTAGCATGCGCTCCATCTTGAATTGCACCACGTCCGCCATTGTCGTACAAGGGTATGCCGGCGTGTTGTGTGTTGTGCGCGAGAAAGAGAGGCAGGTAGGGGTTTTTGGCGAGAAGAGGAAGAAGAAGGTTATGGCTAGTGGGCTTATGCAGGAGCTAATCTAGGGTTTAAACCAAAATCCAGCTGGAAAAATTTTGTGCTGACCATTATATTTGGGCTTCAGAATTGGGCCCGTATACAGAGTAAGGAGTGGACACAGGTCGAGTTGAGTTGGGCTCGTACCCATTGCTTGAAGTGAAAGTTTGCTCGTAGATAAAATTTACGCCATTTTAAAGAATCACCGAAAAATAATTCAATTTTTTTTTACTGAAAAATACATTATCCATCACAAGTATCATATTATGATACTTTTAAAGTATCACAAAACGATACTTAAAATACTTTCAAATTTTTAAGATCATAACATGAAATTCTATAAAAAATTTATAATACTTTGGGCGGAACTTTAGCATTATACCTTGATACTTTATAAAATATTTATATTACTTTCATTATATTCGATCATGCATTTCATCAAACACGTTGTAGAATTGGTGAAAACTCAATGATAACGTTTTTTAACATTACACTGAGCCTCATCGAGGAAATGGGAGGTGACGCGATGTTTGTAACGACCCGGCTCCCTTGCTGGGGCTTCCTCCGAGTCGTACTAATGGTCTTTACACTCTCCCTGGCTCCCTCGCTAGGGCCTTCTCCATAAGTAGATTTTTGCCTTCCGCAGGATTCGAACCATGTACCTAGGGGTTCAGTACAATGATTCTTAGAATCCTACTACCATTAGACCAACTCATCGAGGAAATGGGAGGTGACACAGCGAAGGTGGCCCGATGTTTGTAACTACCCAGCTCCCTCGCTGGGACCTCCTCCGAATCGTACTCATGGTCTTTCCACTCCCCCTAGCTCTCTTGCTGGGGCCTTCTCTAGAAGTGGATTTTTGCCTTCCGCAGGATTCGAACGATGTACCTAGGGGTTTAGGACAATGATTCTTAGAATCCTGCTACCATTGGTCCAATGGTAGCAGGATTCTAAGAATCATTGTCCTAAACCCCTAGGTACATGGTTCGAATCTTGCGAAATGGTAGCGGGATTCTAAGAATCATTGTACTAAACTCCTAGGTACATGGTTCGAATCCTGCGAAAAGTAAAAATTCACTTCTGAAGAAGGCCCCAGCAAGGGAACCAGGGGGGAGTGGAAAGATCTTGAGTACAACCCGGAGGAGGCCCCAGCATGGGAGCCAGGCGCCTTTTTTGTAACGACCCGGCTCCCACGCTGGGGCCTCCTCCGAGTCGTACTCATGGTCTTTCCACTCCCCCTGGCTCCCTCGCTAGGGCCTTCTCCAGAAGTGTATTTTTGTCTTCCGCAAGATTCGAACCATGTACCTAGGAGTTTAGTACAATGATTCTTAGAATCCTGCTACCACTTCTCCAGAAGTAGATTTTTGCCTTCCACAGGATTCGAACCATGTACCTAGAGGTTTAATACAATGATTCTTAGAATCCTGCTACCATTAGACCAAGTTTTTGAGGATATTTCAAGATGGTCAAAGCCCATGCCTACAATTTGCATTTATTACGATGTGTCTAGAATGGTCCTGTGTGAGGTCTATTGTCTTGGTTTACACAACTGGCGAAACAATTCAAGGCATCAGATCTACTGGTTTGCTTGTAATACCCGATAGGTTTCACAAGGGAAGATTCAAAGATAAACGCTACCTATCTTATGCAAGATTTATTCCTCTCTCTCTCTCTCTCTCTCTCTCTCTCTCTCTCTCTCTCGCTCTCTCTCTCTCGATCTCTCTCTCTCTCGAGATTGATTTCCACAAATTTTCATTCATGTGGGGGATTGTTGAAAAATGGGCTGTTTCAAGTTTCAAATGGACAGTTTCAAATGTATTAAACTTCAACATCAGTTTTGTCTGTTCATTTCCATTATTTTCAGTTGAATGAAAATTGAATTCCAGCATTGAAATGTCAGTTTCAGGTTTAATTGGATTAAATGGAAATCAAATTAGCCCATCTATAAATTTCCATTCTCTATTCTCAGTTGAAAAAAGACAACACATACAACAAAGCAAAAACAAAGAAAAAAATTTCATCTTCCTCTTCCTCCTCGTTTCAGCAGCCTGAGATTTTTTCTTCCTTTGCCAAAGTTCTTCGAGAGAAAGACACACTAGTTCCATAGGCAGTTAACATTGTGTAGCGTGAACCGACAACTGATTTTATCTTGGGAATCGAACACCAATCCATACTTCTTGCACCCTGGTGAGGCGGCGAATTCGATTTAAGGAATTGGGAGATTCACTTGCCATTGGTAGAGCTTTCCTACAACAACAGTTTCCAAGCTACCATTGGTATGGCACCATACGAAGCTCTGTATGGAAGAAAATTCCGATCACCAGTATATTGGGATGAGGTTGGTGAGGGGAAGATTTTAGGTCCAGAATTGATTGAAAAGACAGTAGCGGCTATTGAGAAGATAAGACTAAGGATTAAAGCTGCACAAGATAGACAAAAGAGCTATGCCGATAAGAGGAGGAAAGACTTGGAATTTCAAGTCGGAGAAAAAGTATTTTTGAAAGTGGCTCCGATGAAAGGGACTTTCCATTTTGGTAAAAGAGGAAAATTAAGGCCTCGATATATTGGACCGTTCGAAATTTTGGAACAAGTTGGAAACGTAGCTTATCGTTTGGCCTTGCCGCCAGAACTTGCTGCTGTGCATACTGTTTTTCACGTTTTCCTATTGAGGAAGTATGTGCATGACTCTAGCCACGTGGTGAGCTTTCAGTCCATTTCGATTCAGAAGAATCTATCATATGAGGAAGCACTTGTGGCAATAATTGACAGGAACGTCCATGTCTTAAGAAATAAAGAGATTCTCTTAGTCAAAGTCCAGTAGGGTAAACACGGTAGTGATGAGGCTACCTGGGAAAAAGAAGAAGAAATCCTATCCAAGTACCCGGACATAGTAAACCAAGTAAGTTTAATTTCGAGGACGAAATTAATTTAAGGGGGTAAGGTTGTAGCGATCGAGAATTTATTATTAAATTTATTAAAACTGGTTACTACGACTTCACCCAATTTTAATGAAACGTGTTCGTCTAGCCATATAAATCATTTTAAATTTTAAGAGAGAAATTTAAATTCGTATAAATCTTTGAGTCCGATTTGCTGATTTAAATTTGTCCGAAATTATTATTAATTTTGAATCCAATTCTTTATTTTAACCCCTTAACTGAATACCTGATTTTTGGAAAATTTTATGGATGTTAAGTTCAAAGTGTAATTCCAATTCATTAGATTCCCAAAACGTTCCAAAAATGATATTGGCATTCAATAGCAGAAAAATTCACCATCATTTACCGTCTTCAATTTTCAACTTTTCAAATTCTTGAAACTGAAAGCGTCCTTCATCAATTCCTTATTTATGAATATTTCAACCCCTCATTTACCCTCACAATCAAGAAAATTCAGTTTCAAACTCTTTCAACTTCCAAGAATCATCTATAAATCAGGTCCAATACATCAATTATTTCCCTTACATAAATGCTGCAATATTTGGGTAAGCTTCCCCGTTCCATCAATCTTTATACACAAACCATTATACACAAACCACCCAACCATTTAACTGAAGCAAAAGTTCAAGGAAAATCACCACTCAACCATCGAAGCTACTCCACAGCCAAAGCCAACACCCAAAATCGAACTCCCCAGCAAACCAGGCGGCAGCACCACCACTTCAACCTGAAGCTGCCAATTCCAAATCCACAACTGGTATTGCCATGGCCGAAACTTCAGTCCACAACTTCCTTATTCACGGCCAACACCAATCGTAGCCACCACTACTGCCCAACATAAAGACCAACCCAAATTCAAGCCCAAATCACCACAAGAACCAAGAAAATGAGCCAAGAAAGCCGATACTTACCTCGACCAGACATTGATCGAAAAATGGAATTCCCAATTTCGAACCACCAGCCTCTATTTTGGGCAATAATCTGACCCAGACCTTTATTTTTCACATACCACTCCACCGGCTCTGCTCCCTCCTCGCAACGGCGGCACAAACACCGGTGGCCTCGAGTCGGAGAAGGGGAGAGCCCCACTCGCCATCTCTCAAATCTCTTCTCTCAGTTATGAAAAGAAGAGAGAGAGAGATTTTGATATATAAATCAAAATTGATTTTCCAAAATTGCCCCTTAAGTCCCTCATCTTTCAAAAGTGTTTTAATTTCAACCCCTTTTATTTTTAAAATATTTATCTTCTGTCCCCAAGATTTCTAAAACAATTATTTTTAGCCCCTGCAGTTTTTAAATATTTAAGTCAGCCCTTAGTTTTCTGAAAAATTTAATTAAGTCCCAAATCTTTAAATTTTAATTTTATTTAAAATGTTAGATTGATCCCCAACCTTTTATTTTATTTGAAACACTCAATTTCCCGAAATTACTAGTTCAAAATTATTTTCTTTGGTTAGACGACGCGAACGGAAAGTTAGAGATTTGAAGATTTCCCTGCTTGACTTGAACTCATTAACATTTGAGGTAGACTCATACCTAATAATTTATTTAGCTATGATTTGCATGTGAATTTGAAATTATGTAAATCATATTTGATGTTATGAGAAAAGTGATGTTATTATCATGTAATTAGCCATGAGGGGTAAGATGGGCCAATACTCTCCCGAAAATGGTGTGTGAGAAAAGTTACGTTCATGAAAATGAACAAAAAGAAGAAATTTTATAAGTGCTATAACTTCCATGCATATTTGCATGTTGAAAGAAGACAAGACGATGCTACTTTCTGCACTTATGTGTTCTATGTTATGATGTTATGTAAAAGATATGTTTAGCATGATTACATGTTTATGTGCAATTTATGGAATAAGTGAATTATTTTGTTATGAGTTTACTGAGTATTTCTTTGAAATACTCATCCCGTTATTAATAATTTTTATAGACTTCGTGATGAGAATCGGGAAAGTCAAACCTCGATGCACGTGCCCGTCGGACCCATGACGAGATCCGAAGTTGAAGAGATTCAAGATTCGAGGCTAAACAATGTGAATAAATCAAGAAAAGAAGCCAAGAATCAAGTTGGAGCAAAAAATGAGAAGTTTTGGAGTTTCAGCCACTTTCGGTCGACCGATCTTCTGCAGAGGAATTTTGATCCAGCCTCAGGCGATTTCGGATGAGTAGCGGTCGACCGAAAGTCCAGTTTCGGTCGACCCAGTGATCGACCGAAATAAGTTCGGTGGACCAGTTCAGTCGACCGAAACACCCCATTTCACAAAAAACGGGGTTTTTCTTGTAAATACCGAAATTGCACATTTTTCCCATTTTGTACATTATATTCACATTTCTCTTCATTTTGTAAAGATAACTTGGATGTTAATGAGAATTGCTCTTGAGAGCTAGGTCTTGAAGACCCCCTTCTTGAGGTAAGGTTAAACCTCTTTGATCTTGTTATCTTCTTGGAATTTAATCAACTTTGCTTGAGTATTGTTATTCTTGTGTTGTTGTTTATTTCCCCCACCTTGGAATTTGTTTAAGTGACCCCCATTGGGTTAGGGTTTGTTAATCCTTGAATTTTGGGTTAGAATTAAACTTGGGTTAAGGTGTTTATCCATTTATTTACCACTTTAGCTTTCTTGGGTTGGTATTAAAATTGTTGTGGGAATTTTCGGTCAACGCACCGAAGGGGTTCGCATCATTTGGTATCAGAGCTTGGCTCTAATTTGGTAAACCTATCTTTACTTTCTTGTTGTTGTTCTTATCATTGTGAAAAAAAAAATTGCAAAAAAAATGAAAATTTAAAAAAATTGGGAAAAATTTATATGCCCATGTGTATTGTTGATTCTATGTATTGGGTAGATTGATTGTGAGTTTGTTGGGGGAATTCCATATTCATTCACTACAAAACCTACACTTTCCAAATTGTGTATTCAAAGTATTTGATAAATTGTCCCAAAAAAAAATACTCCCTTAGTGCTTTATTGTTCGATACCCATATATTGCTAATTACTTGGGGCTATCCAATTCCCATTATCGAGATTGTGTTATCAACATTGTATCCCATATATTACTTGCTCCATACATTGGGTAATTGTTGATCATTCATTCCTTACCACAATTTGAGTTGTTGGGAGTTTTCATATATCCACATTATCCACATTCAAGGTCATTCAAAGATTGAGTACAAGTTGTTTGATAAATTGCCTCATTCAAAATTTACACTCTTTGTGCTTATTGTTCTACATTTCTGCCTTGTCTATTATTTTTGGTTTGTCAATCCCATTGCTAAATTGTGTTCCTAGCATCCTATCCCACATAAATTTTGTTCCTTTTGAGTTTAGCAAGCACATAAATTCTACTTGCTATTTCTGTCTATTTGTTCTAAATTCCTTCTTCCTTGTTGGTGATTTCTTTAACTCCACAAGAATTATACTTTGTGGTTTAGTTGATTACCTTCCTTGGAGAACTTGAGAAAGGAGATTTTGAGTGGGAGAAAAGGAAAGAGTGGTGGGCTCAATAGAGGGTAAAAGTCAAATTTGAGTGAAACACGAGAGAAATATTTTCTTGTGAGAACACTTTCACACTTGCACACCATGTCCATTTCCAATTCTCAAACTCAAGATTTGAAGTACTTGTTGAAAAATCTTTCAACCACCATGGCTAGACAAATGGAGAAAAGTAGGGGTGAGTTGGAAAATTTAGGAACAATAGGGGAGAGTACATCAAATAGGGGAGGTGAAGAAATGATGTGTAGTAGAAGAAGGGTGAGGGATAATCTTGGGGACGTAGTGTATATGGATGGAGTTAGAAAACAAAACGGGAGTTTGAATAGGAAAATTAGGAGGGATGATAATGAAGGAGAAGTTGAAGGAGATGGGAGAATGGGTAGAAGACGAAGAGAATGGGTAGATAGGAGTGGAGATGGAATTGATGGTAATATTAATATAACAAAAATGAAGAGTCCATCAGTCCATAGGAGGGATGATAATGAAGGGGAAGTTGAAGAAGAATGGAGAATGGGTAGAGGAAGAAGAGAGTGGGTAGATAGGAATGGAGTTGATGAAAATATTGATAGTGTGCAAATGAAGACTTCATCATTCCATAGGAGGGACGGTAGTGGAAGTAGAGAAGTAGTGAAGGAGATGAATGCTAGGCTACCAAAATTTTTGGCCCATGATAATGAGAGGGAGAAGCATGGAGGAAATACTTTCTACACTAGATGCCTTGTGGGGGATAGGGCATGTATTCTGATTATAGATGGGGAGAGTGACATGAATTTGGTGAGTGCTAGTAGGGTGAAGAAATTGGAGTTACCGGTTATGAAGCATCCTAATCCCTATGTATTGCAAAGGTTGGGTGACGATGGGGGAGTGAAAGTGAGTGAACAAGTTCTTCTTGCCTTCAACATTGGATCCTATTGTGACCAAGTGATATGTGATGCAGTTCCCATGCACACTACACACACAATTTTGGGGCGACCTTGACAAAGTGATAGGAGTGTGACACATGACAAGAGGAAGAACCGGTGTAGCTTCCAAATGGATGGAAAAAAGGTTGTGATCCTATCTTTGAGCCCGGAAGAAGTATTCAAAGACCAAATGAAGCTCAAGAAGGAATTTGAGGAAGAAAATGAGAAAAAGAAAGAAAAGGAAAATGAAGAAGAAAAAGAAAGAAAACAAAAATGAGAGCATGAAAGTTGGGGCCACGTCCCTAGAAAAAGGAGAGGCAATGAGGGTTGGAGCCACGACTCCAGAAAAAGGAGAGGTGAGAGAAGAACCGAGGGTTGAGGATTCTACCTCAGAAAAAGGTGAGGAAGTGATGAGTGCCACCAAGAAAATTGAGAGAAAAGATCACCCCGAAATGTTCTTTACTCTTGAATACTCTAACACTTCCCTCCCTAGTTTTGTCATGTCTTTGTTGCAGAAAATTGTGAGACCAACTTATCAAGGCAACAAAGAATTCCAAAAGCATGCCTTATGGAAGAAATTCATGGAAACATTTTCCTACAACAACGAGTACAATCGAGGTAAAGAAAATGGGATAACCAATGCAACATCTAGGAGGTATGCTCCTAACATTTCTTTGAATGCAAGGTTATTGTGTTTTGAATACATTAGAGGGTTGTATGATCTTGATGTAGATTTGACAAGTGTGTTGTTGACTTGTGAAAATGTAACATGTGGTAAGAATCATTGTCATGATGAGTGCTTAATTTGTAAATGCAACTTTTTGCATGTGCCCAATTGCATAAGTACCAAATCTTTTTGTAAAAATGTTGCATATAGTACATATCATTGGCATGATAAATTCTTATTTTGTGAAAATATGCTTGACTTGCATATTGACTCTCCAAAGGAATTGCTAGTTAGGGGAGTCCATGGGAAAGATTTATTGAGATGTTTTGATGATAAAAGGACTTCGCTTCTAACATTTCTAGATGCTCCCTCATTCCGTCTTGAACATAGTAAGAGCATGCATGTTAAATATCCGAATTTGTTAAACAATTATGAATCATGTTGTGAGCAATATTTTGAGGGATTTTATAGGCATGATGATTATTTGTTTTGGAAAATTGGATTGTTTCCTTGTAAATGTGCCATGCATGAATTGCTAGTGGGAGGAGCACATGATAGTTGTTTGATGGAGCGATTTAAAATCAACGGGGTTTTAGGGGGTATTATGTGATCAATTTTATTGGCCTATTTTGAAGAATGGTATTGAACATGTTTGCACTTGTAGTAAATACCTAACTTGCAAAATGGCTAAACTTAAGTCTAAGTTTTTGCCCCAAGAATTCCATGCATATTTGCCCATCATGAGTAAACCTGAGACTACTACTTCTATGAATTTTATAGTGGGTTTACTTGGAACAAAGAAAGAAGATGAAGCTATTTTTGTGATTGTTGGTAGGAGAATTAAAATGTCACGTTTGATTGCATGCCATGAAACCAACAAGGTCATCAACCTAGCTAATCTTTTCTTTCAGGAGGTCGTGCATTTGCACGAAGTTGGTGCTAATTTTGTGGTTGTTAAATTTGCTTGCGACTTAATTGCTCATCATATTAGCAAGTTTTCTCCACTTAAAATTGCTTGTGACTTTAACCTATTAACTCTGTTGAACTTTATGCATATGTTTATTGAAGAAAGAGTTGGTTTAGGTGGCCACGAGAATGCACCTTTGGTTAAGCCCCTTGGCAGGAGGCTCGAGCTTCCATTTGGGGGAATTGGTATACAATGTATTAAAAAATGCCAACCATGGTAGGAAGCATATTCCATTTGACCCGGGCGGCCGGATGTATTCCCATTCGTGGAAGGAGCGACCCCCCGATCAAATAAAATCCAAATTGCTACTTTGCAGTGTTGGCACATCTCAAGATTTTGGCAACGCCTACAAATTGATTTTGCACGGTGAGTATGAAATTTCAGTTACATTTATTGTGTTTGAATTTTCTATTTTTATTGTAGGTGTCAATTCGTGGTCGAATCTCTTTCGAGATGGAGGAGATGATGAGAATCACGAAGGTCCAACTTCATTGCATGAACCTGTGGTACACAATGTTGCAAGATCAAAGTTTAAGGAGTTTCACGACAGTGCATTCAAGCAAGATTCGAGGTCGAATCCTTTTCAAGAGGGAGGGGATGATGAGAATCGGGAAAGTCAAACCTCGATGCATGTGCCCGTGGGACCCATGACGAGATCCGAAGTTGAAGAGGTTCAAGATTCGAGGCTAAACAATGTGAATAAATCAAGAAAAGAAGCCAAGAATCAAGTTGGAGCAAAAAATGAGAAGTTTTGGAGTTTCAGCCACTTTCGGTCGACCAAACTTTCTTCCGGTCGACCGATCTTCTACAGAGGAATTTTGATCCAGCCTCAGGCGATTTCGGATGAGTAGCAGTCGACCGAAAGTCCAGTTTCGGTCGACCCAGTGATCGACCGAAATAAGTTCGGTCGACCAGTTCGGTCGACCGAAACACCCCATTTCACAAAAAACGGGATTTTTGTTGCAATTTCCACAAAAACGGGGTTTTTCTTTGTAAATACCGAAATTGCACATTTTTCCCATTTTGAACATTATATTCACATTTCTCTTCATTTTGTAAAGATAACTTGGATGTTAATGAGAATTGCTCTTGAGAGCTAGGTCTTGAAGACCCCCTTCTTGAGGTAAGGTTAAACCTCTTTGATCTTGTAATCTTCTTGGAATTTAATCAACTTTGCTTGAGTATTGTTATTCTTGTGTTGTTGTTTATTTCCCCCACCTTGAAATTTGTTTAAGTGACCCCCATTGGGCTAGGGTTTGTTAATCCTTGAATTTTAGGTTAGAATTAAACTTGGGTTAAGGTGTTTATCCATTTATTTACCACTTTAGCTTTCTTGGGTTGGTATTAAAATTGTTGTGGGAATTTTCGGTCAACGCACCGAAGGGGTTCGCATCACTTCGGAAACGGTGGCGAGTGATGGACACAAGTGGCAAGGAAACAAATAAATGTTTCATTTCAAAATTCAACTTTATAGTTTCACGTTAATTTGAATTTCAGTTTTTACTAGTTGTTGAAAAACTTGGATTTATTTTGTTGGAGGATTTTACTAATAGTCCATGTGAAGTTTTAATATCCAGTTATTTTCCGCTAAATTTTTATTTAAAAAAATGAGTTTGAAAGAAAGTAGTGGCATTCCGAGTATTTAGAACTCGGAGCGTTACAGCATAGTATCAGAGCAAGGTCTACGTTTCTGTAGATATATATATATATATATATATATATATATATATATATATATATATATATATATATATATAATTTAAAGGAATTGCCACTGTCGTCATTCTCTCCACCAACTCCGAAGGTAATGAATATTTTTTTTATGGAGTTATAATTGTTAATGTTTGTATTATTTCGGATAATTGTTTGAATATTTTATGAGATTTAAGTAAAAGAAGCATAATTTGAGAAATGTCTTTATAATAAATGTTGTCCTCAAATTAAGAAGATGATGTTATAGAACCCTATACTGGACTTTGCATAATTGGTATTTTCTTTAGATATGGCACTATTTAGAAGGGGTCAACAAAGAGAGCCAAAAAGTGAATTTTCAACCTACATGTCCTTTTCGAGTGGCGCCACACGCTAAAATAGCATATCATATATTTAGATATCGTGCCTTACATTGGGATGCCATAGCTGATGGCTTTAGGACTATGGACGCACAGTCCATCGACCATCTTTTGTTGTCGTTTTCGATAGATCAGCGACCTCAAGCAATTCAGTTTTGTGATGATTTTTTGATGTGTTGGGACAGCTACCGAGCCCCCATCCTAGCAGCTCTCACAGTGCCAATCATTGAGCAATTCATAAGGTATCGTCCGCCTACTTTCGATGGCGGAAATGGTCTGTTAGTTGTGGAAGAGGGAAAAGACCATGAATACGACTCGGAGGAGGCCCCAGCGAGGGAGTCAGGTCGTTACAAAAAAGGCGCCTCACCAGGCTCCCTCCTTGGGACCTCCTCCGAGTCATGGTTCGAATCCTACGGAAGACAAAAATCCACTTCTGGAGAAGGCCCCAGGAAGGGAGCCAAGGGGGGGTGGAAAGACCATGAGTATGACTCGGAGGAGACCCCAATAAGGGAGCCGGGTTGTTCTAATGTTGATGATAATATTATAAGTTTTTTAAGAGGAAAAAGAAAAGTAAGTAAAAATCAATTAAAATACTAATGTAAGTAACATTTCAATAAGGATAAAAATGTAGTATATAGTGGCATAGTGCAATGATCCCTATTTTTATTGGGATTTTTTTTACTGATCCTCATGCTTGAAACTAGAACTTAATTATTAATATAATGGAAGTTTCAATTTTAAAAAAACATCCAAAATAAACAATTTGAAAATATATAATTAGTTGTGAGAATTAAGGAATAAAAAATCTTATAATATATGCCAAAAAAATTGTAATAGTAAGATCAAAAATACTATGGATGAAACACTAGTACAGAAATCACCAAAAAAAACGAGGAATATACGTCGATTTTTAGTAAAATCGACGCCTATAAAAGGACGGTGGCATTTTTGTAAATATAATCGAAGAATGGGCGTCGGTTGTAATATTACAACCGACGTGTAAAGTTTAAACCTAAAGAATACGCGTTGGTTCTTGAAGAACCGACCCGTATTCCGGAGAATACGTGTCGACGCGGAACAAAAAAAAAACTTTAGGCGTCGGTTGTAATATTACAACCGACGCCTAAAGTAATAAATAAAAAAAAAAAATTGACTTTAGGCGTCGGTTGTAATATTACAACCGACGCCCATTCTCCGATTTCCCTCGTTGGTTCTTCAAGAACCGACGCGTATTCCTTTATTTACTTATACGCAAAAAGCGCAGATCATCTATATTTTTTTCACTACTCGATCTCTTCTCGCTCTCTCTTTATTTTTCTCTCACCCGAACCACCGCACTATGTCGTCGCCGCCACCACCACCACCATTCCTCCATTTCCCGGCAACGTTCATCACCACATTCCTCCCCTCACTCTTTATCTCTTCCTCTCCCCGAATCACCGGATTCGCACCTCCGCCACCACCGCGCGCCTCCACCATCTCGTAAGAGACCCACCTCTCTCTTTATATACATGTGTTTTTATCTATATGTATATATATAATGTATGTAAATATATGTAATAATATTTATGCATGTATAATGTATGTAAATAATATGTATATATATGTATTATATATAATGTATATAAATGTATATATGTTTATGTGTATATATATATATATATATATATATAGGTATTTATATTATAGATGCGTTTGTATATATGTATGGGTGTTTCAACTAGTTATTGATTTAATTTTGTATTGTTGATTTTTAGTTATTAGATGGATAAATTGTAATATTTGAATTATTGAATTTCTAATGCAGCGGAATGGATGAAAGAAATGTGATGCTTCCCCCACAAAAAAAAAAGACTTTAGACGTCGATTGTAATATTACAAAAAAAAAAGACTTTAGACGTCGGTTCTACATTTAGAACCGACGTCCAAAACATACTTTGGGCGTCGGTTCTAAATTAGAACCGACGCCCAAAGTTTTTTTTTTTTTTTTTGACTTTAGGCGTCGGTTCTAAATTAGAACCGACGCCCAAAACTGACTTTGTACAACCGACACCTAAAGTCGAGACTTTAATCGTCTGCGTCATAAACGTCGCCGCTACAACCGACACGTATTCCGTTTTCCAACAGACGCGTATTACTGTTTCTGTACTAGTGAAAGAAGAAAGGGTGAAAAATCAGTGTTGATGAACAATTTCCACAACGCCAATAATACCAAGCTGAGGCAGGAAAAACCTCGTTTTCAAACTCGACTCGGCTACTGGAAACCCGTGACCCGAGCAAAAAAAGGGGATGGGTCACACCAAAAACCTAGTCGGGTCAAACCCGGTCAACGACCCGGATTGACCTGGGAAACCTGGTCGACCCGAAACTCGAGTTTGACCAGGATTTTATATTTTTTTAATTTTTTGATTTAGTTAATATTATTTAATGTCCAGATCGACATCGAGTCGACTCCGAGTTGACCCTCTGACATTTGAGACTGAGTCGATGACTTGACCGATTTTGAAAACATTGAAAGAAAGTGGTTTCCATTTTTATCTTCCTCCTTCAAGCTTTATTGTTGTGCAAAAGAAAGGGCTTGCTAGGGCATTCTTATTCTGAAAGAGTATCAGATTTTTACATTAGACTCTTTCCAAATAGTTCTTTCAAAGTGGTCCTTTCTGTACAATGTCAAAATGAAGCAAGTGATGCTTAGTAGTGTCCTCATCGTTGTACCAAAAAGCAACGCAGCAACAAACACAAATTTTGACACTCTATTTTTCCGGAGATACTTTCTATGGTTACTTCATGGGAAAAAGGCTGTTGTTCTAGGATCCTTGACTTGTATTCTATGGTAACTTGGACTTCTACAGTCAATTTAATTCCCCTCTCAACCAGTGGCTTTTCAAATGCTTTTAGAATAACTTCTTAATGGTGCGTAATTGTGTTCTCCTCTAATTTTTCTTATCAGGAATTATTTCTTTACACCAATGAGAACCTTCTCTTCTTTATTATTTTTGGACTGGGTTGCGGGGGTTGCTAGGGAGCAGCTTCAGGTAATGCTTCACCATTTCATGCAAAATTCTTTCTTGCTTCTCAGTCCTCTTGCCTCCTCTCCCTTGATATGTGTCATACTTGAGGATTCATTAATATACGAAGCGGATGCCGCGTGTTATAAATTACAACTTTGATATACTCACAATGAGGATGACAATTAGGTTATGTGGTACGATCCTTTTTTTCACACATCACATCATTTTTTAAATCAACAACAACACTTCTACATCACATAATTGTCATCTTCATTATCAAACTAATTGTGCAAGTAGATTAATTCTATAAATTATATGGCAGATGCTGGCTGAGGTGTGGTTTCACTGCATTGATGCTGAGTTCCAACTCGGTGTTGAGTTTCTTTCGTCACTATAAAATGGTTGCTTTTAGTATTCTTGTTGGAATGTGTTTTTGTAAAATTCCAATTACATTTACTGTTGATTTCCTTGGGATGATATTTTCATTTTCCAAAAGATCAAACTTATGTTGCTTTTCATGATGAGGAGTAGGGAGTTCCAGTCCAAGATGATTTTAAAGCAACTTTGTTTGATAGCTTTCATGTTGTTCATTTTCCTATTTTTGACAAAGTGCATGAAACTTTTTGAATTCCTGAGCTTTTCTACTACGTTGGTCGATCTAACTTGGCCCATCATTTTCTTAATAAAAGGCATATATTTAGGTATTTTTAGTTGTTTCTATATCCGGACTGAGAATATCCAACTTGACATTGTTCCAGGTTTTAAATTTGAGTTATAATTGAAAGTTTCTATTTTTTTTATTTTTATTTTTTTGGTATCATGATGCAATTCGAACAAATATAAATATTGGAGATTCAATTGAAGTTACATCTACCAGTAATAACATCAATTCTATTTTTTGAGTGAAATTCGATATTCCAGTGAAGTATCATCACGAGTTACAATTGAAAGCAGCAAACTTCATGATGTTTGTGCCACTTAATTTAAAAAAAAAAAAAAAGGGCTTAGCCATTGTTTTTATTGCAAACAAATGAGCATCACATCACTCAAAGCAACCATGAAGATCAGTTTGAGCAATCCAATTCCTCTAATGAGCATATTATGTTTTAGCTTGTTCATATCATGAAAAAAATGATCCATTCATGATTGTTACCTCGGGACAACCAAGGGAGGGTAGTAATTCTTACCCACTTTAAATGTCTAATTCTAGTCTTTAATTTTTCTTCTAAGTAAACTTTGCATGGATTATTTGCCTGTTTAATAAAAATTATACAACTTCTGTAAATTTCTATTTGAGTTGGAAGATTGAAAAGAAATACATCTTCACATATGGCACATGAAGTACAAAAATTGTCTCCGTTATGCACAAAATTATTAAAATATTGTTCATATCAAGACATGAAGCAACACGACTATTGACTCCCCACATGCGACCACGGTAGAAAATAGAGTCATTGTGTCCAGTGATGGATCCAGAAATGTAGTTCAACTACAGAGGTCATTGGTTGTTGATTGACGATCGTCAATGGTCGCGATAATGAGATCGTTTATTATTACTTAATTTTTTTTGAGGGATCGTTTATTATTACTTAATTAAGTAATATTATTTTTTGTATTATCAAAGTCTAACAACTCATATACTCAATTAGAAGTAGTATCGGGACCACTAAAACTAGAATCATTAGATTGAAACTTTCGTTAGGTTGAAAAAAATTGTTTCACAATCTATAAATCAATGCACATATATTATATAAATCTCAATTCACAACGCATACAAATCCAATAAACTATATAAATCTCAATTCACAATGCAACCACCAATAATCACAATTTACACAAGGAGAATATGGGGCTCACAATGCAATTTACACAAGGAGAATATGGGGCTCACAAGTGACCATCGCAAAAGAAAGAAAGAAAGAAAAAAAAAATCACAATGCAACCACCAATAATCACAATTTACACAAGGAGAATATGGGGCTCACAAGTGACCATCGCAAAAGAAAGAAAGAAAGAAAAAAAAAACCACTGAAAATTAACATTTGTGCAAAACTTCGCAAAAACACACTTAAAAATTAAAATCAAGTGTCACCTGAGCTTTGAGGACGCACTGAGATGAGGTTTTGTTGAGTTCCTTGCATGCTTGTTCCGTGCTCCGTGTTGCCTACTTTCCGTTGCCATTACCCAACCCAAGAAAATCAATATTACAATTTACAAGATTATAATTTATAAAAACTTCAAAGTGCAAATGTGCAAACTGCAATTCTATTTCACCAATATATATATATATATATATATATATATATATATATATATATATATATATATATATATAATGCTAACATTTATCTTCTTGGCTTCTTTATAGGAAGAATCATGATTGTGAATCTGTGATTTATGTGACTGCGAAAGATGAAGAGGCGAAGAGAAGACCAAAGAACAATGTCCAGTGGGTGTGGTCGGATGTGCGAGTCAAAGACAGAATAGCAGAAGTCAAATGAACTAAAAAGAGCAGTTGGTCTCACGATCGCGATGGATGTGGAGGTGGAGGCAAAATTTGGTGCAATTGGGAGTCATGATTAGCTGCTCAATAATGCTAGACTCCCAGCAGACATAACCGCAGGACTCACCTCAGCAATTTTTCGCGATTAAGTGACGATATATCGAGCTGCCAAGAAATTAAAAATAGGAATGAAATACGCAGATCTTCCCACTTAAAAAATCAAAGCTTCATTCTATCCCTCCCACTAAAAATTTCACGCTATTGGAGGTGAGAGCTGCCCAGTTTCTCGGTGTGCGTTAGTCCTGCCGTCCGCCACCTTCGGTTCCGCCGTGAGTTTGATTTCCGATCGCAGGTTCAAATGGAATCAGGTGAGTTTTTATGATTTTCATTCTACTTGCCTAAAATGTGATTAAAGCTTAACCCATTTGCTAAATACACTTAGGAAAATGTTGGGTTAAGATTATTAAATTTCGGTTATCACTGATTAAAGTTTTTAGTTCATCTAATACAGTTGGAAAAATGTTTTGCTCGAAGAATGAGGTCCGATTTTCATGTTTGTACCGTTTTCAGTTCTTCAGTTATTTTGAGTGCGCAACATTTAGTTACATCATTAATTGTTGTGTAATAATCTATTGGAAGCAGAAATTTCGTTAGCTCAGTTTTCAATTTGTCCAAATAATTGTTGTTGATTTCATATTTTGTGTCAGTGTCCCAATTAGCATCTTTGGTTTATTATTCTCGTTTTTCAATTTTTATTGTTGAGTGAACATTGAATTTAGGCCCTTTAATTGCAACAGAAACTCAGTTTCCCTACTCGGATGAAGACATATTAGACACAAATATAGTGATTGATGATGATGTGAGTTCAAAAGATAATGAAGAAGGGACGAGAGATGATCGTGGGTTGAATGAGGATGAGGATAGTTAGGTTGTGCCTACGGTTGGCATGAAATTTAAGGACGTCGAAGAATTGTATGAATTTTATGCAAAGTACGCTTACCGCGTGGGATTTCCAGTTAGAAAAAGAAATTCGAGGAAGGGTGAGGATGGGTTATTAAGAAACGTGGCAATTGCATGTTCACGAGAAAGGAAAAAAAATGTGTACTACTAACAATTCTTTGAAGCAGCAACCAACCATGCAAACGGGGTGCAAAGCTAAGTTGAAAGCTTCTTCAGACGTTAATGGAATATGGAAAATTACGAAGGTTCATCTAGAGCATAATCATTTATGTAGTCCTACAAAGTCTAGGTCGTTTTGATGTAATCGAAGGCTTAGTGCACACGTGAAACGACAACTTGAAGTGAATGATATTGTTGGAATACCCTTGCATAAAACTTTTAACTCCACTGTTGTTAAGGCTGGTGGATATGAGCAAGTGACATTTAACGAAAGGGATAGCAGAAACTAAATTGAGAAGGCAAGGCATTTAAGACTTGGGGATGGAGATGTTGTAGCTATTCAAGCATACTTTTGTAAAATGTAAGCGTCTTGCCCGGTATTCTATTTTTCACTAGATTTGGATGACAAGGGTTAGTTGAGGAATGTTTTTTGGGTCGATAACAGATGTAGAGAAGCGTATAAGGAATTCGGCGATGTTATCACGTTCGATACTACATACTTGACTAACAAGTACGATATGCCATTTGCCCCGTTTGTAGGCGTGAATCATCACGAGCATTCAACATTATTGGGTTGTGGTTTGGTTTCTATCGAGGACAAATACACTTTTGTTTGGATTTTTGGCACTTGGCTTCAGTGTATGGATGGACAAGCTCCAATCGGGATAGTAACAAACCAAGATAGAGCTATGCAGAATGCAATTGGAGTAGTGTTCCCTGGCACGAGGCATAGGTGATGTCTTTGGCATATACTGAAGAAGCTGCCTGAAAAGCTTGGGTATCACAATCACAAAGCCTCTATAATGTCAGCGATACATGAGTTAGTTTACGAATCGCAACATGATTCTGAATTTGAAGAGGGGTGGACCAGGATGCTCGATGAGTATATACTACATGAGAATGATTGGTTAGACGGACTTTACAGAGAAAGAAGGCGTTGGGTACCTTGTTACTTGAGAACGAGCTTCTGGGCAGGGATGTCAACGACGCAAAGGAGTGAGAGCGTTAATGTTTTTTTCGATGGTTATGTAAACTTGAAAACATTGTTAAAGCAGTTTGTAGAACAGTACGAGCGAGCATTGAGGAGTAAAGCTGAGAAAGAATTTCAAGCAGATTGTAAGTGCTTCACACAAGCTGTCCCATGTGCTACAAGGTACGAACTGGAAGAACAGTTTTAGTCGGTCTACACAATAGCAAAATTTAAAGAATCTCAGGAAGAGTTCACAGGAATGGTGTATTGTCAGGTTGTAGGTATATCTAGTACTGGTATTGAAAAGATATATGCTGTACAGGAAGACCATTTCTATGATGGAGGTTCAAAGATGAAGAAATTCATAGTGTCATTTCGGCGGTATTATGTGAAATTGGTTGCAGTTGTCACTTATTTGAATTTAAAGGAATTCTTTGTAGACACACACTCTTGGTGTTCAAGTTAAATGGTGTGACTTCAGTTTCCGGATAGATACATCTTGCAGAGATGGAGGAAAGATGTGAGCAGATTGTACCAACGAGTTAAGGTTAATTATGCTATGTTGGAAAAGCACGCCGACCGAGTTAAGATATGATCAAGTTTTCCGTGCATTCACAAAGGTTGCAAACCTGGCTGTTGATGATGAAAAGCAAACTAATGAGCTGCTTTAATGGTTGGAAGAGAAGTTCAATGATTTGTCAGTATCAAATGCAGGGCAAAGTACGCTGGGGAAAAACCTTATCCGTGATACTTCTAAAAAATGTGTGGATCCGGCAATGATTTTAGATCTAAAATGCACAAAATCTAAGGGCGCTCCGAAAAAGCTTCGCAAGAAAGGGCCATTAGAATCTAATTCTAATAAGTCGCGAGTAAGTATCATATAATTTGCATCTTACAATTATTAATATTCCAATTGTTAAAATGGCTTCATTGAAATGTTCTTCTTCGTATATACTATTTCAGGTATGATCCACATCGTACATAAGCAAGACCATCGTACAAGCTACTCCAAATCATGTTCATACAGTAGGTCAAGCATCAAGGGAAGCTCAGTACGTGTTGATCAATCCACTCTCATACACGCAACAGTTATTGGTAAGATTAGGGTACTACAGAAAGATGGTTTTATGGTAATTGGGATTCAATATGCTGATATATGTCATTGCCTCACTTTGTAAATTGCAGGGTGCACAAACGGAGTCCTGGTTTCAAGCTGGTGGAGGATATTCCTTGCCCACTATTGATATGGGGAATTCATGGAGCTCAATCTTTCAACCGCAGGTCCGACCCTTTGAAGAGGAGTACGTTGGATCATCTGGTGGAACGGAAAATACTGACAGAGTTGAATGAATGTTATTCCTTAAAGTTTGTATTTTGTCTCTAGTGTGGATTACTTTGTTTGGAAAGAAGAGGATGGTTTTATGTTGTTTCGAATGTACAATGAATTTTAATTTTTCTAATGAGATAGGTTTAATTTGTAGCAGGAATAATTTTTTAATTTGTTAGTGTGTATCATGTTATTGTTCAAAACATCTAACAGGTAGAAACAGGAGAATAGAACCTCAGCCTATATTGCTTCTCAGTAGGCCTTGGCATCTCTATGTCAAACATAGAATAGCAATGCCGGCAAAAAACCACCAATGAATCACCTGTTCAGTGAGAGCACATTGTTTATTCAAGCATTTTAAATGTTTACAAATCGTTTAAAACTTCAATATTTTGAATTTCTATTATAAGATTTTACAAAAATTTCGGCAAAGTATCCTCTATAAATTGGACATAGCCAACCTATAGTTCATACATCAAAACCATTTTAAAACATAAATCTCAACTCATTCAATCCCAAACATCATCAAAACCATTGCAATAAGTCCCGAACTCCTCAACAATATAATTCCAAATAATAAACTTTAACAAATACAACAAGAGGTAATTACATACGCTAATTGCAATTGAAAAAAGTACATCAGCTTCGAAAAAAGGAGAACTAATTATTTATTCCCTTGCTAAATTCCACCGTCATTGATATGTTAACATTTCTCTGCTCCGCTAAACGCGCAAAAAGTGAAAACGTGCGGGCTAGAGCTTCACTTTCCTCTTCACCCAAGGAGTCTTCACCTATATTGTGGGTCGTAGTCGAACTGCCTGCATCATGGAGCGTAATCGAACTACCTGCATCAAGGCGCACGCTCGAACTCCCTTCATCTCATTCGTAAAATGTACACTCATTGATAGTACAATTGAAAAACAGCTTCCCTTGGATTTTTTGGCAGGGTCTTCCACCCTTAGCCATCTCACGTATCCGCGGTCACAAATTGGGCAACGTCGCTTCATATCGCAGTCTTTCATCCAATGCCCGGGTTTTCGACAGCTACAACACACTTCATTATTCTTCAGCAACATTTCGAATCCCTACTCAATCATAGGATGAAGCTTCAGGTTAGTGACAATCCTCAAACAAAATAAATAAATAAATAAAATCCTTGCTCTGGCAAGAGAAAATATATGGAAAAACACTATAAAAAGGGTGAAAATGAAGATGGCACAATAAATAATAAATTGAATTATGCTAAAAATTAACATGTTGAGACCTTTTCTTTTTCAATACCCACAATCATCTGTAAAGTTCTAAAAGAAAGGAAAATCAAAATAGGTACTCCATATATTAAGATATATTGCTCGTATTGTCCCAGAGGGACTATTTGTGGGATGAATTGATTACCACCAATGTTGGTTGATGTCTGCCCAGATTTTGACACATAAATTTGTTAGTGCACTTACATTTTCCACCATTACCTGCTATCTTTTTTAAAATTGAGATGTTACCATCATGTGTCAAACAGCTCCATGGGGGGTTTCTTGGGGGAGTTTTCTTCTCTTTAAATAGTGCAAAATATTAATACTTAATGTGCACAAGCATCTCTATTTTAGAAACCAATTCTGCTATTCTTCGCCCTTGAACTCCCTGATTCAGAGGCTAAACTCCATCCCGCAATTGATAAAGTATC
Organism: Ligustrum vulgare; assembly: GCA_963555705.1. NCBI lineage: Eukaryota > Viridiplantae > Streptophyta > Magnoliopsida > Lamiales > Oleaceae > Ligustrum > Ligustrum vulgare. The sequence goes on along the minus strand of OY743190.1, from coordinate 34,726,364 downwards.
AACATCAGTCAATGCATAGGCTAAAATCCATCCCTTTTTCTCCCAAATTCAGAGTTCATGTCATATTTTGTGATGTGATTAATTCACCTTGACATAAAATATGTACAGAGTAATCTTCATGATCACTCATTTCTCTCTTATCCTATCAACTAATTAGAATTTAAACAAAAAACACTTAAGAAACTATTATGACTTTTATAGATCAAATGGGAATGACACTATAGCATGCACATGAATATCAATTTGTAGTAACAACCAGAGTTTTATCATACTAAATTAGGTAGAAATTAATTGCAAACTAGGAACTTCCAAATAAACAACTGCCCCTTCTACTGTGTGAATGAAATAACAAAAGTACATGCTCGGTCATACCTTTTAACCAAAATCACTCTAGTCGATGCATTATAAGATATCCCAAAACAGTTAGTGAAATGTTGTAATATCAATTTATAGTAGGTTAAATTACAGATCCTTAAACTTGCTTTTTAGTGTTTCATTGTGAAGTTCGAATTTTTTGTTGTTGTAATACATAAAATTCTAGGACAATACAAAAATTACTTTTGGACTCATAAAGTAGAGGGACAAGGTTTTTTATGAAAAAATAAACAATATAGAATAAATACGTAGACAATTTTCAATTTCATTGAAAACCTTAATAGATTAAAAAAAAGCCTCGACCTTAAAAATAATTTTATATTCACTAGATGTTTACATTGTCCTGAGTGAATGGAAACCATTCAATAAAATAAGAGAGATTCTATGCTTACATATGATTTGTATAGAAAGCTTGTCAGATACGGACTTGGTATGCTGTTTTTTAACCCATCACACCATCTCCAACATATACTCAGCATAAGTGTGACCTCAACTTCATCAAGAAACCCAATTCTAAGATGAACTCGGAAAAATCAACAAACAACGAAATCGAAATTTGACTTACCCTGTGAAATCGTCTTCAACAAAAGCCAGAGAAATGAAGATCTGGGTCTGGTGAGTTTGCGAGATGTGCTCCGGTTCAAATCGTCGTCAACAGCAAGGTGGAGATGGGGGAAAAGGGTTTTGCGCGAGAAATGAAGATGATGAAGATCTGGGGCTTTAAGTTCACTGGTTGAAATCGTCGTCCACAGTAAGGTTGAGGCGGGGGGAAAGGATTGTTTGCAAGAGAGAAGAATTGAAGATCAGCGTTTGAAATTTTTCATGTTACAGGAATGAAGAGCTGGGTTTGTAATATTCATGTTAAGTCAAGGGCTGAATTGTCTTTACGTTGCTGAGGTGAGTCCTGCGGTTATGTCTGCTGGGAGTCTAGCATTATTGTTAGCTGCTAGGTCTCTTGATTGGCTGATTCCTTAGGGTTGAATTTTTTAATAGCCTTTGAAGAGGAAGAGGAGGGAAAGAATCGCCTTTGTTTGGTAACGCTGTTTGGTTTATAAACTGTTTTATTTATGATTTTAATGTAAAAAGTAGTTGTTGAGAATTGGAGAGAAAAATTTTATGTGATTAAAAATTGATTTGAAAATTGTGTTGTTTATAAACTGATTTATAAATCAATTTATTTTGTTTACCAAATATATGCAGGCAAGTAGGGTTTGGTAAATTGAAACGCTCAAGGGGCTTGGAATTGTATTAATAAATAAAGATTGGTATTTGGAATTGTGACAATTCTCATGGCCTGATTTATTTGAATCGTGTTATCTTCCTATTCTCAAATATCAATTTCCTATATTTAAAAAAAAAAAAATTGAAAAGCAAATAAAAAAAGATTGACTGATGAATCTAGCTGGTTAGACCCGCAGGCCGCACATGCTTGCCACCAGTTAGATCCACCAGTAAATACAGTCATCGATTTTCGACTTCTGACCACGGTGAAAAATCAGATCACTAGGGCCATCAGCTCTCCATGGTTGACCTGGAACAAACCGGGTCACTAAGACATTCAACTCTCCAAAATTGAATATGGTAGAAAATCGGGTGACTGTGGTCATCGATTCTCCATGGCCAACTACGGTTGGAAAATGGGTCACTATGGCCAACTCTCCACGGTCAACCAGGGAACAAACCGAGTCACTATGACATTCAATTCTCCAAGCCCGACCAACTGTGGCCAAAACATAACAAATAACTCATGCAGTTTGAGGACAAATCCTAAATTAATACAATTTAGTTCTTGAATCTAACAATTAACAAGCAACACTTAATTTGTCTGTCTTAATGTTTTAAATTTTAAAGTCCATCATGATGACATAGAAACAATAAAGGGTTAATTACACGATTACACACATTTAAGCTTCAAATTTTTTGTAATCAGACGTTTTGTAACTAATTACACAAATATCAAAATAATTTTCAAAATCAGGTTTTTTTTTTTTAAATCAGCATTAGGTTTTGTAATTAATTACAATTATAATTTTATTTCAATTTATAATTAGTTACAATTGTAAATTTAACTACAATTGTAATTAATTACTACCACCACCACCGATCACCACATAATTTGTAATCAGCCACTGCCACAACCAATTGTAACTTATTTCAATTTTGTAATTAATTGTAACTTATGAATTAGTAAAGAATAGTGTAATTCGTAATTTGTAATTAATTACATTAGTGCAATTGTAATCAACCTCCGTCACAACCGCCGTCGTCAAAGCATCGTCGAAAATACAATGTAAGTTTATTTCAAATTTGTAATTAATTATATTTGTAACTTTATTTCAAGTTGTAATTAGTTACAATTGTAACTAATTACCACCACCACTACCAATCACCATCGACAACCATCCTCATCAGAAATCTCCTCCAGTGATCTCCCCTTTGTTTCTGACACGACGAAGGGACGGAAAAATCCAAGCAAGTTTGTGAAAGACAAAATTATCATAACCTTTTTGATTTTATGCACGTCTCCATCATGTGTATAGTTCTATACACCAAATGCTCCAATCATACCAGCACAAATTAGTACATATACACCCACCACCGCCACCACCACCACCACCACCACTACCTATATATCACACCACACCACACCACACCATACCACAGTCATCAACACCTTGCACCAACAAAATCCCCTAACCCGATGTCACCTCCTGTAACAATAAAGAAACTTAAATCTTTGCAAGGATGGAATTATCTCTTGCAATGGCTCAGTTTGGTTGGAATTGTCCTAGTGGAGTGAGACGACTGGGTAGAAGTTTACAGTGAGGAAGACACTGACAGTGGAGAGAGCCTTGATTGATCTACTAAGCCTCACTACAAAGCAAGTCAATTCTAGATCGAGGAGACGCTGCGATAGTAGCAACCTTGCGCGCGGCAATATCACATTGGCACCATAGCCATTGTTCAGGATTTTGCGCCATCATCTGTGCGTTGTTGAGCCACTGTATTAGGCATCTGTTGCCACCTGAATTGGTGAGGTTGTTGCCTTCAGAAGGAGGGGATGCTGTCGAAGTGAAGATCAGAGGATTGTGGCATTTTGATTTAGGTAGAAAAATAATTAGGGTAATGAATGGGGGGGTTTTGCGGTGTGGAATTGAGTCAACCGTCGGGGTGGATTGACGGTTGAAGGAGAGAGGAAATTATTCACCTGATTTGGATAATTATGTCTAGTATATTTGATTTTTTTTTTAATTTAAAAAGTGTCCTCTTCCATGTCTAGGATCACAAAGTCGACTGGGAAGAAGAATTCTTTAACCTTAATTATCACATTCTCCACTACCCCATATGGGTACTGAATGGATCTGTTGGCAAGCTTCAGTGTGATATTGGTTGGTTTAGGCTCCCCCAAACCAAGTTTCCTGTACACAGATAAAGGCATTAAATTAACACTAGCCCCTAAGTCACATAGAACATTATCAAAGCTGAAATTACCAATAGTGCAAGGGATAGAGAAAATCTCTGAATCAGTCAATTTTTGTAGTAATTTCTTCTGCAATATAGTGCTGCATTCCTCACTAAGAGCAACTATTTCATAATCTAGCAGCTTTCTTTTATTTGATAGCATCTCTTTCATGAACTTCAAATATAGGGGCATTTGAGCTAAGGCTTCTGCAAAAGGGATGTTTATATGTAATTTCTTGAGAATCTCCAAAACTTTCCCAAATTGCTGTTCCAGATTTTGCTTCCTAAGTCGTTGTGGATATGGAATTGGAGGTACATATGCCTTGACTGGAGGTCGAACTGGAACCTCTTCTTCTACTTTCTCTTGGGTTTCTGACGTTGACCCCTGTTCTTTTTCACTGTTCTGCTCTTCCACCACATTTTTCTTTTGGTTTTTCTACTTCTCATATTCCTCTACAGTCACTTCAGATAGCTGAACCCCGCTCCTTGTTGTTATTGCATTAACATGCTCACGAGGGTTCGTTTCAGTATTACTCGATAATTGTCCTGGCTGTCTTGTTGAACTGCTAGCTGCCAGCTCTCCGACCTGTTTCTTCAAATTTTTTATTTCAGCAGCTTGATTCATTAATTCTCTATTCTGACTCTTGACCAGCTGGATTAACACTTCTATGTTCTCGGATATGTTTTTCTGAGATTGTTGCTTTTGTTGAAATATAGGTGGGGGCTGAACAATCTGATTGTTAGACCAAGAAAAATTTGGGTGATTCTTCCATTCTGGGTTTTATGCTTGTGAATATGGACCACCTTGCTGTATGTTTCCCATGAAGTTGACCTGCTCTGGATTCGATTGATTTTGCTGTAGTGGGCAGAAGTTAAAAGCGTGATTCTCAAAGAAAAAATCACACAAAATCGTTTGTTTTGCTGTAGTGGGCAGAAGTTTAAAGCGTGATTCTCAAAAAAAAAAAAAAAAATCACACAAAACCGTTTGTACTGAATTCACTGGTTGTGCACCCATACTATCGATTTTCTTTGTTAAGGCATCCAACTTAGCACTCAAAGTTGTAATCTCATTAATTGCAACAATTCCCCCAGACTTTGGTGTAGCTCTATCTGAGTACCACTGGTAACTGTTCGCAGCTATCTTCTCAAAAATCTTAGATGCTTCTTCATATGTCATATCCATTACTGATCCTCCAGCTGCTGAGTCGGCGTGCTTCTTGTTTTCATTTGTTAGACCATTGTAGAATGTTTGAATTAGGATCCAATTAGCTATTCCATGAGTAGGACACTGCCGAACCAGCTCGTTGAATCTCTCCCAAGCCTCAAAAATTGACTCCCCTGGCTGTTGATTGAATGAAAGAATTTCACGCCTAAGCTTTGACATCCAGCCAGGTGGAAAGAGCTTATCAACAAATTTTTGACTCATTACTTCCCAAGCCGTAATTATGTGGAGGGGTAGTGTGTAGAACCATGTCTTTGCATTGTCTGCTAACGAGAATGAAAATAGTTTCAGCTTCACGAAATCACCTGGACCTCCATTCATGCCCTACATGTCACATAGTTCTTAGAAAGTCCGTAGGTGTGCATGTGGATCTTCAGACGCAGCCCGTGGAATATGGCAGAAGTTTGGATCAAAGAGATCAAAGAAGTCTTGATCTCAAAGTTATTAGCAGGGATAGCATGGGGCACTATGCAAGTTCCAATGTTTCCTACTGGAGGAATCATATGATCTCTCAACGCCTGCCTCCCATGATTCGGTTGTTGAACAAGATTTTCTACTGCCAGATTATCCTGATTTGCTTGATTAATCTGAATTCTGTTATCTGCCATTGCTAAATCTGTGTGTTGAGCTGCTTTCAACTGTTGTTTTCGCCTTTGTCGAAATGTGCGTTCAATTTCTGTATCAAAAGGAAGCAATTCAAAAGATTTAGTTTTCTTAACATAAATTAAATAAAACAAAAATTAAGACTAAAACAAATAAATAAATAAATAAAAATAAGCAAAATAACGTTCAAAGTAAAATAAGAACTAATGGGTATCGATATTAATTAACACTCCCCGGCAACGGCGCCAAAAACTTGTTCATTGATATCTCGCGACGCGAGATACTCCCTGCAAGTGTAATGGTCATGAGAAGTAATATAGTGGACGTAGGAGTCCATATTATCGTCTCATATAGACTGCCATTAATTACCGAAATATTTTAGTTCTAGACCTTATTTGAACAAACGAAAGAATTTTGATAATTTTATTAAACTAAAACTAACGAATTAAACTAAAGAATTAAAATTGCGAATTTGTTTTTTTTTTTTTAAAGATGATTGTAAAGTAGTTAGGATTCACGATTTCACCTAACCAATTAAATCAATTCTAATTCCTGTTTTATTTCCTAAATATGCATTCGGTTGAATTCACTAATATATATTGAAATTCCTCTCTCGAGTTTAAATCAATTCTACCTAAATAAGTCAACCATGTATCTCTACATCGGGTCTGAATATTCCTTATCTAGATGTAATAAACATAAGAATTCACACATGACCGTAATAATAACAGGAGTATATCTCTCTCTCGTTCAATTACCGAATTTATTACCACGTTCTAAATTATTAACTCACCTCTCGGATTATGTAAATAATTCAATATATCATGAATTGGTGATCAATCAATTCAAGCATTAAGAAAAATAATAAATCAATACATGCAACAAAACATTAAAACTATGGAATTCGGAATTAAAATAATATAACTAGGCTACATCGTTCATCCCAACATAAAATTTAGTTACACGTCATGATTAAAAAGCATAAACAATAAAATAAAACGTTCATTGAAAATAACAATAGAGAATGGAAAGCTTGCACCAAGTATCGATTCTCTACGTGATCTTCAACTCGCGCCCCTTTACGATGCTTCGATTCTCCCAAGAATCTAATGTTGAATTTTCAATTGTGGCTCGTTCTGTGGAGAGGCAAAGGCCCAAATTTCGTACCTCATGTGTTGTATATATAGGTTTTGGAGAAACCTAGGTCAAGAAAGAGAGAATTCTGTTGAAAATCGCGAGAAAAAACCCATAGTCGGCTCAGCCGGATAAGCACGCGGTCGTGTGGGTAAAACCCTAGCGATTGCGTGGAATACATTAAAACTCTCAGGTTAAGATTTTGTATTTTCTCGCGATCGTGTGGTATGTATCCAGGGATCGCGACTTCCATCTTTTTTTCGGCTGTGTAAGTTGGTCCCTAACTTTTAATTGCACCTTCAATCCTCAACTTCCAATCGTTGCAATTTAGTCCCCAAACTCTATCTTCTTCTCGATTTGCCCATTTAAGCTCTCAAATCCTTCAAATCGTTCCTCCAACCTTTGATTTCTTCTCTTTGGCACCATGTAGGTTTCCCGGCCATCTGCTCAATTTAGCTTCAATTAACATCCAATTGTGTCATTTTTCCATTAATTTCTTCATTCTTCGCCTTTTGGGATATTTTCTACAAAGTAAACAAATAAACATAAATTAAATAGCATATGTCCTAAAAAGATAATAATTTCTTCTAATTTAGACATACAGATAAGCGTATAAAATACACTTATCAAAGAGTGAGAAGAAAAGTGAGGGGGAGAGAGGGAGAAAAAAAGGGTGAGTTTCTATTGTAGTAAGGGGAATGTTGAAAAAAATTTAAAAAGAAACTAACAAGTACTCTTGTTAGTGTACACAGGGGTGGAGCCAAGATTTGAAGTCAGCGCGGGCGAAAATTAAGTGAGGTTGGGAGGGGGGACGGGGGCGAAATTTTTTTTTCTAGAAAAATTAAATCAAATAGAGAAAAGTTAATTTCACAAATGACAAATAAATAATGTCAACTCAAATGTAGTACCTTAAATTCGTTCCTTGCGAGTTTTCATACTTTGAAATCGTTGTACAATAGCTTCATTATCAATCTTCAAAGATATATCTTTCTCTACATAAACAACAAGGCTATCATTCATCCACTCATCACCCATTCGATTGCGCAATCTATCCTTTACAATGCTCATTGCAGAAAATACTCTTTCAACAGTAGCTGTAGCAACCGGTAGAATAAGCGCCAAAGTCAAAAGCTTATAAACCAATGGATATACCTTATTTTTCTTTGTCATTACCAACTTCTCTGCAAGATCACCAAGGCCTTTCAATTCTTGAAATGCGTTGTTAGAACGCATATCAAAAATATAAGTTTCAAGTTGATCATCAAGTGTGAGAAGATCAAATCTTGAAAAATCTTCTTTGTAAAACTCCGCTAGTTGAATCAATCTTTTCTTATCGAAATCATAGAATGAATTTTGTGGACATAAACAAGCTACACAAAGGAGTAACTCTGTATTTACCTCTGAGAAACGATCATTCAACTCCTGAAGTTGCAAATCAATGATAGCGTAGAATAAATCTACACAGTAATGATGTAAATTTGTCACTTCTGGTGGTGGATTACGTTGAGGACGACCACGAGATGCACTGCGTATAAACACATCATCCATATTGGGAACATCAAGGTGATATCGCTGACAAAAAGAATGAACTTCTTCCAAAAACAAATCCCACCCGCTGTCTCTCATTAGTTGGAGTCGTTGTTTGCATATTTTCACCAATCCCATTGCATTCACAATATCTTGATCTTTCAATTGTAATGCCTTTGACAACTCATTCGAAACTCCTAAGATTTTTTTCATCAAGTGTAGATTAAATGCAAAATAAAACAAATGTATCGACTCCAATAAATTAAATGCCTCACTTTTTTGATCACCAGAACTAGATTCATCTTCTGAAATAAATTCAAGTACATCACCAACAGCAGAGAACATTAAAAGCAAACTGATCAAAGAATTATAATGTGACCCCCAACGTGTATCACCAGAACGCTGAAGAGTAGTTTCTTGATTAAGTCCCCGTCCACTTAAAACACCACCTCTCTCCAATGTCTCAACGATAAAGTCTGAATGTTTTTCTCTAAGCAGATCAGAACGTTTGCAAGAAGCTCCAATGACATTTACAACATCACCAACCACACGAAAGAAATTAGAAATTGGAATATTCTTCTTTGCCACAGCTACAAGAGCTAGCTGAAGTTGATGAGCAAAACAATGTATGTAAAAGGCATATGAGTTCTCCTTCAAAATGAGTGCTTTCAAACCATTGAACTTACCTTGCATATTGCTTGCCCCATCATAACATTGTCCTCTCAACCTAGTTATGCTCAAATTATATCTAGAAAATAGCATATCAATTGCAACCTTAAGTGATATAGCTGTGGTGCTACTAACATGCTCAACCCCTATCAAACGTTCATTCACATGTCCACTACTATCCACATAACGTAGGACTACTGACATTTGCTCCTTTACTGATACATCACGAGATTCATCAACAAGAACAGAAAATAATGAATCGCCAACATCTTTGATAATAACATTAATCGTTTCAACAGCACAAGCACTCACTATATCCTTCTGAATATCAGGAGATGTTAATTTACAATTTTTAGGAGCATTTCCCAATACCGCAGCTTTAATATCATCATTATGATCAGCAAGAAATTGCAATTGAACTAGGAAGTTACCTGGATTGAGAGAACCTTCAGATTCATCATGACCTCGAAATGACAACCCTTGACGTAACAAAACTCTGACACAATCAATTGATGCCTCAAGACGAATACGATAATCACTACGTGCTTGTGTTGACTGGTTATGCAAAATCGAATGAATGTGTTGATCTTGATTCATCAATGCTTCACAACTAATTCGAGCTTTATTATGTTCGCTGTCATGCTTTCCCATATGAAATCGAAATCTTTCTTTATTTTTCCAACACGTGAACCCTTCGCTTACAAAAGATTCACCCCCTCCTTGATTACCATGACTTGATTTGAAAAGATAACAGTACAAACAATAAGCGACATCTTTTTCCATACTATACTCCAACCAATTACCAAATTCTTTGAACCAGGAAGACTGGAATCGTCTAAATTGGGATGTTCCGAACTTTCGTTTCGGGAATACATGATCTGAAGGTTGACAAGCACCCTTCTGCAAATATGCTCTTCGAACTTGATCACAGATATTAATATTGTAATTTGAAATTGAAATTCTTAATCCAGGATCGGTTGGAAGTTGTGCAAGATCAACATCCACTCCATTTTCATGATCTGTGGAAAGTTGTGTAACATCAACATCCACTCTATTTGAAGTCTCCTCATCAAGATTTTCTACAACTGGAAATTTTCTTTTAAAAAATCTATCTAAGATCGACATGATTTTTTCCTACAAATCACAACTCCCAAATTAAACAAACTCAACAAATAACAATTACAAATCACAAATCTCAAATTACGAAAATTCAAACAAAATTAATCAAATATATTAAAAAAACCTCAAATGTCAAATCAATATTATTTTCACAAACCTAATTAACATAACAAACTAACATTTCACTTTTTAAAACATTAATAATCATAAAGTTTCAAGTTGCAACAATAAAGTAAGTAAAGAAACAATATTTTAATATTAAAATACACAATTGAAAAAAAGGCATGAATCGTGTCTGATGCATTTACCATTTAATATTATAAAATTCAAAATTTGTACCAAAAAGTAAAAAAGGAAATACTGCAGCGACACAGGATGATAGGAAGGTGAGGTGAGGAAGGAACTTGGGAAGGAAGCTTACTGCTTACATGCGGTGAACCGTGCAGGCTTGCAGCGGTGGTCGGCGGTGATGATGATTGACGCGGAGGAGCACTAGAGCAGTGGAACTGTGGAAGGATGAGGTCTGCTGCAGAGAACTCGGTCTGTGACTTCGCCTTGCTGGTCGGAGCTCGGAGTTGGCACAGCGACGGCGACGCGAGGATGAGGTATTGACGACTGATGAGGAAGAAGTGGAATGGTTGTTTGATTTTTTTTTTGTCCAAAGGTTTTTTTACTCTTTCACAGCTGCATTTGTACTGCAATATGGCTACTGCAGTCTACTGCGTTTTCGATTTTAATTTTTTTTTTTTTTTTTTTCATTGGGCTGACCCGGGGCAGCCCAAAAGTCCAGCGCTGGGCTTGGGCTGCCTCCGCCCCTGAGTGTACAAGGAGTCTCTCCTTACACTTGATGAGTCTCACAATTCCCTCCCCGATTTAACTGTTTCATTGTTGCAGGAATTTCAAGATGTTTTCCCGGAGTAGATGCCTAGTGGCCTTCCGCCCATTAAAGGCATTGGTGCAGTCATCCCAAATAGGCCAGCCTATTGAAGCAATCCAGAGAAAACAAAGGAGATCCAAAGACAAATTGAGGAGTTGATGAGCAAGGGATATGTCCGAGAGAGCATGAGTCTTTGTGACGTGCATGTGCTCCTAGTGCCCAAGAAGGATGGAACCTACATGAAGTGCTTTGATTTTCGAGCCATCAACAATATAACGGTAAAATATCGTCATCCCATCCCCAGATTAGATGACATGTTAGATGAATCACATGACTCTTACATCTTTAGTAAAATTGATTTGAGGAGTGGATACCATCAAATTAGGATGAGGAAAGGGGATGAATGGAAGACTGCATTTAAAACTAAACATGGTTTGTATGGATGGTTGGTCATGTCATTTGGTCTCATTAATGCACCAAGCACTTTCATGCAATTGATGAATCATACCTTGCGTGCATTTATTGGAAAATTTGTGGTTGTCTATTTTGTTGATATTTTAATTTATAGCAAGAATTTTGAAGAGCATGTAGAACACTTGAGATGTGTGCTTTCGGTTTTGAAAGAAGAAAAATTATATGCGAATTTCAACAAGTGTCATCTTCGTATGGAAAGTGTCATCTTTCTTGGATTTGTTGTTAGCACCAAAGGAGTTGAGGTTGATGAATAAAAGGTTAGAGCCATTAGGGAATGGCCAACTCCAAAGAGTGTCACCGAGGTAAGAAGCTTTCATGGCTTGGCTAGCTTTTACCGACGCTGTGTTAAAGATTTTATCACTTTAGCCTTGCCACTTACCTAAATTGTTAAAAAGAATGTTGGGTTTAAATGGGGGGTAGCCCAGGAGAATGCATTTAATGTCATAAAAGAAAGATTATGCACCGCACCTGATGCGATCCCAATCGAGGAATACGACGAAAACTCGGAATAACACAATTAAAAACTTAGGAAAGATCTAAATCAGATTAAACACGAGAAAACAAGAAATAAAATAACGAAATTAAAAGATAGAATTGACGATAAAACTTTGACCCAATATTCAGGACGTGAGAACGATGCGGAATATGAACCAATATTGGTGAACGTCACAAGGGTTGTCAATTCCTTGATAAGTTCGTTGGATGAACGCCACAAAGATTAAATCTTTGATAAGTTCAAGAAAAGGGAATAACTCAACCTTTCGACAAGAGAATCCTCTCTCAATTTAATCAATAAACTCAAAAATGTTCTTTACAATGATAGAAACTTGATAATATAATGTCAAAAACGCATCTAACCCTAACCCTAGCCGCTAAGAATTAAAAAATGGAAAATAATAATAAAAAAAAAAAAAATAATTAAAAAAAGCGAAAATCTGGTTTCGATTTCAACCGCGCGATCGCATGGTTATAACACGCGCAATTGGGTGGTTAACCTTGAAACTCTCGGATGATTTTTTTGTGCAGTCGCGCGATCGCTCCCTCCTTGGCCTACGCGATCGCGTGGTCTTCCCGGCTGATTCCAATTTCCGTCTCCTTAAAACAACTTGATCCGATTTGATCCTCGACTCGAGCCCAACACAAAAGTTGCTCCTTTTCCCATGTATATTATTATGGAATCTCCCATAGCTTGATTTCTCCTTTGTTCTCTTACCTTGATCACGTCAGCACCTGTATTGACATTACCTAACTTTGACAAAACTTTCGAGATTGAGTGTTATGCTTCAGGAATTGGTATTGGAGTGGCGTTGATACAAGAGAAGAGGCCAATCACATACTTTAGTGAGAAGCTCAACGGGGCCACTTTGAATTACCCAACCTATGACAAGGAGCTCTACGCGTTGGTGAGAGCATTGGAGATGTGGAGTCATTACCTGTGGCCGAGGGAGTTTGTTATCTACACTGATCATGAGTCGTTGAAGCACTTGAAAGGGTAACAAATTAAGCAAAAGACATGCTAAGTGGATGGAGTACGTGGAGACCTTCCCTATGTCATGAAATACAAACAAGGTAAGGATAACGTGGTAGCCGACGCCCTCTCTCGAAGGTATGCTCTTATCTCTACCATGGGTGCCAAATTATTGGGCTTTGAAAGTATTAAGGAATTGTATGTACACGATGTAGATTTTGCAAGTGTATTTGAGTCTTGTGAAAATATTGCCTGTGACATTTTATCGACATGATGGGTTTTAATTTCGCAAGAAAAAACTTTGTGTGCCAAATTGCTCCATGAGAGAGTTGTTGGTTAGAGAGGCTCACGGAGGAGGTTTAATGGGTCATGTTGGGGGTAAAGAGGACTTTGGAAGTTTTACTAGAGCATTTCTTTTGGCCAAAGATGCAAAGAGATGTTAAGAGAATTTGTTCTAGGTGTGTGACGTGTAAGAAGGCCAAATCCAAGGTAGCCACACATGGAGTGTATACGTCCCTACCTATCCCTAGTGAACCTTGGACTGAAATTTCTATGGACTTTATTTTGGGATTACCTAGGTCTAAGAAGGGGAGCGATTCCATCTTTGTGGTTGTAGAAAGGTTTAGTAAAATGGCACATTTTCTTGCTTGCCATAAAACTGATGATGTTATTCATATAGCCGGCCTATTCTTTAAGGAAATAGTACGACTTCATGGGATTCCTAAGAGTGTCAGATAGGGAAGTCAAGTTCCTTAGCCACTTTTGAAAGGTGTTGTAGGGAAAATTGGGAACTAAACTTTTATTTTCAATAACTTGTCATCCCCAAACTGATGGCCAAATCGAGGTGGTTAATAGAACCTTAACACAACTCCTTCGCACTATCATTAAAAGCAACTTAAAGAATTGGGAAGAATGTTTACCTTTCATTGAATTTGCTTATAATCGAAGTGTTCATTCTACTACATATTTTTCTCCATTTGAAATTGTATATGGCTTTAACCTGTTAACTCTTTTAGATTTGATTCCTTTGTCAATTGATGAAAGAGGTAGTCTGGATGGGAAAAGAAAGGCGGAGTTGATCAAATCTCTCCACGAGAAGGTCAAACTCCAAATCGAAAAGAAAAATGAACAATACGCATCTAGTGCTAACAGAGGCAGGAAAATGGTGACATTTGAGCCCGGTGATTGGGTATCGATGCATTTGAGGAAAAAGCGGTTCCCCACGCAAAGAAAATTCAAGCTGCATCCGCGTGGTGATGGCCCTTCCAAATCCTTGAGAAAATTAATGACAACGCCTCCAAGCTTGACCTCCTTGGTGAGTACAATGTATCGGCTTCTTTTAACGTCTCTGACTTATCCCCTTTTGATGCAAGAGAAGATTCGAGGACGAATCATTTTCAAGAGGGAGGGGATGATGAGAACCAAGGAAGTCAACCCACGAATCAAGGAAGTCAACGCTCGATTCATATTCCGGTGGGGCCCATGACGAGGTCAAAGGTCAGAAAGGTTCAAGAGTCGATGGTGAGACTCATTTACAAGCTCCAAAATCAAGTCCAATTGGAAGAGAGCAAAATCGAAGTCAATTACATCAATTTTGAAGCTCAGGCAATTTCAGTCAACTGAAAGTTGCCTTGGTTGGCCGAAAGTCTGCAGGATTTTTAAGGGTAGTCTCAGTCGGGTTCAGTTGATCATCGTTCGACCGAAAGTGTCACTTCGATCGACCGTGTCGGTCGACTGAAACACGCTGAACTTAAAAACATGGGATTTTTGTGCAATTTTGCAATTTTTTATTTAATCCCAATTCTTGTAATATATAAACACTTCCTCTTGACCCAAGAACCCTAGCTCAAGAACATTGATTGTGAATGGTGTCAAGACACTTTGGGTAAGATAAATCTTCCCTTTTCTCTTGTAATTTCTTGGAAGTTATTCAACTTCATTTGAGTAATTATATTCTTGTGATGTTGTTGATTTTCACCACCTTGAAATTTGTTTAATCTTTATCCATTTGACTTGATTCTTTAACCTATGAATTTTGGGTAGGATTTAAATTTGGGTCAAGGTGTATTCATATCGATTTTAGCTTTCTTGAGTCGATTCCAATTAGTTATGAAAATTTTTTGGTCTTTCTATCAAGAGGGTTCACATCACAATCGGACCCGATTTTCTCGGTCAAACCAACAGGTCCGGTTCGACTTTCTAAACATTGCTTATAAGTCGAGGCAACTATTAAGTATTAATCAGCCAAAATCCGTGACAATTTCCTTGATATTTCTAGCCCAAATTAAAATAAACTTTTTGTTAACAATTCAAATACCCTTCTTATTCCTAATGAACACGTTATCAAGATCAGATTAGAAAGGCTGGTTCAACCTACTCTGGTTCCGCCTCATCCTACAACACCACCGTTACTTCTTTGGTTCATCCGATCGATGCATTCACTAAAACGAGAGAAAAATCAATATATAAATTAAAATATGGAAATTAACATTAAATATTACAGATATATAATGGTATAAATACGTCTTGCATGAAAACCCAAGTTTACAAAGTTCCAAAATAGGTTAATTTTAAATTCTTGACTAACTTATTAGTTATCTTCATGTCATACAGATTAATTAACCAAGAGTCAGCTCAAGGGAAACATCGTTGGCTGATGATTCTAAAGCTAATTTCAAAGGCAAAGTGCCCACAGATTCATCTGCTAAGGAACTCGGAAGCCACTTGAAATTGTTACCATCCTCCACCGCTGCCAACTTTTGTTTCTCCTCACCACCCTGAACATATATATATATAGAATAATTAGTCACCGAATTCCCTCATAGATACATTCTCTAAATTTAGATGCATGAGTTTGAGAATGAGTTAAAGAGAAATGTTTGATTATTACATGAGATTTGGAGCTGCTAAGAAAGTCCTTGAAAATGACAGATGTTGAAACATTGAATCCATGTTCATGTCCTTGTTTTCTTTCATCTGATTTCTGTTGGAGTTCTTGCCTAAAATGAATTTCCACAAAATTGTACTTTAGTATTTCTCAGAACACTGAAATATAATGCTACAATGATTTATATGGAAGTTTGACGAATTCACCATATTGCTGGCCTGGTGCAGGTTCTTGGGGCAAACTCCAAACCGTAACAAGTCCCACGGTTTTCGTTGTGGATCATGTTGTTACTGATGAATCCCTGACGGTAATATTGTTGATGGTTTGTTTTCTGGGAATAGAAGGGACCTGAACTGTGTGAACTATTTGAATGATCTGTCGATTGCACAATATTCATGTTCCTACCAGCAGCTTCTGCTTCTGCAACTATAAACCCTATGTTAGGCACTAAGAGATTTCAACTTCCTCTTCAATATATATATTGTCATCTCAAAAGATTAGTACAATGAGATTTAGCTACTTCCTGTTTTTGTTTCCTACTAATTTAAATTCACATTAATTATCTAATACTAATTCATAGAGTAATTATATTCGTCGACGTGGTTACCGACGGAAGTGGACTTATTATCCAATGAATAAAATTACGTCGCAGCTTCATTGGATAAATGAACTTTATTCGTCACCACTCCTAATAAATAGCATTACTCTAGTTATAATGAATGTAGAATAGATATTATCTAATATTGATGTTATTTTAACAACAATACTCTAAGATAATGGAGTTACTTTCACATTGTCCGATGAATAAAAAATATTTCTGAATCGCATTGAATTACGTGATAGGGATCCTACTGTCACCTAACCTCGTGTTAAGTACCATCAGTGCTATATAATATAGCAATAGTTAACTAAAATACTGTTTAAAAAAATCACATCAATAGCAAAGACGTCAAATTTGTGATTAAACGACAAAATTTAACAAACACCAACAAAAATATATAGTCGATGAACACAAACATTCAATGGATGAAACTTTAGAATGATTTTGAAAAGTGATGTGTGTTTTTAATTTATACACACACATATATATATGTAAATTTGTGTATAGATTTATATGATTGGCAATTGTGTGTGTGTGTGTGTTCATACCTTGTAACATCTGCTCATGCTTTGCGCTTCTATACATCTGTCCATGAGAGATTATTAATGAGATATGAGATGACATCCATGAAAATGAAATTATTCCTAAATAGTAAAAACTGATTACGTCATAATACAAAAATTCTTCCATGGTGACAAAGGAGAGGGTTTTTGTCTTCAACCTGAAGGTGACTCTTTACGTGAGTAATTGTTAAACCCTTCACATTCATAAACTCCAGCACCATTTTTGGAGTTGCTCCTACCAAAAAAATAAAATAAACAAAAAATAATAATAATAATTGTTTAATTTCTGATTATTCACACAGTAAAGTTTCTAATTTCTATTTCCATGCACATGCAAATTCATCGAATTTAAAGCTTACTTTCTTCTCCACCGAGTCGCTCAACAGCGTGAACAAAGCATTGATGAAGATCTTGTGTCCATCTCAATCGAGGCATTTTCGACCTAACATAAGGCCTAACACCGACCGGTCGAACCAGCGCGGTCGGGGCCGGCCTATTTTCCATCGCTGGCCACCGTGAGACGGCCCTACCAGAGAACTCATCTCGATCTTTGATGGAGAGGGAATTGGGAGAATCCATTAGAGAATTTTCTTCTTGGCGAGTTAGTCTATGTCACTACAAAAGAGAATAAATATTTGGGATGACTATTGTCATATTTTGTCTATTTGTGCAGCTTTTTAGAGGGTCTCAGGGTCAGTTTAGTCTTTTGAAATTTGATTGTATAGCAGAAAAATTTTCCACGGAATTCTGGACCCTTGGATAAGTTCAAATATGCATTCATGATTAGGTGAAAATTGAGCAGTGAAAACTTTAATTGAAAATTGGGCATCTGAAAAGTGAAATTACCTTTTAGGACATGTGACAAGGACCCCCAATTTCATTTTCAAAACATTCTTATGTAGAAAATTTGAATAAAGATGATTTTTTTCATGACTTTCTACTTCTGATCTGACAATGCAGTATCAGTTACAGCAAACACAAACCTTAGAACACGAGGTTTTCAGTTTTCTCATTCAAGTCCAGTTCAGCATCTTAGCTACCGAGAAACCAGACAATAAAAGGGACAAATATTATTTTTATTTTTCCTTAATTATGATCCTTAATCTTGATTTTCCTCGTTGGATTTGCATCTATTAATTAGTTTACAAACTACACAGTATTACCAAACGGAGGATAGTGGCATAATAATGTGTTACTTTCCCGACTACTTTTCTGGATATTCAAAGCCTGTTTGGTAAAGTTAAAAGTTTTGATTTTTTTTTTTTTTTTTTTTGAACGATGTGTGGTTTAAAAATGTTTGAAAAGTAAAAAATTGTAGGCTTGATTAAGAATGAAGGGTTGAGATTGAATTTGAAAAGTTGAGGCAAAAGTTTTTTCATTTCCAAACAGGCTCTCATAGTTATTATTTCAATATTCGTAGTTTATGTGCTGTGATGAAAATTTTCTTGCTTACCTTTAAAAAAAATATACCCACAACAAAATTTTAAGCTAATTTTAGTAATAAGAATTTATGGGTTTTTTAATATTTGGTGATGTTCAACTACTATATTAATTATGAACGACTGACGGTTACTGCAACAAATTGCAATTAATTATTAAAGGCCAATGCAGAATTTATTGAATAGGAAATTTTATTTATTATGGTAAATATTTGGTATTTGGTAATTTAGTTGGCCTCTTTAGCCTCGTCTTCCCGTAGAGAACATTTGAACCTACTCTACTTAGGCTGTGTTTGATATCGATGGTGAAATTTGGGTGGAAAGAAAATGAATTTCAGGAAATTGAATTCCTAGGAATTTGAAATTTAAGGCTGTGTTTGATATAGCTTGATTTGCCTAGAAAATGTTAAATAATGGAAAATATTTTTTACCTTTTACATTTGGTTGGTGTTTGATTGACAAAATTTGCCTTGAAATTTTTTTTCTTAGTTACAACTATTTAAAGCACAACTACCTCATTTGCCTTGAAAATATTTTCTTACCTATTTGTTTAGAAAACATTTTCCACCTAAGGTGGAAAATTCTTTTGCATCACGTTTGATCATTTTTGTTGTTGTTAATTGGTTTATTTTTTTTCCAGAAATTAACATTATTATTATCAAGTACAAATGAATGAAAAATTAATTTTTTTTTTATTAAAATAGTTAAATTTTGATTTATTTGCCACACAGAATAATGTTAATTAAACAACAAAACTAGAAAAATCTTCTACTTTTTCACCTGGAAAATTAATCTAATCAAACACTTCATTTTGACATTTTCCAGAAAAATAATTTCCAGGCAAATCAATTATTAGAAAATATTTTTTTACCATTTATTTTCCATTTTTTCAATCAAACACAGCCTAAGTGTTTGATTGGTTTAATTTTTTACGTAGAAAAAGTTGAGAATTTTCTAACTTTTATTGTTTGATTGACATCATTTTTCATAGAAAATAAAACAAAATTTAGTTATTTTAAAGTTTAATAATTTTTTTTCAAATTTTTTCATACATTTGTACTTGATAATAATAATATTAATTTGTGAAAAAAAAATCAATTAACAATAAAAAAAAAGAATCAAACGTGACGAAAATGATATAAGATTTTTAATGAAAAATAAAACCTCCCATCCCCCAAGGAAAACGAATTCCTCCAAATTAAACAAGGAAAATATCGAATTTCAAGACAAGATGGAAAATGAATTCCATTGAAAACTTTGACAATTAAACAGCGTAAAAATTGAAAAATCACTTGAAATTTGGATTTTCCATGTGAAAAAAAGGTTTTCAAACACAGCCTTAATGTAATTGTATATAAAATGGGTGATTATCATTTATTAGCGATGATGATAAATAAAATTATTTTTGTGAAATTGTATCATATATGTCATTACAACATAAATGACATTTTATAACATACAAAAGACAACATTTTTAATTGAGTGTTACTAAAGTTCTACTTGAACACATTCTTCTAATAAGTGTACGTTGTCATTGGTTAACATAATTGAAATTTGATAATATTTTTAAATGCATATCGCTAATGTCATATTTTGCAATGCTCATTGATTGTTGCGAAAAAAAATTCATAATTCGCATTTTTTGCATCGTTCATTGATAGTTGTTAAAAGGTGATCTTATAGCAACATTCATTGCCTGTTGTTGGAATAATTAACAATTTATTTCATTTTACAACGTTCGTTTTGACAATCATTCAATATCGAGTATGTGCGATATCTTATAGCAACATTCATTGTCTGTTGTTGAAATAATTAATTGGTTCTTGTTGCAACGTTCATTTTGACAATCTTTCAATATAGCAACATTCATTGTTTGTTTCTAAAATAATTAATTTGTTTCTTTTTGTAATTTTCATTTTGACAATCGCTCAATATAGCAACATTCATTGTTTGTTTCTAAAATAATTAATTTGTTTCTTTTTGTAATTTTCATTTTGACAATCGCTCAATATCCAGTATATGTGCCATGTGGCATCTCTTTATTATCTTAACTTATACACAACGTTGTTAAATATAATATACCAGACAAAATTCTAAGATCATGCCTAACATCTATCTAATTATTAAAAATTGTTCACATTTTAAGCATTTGATTAAAAAACTGTGAGGCGACGGAGTGTAGACAATTTTTAAATTAAGTGATTAAACATATATATTTTATTTGAATTTTACTCTAGATTGCCAAATTAATTTTGTTATTATTTGGTATTCATTTTATTTTAACCTAATAGACAAATTGTAAGTCTTTATCTACATCTGCATCTATCTACACTACTATAAAAAGTATGGATATTGAAGAATCTTTCACATTCCGATTTTACACTCATTTTTTTTTTCCTTTATACCAAATAAACTCTTCTCTCAATTAATTACTTAGGGTACCATCACATATATATGATATATTTAGTTATATATATTTAATTATATACACATTTTATCCTTACACATTTATTTAATAACATTAAATAATTCGTTACATTTATTGTATAACAATTTACAAAATTATAATATAATTTCATATTATTATATTTTCTCATTTATTTAGTATTAAATTAATTTATTAACTAATAATTTACAATGTTGTAATATGATTTAATATTATTATTCTCATGTTACTATCTTTTTCATTTATTTAATTTAATCAACAACAACAACAACAAAAACAACAACAACAATAATAATAATAATAATAATAATAATAATAATAATAATAATAATAATAAAAAATATTTTCATATTATTATATTTTATCATATATTTAGTATTAAATTAATTTATTATCTAATAATTTACAATGTTGTAATATGATTTCATATTATTATTCTCATGTTATTATCTTTTTCATTTATTTAATTTAATCTACATCTACAATAATAACAACAACAATATCAACAATAACAACTACAATAAAAGTGTGAATGAGTGGAAAATCTTTGATATTACATTTAAAATTTAATTTATTTTCATTAAATATTATTAGTTATTATTTTAATCTACAATACATTTAGATATTTTTATCTTTTGTCAATAACACTCTTAAATTTTTATTAAAATAATTAATTAATTCATAAGAAAAAATTAATTATATGTTAATTAAGAATATAAATAAATAATTTCAAAACTAAAATTTTAGTTTAAACTTACATTTTTTTTATTTAAAAAATATGCTCTCTATATTAATTTTTCCTTGTCATTCATCATTTACGAAAGACGTGCGAAGCACGTGTTTATTATTAGTATGGTAAAAAGAATGATAACAAATTAATTAAACCATATTTATTTCTCGTGACTATGCAAGAATTAAAATGAAAGTCGAAAAAATAATAGGAAAGGACAATTTAGAGGCGGGGCTGACATAATCGTATTTCTAATGCATCTCCTTAGGGAAACATACCAAAAATCCTAAAATTCCCAAGTCTTGATTCTGAATAGCATTCCTCCCTCTAATCTGGCTGGAATTTAAGTGACATAAATTGATAATTAATTTTCGTAAATTCTACGTTCATCGAACCAAAACCGAACCAATCATAAAATTACACATTTAATGCGTCTATCGCACGCCGTTCCCTTGGTGACGACACGTCTACCGCTAGATGTCACAGCCGTAACAAGACAGCGTCAACTGTAGTGGAATTCTAAGGTTCTTACGTTCGCAAATTTTAGAATTTTCTTCATTCCGTGTGCCAAAATTAATGAACCGGGAATCGAATTGCATGTTGGGACTTGGGATAAAATGCAGACGTGGTTTCAAAGTTGGGGGGGAAGAGGGGAAATATTCGCGAAGATGGAATATATGGATTGTTGGAGGCATGGATGGGTGTCATTTGACGGTTTCGGGCATAGGTGTAAAAGAGATAAATTATGGCAAAAAAAAAAAATTGACTTAAAAGATTTATTTCTCATTTGTATTTTAAATTAAAAAAAATAAAAAATCAGAAGTACGATTGAATACTTGTTACTTATTTTAAAGTATATGCTAACATAATTTTTAGATAAAAATATCATTAGGATAATATGTGCTAATTAATAGAAGGTTTATAATTATTAAGTTGAGAACAAAAGTGTGACGATGAGTTATGGACTTTTAATGTAATTAGCGTGTCATTCATACTATGCACGAAAACTATCGTATGCAATATATATATAACACTTCATTTAATAATGTTTTTATGTATACATCACTTTGCAATTTTTAAGTAACACATACATTGATAATTAATTTATATATGACTATTCACGATTTAATAAATGTAATATATACATATATAATAAAGAAAGAACATAAATATATACATAAAATAACAAATTTGATGTATAAATATCATTAACTTGTGAACAAAATAGACATTACAAATTGTTGAAAAAATCCTTATATACCACATTTGTCATCTTATTTGTCAAGAGACCATCGTTATCACAAATTAAAATCTAAGTTCATCACGGCTTGTCACTCTAGAAACAGCAACATATAATTGTTCATGACTGAAAATTAGCCGTTTCAAAAACAACCCAACCTGAAAAGGCGATTGTTCCTAACTTTTGTTGATGATCATTACATACGACACAATTACAGGATATTTCCTTCTTGTGAATTTAAATAGCAACCTAGGGTCTGATGAAGCCAACGACGTTCTTGGAATGAGGACAGTACCACTAGCATTGCTTCCAACAAGTATTTTTGCTTTAAGCACGTGCTTTCCAAGCCTAGTAATAATCAATCTAGCCCTTGTTTGGTAGGGATTAAAGTCTAAATTCTAACCTAAGTTAAAATCAATAAAATTGAATATAAAAAATAAAAATAAAAAAATTGACGCATGCACCTTTTAACGCTTAAGCTCAGTTTAGATCGTTTGAGTATCTCCAATGAATTCTTTATATTTAAGGAGCATATTCTACGCAATAGAGACCATCTTTAAATTTAAAGAGCAAAATTTTTGATATAGTCCAACAAACTCTTTATTTTACTGTTTCATAAAATATTTATTATCACTTTATTTTTAGTTAATACAAGTATTTTTACACGTGCGATGCACGAAATATCTATTTGTGATAGTGATTTCGTTCAAAATTTATGAAAATATATTAATTATACAATCATATCAAATAAAAATATTGTACAATAACATTTTAATACAAGATTTGGCATGCCAGAAGACCTTAAGCTTCAATTAATGATTCGGCAAGCCAAAACACCTTATCCCAATTAAAAATTCAGGTGTGTGAAGATTTTACAACACGTCTACATTTGCATATGAACTGCACGTTGAATCAGAACTTAGATAAGTTCTAAATTCCCCTGAACTAAGTGATATCACATATTCATTCACAGATTAAACAACATCTAGAGTAGGTGCTAGGGTAGCACTTCCTTGCAAATGAGACATGTCAGCCAACTCGCATGATAGCCCAGGATATGTACTATAAACAATTGCTTCCACTGGATCGTCAAAAACACTTATCAACATATCATTCAGAATCTCAATTTTCATATGAATTTTTCTTTTAAAAAAATAATTAATAAATAAATAAATTCTGTTTGCCCTTGTTTGGTAGTGATTAAAATATAAATTCTAATCTAAGGTAAAATCAACAAATAATTTTAACCACGTACTTCATAGAATTCACAATTCTTTAACCACACATTTCAACAATTTTTACCAAAATTTACTAAAAATTGATTTCCACCCTCACAAATAAGGGCTTAATATAATTACCCCACAATGATTGTTAATAAATCCTACAAGTCCATATTTTACAATTTTTTAAAACTAGACTAGACAATTGATCATTGAAAGCACATAACCCTTTTTGTTGTAAATGGGTCCAAGAATTGGCCATTCAAAATGACTAGAACCCAATTAGCATTTCCAATCATATCCCGTTTTGGGGAGATGCCCCATTATTTGGAGGTTCTCACCCTCCAACCACATTCGTTTTCAGGAAACCAAAATGGGAATGGCGTCCATGGGTGGATGGATTTGGGGTCCAAAATGGCATTTCAATTATTTACAAAAATGCCATTTGGCCCAACTTTCTATCCTTTTTTTTTTTTCTCTCTCTCTTTTATTAATTCATCCAAAATATTGAAATGTCTTTCATTTTATTTATAGAAATGCCATTTTGGCCTTTTAAACATTTTTCTATTTTCACTATTTTTTATTTTTATTTTTCAAAGTTAGTTAATTCTTTTTATTTTTTATATTCAATATGTATTTTTTTAAGACAATATATTTTTTTAGTTTTCTCTAGTTTTCATGTATTGTTTTAGAAAATTTATTTGATTTAAGTAGCTTATTGTGACACCCCGTCTACTAATTAGGAAGTTATTATGGGATATTAAAACCTTAATGACTTAAATATAAGAATAACCATAATTTAGGGACTAAGATGTAAATTTCTAAATTTCAGATTTTTGGGGATCTGCTACAGTACCCGAAATTCTGCTATTTTTCATAGAAAGATTTTATGCTTTGAATTGGTCAAGTATGAATTTATGAGATGGATATAATCATTTCACAATTTGGGCACATTTAACCTTGATTTCCTCAACCTCATTTCACGCCATTTAATTTATATATATATATATATATATATATATATATATATATATATATATATAGCATGTGCTTATAAGACATAAGTGAAAAGAGCATGTTTTACAAAATTTGTCCAAATTAGAACCACCATTACCTCACCTTAACTAATAAAGGATTTAATTACCTATTTGACTTATGGAATAGGGCAATTGATTTGGTGCCAGAATTCACCTCCTTTACAAATTCAAAATACCTCCTTTTCTATATAAGTACACCTCATTCCTAGGGAAAATGGAGACCACACATGTTCACTTGCACACATTATCAAGGAGCAATAATAAGAGTTTTTTCTAAGTGGGTTTATAAGAAGATTTGAATTTCCTCCCTTTGCATAAAATTACGGTAAGTATGTTTATCAAGTGATCTATTAATTTCTCTTATTATTTGTGTTAATTCAAAAATCACAAGTTCTATGGATCAAGTAAGGACCCCAATATGTTATTTTAAGATAGTCGAATTAAGGACTCTAATAAATTATGAAACGGGGTCGGAGATAGTAGTACTACACGCTCCATTGTAAGATAAGTATGATTCAATCCTTTTAATTGATACACGTAATATTAGAAATTAGACAACATATTTATTGAGATTTATTCTCACCCCTTCCCTATGTTTCCCCCCTTACAGGAAATTGATGATTTGTGGAGATCGGATGTGAGATGGCTAGTAACATGGCAAATAAAAGGGAACATCAAGTTTATTTTTTTATAAAGTTGAATAAATAAGTTTTTCTGTAATAAACATTAGGTCATGCATTTGTTTTACTATGTTTTATGTATTTGACTCTATTGTTTTAAACAATGATTAAATTTTAATTTTTTTTATTAACTATGTTTATCCTCAAGATATGATTTTATTGGCACTCGAACAATAGAAATTTTGGGGCGTCACACTTATGTATTTTTTTCTTTACTTATATTGATTTTTTTTCACAAATTTGATGAAGTTAAGGAAAATGTCATCTGTATGAAATTAATTTGTGGAAATAATATAATATTCTATGTGAAGCGTAAATTCGAGAATAATAAATTGAAAGAGGTCGCAAGCATAGAACGGGTCACACATAAAATTTCACATTGAAAATAAAAATTACACGATTCGATGCATGGAAGCAACAAAATAACATGACACATATCTAAATTACGAACTTATTTGACAGGGATGAATAATAGAACTTATTGTACGAAAACACAGATTATGCAACAGACGCAATAAATAAAAAACATGACAAATAACACATATGAGCGATCAACCCAGTTATATGATCTAGTATTCTGGAAGATCGTCACATGATGCCCCGAGGTTCACAAACAGGTTGTTTCCCTACTTTGTTATATTAACCTGCGAGTTTCCTTTGCTCATGTCTTTTATTTTTTCCTTTTTTGTTCTTCTATAGGATCTATCGGTTTGTTGGTGTTTACGAGTTTCATTTCGTGTGATAATAATGAATATAATTATTTCGATGTCTCCTTCAATTCATATACGTGATTAACAAAACATCATTATATAATTTATTTTTTATCTAATAATAAATGATTATTTTTTAAATACGTCCCAATCTGTAATTAAGTAATTTTCACAAATATATTAAATGGTTGATATTAGAATTTATATTTTTAAGGATATATTATTTATATAGTTGGATATTGAAAATTATAAGAAATAATATATTTTATTAGGTGTGGGCTCAATATAGGGTTTTTGGATTGGAGAGGTTTTCAAAATTGAGTTTGCAAAACTCCAAAATGGCACCTTGGATTGGAGGTGCCCTTAGGTCCAAGAAATGGCTCCAAGAAAATTGAATATAAAAAATAAAAATAAAAAAATTGAAACATGCACCTTTTAACGCTTAAGCTCAGTTTTGATCGTTTGATCATCTCGAATGAATTCTTTATAATTAAAGAGCATATTCTACGCAATATTCTACTACGTAATAGAGAGCATCTTTAAATTTAAAGAGCAAAATTTTTGACCTAGTCCAACAAACTCTTTATTTTACTCTTTTATAAAATATTTATTATCTTTTTATTTTTAGTTAATACAAGTATTTTCACACGTGCGATGCACGAAATTTCTGTTCAAAATTTATGAAAATATATTAATTATACAATCATATCAAATAAAAATATTGTACAACAACATTTTAATACAAGATTCGGCACGTCAGAAAACCTTAAACTTCAATTCATGATTTGGCAAGCCAAAACACCTTATCCCAATTAAAAATTCAGGCGTGTGGAGATTTTGCAACGCGTCTACATTTGCATATGAACAACACGTTGAATAAGAACTTAGGCTATGTTTGTTTGCATGAAATTTTCCAAGGAAAATCAAAAAAATTTCATACTTTTCAAGTTTAGGCTGTTTGATGATCTTTTTTTTTCCAAGAAAAATATTTTCCATCTTGGTGGGTCCCGCGCCTCTTTTCCTCAATTTGGTGGAAATTATTTTCTTTAGCTTTTGGTAAGAAAATGTTTTCCATGTTAGATGGAAAATGGTTTTGCACCATGTTTGATAAGCTTTGTTGTTGTTAATTAATTTATTTTTTCCTAAAAATAATATTATTATTATCAAGTCCAAATGTGTTAAAAAAGTTTAAAAAATAAAAATAAAATTGATTAAAATAGCAAAAAAAAAATTATTTTCCATGGAAAATAATAATAATCAAACAACGAAACTTAGAAAATTTTCAGATTTTTCCACCTAGAAAATTAAACCAATCAAATACTTTCAATTGATTTTCCTCGAAAATATTTTCCAAGCAAAATCAATTCCTTGAATTTTTTTTTATTTCCACCCATTTTTCACATTCGCAATCAAACACACCCTAAGATAAGTTCTAAATTCCCCTGAACTAAGTGATATCACATATTCATTCACATATTAAACAACATCTAGAGTAGGTGCTTGGATAACACTTCCTAGCAAATGAGACATGTCAGCCAACTCGCATGATAGCCCAGGATATGTACTACAAACAATTGCTTCCACGAGATCGTCAAAAACACTTATCAACATATCATTCGGAATCTCAATTTCCATATGAATTTTTCTTTAAAAAAATAATAAATAAATAAATTCAGTTAGCCCTTGTTTGGTAGTGATTAAAATCTAAATTCTAATCTAAGTTAAAATCAACAAATAATTTTTATCAAATACTTCATAGGATTCACAACTGTTTAACCACACATTTCAACAATTTTCACCAAAATTTATTAAAAACTAATTTCCCCTAAGGGCTTAATATAATTACCCTACAATGACTGTTAATAAATTCTACAACTCCATATTTTACAATTTTTTAAAACTAGACTAGACAATTGATCATTGAAAGCACGTAACTCTTTGTGGAAATTACATATACTCATGTTTTATAAGAACCAAATTGAAATATGAGAAAAAACTTATAAACCTTCAAAAATCATGCTTTAATTAAGATTCAAATAATTAATTAATAAATTAAAACAATATATAATTAAATTATTATTCAACCCTATTCCAATCTCACACAACACCACACAAAACCCTAACTATCTATATCTATATTCCATCCCCTTGTTCAATTAGTTCTTCAAACCCAAATGCCACCTTCTTCCCACCACCCCGTTGGCTCTGCAACTGGTTTGAACATCTCCGGAAAAATCACCCCTAGAAGCGGCGATTTCAGGGTAACTGCGACGGCGCTATTTCCTAGAGGCAACGGCTACTCCTCAGACCACCACCACCTCCTCCTCCTTCCACCCACGGCCACACCTCCATTTCAACGGCGATTTGAAGGTAACCGTGACGCCTCTATTTTCCTAAAGGCAATGGTACGTGGTGCAATATGTGTATGTCTTCGATCTGGTGTTCTAGTGCATGTAAGCGGTGGTGCTTCTTTGATCTACTGGTTTGGGGCTTCGATCATGTGGTATTTTTGCAAGTAGTGGTGCCGCAGTGCCGGCGGGAAGTGGTGGTGACAGTGGTGAGGAAGGAAGTGAAATTTTGGTTATTGGAATTTGAAGATGGGGTGCGGGCGGCGATGGTGGTGGAGGCGGCGTTGACGTGGAGGCGGCTGACGAAAACTTTTTAGTTTTTGTACACTCTCGTTAAGCCTCTTTAGTATTTCTGACTGCTTAATCAAATTCATGTTAGGGCTTATGGTGGTAGATCAGATTGAGATCATATTGGTGAATGGATTTGTGGGGGAAGTATGGTAAATGTTGTTTTAATTTGAAGCAATTTTTAATTTGAATACTTACCCTATAGGTGGCGGTGGCGGTGGCGGTGTTGCGGCGTGGAGGTGGTGTTGAGATGACATTAGTTGAGAACTGTGAGGTGTATGGTTGATGAAAACAGTAATGGATATTGTAACCTCAGAATAATTAGATAGATGTGACTTAAATGTTTACCTAAATAATTGACAAGTTATAATTTAATAATTTAATAAGTTTTGACCTAAAAATAAGTTGTGTTCAACTTGTAGCGACCGAGAATTTTTACGCAATTTAATAATTATTTCAAATTTTCAAAAATCGTGCCACTGCGATCTCACCCATTTTTAAGTTAACGTCACGACGCGTTCGTCTAGCCAAGTCAAGAAATATCAAGTTCGTTCGATTTTAAATTAAATTTCGAATTTCCCAAAAATTTATTATTTTATTTATTTATTTAAATTATTATTTTCAAAATCATTTTAAATCCCAAATTAAATCAAGCTCATTTCATCATATTATTTTCCGACCCAGTTGATTCACGCGTATTATTTTTCTCGAACTACGTGCATTGCTTGTCAAGATTTCACACCACCAACTCCCACCTATCACATCAATCCCATACAATACTCTCACATTTCCCAACCCCTCTTTATACACCACCACACCCCACAACCCTGATCCAACAAACCCAATTTGCATTTCCATTTCCTCATCAACCTCTGATGAGGTTCGAAGCGCGGAAGAAACGCCGGAAAGTTCCGAACTCAGGTTGTGGTTGGACGGATGAATCATGACCCGATATTCACGACGCGATGGCTGGAAGATGCGGAATAAAGAACCACGACTTTCGAAACGCCACAAGGAATTGCTCAATCTCCTTGATAAGTCCCTGATTTGAACGCCACAAATATTCTCAAGAAATATTTGATAAGTTCGGTATTTGAACGCCACAAGAAATATTCTTGATAAGTTCGAAAAACATAGGAATCCACCTATAACTTTTATTGAATCCTCAATAAAAACTGTTTATATCAAAATCAAGTCTCAAGTCTCAATTACAATGAATGGAAAAAGTGTATAAATAAGCAAAATAACATAACCGTTAATTTACTCAAAATAGAATTCTAATTAAATTAGAATACTAAATTAGGAAAATAACCTAAAAACCAAAATGGAAACAAAATAATTAAAAATCCTATAATTATGGAAATATATTAAATTTCCGTCTGCATAATTGATTTGTCAATTTGAAGCCCCAAACGATGGAATTTGGCCCTAAAATCAATGGGCTCAAGGGCTTTTGCCCATGAGTTTTGCTTAGTGGCCCATTTCTACTTGAAAAACACATATTATCCATCCAATTCGGATATGGTTGACTGGACTGCACTTTTATTTTGGCTTGAATATTTAATTTTCTGTCAAGCCTGCTATGACTCCGATTGTCGCGGGTCGGGAACACATCAACCTCTCCCTTCACGCAGCCATTACCATGCGGCCAAGACCAACCATTGCAGCTACTCATCGCCCCACCAGTCCACTGCCAACCCGCCACCTCCATCTCCATAGCCCAAGCACCGTCACCACCCCAGCAGCCACCACCACTTCCCGTTCGTGTACTACCACTGCAAGCAGTCACCATCACCTCGACCAAACATCAGCTTCACCACTCCAAGCCGTCACCATAGCCACCTCCAGCTCACCTCCGTCTCCATCGCCCAACACCAACGCAGCCACCACCACTTTCTGCCTCACCACTACACCGCCACATTTCCACCGCAACACCACCGCACAACCCATCGCCTCCTCTGCACAACCTCAACCAAATCCATAACCCAAACCCAATGAAAAACTCAAGAAACCCAGAAATAGACTTAACCCAAACAACTGCACAAAATCCTTTTTCTCAAACCCCAAATATGATCCTCTTCTTGGTCCCTCGCTCGCCGCCACCTGCCTACGGCGTTTCGCCGGCCAAACCACCGGCTGAAGACCGGACTTGCGCTAGGTGCGCCTCCGTCGCACCTCCGTCCCTTTTCTCTCTTCTCGCTTAACGACCAGAGAGAGAATGTGATTTGTTTTTTTTAATAATTTGATTTTTGAAAATTGCCTCACCAATCCCCAGCCTTCTAGTATGATTTTATTCTAGTACCAAGTTTTGCTGATTATTTATTTCAGCCTCTCAATTCTTAAAATGTTTATTTCAGTCCCTAACCTCAAGTTATTTTCACAAATCAGTCCCAAATCCTTACACCTTATCATTCTAGTCACAAGTGTTGAAATTGTCAATTTTAGTCCCTTTAGTTTTTAAATTTTACTTTGAGTCCCTCGAGTTTTAAAGTTATTTAATTTAGTCCTTTTGGTTTTAAAATTAATCATTTCAGCCCTTATGTTTTTAAATGGTTTTAATCAGCCACTTCATTTTTAAAATCAATTATTTCAGCCCTATAGTTTAACATTCGTTTTGAGCTTCAACCCAACTTTTGAAAATTTACATTTTAGTCCCTCAACTTTTAAAGTATTCATTTTAGTCCCTCAACTTTCAAATTACTCATTTTAGTTCCTCAACTTTCAAAGTATTCATTTTAGTTTCTCAACTTTCAAATTACTCATTTTAGCCCCTCAACTTTCAAAGTATTCATTTTAGTCCCTCAACTTTCAAATTACTCATTTTAGTCCTCCAACTTTCAAATCATCAATTTCAGTCCCCAAATTGTAATTTATCATTTTAACTATAAATTTCAAAAGACTAATTCGACTTAATCTTCTAATTGGCTAGACGAGACGTAAGAAGATTTGAAAGATTGAAGTCATTCCCGCTCAACCACACTTGTTAAGTTTAAGGTAGACTCGCCCCTATTAATTGATTTAAATTATGATTGCGTGTGAATGTGTATGTTATGTGACTTATGTGAAAGTCATTTTTATGAAAAGAGACGAGAATGTATTTCTTCGGAAATATTTATGTTGAAATGAGAATATATTTCTTATGAAATATTTATGTTGTTATACTTGTCATAACTTATGTGCTTTTATGCATGAGAAAAGAAAGAAGAGAATATCTTGAAAGATAAATGATGATGTTATGCATAACGTATGTGTCTTATGTGCACGAGAAGAAAGAGCAACCCACACCCTATAATTTTAAACAGCCTATGATTTTCAAATAGAAGCCATGTGCTTTAATACACGAGAAGAGCAACCAACACCCTATGATTTTAAAGAGCCTATAATTTTCAAAGAGAAGTCATGTACTTTAATGCACGAGAAGAGCAACTCACACCCTATGATTTCTAAAGAGTCTGCATTTACGTGTTCAATTATATTGTAGATTAATTAATTGGCGATGAGCCTACTGAGTATTTCTATGAAATGCTCATGTCTATTTTTAACAACATTTGCAGATTTCGGAGAGGGTGGCAAGTGATGGATGATTGTAGCAATAGTCGTTAAATGGTTGAAAATCTTATTTTAATGATTCGTACTTCCAAACATTGGATAATTTTGAGAATTTCAGTTATTTGAGAAATTACGAAATTGTCAATTGTTTTACAATATTAATGGCTCGATTTATTATTTCGAATTGTTTCATAAAAGTTTTAAACTTTATCGACCATTATAGTTTATTTAATGTTGCCAAAAATGAATTTCAGTTATTTCTTCCGCTAAAATATTATTTTAAAAGTTAGATCAGACGATGACGTGGTGAACCGGATATTTAGAAATCGGGGCGCTACAGCTTGGTATCAGAGCCAGTCTGTGTTTCTGTAGACTGGCAAATTTTCAAAAAGAAATTTCAAGGAACATTTTACACTATTTAATTATTATTGATGAAGATTGTCACTGCCATCATTCGTCCCACCAACTCTGAGGTAAAGAAGTTTATGATGTTTAACGTTATTTCAGTATTTCAGATACTTATTTTAATGATTTATGAGAAATAATGAAGAGAAAGAGAAAGAGATTGTATCCGAATAAGAAAGAAAGAAAGAAATGAGTTTCGGAGCATAACGAGAAATTTTATCCGAATCAGAAAGAAAGAGAACGAGTGTTGAGCATAATGAGAATAATATGATTTAACAATGATTTTATAATAATTTTTGTTCTCGAACTTAGAAATGATGAACCCTACCTGGACTTTGCATAATTGATTTTAGACATGACACCATTTACGAGAAGTCAACAGAAAGGATTAGACAATATTTTCGGAATACTTATCATTTAGACTAATACCTCATGTTAAGATATATGACCACACTATTGACTACTGTGCCGCACGTTATGAGGCCATGGCTAGTGATTTTAAAGCAATTGTTTCTAAAGTTCATTAGTCACTTATTATCGACATTTTCAGTAAATCAACGAGAAATAGCAAGCCAGTTTTATGAAGTTGTGATGAGATGTTGAGATTATGAGTAATATTATTTTATTGAGACTTTTATGAGAAGAATTATGAAATTTGAGATTTAAAGTTTTGATTCTTAATTATTGGGAATTAAGGACTTGATATTGTGCTTGAGTAAGTGGATTATTCCTCTATTTTGAGAGAAATTTATAATGTTGTTTGGTCTTGTAATTAAGAAATTTTAGAACTATGATTTGTGGCATATGTTTATAAGTATGACTAATGAGTGGTCATTTGAGCCAATTAATGTATTGAAGAAAGTGATATTGTGATATTGGAAACTATGATTTGAAATTGTTATGTTGAGGAATTATGAATTGATTTTTCTGGGATATTTTGGTGGGATTGAAGTTTGTGGAATTATTATTGGTTATGAAGTATACCTATAGGTTGGATAAGTCCAAATTACAAGGGAGACTCTGTCTAGAATTTTATCATTTTGAGTTAAGAGCATGATATGGTAAACAACCCACTAAGAGAATTGAGGTTAGATTTGCAAGTTCATTTACACCCCAAGCAAGATTTAGTAAATGATAAAAAGGGATAATGACTCTTGAAATATTTTTAGCTTCTTCGAAATATAATCATTTTTGTAATGGATATAGTTACATTGAAATGCTCTCCTTGTTTCACAATTTCAAAAACAAGATGATGTATACAACTACTGGGATATCAAGGTATACATGGAGTTATGTGATGACTTGATGCATACATTGAGAAATGTCAAGTTATATTTTGAAAGATGAGTGAAGACAAATATTATGACATTATTGGGAAGAATCTTAATTATTCTTGGGAACAAATTGATCATTAGTAAGGAATGATCACTTGTATTGGAGAATATTAGAAATTATGATGGTATGTGATAATACTGTTGATTTATTTGAAAGTTGATCTGGTAGATGATGTGTTAAAGATTTGGTTATTTACATGCAATATGATTAATTTGAAAAGTCAGTTATCATGAATGAGAGATATTGGAAATATTTTATGGTGGGATGCCTTAAAGGAGTAACCATTTATTCAAAGTGAGAAATTGGGGACATGTGATTGAATGTTTGGAATTATGTGAGATAATGATGATTGTCATAAGGTCATTTGAATATAAAAGGTACAAGAGATAATTATAAGGAATAATGTGATTGCTCTTATAGTGAGAACTGAAGTGATGATGTGCGTGATTATGAAATAAGTTGACTTCTCATGAATAAGTTATGTTATATTTCGTCCTAAGTGGAATTCGAAGAAAGATGAGTCTCAGTCATGGAAATGAATCAGGGTTTCCTCGTAATGTGAATGATTCACTGATGTACATTAAGTTTTCGTTGATGATACTAGAAGATCATGAGAGAAAATTGTTGGATGAAATTGATGAAAGAAATTTTACCAGGTCCTAAATTTGTTCAAGTATTGCAGAAGTAATGCATGTGATCGGAGGAAAAGTTTATGATAAGATCATACATTGAAATTTTGGAAATTGTTACTAATAGTATCTTGGTTTGAAAATAAGAAATGAAATTTTATGTATTTGTCCTTGTGGATAGAATTTGTGGAAAATGGGGATCAGACTTCACAGTGATGACTTATTATGGAGTTGTGTACAGAAAGAGTGACATATGGCAGAATCCAAGATTTATTTAGTTTAAGAGATTGATATATAATCTTAGTGAGCAGATTGACGTATAAGGTTCACGTGATAGATATGATGTTATTATCTTGTAATCTTAGAGAGATTGATATGATTATGTGAGGTCATATGATACGATGATAAGTGACATGTTACATGATTACTACAAGATAGGGTGACTAGACGGTTAATAGATGTTATGGTTATTCCGTGAAGAATTGTGTGAATATATATGGAGTCAATTGATCTCATTTTGATGGTTTATTGCATTATGGTGAAATATTACCTACGATTGGAAATTTTCATTTTGAGTCATAATATATGGATTTAATTAAATTTTGGTGATGCAGTCTCGATTACTTATCATCGGTTGTACTTTAGATTTAAGCAAGGTATTTTGCTACAATAATGGAAAACCTAAGATGATCAGTTGTGTGACTTTTACTTATAATGGAAGTTGTACCTTTGGGTTAAGTAAACTTGATGAGAAATCCTATATGATTCACAGAAGTCTTATTCAATGGTGATAGACTTAATCAGAGTATTGTTCAAAATGTGACATGAATTGAAATTTTGGGAGAACAGGGAAAATTGTATCTTGAGCTTCAGATTGGGAAGTTAGTGAGGTTTCTTAAGTTGAGAGTATCATATCCGATCCTTATGATGCTGCTTTAAGTTAGTACCTTAGTCCTCAGCTAGAATGAGTATATGATATCAAGTACTTGATGCATGATTTAAAAGTATGAACTAAAGGATTTAAGTTTGAATTTCTCCAATTTTGAAAAGGAAATTTCAGATGAGTTTAGAAATGATTACGTTTGTAAATCCTTTCAGAAAGATTCTGCCAAGTTTGGGTTGTATTCAATATTTTGGAATTGATACTTCGTTTCTAAATTTTGGATAATAAGGTTTTATTTTTTGATCAATCTTCTTAATTTTTAGTTTAAGCATTGGAATGATTGATATTTGTATCGTGGATTCGATATCAGTATAGATCCTTGAAAGGTTGGAGATAGAAGGTTAATGAATGAGTTTATAAGTTGGATAATGTCGGATGATTGATTGAGTTCTACACAATAGCTATCAAGCGTCTTTCGTATAGCTTTGTATGATGTACAGATATATATTAGAGAGGTTGTTCGATTTCGTGGATTGCTAGTATCCATTTTTCAGATAGAGATCCGAGGATTTTCCCTTGACATTTTGGAAAAGTTTACATGTGGTAATGGGTACTAAATTAAATTTTAGTACTGCCTACCATCTCCAGATTCAGACATTGAAAGATATGCTTAGGGCATGTGTTCTAGACCCAAATGGTAATTGAGAGACACATTTTCTATCAGTAGAGTTTGCCTACAACAAATAATTTTCGAGCTACCATTGGTATGGCACCCTATGAAGCTTTGTATGGACGGCGATGTCGATTGCCAATCGAGTGGGATGAAGTTAATGAGAAGAAATTATTGGGTTCAGAATTAATTGAGAGAACATTTGATGCTATCGAGAAGATCAGATTACGGATTAAAGCTACCCAAGACAGACAGAGAAGCTATGCCAATCAAAGAAGAAACTAATAGTTTGAGATGGGAGAGAAAGGGTTCTTGAAAGTAGCTCCTATGAAGGGTAATTTTTGTGTCGGCAGGAAAGGGAAATTAAGGCCTCGTTTCATCGGACCATTTGCAATAATAGAGAAAGTGGGTAATGTGGCTTATTGTTTGGCTTTGCCACCAGAACTTGCAGCTGTTTACAATGTTTTTCATGTTTCTCTATTGAGAAAGTATGTTTATGATCCTAATCATGTGGTGAATTATAAGTCTCTTGCAGTTTAGAAAGATTTGACTTATGAAGAGGCACCTATGTGCATAGTAGAGAGAAAAAGTCCATGTCTTAAGAAGTAAAGATGTTCCTTTAGTCAAAATCCAGTGGGGTAGACACAATAGTAATGAGGCTACTTGGGAAAGAAAAGAGGAGATTCTAGCCAAGTATCCAGAAATCATAGATCGAGTAAGTTTAATTTCGAGGACGAAATTATTTTAAGAGGGTAAGGTTGTAGTGACCGAGAATTTTTACGCAATTTAATAATTATTTCAAAGTTTCGAAAATCGTGCCGCTGCGATCTCACCCATTTTTAAGTTAATGTCACGACACGTTCGTCTAGCCAAGTCAAGAAATATCGAGTTCGTTCAATTTTAAATTAAATTCTGAATTTCCCAAAACTTTATTATTTTATTTATTTATTTAAATTATTATTTTCAAAATCATTTTAAATCCCAAATTACGTCAAGCTCATTTCATCAGATTCTTTTCCGACCCAGTTGATTCAAGCGTATTATTTTTCTCGAACTACGTGCATTGCTTGTCAAGATTTCACACCACCAACTCCCACCTATCACATCAATCCCATACCATACTCTCACATTTCCCAACCCCTCTTTATACACCACCACACCCCACAACCCTGATCCAACAATCCCAATTTGCATTTCCATTTCCTCATCAACCTCTCCCTTCACGCAGCCATTACCCTGCGGCCAAGACCAACCATTGCAGCAACTCATCGCCCCACCAGTCCACTGCCAAGCCGCCACCTCCATCTCCATAGCCCAAGCACAGTCACCACCCCAGCAGCCACCACCACTTTCCCGTTCGTGTACTACCACCGCAAGCAGTCACCTCGACCAAACATCAGCTTCACCACTCCAAACCGTACAAAATTGATTTCACAATTTGTGACCTTAAATTATAGGCATTGTGACTTAAAAGTCAATTCGATTTGTGACCTAATATTTTGTTAATTCGTGATTCCGAAATCATTTGTCACCTAAGAGATTTGCATTTTGTGACTTGAAATTACACAAAATTGTGACCTTAATATATATAATTAATAAAAAAAAATTAATCATTTAATTTAATTAATTAAAATTAATTAGAACCTGATTTTTAAAATTATACATATTTAATCTTATTTTTGAAATATACATATTTAAAAGTCTTATTTATGTATTTTTCCCTAACTCTTTTTGTTGTAAATGGGCCCAAAAATCGTCCATTCAAAATGACTAGAACCCAATTAGCATCTCCAATCATATCCTGTTTTGGGGAGATGCCCATTATTTGGAGGTTCTCACCCTCCAACCAAATTCCTTTTGAGGAAGTCAAAATGGGAATGGCGTCCATGGGTGGATTTGGGGTGCCAAAATGGCATTTCAATTATTTACAAAAATGCCATTTGGCCCAACTCTCTATCATTTTTTTCTCTCTTTTATTAATTCATCCAAAATATTGAAATGTCTTTCATTTTATTTATATAAATGTCATTTTGACCTTTTGAACATTTTTCTATTTTCACTATTTTTTTATTTTTTTTCAAAGTTAGTTAATTCTTTTTATTTTTTAAATTCAATATATATATTTTTTAAGACAATATATTTTTTTTAGTTTTCTCTGATTTTCATGTATTGTTTTAGAAATTTTATTTGATTTAGGTAGCTCATGTATTATTTTTCTTTATTTATATTTATATTTTTTTCACAAAATTGATGAAATTAAAGAACATGTGTATGAAATTAATTTGTCAAAATAATATCATATTCTATGTGGACCGTAAATTCGAGAATAATAAATTGAAAGAGTTTGCAAACATAGAACGGGTCACTTATAAGATTTCACATTAGAAATAAAAATTACACGATTCGATGCATGGAAGCAACAAAATAAAATGACACATACCTAAATTACGAACTTATTCGACACGGAAGAACAATAGAACTTATTGTACGAAAAACATAGATTATGCAACGGACGCAATAAACAAATAGCATGACAAATAGCACATATGAGTGATCGACCTGGTTATATGATTTAGAACTCTGGGAGATCGTCACGTG
Organism: Ligustrum vulgare; assembly: GCA_963555705.1. NCBI lineage: Eukaryota > Viridiplantae > Streptophyta > Magnoliopsida > Lamiales > Oleaceae > Ligustrum > Ligustrum vulgare. The sequence continues at coordinate 34,687,176 of OY743190.1, read as the reverse complement.
ATGCCCCGAGGTTCACAAACAGGTTGTTTCCTATACTTTGTTATATTTTCCTGCGAGATTCCTTTGCCCATCTCTTTTATTTTTTCCTTTTTTGTTCTTCTATGGTATCTATCGGTTTGTTGGTATTTACGTGTTTCGTTTTGTGTGACAATAATGAATTTAATTATTTCGATGTTTCCTTCAATTCATATACGTGATTAACAAAACATCATTATATAATTTATTTTTTATCTAATAATAAATATTATTTTTATAATACTTCTCAATATATAATTAACTAATTTTCAAGAATATATTAAATGGTTGATATTAGAATTTATATTTTCAAAAATATATTATTTATATGGTTGGATATTGAAGATTATAAGAAATAATATATTTTATTAGGTGTAGAGCTCAATATAGAGTTTTTGGGTTGGCGAGGATCTTCAAAATGGAGTTTGCAAAACTCCAGAATGAAGTTTTTGGACCTCCAAAATGGCACTTTGGGTTGGAGATGCTTTTAGGTCCAAGAAATGGCTCCAAGAAAATTGAATATAAAAAAAAAAAATTGACGCATGTAACGCTTAAGCTCAGTTTAGATCGTTTGAGCATCTCCAATAAATTTTTATATTTAAAAAGCATATTCTATACAATAGAGAGCATCTTTAAATTTATAGAGCAAAATTTTAACATACTTCAGCAAACTCTTTATTTTACTCTTTACTTCAGCAAACTCTTTATATTACTCTTCATAAAATATTTATTATGTTTCTTTATTTTTATTTAATACTAGTATTTCCACAAGTACGATGCACGATATTTCTGTTTGTGATGGTGATCTCGATCAAGATTTATGAAAATATATTAATTATACAATCATATCAAATAAAAATATTGTACAATAACATTTTAATACAAAATATTATCAAATTCAAAATTTTAAAAAAGACAAAACTAATTAAAATAGGGAATGCAATATTTTAAAAACTAATCAAAATTAGGAAATCATAATCTGTATAGGATTTTTCTTTTTAAATTGTTTTGTTCTTTTTTAAAAAAAGTATTTATTATTTATTTGCTTGTTAAACTTTCTTCGAAATAAATTACTTTATGTTATTTTTTGATATGTGAAAATATTTTGAAATAAAATATAATATAATATAATAAATAAAATTAACAACCATAACTTTATACTTGCTTTGAATTGGTAATGAATATTGTTCTTATATTTTTTTATATTTAGTTTTATCTCCAAATGAGTAAATGTTACTTTATTTATAAAATAATAACTTGTTTCTTTAGAAATTTTTGTGATCTTTGAAATAATTATTAAATTTTTAAATAAAATCAATTTGACCTCGGTTCAACCCGATTTGATCTTCGACCCTTGATCTGCTGTCTTTTTCAGGTCGAATCTATTTCAGGTTTTCTGAACACTAAGTATTATAGAATTCAAATGATATAATTTAAAATGAATGAGAAATTGAGGAAAAGTAAAAAAATATTTAAAAATAAAACTTTTACATTTAACTTTGGAACAATTTTACGGACAATGTATTTACAGTTTACTCTTATTTGTTAGTTAATATTAAACTTCTCGTTGAAATCTTTGATTTGACACGTAGAAAAGGTCTGCGTACTCCGGGTCCATGACCCTAATTCAGACCAATTATTTCAAATAATTTGGTTTGTAATTGTAATTTTTTGAATAATTTGCTGTTAAAAAGTAAAAAAAATTAAATTTATTTGTAGATAATTTTATTGATAGAATGTGTGGTTGAAAATGAGTTTTAAAAAAAAATAAAATTTATTTTGAATTTCTAAAGTGCAAATAAAATATTTAACAAAAATTCACCGCATTAACATTTCAGCCTATTGGTAAAAAAAATAATAAATTCATTGAACATAAACAAACAAATACATTGGACATCATTTTAGGAATTGAATAACAAATATGTTTTTATCCGTTCTACTTTCGATTTTCGATTTTCGATTTTGAGAATCGATCGATTTAAAAATTAAGTTTGGATAATTTGGATTAAAAAGTAAGATTTTTTTTTTTAAATTTATGCATAAATTAAAAAAAAAAAATTATTAATAGAATGTGTGGAAGAACACGAGTTTTGAAAAAATGAAATTTTGAAAACCGATATTAATTGGTTCTCAAAATCGAAAATCGAAAATAGAACTGATAAAAACATATTTGTTATTCAATTCCTCAAATGATGTTTAATGTATTTGTTTGTTTATGTTCCTTGAATTTATTATTATTATTTTTTTTACCAATATGTTGAACTGTGAATGGAGTGGATTTTTGTTAAATATTTTATTGTGCACTTCAAAAATTCAGAATAAACTTTGTTTATTTAAAACTCATTTTCAACCATACATTCCATTAATAAAATAATCTGCAAATAAGTTCAATTTTTTTTTTTTTAAACTTTTTAATCACAAATTTTTCAAAAAATTACAATTAAAAACTACATTATTTGAAATAATTGGTCTGAAATAGGAGCTTAATATGTTAGAGACTAAATACGTCAAATGTATAGAGACTTAATATGTTATAGACTAAATACGTCAAACGTTTAGAGGTTACAAACTAAATATGTCAAACATGACTTTAATATGTTAGGGAATATTATCGCAAGAAACTCAAAAATTAGGGACCATTGTGCTATTTACACGTTTTTAACGGTAGAAACTAACGAAATCTAATGGTAGGGACCATTTTCGCAACGTGGGATCATTTGTGCTATTTATCCAATTTAAAATGAATGAGATATTGAGGGAAAGTAAAAAAATTTACATTCGATCTTTGAGCAATTTTATGGACAATATATTTTCAGTTTGCTTTCACCGGTTAGCTTGTACTAAATTTCTCGTTGAAATCTTCGATTTGACACTCATATTATATATTTTTCGACTTTAATATAATACAACAATTATCGAAAGAATAATAACTATTACAACCATATCTAAATAGACTTGACACGTCATTCATTAAGGTCCACGCAGGGCCACAAGCGTTCAGTAGCACTTTAGACTCTATAATAAGTTCTTTATGATGGATTTTTAGAGGCATGTATGGGTATCGTTTGACGGTTCGTGCATAGGAGTAAAAGAGAGAAATTATGGTAAAAAATTACTTAAAAGATTTATTTCTCATTTGTATTTTAAATTTAAAAAAAAAAAAATCAGAAGTACGATTGAATATTTGTTACTTATTTTAAAGTACTGGTTATCTAAACTTGGTTTGCATGTTAATTGTCCATATGGAGTATTTTTAGAATTATGTCTAACAAAAATTTCTAGTTTTTTTTCAAGAAAATTAACATAAATTGCAAGACTGATAGAATTAACAAAATCGAATAATTTTTAACATTTAAACAACAATAATTTACTTTCTCAATCAAAATCTTGACTAGACGTACTCATTTGATGAAAACAAATATGAGCTTCAAGTTGATAACAACCTCGATAATATTTGAGAATAAATTTTAGATTTTATTTATATAATATTTTGAAATATTATAAAAATAACAAAAAAAAAAGTCAATGAAAACTTAATACTCCCCCCGTCCCAATTATATAAGCTGGTTTGGTTATTCACCCAAATTAAGAAAATATATTTAATGTTATTGAAAAAGTGATTTTTGTAAAGAAAGTATTTAACTTGCCCTATTTTACGTATCAAAACTATTATTATTGAAAGTAATGAATAGAGGTACATTAGTAAGCAAACAAAATAAATACTTCTCAATAAAGAAACATGTCCATAGAATTGGGACAAGAGAAAAATGAAAGTCAACCTATATAATTGGGACGAAGGAAGTACCAAGTATTTTCCTTTATAATAAAGGTTGGGACTTGTGAGAATTTAATAATGCGTAAATTTGATAATTTCGGTGAAATCTCATCTTCAATTTCTTCAATTTTGTTCTTTGTCGTAAAGTTGATTTCAATTTCAGCGTACACATCTGGAAATGTATAATTACTACTGTTCTAGTTTTTTCATGATAAAATTTATATATTTTCCCTTTTCGAAGCGTGAGAGTGAAATTTTCAGTTGTGACCCAAAATAGTGTAGCAATAATCTGGTACCTTGTAAGTATTAAAAAGACAACATATTTGTTTAATATAAAAAACTTGGATGGTGAATGGTGTCTTCCGACGGTGAACGGGCTATACAAAATCCGATCACCTCTTTACTTTGAACTTTAAGCTTCCTAGCAAATGAGATTTTTCTTGAGTTTGTGATATTTGAAGCCAATGAATTTGCACACTACCTTAGAAGCCTCCTTTTATAGTGGAAGGAATGTGAATAGATGAAAGGAATTGAAACCACCATTTTCACCCCTTGAAGAGATGAAACGGGTCTCATTCATGTTGTCATTATAAATGGTGTAATGGGGGGTTTTAAGTGGAGGTTTATGGAGTGTTCAAAGGTGACTAAATGGCGGTAATTGTGTTAATTATTTTCTTTCATTTCATCTTCTTGCATTTCGGTTTCCATCCTCACTGTGAACGTGTATAAATATTGTATATATGTATCTATATGCTACATGCAGGGGAGAGGGAGAGAATGAGTTTAAAATTTAACTAATTTGCACCTTTAGTCCCAAGCTTTTCCATAAACACAATAAAGTATACACATGACCAAATAAACTTTATAAGTCCCTCCATTTCTTGTTTATACTTTTGAAAGAATAAATTGTATCCTTCTATAAAATAAATTGTGCAACATAGTCCCTTAGACTTTTAAAAATATATAATCTTTTAAAATAATTTAATAAAATATATGATAAACTTGTTTGGAGTAGCTTTGGGCTTAATTTATCTTATGTGGACCGAACTTAATGTTTGTCCAGTCTAATGGCACCAGAGATTCCATGAAGTTTGTACTTAACCCCTAGGTACAAGGTTCGAATCCCTGGGGAGGCAAAAATCCACTTCCTGGAAAGGAGGCTGCCAGCCCTTGAGGAACAGGACGACCAGGGGGGAGTGGAAAGACCATGAGTAGACGTGATGAGATTCGAAGCGTGAAATTGAACGCCGAAAAGTTCCGAATTCAGGTTATGGTTGGACAGATGAATCATGACCCGATATTCCCGACGCGATAGCTCGACGATGCAGAATAAAGAACCACGAATTTCGAAACGCCACAAGGATTTGCCCAATCTCCTTGATGATTTTCTGGTTTTGAACGCCACAAATACTCTCACGAATATTTGATAAGTTCGATTGTCGAACGCCACAAGAATCACTCTTGATAAGTTCTAAACATATAGGAAATCCACCTATAAAATTATTGAATCACTCAATAAACTGTTTATTCAAATTCAAAGTCTAATTTTACAATGAATCGAAAAAGCGTATAAATAAGCAAATAAAAACCTATCAACTCTAACTGGCTCAAAATAGAATTCTAATTAAAGTAAAATACTAAAATAACTAAATAAAAGAAAAGGAATTAAAAATCTGCAAAATATGAAAAATCCCAGAAATTAATATTGCATGTTACGGCCGTGATTGAGATCATTACGACCGTAAGATTTCCTTCCTGTGAATGTTACGGCCGTGACAGTTCGTCTATGACCGTAAGTGTAAAATTGAAATCTCGCATCTTAACCAGTAACTTGATTACGTCATGACCTTCTGGGCGTTACGGACGTAAGGATCAAATTGGTCCTTTTTGCTCCGATTTTTGCTCCAATTTGCAGTTAACTCCGTTTTGGCTTGAATTACTTGAATTTTTCCGTCAAGCCTGCTATGACTCCGATTGTCGAGGTTCCGGAATACATCATACTCTCCTTCTTTAGGATGATTCATCCCGAATCATAACTTTGTTCCTGTTGTTTCGCTTCACCTCCTGGATCAAACGGAAAATTATTGCTTCCATGCCTGAGGGATGACCAATAGTATCCTGTAACCTGGGTTACATGAATGGATTGAAGTAGAAACTCCTGTGGGCATTGGTAGTGTTGCCCAAATTTTCAAGTACATTTGACCTGCAAAACAAAATTAAATAAAGCGGGGAGGGAAATGTTAGGTTCATGAGGTACAAGGTATGGATCCTTGTATTCCTGAATTATCACCGGCAATTCCACCTTTTGAACCACGAGGCCCTTCTCTTCACATCGTTCTCCTTTTGTAACTTCTTGCTCGCCCCCCTCTATCTCTTTTCTCTCAAGCTCGGTTACTTCCTCTAACTCAAGATTTTCTAGCTCATCCACCTCTTCAATTTTTTCTCTTTCAAACTCAACCACATCTTCTACCTCCACATTCGTATCACCATGTTCGCACACTACCTCATCACTATCCAAATGTGGATTTTTCAATTCAAAGTTCAAATGTTGAACTTCTACACCAACTTTCATTTCATTCCTCTTATCATCAACAATTTCATTCCTAATCAATTCCTCATCAAATTTTGAAGTTTGTTTATTTGTTTTTAATTTCAACTCTCCCTCCTTCTTATCAATATCCTTATCCCCACGATGCCTCCTATTACACCACTTATCACTTTCCTTCCTTACCCTCCGTGAATCTTCTAGTGCTTCCTCTAATGTCAACCCATATAGTGCGCATGTTTTCCCTTTCTTAAGGAATTTGTATATGTGCATACTCTTATTATAAACAGCATTTCTCCTACGCCTCCAAGGTTTTTCGAATAAAATATGATAAGATTTCAATGGCACTACATCACACCATACATCCTCACTATACATTCCCTGGGTGATAGGCACTAGAACTTATTTGGTTACTTTGAAATTCCCAAACTCCCTCATCCACGACATCCTATAAGGTTTATTGTGTGAATCTAGGGGCAATCCTAATTTTTCAACCACGGTGCTACTAACGAAATTAGTAAAACACTTTCCATCAATCGCCAAACTGCACCCCTTATGATCCACATAACACCTAGTTTGGAATAAAGAGCCCGAATCATAATCCATTACTTATGTGACGTTAAGAATTTTAAAATTCAAGAATTTTAAAGAAACTCAAGAAAGTGATTCTTGAATTTGGAATAACTCTTTTTTTTAAAAAAAAAAATAATGAATTTTCGGAATTAAATAAAAAATTAAAAAAAATAATTTTTTTTAATAAATCCGAAAATTCGACACGAACGCAACAAAACAAACGGAACAGGATTTGGATAAGAATCGAACAAAATAAATACTTTTGAATTTTTATACGGATCAAACTGGAAAAAATTTACTGGCACGAAGAATACTCAAGAAAAGAAAGACTCAACAACAAGATATGGATAATTCTTATGACAGACTCGATGATAAATATAAGAATTAAACTGGATAGAAAAATCTGAATTCAGAGTCCAGCTCTGATACCAGATGATGAGATTCGAAGCGTGGAATTGAACGCCGGAAAGTTTCGAACTCAGGTTATGGTTGGACAGATGAATCATGACCCGATATTCACGACGCGATGGCTCGACGATGCGGAATAAAGAACCACGACTTTCGAAACGCCAGAAGGATTTTCCCAATCTCCTTGATGAGTTTCTGGTTTTGAACGCCACAAATACTCTCACGAATATTTGATAAGTTCGATTGTCGAACGCCACAAGAATCACTCTTGATAAGTTCTAAACATATAGGAAATCCACCTATAAAATTATTGAATCACTCAATAAACTGTTTATTCAAATTCAAAGTCTAATTTTACAATGAATCGAAAAAGCGTATAAATAAGTAAATAAAAATCTATTAACCCTATTTGGCTCAAAATAGAATTCTAATTAAATTAAAATACTAAAATAACTAAATAAAAGAAAAGGAATTAAAAATCTGCAAAATATGGAAAATCCCAAAAATTAATATCGCATGTTACGGTCGTGATTGAGATTATTACGGCCGTGACAGTTCGTTTACGGTCATAAGTGTAAAATTAAAATCTCGCATCTTAACCAGTAACTTGATTACGGTCGTGACCTTCTGGGCGTTACGGCCGTAAGGATCAAATTGGTCCTTTTTGCTCCAATTTGCAGTTAACTCCGTTTTGGCTTGAATTACTTGAATTTTTCCGTCAAGCCTGCTATGACTCCGATTGTCGAGGGTCTGGAACACATCAAGACGGCCGGCAGCCCTTGAGGAGCGGGTACGCTACATGATGTCTCAAAAAGATTTAGCAAAATATGAGGTTAGACTTTTAACCCCTTTTAGTGTAAAAACATACATGAATATTAATATTATGAAAATTATAAGCGTGTTAATGAAAATTAATAATTGTGAGTTATATATACCATGTGAATGTATTAGGTTGAAGGTGATGATGCATGTGATTTTGATTATAGAATGAGGGTCGTAGGTATTCTTATTGAATTTATAATGACATTGTTGACAAATAAAAAAATAAAAAAATGTTAAAAATATAATTCAAAAAATATTATTCATATTTCTCACAACTTCTTTAATAATGAAAATATATTAATATTTAATTAAGGAGAATTTCAGTTTCACGAAAAATTATAACGTACTTTTTTCACTATTTCCTTTACTATAATGTATTAATATAATTGTGTTTGTGTTTGTGTTTGTGAGAATAAATAATTATTTGAAATAAATCAATAAAAAATAAAAATTGAAAGTTCTAAGTTAGTCAAAGAAGGAAGACGGGATCAGAACCGTAACCCTGTGTCATAGGGCAGCAAAGGCACTATCGGGGAGAAGCTTTTGAGAGAGATAGGGGTGAAGCAGATCCTTTAATTGACTATGCTAGGTGGTATAAAGAGTCTCTTTCTCAGTGCTCTTTGTTCTGTCTGTTGGTAGTGCTTTCTTTGAATTTCTTTGTAGGCAAGCTGGATTATCACATAATGCTCTGTGAATAGCCCTATATGTTTAATACCGATACCTGTCAGATTCCATAGCTAATGAATCTCTTTCGTTTTCAACTATTTCCCTTGATCGTGACACGCAAGAAGATTTTCTTATGCTTTATTTGGAAGAATTTTAGTAAGAAAAATAAAGAGTTTAGACTGTTAATGTTTTGAAATTAATGACATTGTAGATAAAAGGAAAGAAAATAATATTAAAATAATTATTCAATAATAAATTAATGGTAAATATGAAATTATATAAAAGGTGCGAGGGTAGAAACGTTCAAAAAAGTTTCTCCCTTTATGTCACTTTTAATAGTGGTACAGATATAGATATATATATCCTAATAGAATATTTAGATACAAGTATCATTAGGATAATATATGCTTATTAATAGAAGATTTATAATAACAATGCTATAAAAAGAAGTTGAGAACAAAAGTGTCACGATGAGTTATGAACTTTTAATGTAATTTTAATGTAGTTAATTTTTCTTCATTGTATATATATATCCCTTGTTTGGTAGGGAATATGGATTAAAGTCGAGATTCTAATCAAAGTTAAAATCAACATATAATTTTAACCACATACTTCATAGGATTCACAACTTTTCAACCACACATTTCAATGATTTTTACCAAAATTTACTAAAAACTTATTTAACCCTCACAAATAAGTGCTTAATATAATTCCCCCACCATGATTGTTAATAAATCCTGCAATTCCATATTTTACAATTTTTTAAAGGGAAAAATACATAAATGAGGCATTTTAAAATACAAATTTAAAAAATGAGGTCAAACTTTTATAATTTCAAAAATCAAGTTGTGATTAGATTTAATTAATTAAATTAAAGAAACAAAATTTTCTTGATATATATATATATATATTAAGGTCACAACATTATATAATTTCAAGTCACAAAAGACAAATTTTTTATGTCACAAATTTATTTCAGGTCACAAGTCTAATTTTTAAGGTCACAGACTTATTTTTAGGTCACAAATCTTTTAAGTAACAATTTCCAAGTTTTAGATTACAATTATTTGATTTCTAGGTCACAACTTATCAAATATTAGGTCACACGTTTTTTTAAATCACATTTATCAAATTATTAGGTCACAACATCAGACAATCACCACCTCCAGCCGCCACCTATCGTTGCAACATCTCAACACCATTCTTAAGGTCACAAGTAAAAAATTATATGCAACAGTTTTACATCAAAGCCACAGCCATCATCGTCTCAACACCATCTCCACCACAACTGTCTCCAACCAAAGACAAAAAACAAGAATACTGATGGGGTCACAATTGTCCTTTGCTGCTACAGCTCTCTCACCGTAGCCATCACCATAGTTATTAGCTATCACCCCATCACCATCACCTCAAATGAACCATCAACAAATCATTTTGTCTACAAGAACCATCCCATTTAACCAAATAAGTTACATCACAATATTTCAATAACCTCCCAATTCAAAGAGGTCAGTCGCGCTTCTGATAGTAAACATCCTAATTAACCTAGTACGTGACAAATTTGTGTAACCTTCCATTGGAGGGCACACTTGGAGAAGATAAAATCTTATTCATTTGTCCAAAAAGAAATAACTCTTGCAATCCCAGCTTCCATCAATCGAAAATCTAAAAAAATTTCCACAACCACACACACTTTTGTGAACTGCACTACTGCCCAGTCAAAAAATAAAATATTACTTTACAACCTGACGTGATTAGTTGTCGGTTTATCGAGACCCACACCGGCGTTGTCGCATTTTTCAAGGCGAGGCTGGCTTGGGTGCCTGCGAAACTGATGACGTCGGTGACGAGAACGGATAACTCATTTGCACGATGGATCTGGGCAGGGGTGCCGCGTTTTTTTAAGACGAGGCTGAAGTGGGTGGCTACAAAACCGGCTACGTCAGTGATGAGAACGGAGAACTCATTTGCACGCTGGATTTGGCCAGATGTGCGTACTTGTTTCTCTCGGTGGATACCACCCCCACATGGATGAGAAATACTAGCTACTTGAATCTAGGACTGGGCATAAATTGAACCAAATCGATGAAACCGACCGACCGACCCAACCCAAACCGATCGGTTTAGGTTGGGTTTTCAGGTGGTTGAGAAATATAAATTTTTCTCGGGTTGATTTGGGTTGTGGGTTTCAGTTATGTGGAAATTACTCACAACCCTACTTTTAAATATCAAAATTCATAAATAAGGTGAAACTTGTATTATTACAAAAATCAGGTTGTAATTAATATTTTAATAACTAATTAGAATAATTCAAAATTAAATTAATTAATCAACAATATCTCAATTATATACCACTTTAAACCCTAATTATCTCTCTCTATTAATACACGGTCATACACACCTCTTAACCACTCACTCTCAGCCCTTAGAAATGAAACCGACGATGCCTTCCACCCACGGCCACACCTCGCGCTGACAGTCTCCGCCAATCTTCGATCGCCTCCGGCAAGAACACAACTGGGAGGAGCGCGATTCAATGGTAACCGCAACGGCGTCGTCACTCTCCTACAGGCAGCGGCGCCGCTTCTATATCAGGGCATCGAAGCAGTTGCACCAACGGCTTCGATGTTTTATCTCTTCTGAATCTGCAAATCTATCGGTGAGATTTGAAAATTTTGTGATCTGTTAGTGCAGGTGTTGTGATGCTACACTTTGATTTGCTCAACGGTGGTTGATGTAATGGTGGTGATGACGACGGGGAGTGGCTGTGTGATAGTCGTGGTGGCTGTTTTCTGATTGCAGCGGTTTGTGGTGGCTGCGTGGTGGTGATTGTGGCTGTTTTCTGATCGCAGCGCTGCCTCTACTGTGCAATCATCGCGTGCAGTAGAGCCTCCGTCACAAGGCGACGCTTGGGTACAGCTACGACGTGTGTAGCCGCGCAGCATCGTGTCACCACTGCAACAGGGTTGTGCTTTGTTGTGTCTTCATATTTGAGTTTTGTATTGCGGTGGTTTTGGGTTGTATTGCAGTGGTGGCGATGAAATATCTGTGTGGAGGTGAATGGGGTGGCGGTGGTGAGAAGATGGTGGTTGCCTGGTTGGTGTCTGGTGGTTCAGTCAATGGGCGGTGTGTTGGTCGGTCGTGGTGTGATTATAGTGATTGTCACGTTAAATTAATTGTGACCTAAATATTTTATAATTATGACCTGATTGAAATCAGTCTCGATTGGTAATGTGACCTAAAAATAAGTTCGATTTGTGACCTAATATTTTGGTCGTTTAATGATCCTGAAATAATCTGTGACTTAAAAAATGATTATAATTGTGACCTGATTGAAATCAGTCTCGACTGGTAATGTGACCTAAAAATAAGTTCGATTTGTGACCTAATATTTTGGTCGTTTAATGACCATGTAATAATCTCTGACTTAAAAAAAATGATAGTTGTGACCTTGAAAATAATAGTTGTGACATTAAAGATTTGTATTTTGTGACTTGAGATTTTATAACATTGTGACCTTAATATTTATAATAATTAAAATACTTTTAATTATTTATTAATTTAATTAATAAATCTTAATTAAAACCTAAAAACCTGATTTTTGAAATTTTACAAGTTTCATCTCAATTTTGAAATTTACATTTATAATCACCTTATTTATGTATTTTTCCCTTCAGTTAAATACCCGAATTAACCCAACCCAACCCATACTTTAAAGAAAAAAAAGGTTAAAAAATGCGTTAGATCATATTTCACAAGTATATGTACAATTTGACATTAAAAAAAGCATCTCATACTCTCTTTTTTTGACAAATTTTTATGTAATTGAATTTGGTAAAGGGAATGAAGGAATAGCTGTTTAGGAAATCATTGAATATGAATTTGTGGCCTATTTATGCTATTTTTATGGAGTTTAATGAGTTGTACTATGTTTAATATGAATCATGACTTTATGTTTAATTTGGACCAAGTATGTATTTGAGTTTTGACAAGTTCATATTTGTAATTATAATTTTGTTAATGTTTTAGGTCAGGTTCAACCAATGTTAAATTTCTAATGTATGAGGATGTGTACGGATTAATATTTATGAGGTCTAGAAAAAATTAAAAAATAAAAAATGGAGGCCCAAATTAAAAGTCGAAACCGCGACCCAAACCGACCAACATTGGTTTGGGTTGGTTTGATTTTTTAAACTCTCATTGAGTTGATTGGGTTCATTTTCATGCAAACCGATATGGTTGGTTTGGGTTCTGGTTGGCCTTCAATCCAATCAAATCCAATCCAACCCACGCCTACCTGAATCTACAAACGATTGGAGACTTATGCCACCGCCATGCTAATGGATAATAGGTTGGGTGGGAAGACAGTGTGAAGAGGGAGGTGGTTTGTTTGGGTGAAATGAGAGAAATTAGGGTTTGGAGTAGAGATGTTATTTGATGGTTTATTTAAATTTCATATGATTAGTATTAGAATTAAAAATCTATTTAACATCTGATTTTTGAAGTTATTTAAGTTTGATCTTATTTATGAATTTAAAATTTTAAAAGTAGAGATATGTGTAATTTCCTCTTTTTTAAAACTAGACTAGACAATTTATAATTGAAAGCATGAACTCTTTTTGTTGTAAATGGGTCCAAGGGTAGTCCATACAAAATGAATAGAACACAATTAGCCCTTAGGTCCAAGAAATGGCTCCAAGAAAATTGAATACAAAAATTAAAAAAAAAAAAAGAAAAAGAAATAGACGTACTCACGCACCTTTTAACGCTTAAGCTCAGGTACAATACCATTTTAATATAAAATATTACTTAATTCAAAATTTTAAAAAATACTAAACTAATTAAAATAGGAAATGTAACATGTACAAAAGTAATCAAAATTATGAAATCCTAATCTTTATAGGATTTTTCTTTTTCTTTTTCTTTTTCTTTTTCTTTTTCTTTTCCTTTTAAATTGTTTTATTTAAATATTTTTATTTATTATTTATTTGTTTGTCAAATTTTCTTCTTTTAAATAAGTTATTTTTATTTTATTTCTTGATATGCTAAAATATTTTGAAATAAATAATATAAAAAATAAAATCAACAACCGTAAATATATATTTTCTTTGAATTGGTAAAGAATATTATTGTTATATTTTTTGAAATTAATTTTTTCTTCAAATGAGTAAATATTGCTTTATTTGTAAAATAACTTACTTTTTTAGAAAATCTTGTTCAACCCACGGGTTCGATCTTCTAACCCTTCTGTTGCATTTTTCTTGTTGAATCGATTTTAGATTTTCAAAATACTGAGTATTATAAAACTTAAATGATATATAACAGCAATGGGGCGGGTATGAGGCGGGGATGCCTTTCTCCGTCCTTACCTCGTGAAAGATTTACCATCCCCGCTCCATCCCCCTCAGGGCGGGTCCGGGATGTGCAAATCCTCCTTTACATCCTCATTTATTATTTTTTTTTATTTTTTTTTAAGTTCTAAAATAATTTTGTACAGACAATATTAGAGATGTCAATCCGGGTGGTCGGCCCGCTAATAAAAAGCCCGGTAACGACCCGCTTGAGAAAAAGCCCGCCCGCTACGGGTTACGGGCCGGTTACGGGTCAGCCAGCAAATTTTGAACTACAACCCAGGCCCGCCCGTTGGCCCATCCGGGTCGAGCCCATACGGGTCGCGATTTATTCTGATTTGGCTCGTATGAATAAAAATATATATTTTATTATATTTATAGCAATCTTTTTGTTAAATTTCTAATTACAAAATGATTAAAATGATAAATTCATATTTATACCATAAAATATTTACATAGAATTTAAAATTATAGTTTATGTTATATGAATTACTTCTAAATTTGCAAGTTTAAATAAAACATAAACAAATAACAATTAAATAATAAATGCATTTTTAATTACTATTATCAAAAAACGTTACTTTTTTAGCTATTAGGGAGAAAAAAAAAAGATTTTACTTTAAAAGTTGTATTAGAGTTTCTAGAAGAAGAGAGATTTTCAATGTTACCATATTTAATAAAACAATTTATTTTTTTTTATTTTTTTTACGGGCTAGCGGGTTAACCGCGGCCCACGAAGGTTTGACCCGCAAAACCCGCGGTTCACAACTTCTTGACCCGTGAACCGCCCTCACGGGTCACGGGTCGGCCCGCGGTCCCGGGTCAATACGGGCCGATTTTCACGGGTCTGGTCGACCCGTCCGTCTTGACACCTCTAGACAATATAAGGAAACATGCAGGAACAGTTTTAACATTTTCTAAATCTATTCATCTTTACACATCCTTTGAACATTAATCGAATATATATTCATCTTTGTTTGTGTTTTTAAATTTTAATAGAAATTGTGATGCGGACATCACATTTTGTTTAGGCCTTTGTGGGACCAATTTTACTTAACATCTTTCTGTGGGCTTATGTCAATTTCTGGACTTTAATTATGTTTTTGTTTATTGGGCATATAATTGGGCTGGCCCAAGCCCATTGACATTTAGGGTTATTTTGTTATTTAAATAGTTGTAATTTGTATTGAAAACTCAGATTGATGATGAATGAAAATTAGTGAGGCTGCTGCCCCCTCTCCTTTCCCTCCCATGTGTCTTCGCTTCTTCCCCTCTCTTCTCCCTGCCTCTCCTTCTCTTCTCATTTCTATATTAATCCTACATCAAAGTGGTATCAGAGCTAAACTTGGGAGATATTTCAACCACCAGTCGAATCTATAGCACCAGAAACATCGCCCCTACCCGTCCGTCTTACGCTAAAATTTTCACAACCACTAGCCACAATAACCTGCTGTCGACACTAGCAGTCACCAAACACTAAGAAACAACCAGCAAGAATTCTACCAAACACAGCAGACACGAGTCGTGACCTTCGACAGAAAACTGAAAAAAAAAGAGGAATAATATCCGAGTTGCAGCCGTACTTACCGTAGAAGAAACAGCGGCTGGTCAACGCCGGCGACCCCCAGCAGCGCGCGACCAGCGCCGGCGACCCCGGCGGCGAAGGCAAGATTGCGCAGAGCTTCGCGATTCCTATGTCGGCTTGCTCCTTGGCCCAATTTCGTTTAATGGGATGGTAATGGGTTCAGCTAATGATAAATGGGCCTTATTCAATTTGTAAATACTGTGTAGTATAAGTTGGGTCAGCCCAACTGAAAATATTTTAGAAAATGGGCCTCGTATGGGTTATCTTTGTTAGTTTGGGCCCAGAGTGTACGATCTGATAAAAAAATAAAAAAAAGTTTTCTAACATTGCTTTCCAGGTACTGTTTCCTCCAGCTGATTGCAATAGCTATTTTCTCCTGTTGATTGCTACATCTATTTGCTCCTATTGATCGACTCGACTACTTATAAATCAGGGGAGTTACTATTTTACTGGTCTTGGCTTATATTACTGTTTCGTTTTAAAATAGCATCAACTACATTTTTGTGCTGCTGTTATTTTACTACTGCCCATTTTTGCATAATCGAAAAAAAAAAAAACTACCTTGTTAAATTTTACCGTTACCTCACTCATTTTATGTGCTTAAGTGATGGCTAGTATTTGACTCTTGCTTCATTATTTTACATAGCCCAGCAGTATTAGCTTCCCATATTCGGACGTACATAATCCCTCTTTAAAAAAAAAAGTATTATTCGAACGAGTTGTTTATTGATCTCCCCATACAAGTCATTTAGTTGTGTTATAGTGCATGCAGTTGTGTAGTGGTCGTTTTGTCATATCTAGCTCCGATAGTTTGCCCATGGACCCTGCTCAATTCGATGCCCTCACCCGACAATTCGCTCAACTCCAAGCCCAAGTAGCAACTGTCCAAACTGAGGTTACTGCTACTCGTGAAGAGAACAGAGAGCTTGCAGCTAGGGTGAACAATTTGGAACGAGGTCCATCCTCGTCGGAAGCTGATAATTCTGAAGCGTCCCATAATGTTCACTATCGTCATTGGTGAGGTGGACGGCAGCATGGTCGACGTGATCGAAGGGATGGAGAGCATGCTCGTGGGCGTGAACGAGGCCATGATCGTTATGGTACTCTTTCACCTCCTCGTCATGAGGAACGTTACTTTCGAAGCATCAAGTTAGACGCTCCTACCTTCGATGGGTGCTTAGACCCTATAGTTTTTTCCCAATGGATTCGAGACATGGACCGTTTCTTGTCATGGTATGGAGTCCCCGAGGATCGAAGAGTTCAGTTTGCCAGCTTGAAGTTAACTGGTAATGCCCAGCTCTTTTGGGAAAGCATTGAGGATCTCCTTGAAAGGCGTCGTGCACCTCCTGTTCGAAGCTGGGAGGAAATGAAGCGCCGACTTCAGGAGAAGTATTTACCCCAATCGTACAGGGGTAACTTGTTAGACCAGTGGAATAACCTGACACAAGGAAATCGCCCGGTGACCGACTATGTTGCTCAATTTGATGAATTTCGAATGCGATGTCATGTCAGTGATGATGAAGCTATGACTTTGAGTAGGTTTAGACAGGGCCTGAGAGATGATCTTAAACGTGAACTTGTCCTTCGAGGTGTGACCACTCTTGATCATGCTTATTCCTTAGTTCGAGATTACGAGTTGGTTACTAATATTCCATATGGAAGGCATCGTGATGAGCGTCCTTCCGCCTCATCAGCCCCACCTCCTCCTGTCCCCGTCAAGTCCATTTTAGGACCCCCTCCACCTAAGGTACCTCTTGCCTTAGACAATAGAGGCAAGGTTCCTGTTAATTCCAGGACCCCTTCTCGTTTGCAGTGTTTCAACTGTAAGGGCTTCGGACATATCTCCTCCAGATGTCCGAGCCGAGCCTTAGTTATTGAGGAACAGATGGATGTCGTAGGTGAGCCATTAGAAAATCAAGTCTATGAGCCTAATCTTGAAGAGTTTGATGATTTGGAGGATAATGAGGATACCTTATTGGGATGCATTCAGACCCTTCCTACAGGTCTAGGTTCCGTGGCCCTAACTCTCGATACCTCCCGGCTAGGTGTCGTACGTTGTACCCTTACCCAGCCTAAGGGCGTTGATGATTGGCGTCGTCATGCTATCTTTCACACTTACATCAAGATCAATGATAAGGGTTGTAAGATTATTGTGGATAGTGGGAGTTGCATTAACGCAGTATCTGTGGCTACAGTAGCCCGCCTTGGGTTGAAAACAGTCCCTCACCCTCATCCATATAACGTCTCTTGGGTCGACACTTCTTCTATTTCTGTAAAAGAGCGGTGTCTGGTACCCATTCAGTTTCTTGAGTATAAGGATCATATATGGTGTGACGTCATTCCTATGGACGTCGGACATGTTATTCTCGGTCGCCCATGGTTATTTGATTTGGATGTGACTATCCATGGTCGATCAAACTCGTGTTCCTTTGTCTTTAATGGAAAGAAAATCCACCTCAATCCTTTACCCCCTAAACCTTTTGAGTCACAACAGGCCAAGAAAATTGGCGATCGGAAAGGATTACATGTGATTAGTCCTACAGAATTTGAGCGTACACTTGTGGATGACTCTATCGTGTTTGTCATGATTGTCATGGAAGCCCCATCAGATTCTCCATTAGTGACTTCTGTAGAGACCCAATCTATTCTTCAAGAATTTCAAGATGTCTTCCCTGACGACCTCCCTGACCTATTGCCTCCTTTACGGGATATCCAACATGCTATAGATCTTGTGCCAGCCTCATCTCTTCCAAACTTACCTCATTATAGGATGAATCCTACTGAGCACGCCGAGCTTCAAAGGCAGGTGGGTGAACTCCTTCATAAAGGATTCATCCGCGAGAGTTTAAGTCCTTGTGCGGTTCCCGCTCTTTTGACACCTAAGAAAGATGGTTCTTGGAGGATGTGTGTTGATAGTCGTGCCATCAATAAGATCACTATTAAATATCGCTTTCCAATTCCTCGACTTGATGATATGCTGGATATGATGGTCGGTGCCACGATCTTTTCCAAGATTGATTTAAAGAGTGGCTATCACCAGATTAGGATTTACCCAGGTGACGAATGGAAAACAGCTTTTAAAACTAAGGATGGTCTTTACGAGTGGCTGGTCATGCCTTTTGGTCTAACAAATGCCCCTAGTACATTTATGAGGGTGATGACACAAGCCCTTCGGCCTTTCATGGGTAAATTCATTGTCGTCTATTTTGATGACATTCTTGTGTACAGCAAAACTAGGGAACAACATCGTGATCATCTCATGCAGGTTTGTTCTACACTTCGTGCAACAAGCATGTATGCTAACGTGAAGAAATGTTCTTTCTTCACCGATAGAGTTGTCTTCCTAGGCTTCATTGTGTCCGCAACAGGAGTTTGTGCTGACCCCGCAAAGATTCAGGCAATTGTAAGTTGGCCTGAACCCGAGACCTTACATGACGTTAGAAGCTTTCATGGTTTAGCTACTTTTTATCGTCGTTTCATCAAGGGGTTTAGCACAATCATGGCTCCTATCACGGAGTGCATGAAGGGAGGAGAGTTTCATTGGACACAGGAAGCTGCCAAAGCCTTTAGGTTAATCAAAAGGCGCATGACCGAAGCTCCTGTTATGCGACTTCCTGACTTTTCCAAAGTTTTTGAGGTTGAATGTGATGCGTCAGGGGTAGGAATAGGTGGAGTCTTAAGTCAGGAACGTCATCCTATTGCTTACTTCAGTGAGAAGTTAAACGATGCCAAACAACGGTACTCGACTTATGATAAGGAGTTGTACGCAGTTGTACAAGCTTTGCGCTATTGGCATCATTACTTGTTACCCCACGACTTTGTCCTCTATTCAGACCACGAGGCCCTTCGTTTCCTTAATTTCCAAAAACGTCTGAATTGTAGGCATGGGCGTTGGATCGAGTATTTACAGGCCTATTCTTTTGTTTTGACACATAAGAAAGGCATTGAAAACCAAGCAGCTGATGCTTTAAGTCGGCGCATCTCCCTTTTGTCCGTCATGAGTGTCAAGGTCATTGGTTTTGAAAGGCTCAAGGAAGAGTACGAATCATGTCCTGATTTCAAAGACATATTTCGGGGCTTGCAAAATGGCAATACGGATACTACTAATGGTTTCCGTCTCGAAGGGGGCTATCTTTTTAGATCCAATAAGTTGTGTATCCCTAGGACTTCAGTGAGAGACTTTATAATTTGGGAAAGTCATGCGGGGGGTCTAGCAGGACACTTTGGGCGTGATAAGACCATAGAGGAAATTGAACGTCAATTCTATTGGCCCAGTTTGAAGACAAATGTGGCTAAGATAGTTGGCTCGTGCAACACTTGTCAACGAGCCAAGCAAATGAGGCAGAACACAGGTCTTTACACGCCTCTTCCAGTCCCCAGTTGTCCTTGGCAAGATGTTAGTATGGATTTCGTGTTAGGGTTACCACGCACTCCAAAGAAGCATGACTCTATTTTCGTTGTGGTGGATCGCTTCTCGAAAATGGCGCACTTCATTCCTTGTAGCAAAACTTCTGATGCTTCTAAAATTGCCAAGTTATACTTTCATGAGATCGTCAAGTTGTATGGTCTTCCTAAGACCATTGTCTCAGATAGGGATGTTCGTTTTACAAGCCATTTTTGGAGAACCCTATGGTGTATGGTGGGAACAAAATTGAAATTTTCTACTGCATACCATCCACAAACTGATGGTCAGACTGAGGTTGTCAATCGCAGTCTTGGTAATCTTCTAAGGTGTCTGGTCCAAGAAAATCTTAGGAATTGGGATTTGATACTCCCTACAGCCCAACTTGCATATAATAGTTCAGTGAATCGGTCCATAGGTATGAGCCCTTTTGAAGTTGTTCATGGTTATAAACCTAGGAAACCATTAGACCTTATTCCCATGTCCCCACATGCTAGTGTGTCTATGTCAGCTGAAGCCTTTGTACAACATCTTCATGATTTGCATATTGAGATCAATAAACAACTTGAAGCGAGTAATACATCATATAAACTTCGAGCTGATTTGCATAAACGACATGTTGAATTTAATATTGGGGATTATGTTATGATTCGAATTAGACCGGAGCGGCGTCTATCTGGACCTGCACCCAAGTTGCAAGCTCGTAGTGCTGGTCCTTTTAAAATTTTAAAGTGTGTTGGTCCAAATGCATATGTCATTGATTTACCCTCACATTTTGGCTACCATTCTACCTTCAATGTTGAGGACTTAGTTGCATACAAAGGCCAATTTAACCCTCCTGATGATCCTTTTACACTTCCATCTGTGGACCATCAACCTGAACATGTTACCCCAACCCCAACCCCACCTACCAAAGCACACAAAGATAAAATTGATGCTATTTTAGATGAACAGACTGTGTTGACCAAAGAGGGAGAGATTCAACGCTTCCTTGTTCGTTGGGTTGGTCGCCTTGATGCTGATTGTACTTGGATTCCCCGGGAGACGCTTTAGCACATTGACCCCGATTTATTGGAGCATTATAGGAGTCAACAGGATCTTCCATTGCTCGACTCACCACCCTTGAGTGTCTATAGGCGTCGCAAGAAGTTTGTTCAGCCGCTTAGTTTGTGGTTGGGAGTTTGACAGCATGCATATCACCCACTCAACAGGGTCGAGTTTTTGTCCCACCCCGGGAGAGTTGATGCGGACATCACATTTTGTTTAGGCCTTTGTGAGATCAATTTTACTTAACATCTTTCTGTGGGCTTATGTCAATTTCTGGGCTTTAATTATGTTTTTGTTTATTGGGCATATAATTGGGCTGGCCCAAGCCCATTGACATTTAGGGTTATTTTGTTATTTAAATAGTTGTAATTTGTATTGAAAACTCAGATTGATGATGAATGAAAATTAGTGAGGCTGCTGCCCCCTCTCCTTTCCCTCCCCTGTGTCTTCGCTTCTTCCCCTCTCTTCTCCCTGCCTCTCCTTCTCTTCTCATTTCTATATTAACCCTACATCAAATTGTTAATTGGGGATGGGGATCGCGGACGACGCGGGGATGAGGATAAGATGGCCATCCCCGCCTCGTCCCCAGTTTGGGGATACTTTTTCATCTCCATCCCCACTCCATCCCCGTCTTTGTCGGAGATTCTCCGCCCCATTGTCATTTAAAATGAATGAGATATTGAGAAAAAGTAAAAAAATAAAGTAAAGCTTTTACATTTTATCTTTGGGACAATTTTATAGACAATATATTTACAATTTACTCATACTTGTTAGCTTGTATTAAACTTCTCGTTGAGATATTTGAATTGACACTTATATTACATATTTTTCGGCTTCAAAATAATACAAAAATTATCAAAAGAATAATAATTATTACAAAAAAGTATAATTTTTAAATAGCATTATAGAACTTAAATGATAATTTAAATTGAGTTGGATGTTGTGGAAAAGTAAAAAGAATTACATTTGATCTTTGAGACGATTTTACGGACAATATATTTTCAGTTTGCTCTCATTAGTTAGCTTGTAGTAAATTTCTCGTTGAAATCTTCGACTTTACACTCATGTTACAATTTTTTGACTTCAATATAATATAATAATTATAGAAAGAATAATAACTATTACAAAAAAAAAAATAGTTCATAAAATAAAATAATATTGTTGTAATTAATAGCATAACACGGATTCTGGTGTCATTAATGACACATGTACCATAATAATTGCGTAAACACTTCTTACATTAGTATGTTTTTTTTGGCAACAATTTCTGTTTAGGAAGTCATTTTGTACGGAAAACTATGTATGTGTTATTTTTGGTAAGGACTTTGTTATTAATATATTTATTTATTGATTTTTTAAGTAAATGACTAATTATATCAAATATGTAATAAAAAAAGTTAATGTTGGAATATTGAAAATTGAAACTTTTTTAATTCATTTAATAATAGAGACTGGATTTGAATCTCCAAATTTGAAGAGTCAAACACATTCTCTATATTAAAATATTAAATAATAGAGTTTATTGTAGTAGCATTTTACATATTGACTCTAAAAAATAAAGAGTATCTTAAGTTTAAAGAGCTTATTGAAGATGCTTAGATGCCCTTAAAAGAGGAGTTGACCGCCTTTTTCCACACCTTGCACTTATGCAAGACGTTTTGCTCCCTCGTGCATGCCTCTTTTTGGTAAAGAAAATGATTTATAAATTGATTTATTTATATTTTTGAGAAAAACGCGTACTTGAAAAGTGAAGAGAAAAAAATGTATATGGTTAAAAAAAGTTTGGAGAACTATGTAATTTATAAACTAAAAAATTCTTTTACCAAACGGAAGTTGCATCAATTCACGTCTTGTAGGGAACTGATAATAAACAAGTCAAAATACCCATTTGAACAAACTAATGTTCTGTTATTTAATACTGTAGTAATTATAAATTGTTTTATTTTTTTGATAAAATGTGGTTAAAAGTGGAGAGAGAAAATGTGTATAGTTAAAAAGTAATTTGGGAAATCAAATTGTTTATAAATTCATGATTTATAAATTATAATTATTACGTTAAAGAATAGAGGATAAAATTCATATTTATGTTTTCAATTGAGAACCCAAATTGAAGGTCGGGGGATATATTTGCTTGTGGGGGGGGGGGGGGGGGGAGAGGAAACCACATGATAAAGATGCACAAGAAACACACAAGTGAAAAAAATTACTGTTATTATTCGTAGCCTCTATTCAGAAACTACTTTTTAAACTGAAATTTAAACTGCACAATTTGTTAAACCACTTTTTAACAGCCGCCGAACATAGCCATAGTAACTAGGCAAAACAATTTGGTCCTTGTATAGGCCATCTAACATGAGGACTGATTTCATGAATAATCATCAAGTTATTTCAATAATTCAAACAAAAACCAATTCATAAAATTGATGCAAGCAATATGTAAGAGCATATTCGAATCCAATACTAAATTATAAACGACTAAAGGGACCGAA
The DNA here is from genome assembly GCA_963555705.1 of Ligustrum vulgare. Taxonomy (NCBI): domain Eukaryota; kingdom Viridiplantae; phylum Streptophyta; class Magnoliopsida; order Lamiales; family Oleaceae; genus Ligustrum; species Ligustrum vulgare. Next base: position 34,663,498 of record OY743190.1, on the reverse strand, counting down.
TATATAAGGATGAAGAATAAAAAACCTCCGGCCACTGATGCTCTGTATTTCTGGTGCAGCTTCTTCTTCTCATTGATTTTGGTGCTTCAAGCTTTAAAACATCCCGTATGATGGTGCATGAAGAAGAAGAGTGCCGATTAAGCTTAGGGACCAAACCAATTTATTTATACACGTTCTTCCATCAAGAACGTGTACCATTTATCAAGCACAATCAATGAAGATTATTTAATATCAAATAAATGCAAGATCACTTAATTAAATGCAAATAATTTAGTATTGGATTTGAATATATAAGGATCGAGAATAAAAAACCTCGAGCCATTGATGCTCTTAATTTATGGTGCGGCTTCTTCTCGCTAATTTTGGTGCTTCTAAGCTTTAAAACACCCGGTATAATGGTGTATGAAGAAGAATAAGAAGAGTGGTGATCAATCTTAGGGACCGAACCAACTTATTTATACACGTTATCCCATAAAGAACGTGTACCATTTATCAAGCACGATCAATGAAGATTATTTAATATCAAATAAATGCAATATCACTTGATTGAATGCAAGATAAAGGATAACGTACGACCACAATAATAAAGAAAATGTTACATTCTCCCACTTGGTCAATATGTTTAAGCTGATGCCTTAACTTAAATCCCATTGATTGTCTTTTCTTAAGAAATAAATAGTTGAATCATGGCAGCAAGTCCTCTAACAACGAGTATTACCGTCCATGTTTCACAACGCATTTAATTACTCAAGTATTATTCTTTATATGGTAACAATACTTAATAAATAAACCCTGTGTTTATTCTTGGTCCTATATAGATATAAATTTCTCGAACAAATTAAAGTGCATATCAATATGAGAAAACATCACAAAGATGAGTTTAATTTAAAATAACATTGTCAATACAATGAAAACTTATATAATGGAACCAAGTCTCATTTTCACTACATGATCCTTAAATTTCGACGGTGGCATGCCCTTAGTTAAAGGATCGACAACCATCAATTCAATACTAATGTGCTCAATGACCACTTTCTTTTCCTTAACACGTTCCCTTATGGATAAATACTTGATGTCGATATGTTTACTTCAATTACTACTTTTGTTATTCTTAGCCATAAAGGCAGAAGCTAAATTGTCGCAATATCTTCTCAATAGCCTAGAAATAGAATCCATAATTCTAAGCCCAGATTTGAAACTCTTTATCCATATACACCATGAGAAGTAGCTTCAAAACAGGAAACGAACTCAGCTTCCATAGTAAATGTAGCAATCAAAGTCTGCTTAGCACTCCTCCAAGATACAGCTCCACTAACCATTAAAAATATGCATCCCAATGTTGATTTGCGTGAATCAACAAAGCCAGCAAAGTCCGAATCTGAATAACCAATTACTTCTAGATTCTCCGTTTGTCTATACATAAGCATGTGATTTTTGGTTCCTTGAAGGTACCTCATCACTTTCTTTGCAGCTCTTCAGTGGTTTATATGTGGATTACTCTGATATCGTCATAACATTCCCACAGCAAATGCAATGTCAGGCCTTGTGTAGACCCGAACATACATTAGGCTTCCAACAACAAAAGAATATGGAGTATTTTTTTTCAAATCATTTTTCAGGCATTGGTTCAAATTGAACCTATCACCTTTCACAATGGGAGCTATACTTGGTGAACAATCCTTCATCCGAAATCTCTCTAGAACTTTATTAATATAGGTTTTCTGAGATAGACCCAAGATTCTTCGAAATCGATCTCTATGGATCTTAATACCAATGATATAAGATGCCTCACTCATATCCTTCATGTCGAAATTCTTAGAGAGGAATTTTTTTACCTCATGTAGCAAACCCTTATCATTGTTGTAAGTAGAATATCATCCACATATAAGACAAGAAAAAAAATCTTACTCCCACTGACCTTCTAGTATATACATTGATCTATAATGTTTTCTACAAATCCAAATGAAGAAATTACATTATGGAATTTAAAATACCATTGATGGGACGCTTGTTTTAAACCATATATGGATTTCTTGAGCTTGCATACCAAATGCTCACCATTGCTAGCGAGGAATCCTTTAGGTTGTTTCATATAAACCTCTTCCTCTAGATATCCATTGAGAAATGTTGTTTTCACATCCATTTGTTGCAACTCTAAATCAAATTGGATTACTAATTCCAGAATGATACGTTAGGATTCCTTCTTAGATACAGGAGAAAAAGTTTGTGTAATCGATTCCTTCCTTTTGAGTGAATCCTTTAGCAACTAGTCTTACCTTGTATCTCTTAATGTTTCCCAATGAGTCCTTCTTTATCTTAAAGGCCCATTTACATCCAATGGCTTTTGTACCATCAGGAAACTCAACAAGATCCCAGATTCCATACTCTTTATGGAATTCATCTCTTCCTTCATGGCATCGTACCATAAGTTTGATTTTTTGAAACTTACGGCTTGCGAAAAAGATTCAGGATCATTTTCGACTCCAATATTGTAGTCAGATTCTTATAGATATACGACATAATCACTAGGAATTGTAGATTTTTTTCTCTAGTAGATCCCCTTAGTGTTGTACCATCATCCTCCTAAGAAGTATATGGTTCAACTGGTTGTTCAAGAACTTCTGGAAATTCTTGAACTATCTGATCTATTGAAATGTTGTCATCAGCTTGTGGAACTTCCAGGATTGGTTGGTCAATGCCAATTTGTACTTGAGGGGTGCTATGAACTATAACCAATCTATCACCTAAGGTGGAAGGTTGAGATTCTGAATGATCATTCTCAGAAAATATGTTCCTGATTTGATCACTCCCACTGATCAAGTCATTATCAAGAAACTTTGCATTTGTTGATTCCACAATTCTATTGCTATGAGATGGACAATAAAATCTATACCCTTTAGACCTTTCATCATATCCAACGAAATTCCCACTAATGGTCCTTGGGTCGAGCTTTTTCTCTTGTATATTATATATCCTCACTTCAGAAAGGTGATAAGTATATTTTATACACTTATTTATATGTCTAAATTAGAATAATTTATTGTCGTTTTAGAATATATACTATTTAATTTGTGTTTATTTGATACTTTATAGAAAATATCCCAAAAAGGTGAAGAATGAATCAAACACTAGGAAAAATGCATAATTGGATACTAATTGGAGCTAAAATGAGCAATTGAGAAGTTTGTGACGTCAACGGGGAAATGTACAGGGTGCCAAAGTAAAGGAATAAGAAGTTGGAGGATCCAATTGAAGGAATTGAGAGTTGAAACGAACAAATTGAGAATATTTCAAAGTATGGGGACTATATTGTTGCAATTGGAAGTTGAAGGACTGAAGAGCAAATTAAACATGAGGGAACAACTTGCAAATATCCAATGATTGACTTGGATCAAAAGAAAACACTTTGAGGACTTTTAGGAGTCAGTTGAATGCAAGTAGAAGTCCAAAAAGGAATGAAATATGATAAGAATTTTATCATAAATTAATTCCAATTGCACAAGATTCTGAATAGATTTCTAGTCAAACTTTGAGACCTAATTTTGGGGCAGTAAACGTTCGAATTGGGAAAATATTATTTCAGGAAGAATTATAGCCCTTTACGTTATCTTTCCAAAGAACTCTCAATCACCTCAATCAGAAAAGGGAAGATAAAGATACGGTCGAAATATTGAATTCTGTGCAGATACCAATAAAGACTCGCGCGCGGATTTGACGAATTTATTTCCTTCTTCAACTTGGTCTCTTCACCAACTATAAATACAACTTATTTGCATGAAAATCAAACCTTTTTCCTCTCCATAGAACGAGCCACAATAGAGAATTCAACATTAAATTCTTGAAGAATTAAGCATCGCAAAGGGGCGTGAATTGAAGATAGTTGAAGAATCAACACTTGGTGCAAGCGTTCCTTTCTTTATCTTAATTTCAATGAACGTTTATTGTTGTTTTTGCTCTTTAATTGTGATGTGTAACTAAAATTCATGTTGGGATGAACGATTTAACTTAGTCATATTATTTTAATTCCAAATTCCTTAGTTTTAACAATTTCGTTGCATGTATTAATTTATTATTGTTCTTAATGCCTGAATTGCTTGATCACCAATTCATGATATATTGAATTATTTTCATAATTCGAGAGATGAGTTAATAATTTAGAACGTGGTAATAAATCCGGTAATTGAAAGAGAGATAGAGATATACTCTTGTTATTATTGCATGCGGTCGTGTGTGAATTCTTGCATGTTATGCATCTAAATAAGGAATATTCGGACCCTCTGTAGAGATACATGGTTGACTTATTTAGGTAGAATTGATTTAAACTCGAGAGAGAAATTTCAATATACATTAGTGAATTCGACCAAATGCATTTTTAGGAAATAAAACTGGAATTGGAATTGATTTAATTGGTTAGATGAAATCGTGAATCCCAACTACTTTACAATCGTATTTTAAAACAAAACAATTTCGTAATTTTAATTCTTTAATTTAATTCTCTAGTTTTAGTTTAAATTCTCAAACAAATTTGCCCGTTCAAATAAAGATAGGAACTAACACATTTCGATACTTAATAGCAGTCCTCATGGGACGATAATCCGCACTCTAAGGTCCACTTTATTACTTCTCACGACCCGTACACTTGCGGGGGTATCTCGCACAGCGAGATATCGGTGAACAACGAGCATCTCTAAACGCGCATATGTCGCAAACTTAGTTTCCAACCTTTCTATAATTCAAATGGCGTTTTTGAAACAGTCTGTGCTGGAACTCGATTTAATATATACACTGCCGTCTTAAGTGCTTCAATCCACAAGGATTTAGGAAGATTTGAGCTGCTAAGCATACTACGCACCATGTCCATTAATGTTCGATTTCTTCTTTCTACTACACCATTTTGTTCTGGTGAACTGGGCATAGTATATTGAGCAACTATTACATGCCCTTGAAGAAACTTAGCGAACGGACCATGTTCTTGTCCATCATCAGTGTATCTACCAAAATCTCTCCACCTCTATTTGGTCTCAAGATTTTTATTTTCTTTCCACATTGTTTCTCTACTTCAGCCTTAAAGATTTTAAATGCATCTAATGCTTCGTTCTTGTTATGAAGCAAGTAGAGATACTATATAATTGAGATGAAGTATTTCTGACCATGTGAGTTCGTGTCTGGGCTACATATATCAGTATGTATGATCTCTAATATGTCAGAACTCCTATTGGCACTTTTCTTTGACTTATTGGTTTGCTTTCCCTTTATGCAATCCACACGTGTCTCAAAATCAGTGAAATCCAAAGAACTAACTACCCCATCATTCACTAATTTATTTATTCTCTTTATGGAGATGTGTCCCAATCTCCGGTGCCATAACATAGACTAGTCCTCATTAATAATACATCGTTTGGTGCCAATGTGAACATGCATTGAATTATAAGTGGCATTATTTTGTAAATTAATGCAATAAAGACCATCAGACAAAACACCATTTCCAACACAATTATATTTATATAATAAACTGAAAGATGTTTCTGAAAAAGTGAAAGAATAGCCAAAAGGTACGAGTCTAGAAACTGAAATCGAGTTTCTAGAAAAACTTGGAATATAAAAAGTCTTTTTCAATTCTAAAATAAAGCCACTACTTAAAGTTAAATAACATGTTCCGATAGCCTCCACATGCGAGCCCATCTTATTTCCTGATAAGATGTTTTGCTCACTTCTCACTGGCTTCCTTAGATTTTCTAATCCATGTAAGGAATTTGAAACGTGGATTGTTGATCCAGAACCAATCCACCATGTATTTATACCAACATTGACTATAATAACAGACAAACGAGATTGGATTACCTTTTGTCTCAAGCATTTCTTAAATTTGGCACAATCATTTTTCATGTGTCCCTTTTTACAGGAAAAACACTTGAATTCCTTCTTTATATCAACTTGAGGAGGTATTTTTCCCTTCCCCTTCTAATTTGCTTGAGCCTTGCCCTTCCCTTGTGTCACCATCATTGAACTTTCTCCAACTTCCATAACTACCCTCCCTTCCTCTTGAACACACATGGTCGTAAGTTCATTAATTGACCATATTGTAGCGGAAGAGTGTTTAAAATATAGTGCGTCCGAAAGGAATCTGACATCTGAACCTCAAGCTTCTTCAATTGAGCCGCAATGTCCCTCATCTGCATGATGTGCTCGAGCACACCTCTCAAGGTGAACTTCATAGATGAGAACTTCATGATTAGGGCACTTGCTAATGCCTTGTCTGAAGTGAAAAATTGATCATCTATGGCCTTTAGCAAATCACGAACCTTATCATACTGATCGGCCGAACCACGAATACCAATAGATATCTTAGTCTTTATGAACATTACGCTAAGGCGGCGATTAGATCGCTCCCATTTCTCATAAAGTGCAATGTCCTCTAGAGTATTGGTATCTGTAACTTCAGGTGGTTCGTCTTTTCTGATTGCATAATCGATGTCCATCCACCCTAAATGAAGGAGGATTCTCTCCTTCCATACTTTATAATTATCACCCTTAAGATCGGGAATATCACAATGAATATCAAAAAAAATTGTAAGTTGAACAACTGTATAAAATTTAAAATACATGCCCATGTTAAATAAAAGAGGCTTAAACAAATTTCATGCTTTACCAATGTAAATCATGCTAAAATGAATCTATTGACATAAAAATTGCCAGTGGGCTAAATTTTTAACAAAAATAGATTCAAAATTTATTTTATGATAGAATTAGTAAATTATTCACTTAATTCATAATTTTTTGAATAAATTATGATAATAATACGATGATTCTATCTTCAACTTCATGACAAAACTATCAAATTATAATCTAATTCATAATTCCTGTGAGTATATTATGAAAAACAATTTGATATTTTATCTAATTAATTATATAAATATAATAAAAGTTCTTGTGGGATAAAATTTATTATATTAAGTAGAATTAATCACAATTAATGTCTATAAGTCCTCATGTGATCCTAAACAATTATAATATATAAATTTATTTAATTAGAGATGTTGTGACTAATATTTAATTAATTAAAATTATATGGATCACTTCATAATTAAATGCATGATTTTTTCAAGAGCAGCATCAACTTTTATTAGAAAAACATGCACTACAGTACAATATTATATATATATATATATATTGTATGTATCTTGTATATATCACATTCAACTACGAATTGAAGAACCTGGTTACAAATCTCAACCATTTGAACAAAAAAAAATAAAAATGCCATTTTAAATCACCGAACGTTAGAAATCTCAAGTCCTAATGATTTCTAACAATGCTTTGCATCAAAACAACAAGAAAACAAAGCTTTATTTTGAAAATTTCAGCCGACGAAAACCAGATTTTATTTTCAAAAAATTTAGAAAACTCAAGGCCTTTTAAACTACTTTGATACCAACTATAAGATCATATTCAAATCCAATACTAAATTATAAACGACTAAAGGGATTGAATATATAAGGATCGAGAATAAAAAACCTTCGGCCATTCATGCTCTGAATTTCTGTGCAGCTTCTTCTTTTTGTTGATTTTGGTGCTTCTAAGCTTTAAAACACCCCGTCTGATGGTGTATGAAGAAGAAGAAGAGTAGTGATCAAGCTTAGGGACCAAACCAATTTATTTATACACGTTCTCCCATCAAGAACGTGTCAATCACAATCAATGAAGATTATTTAATATCAAATAAATGCAAGATCACTTAATTGAATGCCTAATAAAGGATAACGTGTGACCACACTAATAAAGAAAATGTTACAGATTATTCTAATATAACTCATAGCTCGAGTTGAGCTGCTTATGTTATCATTGTGCGTTCGCCTCCCAGTGAATTCCGATCACCCTTTCGTGATAGATTTTAGGTCATCAGATGGGTCTAGTGTGGCGTCCTCTTGCTCGGCCACAAAGGAGAGCATTCCTCGGAATAGGATATTCGTCCCTCCATGAAATTGATGGCGTGTGAACCCTTAAGTAGAATTGCTGACCCAAGTACTGCCTTGCCCAGTTCTCAGATCTTATGTTCCACATACCCACATTGTCCAAAGCTATGTATATTGCAGTCCAAGATTTTGGATACACCTATCATTAGAACACATTCTTAGTAAAATATAACTATAAGATCCTAGATTTGCTTTGGTGTTTAACCTAGATTGCACTAATACTCTACTAGAATTAGCTTGTCGGAAACGTTGTCTGACGAGTGTAGGACACTTTTCAACACGTGTCGAAACTACACTCTATTCTTTAAAAGAAAAAGAAAAAGGAAGAAACACATACAATTAAAAAAAATGATAAATCTAATTTGTAAGTTTGTTATTATTTGATGTGCTCATTTTGATGCAACAAATATATAATATGGATAAAGTTATTTACCCTTCATGCTTGACCCCGAGCCTGACACCACTTATATTTAGTGTGGGGCCCGATCACCCATGATGAGCGGACCCTACCCCATGTGAGTGGGAGGTCATGCTTGGGGTCAAACATGGCATGCAAGTAGCACGAACCATATAATATATTATTTGTATATTAGAATAAAATAATAATAATAAATAAAAAATTAATTTGCATGTCCGGATGTCCCAATGTATTGTGTTCTAAATTTTTGAAAAATCACATGTAGGTGTGTTAGTGTCCGTGTAACCCTGTGTTTAACAAGTCTTCTTGTCTTAATACCTGAGTTGTACAACGGGCAACCGTGTCTCTCAGATTGTATCTTGACCTACTTGCAGGAGTCCACTGTCCACCATCCATTCTGTTCATTCACAGCATTAGAAAAACACCGCAGCAGAAAAGAGTGATTAACTCGACTTCTCCAAAATCGCAAATTTACTTACCCAACTACAAAGAAAGAATATCCATCAATGTGCCAAGACTGGACACTGTCCTCCCAATTCTGGAACACAATCTCAGCAAAAGATCGGTAATCAGCGTGCATAACAGAGGTTGCAAGATATCCTCCATTTCCCCCGGAAGCTCTGTCGGGGATGCTTCCAACGCTGAAGACTCCTCCAATGTTAAAGTAGTCGGCCAACTTTAAGGGAGTGTCTGGGGAAACATATGAAACACCGTTGACAGCATATCTCAGTTTGCCATTTATATAAGGAGCAGAGTTAGCAAGAATAATGGTCCTAGATGGCTTGATCATTCCATAGTGGTACGAGCCTTGAGGATTAGGTCTAGGTCCACTCGCTGTCAGATTCCAACTGATTTTAGAACCAACAAATTAAGAAAATTCAGAAATGATCCTCGCTTTATTAGTATCCATGAAAAGAATTTACAGGCAATTTCAATTACCGTATTGATCTGGCCTGGTTCAAAGACGAAGCAATCTCAGTCGTGGGTCCACCAGGGGGAGGACCTGAAACTTTGCTAAATGAGTTACTGTAATGGAGAACAGCAGTGGTGGTCAGCACTTTAACGGTGAAGCGCGAGGAAATGACAATGTAATAGTCCTTTGCTGGCTGGTTGGCTGTGACCAAGACTGAATAAGACTGCCCTAAATGGATGTCGAGGGAAGAGTACGTATTCTGGAGCGTGTGAGATCCTTCTACCTCAACTAGTTTCATTGTGTGTCCCTGGATTCGGAAGTTAATGGAAGTTGTAAGTCCAACATTCGATATCCTGAACCTGTAGGTTTTACCTTGATCAACTGTAAATGTGTATCCATTCCACCCTCGACCGTTGATCAGAAGGCCGTCGGGGAAGGGAAGATTGTGACCGGTATCCAAGAAATACTTCAGTTGCTGCAAGAACAAAAGCAGCACATAGCAAATTAGCTGACACTTTATGAGATCAAATTGCTGTGAAATCTTTATGGCATGTTAGGTAAGGAGAAGAAATAAGCTAAAATCTTGTTTATTATACTGCTATCCTACTCAGTATTATATCCCAAACATGCACTTAATTTTCCACAATATGCTTACCCTTTGACTTCTCTTGAACCAATCTCCAGCAAGGATGGCATAATCCCCTGCAGGAGGAGGGAAAGGTACTGGAATTCGAGGACGGCTGGAAATTTTGATGCTACCGTATCCTCCTGCAGCTTTATGGAGTGCAAGTGATGGAAAATAGAAATAGGTGCCTATCTGGTCCTTTGCTTGAAGGATGTAAGTGAAGTTTTTCCTTGGTGGAATCGGACACGTGGTACCATAAACTCCGTCCTGCCATGAGTTCCTTCTTTGCTGTAAGCCGTTCCTAAAACACAATTGTGATTTAAACATCAACTACATAAAGTTGTTTAATCTAGTTGTTTACATAGGACCAAACTATGAATACATATCCGAACCAGTTCTTTATCATATGACCAAACTTCATCCAAACCGTATACTAGTTCCTATAATATAGTCCAGGATTTGTAACACAACAAGGTACTACAGTTTGCAATTGCATCCTCACAAATACATTAAGAATCGAGCTCAAGTTCGCAGAGAAATAAGTCTTGGTGTACGAGTACAACTCTTTCGAGCACTTTGGACTGGAAAAAACAAGTTAAAATGTATTTTATTTGTCTTTCTAAGCCAAGAAAACTATGAATTCTCCAGTGTAATGGCCATAAATACTGAACTGCCATTGATGTCTTGCACTTTGAAACTCAATGACTATGAATTTCATCTCATTAAAGGAAAAAGTTTGTTTTATTTATTATATATTCTTAAACAATTCAACTTGAGATTGGACTAATAAATGATATATAGCTAGCTATATCTATATATGGCCATACTTTAGCATGTGTCTAACATGGATTCATTGACAAATATAAAAACCAATATGTGGTTGATGTCAGAGATCTAGCATGTGCATACTTCATATTGATAATCCCCACACCTTATGTTAGTGCCCTAACATTAGAGCCAACAGTCAACAGAGAGCATGTTTGGCTAAGCCTAAAAGAGTAAAACTACTTATTTAGAAAAATAAGTAAAAATGTAGTTTTGAACACTAAAGTAACTTCTTCAAAAGTTAAAATCCCTTAAAAGTAGATTAATTTTTTTTAGGCTTGACCAAACATGCTGTCTAGAAGAAAAGAGGCTCAAACCAAATCCCTCGAGGCTGAAAATGGCACAAACTTGCATCTCTTTCTAATATTCTCGGTGATGTTCTTCAGAAAAAATTCATACCAGAAGAACCTTTTTAATCTGTCAAATGACATTGATATCCCAAGGTAGATCTCAAATCTAAATACAAACTCAACTCCACATTGCCATTAGAAAAACATAAAGGAACTTGAATAGATCTGCAAAACTTCACAGTTAATTCAAAATGTTCTTTAACTAGATAGAATGCAGCAGGGAGAAAAAGGGAACAATGCTTTACCAGGAAAGGAGAAAGGGCTCATTCAAGTAGTTGTGAACACTGATAATCAAGTTATCATTGGTGACACAGTCAATCTGTGGCCCTGGAAACTGCCCATTTATCAAAATCCCCTGCACCACCATTTTTTTTTTTTTTTATTAATCTTCAGTAACAATAGTTTATTCAAGAAAATCCAAGAACAACACACATTATTACATTGTGAATGGCATTAGAAGAAGAAAATTAAAAATAGTACCTTTTGTTTGACACCCAGAGGATAAATGTCACCATAAGTGATTTTCCAAGTGTAAAATCTGTAAGGGTCTTCACCATTTACATTGTGTAAAAGAATCAGCAGTATAAAAACACTGATGAGAGAATACAAACTGCCGTACTCTCTCATTATCTTCTTCTTCTTCTTCTTGAAATATAATCCTCTTTCTCTGTTCCTCAAAGCGAAAGGCAAGTCTTTAACTCGGCAAAATGCCCTTCCCTTTATTGCCTTATTGGTACTCTTTGGGAAAAAAACTCTGAACTGTAGCTAAATACCCCAAAGCAGACTTTGGCAAGGAAAAAGACAGTGAAGAGGGATTCCACACCGCGTATACTGTCAATGTCTCCTTCCTTTGTCACGGTCACGTGCTGCAAACTCTTGTCATGTTACAATTTTCACAACTTTGATTACCTGCACAATCACGTGAATTATTTGCAAATAATAGCCTAGAGCTTATTTAGTTCATGGAATTTTTTTATTTTATTTTATTTTTTTTATGGATGTGAGGTTTAGATTATTTTGAAAAGTAAAAAATGTGAATTTGACTAAGGATAAATAATTGAGATTGAGTTTGAAAATTTGTGATAAAAATTTTAGATAGACAAACAAACTCTTATTATATAACTAATAATAAAGACAATACCCATTTCAAAATAACAATAATAATAATATAATAATAAAGACAATACTTATGCATAATAGTAAAATATATATATAAAGAATGGTAAATTTATGGTTTTTAACCTTAACGTAATAATTGAAAAAATTGAAAGAGTTAGTTTGAACTAATTTTATTATTTAAGCGTTATCTTTATATATATATATTATAATAACAAAGTTGTCAAATAAAACACCACATAATTTCTCGTCTTTTTTACACTTTCCTAAAATGGAAATTTATAATTTATAGATATTAAAAAAAGTGATTATATATTTACATTTCAAAATTACTTTTATCTTGAGAATATAAACAGTCACTTTGAAAATGATTTTATCTCATTATTAGTAATGTTATATATCCAACTATTAATTAATTGGTATTTTCAATATATTTTTATAATTTGGAATTATGATGTAGAGTTTGAATATAAAATTATATTGATAAAAGAATACAACCACGTACACTTTTAAGCGATTGATTAATAATAAGTAAAAATGTATTGCTTTAAAAAAGTTATTATAATAATTAAAACATTATTGAAAAGAACATAACTTAATTATGTTATGAAAAGAATATAATTAAAAATTTAAATTTGTAAAATAGTAATAAAAAGTAACATAATTAAAAATATACGTTGTTTTAATTAATAATAATAATGCTGTAATAATAAAACAGTATTTAAAAGAATGTAATATAATTATGTAATTAAAAAAGAATATAGCTAAATATGTGTATATATTGTTTTAATTAAATACATGTTACACTAATAATAAAATAGTATTGAAAATAACGTAATTAAAAATGTATGATATTTGACTAAAGTTATAATAATTAATCAGTACGGAAGATAACGTAATTATTAAAGAATTTATTAGTAAAATAAAACAGTATTGAAAAACATATATAACATAATGGAGTAAAATGTTTCATTACTCACTGAACTTTGTATGTTGTCACGTTTTATTCACTAAACTTAAATGCCTCTAAATAATCACTGAACTTATGCAAAATATCCTCCATCCATCACCTTCCAAAAAACAGTTTGAAAATAATCTGATGTGGACCCCACGTAAGAAAATCAAGAAAAAGTTACTGTAAGTCTGTAACCCTACCCAAATCAAGAATCATAAATTCAGTTTTCCTATCCCCATTTCAAACGATTTTGACTTTCATCTCCAAAACCTCCTACTCTCCCCTTGAATCCGTAAGTTGAACCCCACCCCCCCCCCCCCCCCAAAAAAAAATAAAAATTGTCAAATAAATTTTTCCAATTCCGATAACCTATTTCACAGAATGCTGCCGATCGACTAAAGAAGCAAGACGTGAATTACTTGGTAATAAACTTCCAGTCCTCAACTCCTCTTCACCATTTGGATGCCTACATCAAATCCAAGTCATCGTGCGACACTCGTACTGTCCCTATCAGACTATCAAATCCAAGTGTAGTGATGAGATCTTCATCAACGATAGGCTCATTGATACCTATGAAAAATATGGGTGCATTTACTATGCTCGTGAAGTGTTTGATAAAAAGCCAAACAGGAACACCTTAACTTAGAACTCGATGATTGGGGTCTTGACCATATTGGGTCTGTTACTGAAGCTGAAATGCTGAATCAGAAGGTTGAGCTAAATGAGATGACACTGGCTAATATGGTGAATGGTTGTGCCACTCTGTGTATGATCAAAGCAAGCGGGGAAATTCATGCCCAAGTTGTGAATTTTGATAGGTTCAGGGATGATATAGTAATATGATTGGGGCTCTTTGTGCATGTATTCCTACAAGCTAACTAAAGAAGTAAGAATCTGGTTCTGAGGGCATTAGTCATCTAGGGAAATGTTTATGATGGGTGCTTTGTTATATATATATTTTCTTTACTTTACTCATTTGTATCATATATTAATCTGTGTATATTTTTCTTTGCATTACACTGTTGCCAGTTACAAAAAAGGAAAAAAAAATGGATTTTTTCGTGCAATTAAAGCATACGAAACAGGAAAAGGGGGGCTTTACCTGTGTCTGATCCCTTTATATGAACGAATCTAAACTTTCTTTTGATATGGTGTTAAGCAGATGTTTCCAGCGAGTCGCCAGAGACTATTTTGGGGGTTAAGGCTTGTTCTTCTAAGTTGGGGAATGATAAATCGAGGTGTTTAAACATTTGAACATCGTTAAATTGCCACGTTGGTTTTCTGTGAGCCACGTCAACAATGGAAGAAATAAAATTTGGTCGAAGATGAATGGAGCACAATGTTTTGAAGATGGTGATTATTGAGAAGCAAATTGAAGTTGAGTGAGTGATCCGTGACAATAGCAAAAGTTAAGTGGCTGTTGAAACTTTTACTCTAGAAAATATGTGTTCTCGTTGATAAACTCATAACCTTTTATAAAACTTCATTTTGCTGATTTTCGTAATGATATATATATATATATATATATATATATATATATATATATATATATATATATATATATATATATATATAGAAGTAATCGTCGCCAAAATACGCACTAAAGTATATTTATTTTCCATCGTGAACCTATATAATTAATGTTTGTATTCCTTTATTTTTACTGAACAAAAATAATCACGTCCATTAGTTGTATTTTTTTAATAGAAAATGTAATCAGGTACACTAATATTGTATATTTTTAGATATTTTTTCGTATATAAATTATTTTATAATCAAGACTTGCTAAAACGGAGTTAAATGCCTCCACTGCCGCTGAACTATTACAAATGTCATTGAACTTTAAATTGTCTCTGATGTGCCATTAAACTTCAAAAGTATTATTTTAAAGATTTCTCAAATGTCATTAAACTTTAAATGATATCTGTTGTGTCATTGAACTATTAAAAGAGTGCCTCATCTGTCATTCTTTTCAAAAATATTTAAATTGTTTTATTAATTATTAATATTTTTGTTGTTTGATTATTGTAAATGGATTTTTTCATTTTTTTTTTATTGAAGAAATAATTTTCTCTTCGTTGTGAGAATATTAATGATGGATAAAAGTATGTGTATGTGTATTTTTAATGGGTTTTTTTATATAGAAACATGGTTGTCTGTATTAATCTAGAATTTCTTCTTGAAAAATGTTTTCTTCTATCATTAATTTTTTTTGAAAAAGAAAATTATTTACAATAAAAATAATTAGAGTTAATCTTTTAGACATTATTTTAAATGAATTTATTGTATTTCTTCTTTGATCAGAAAAGTATCAATTCAAATATAATTCTAAACATCATTTTAAATTGATTTATTGTCTGAAACAATGCTCGATTAATCTGAACATCACAAGTTTCTATAAAAATAATCATTAAAAGAATCTACACAAATATATTTTTATATGTCATGAATATTCTTAGAACGGAGAGAAATTTATTTCTTAAATTAACAAAATAAAAATTATGAATAAATCCATTGACACAATGGATTTATTCATAATTTTTATACATAAACTTTTCTATAAAAAAAAAGAACTCGTTATGTTGTTTCAATTTTATTATTGTAAATGGATTTAAGGTTTTTTTCTCGATTAATACGAACAACACGTTTTTATAAAAAAATCATTGAAAGATTTCACATAAATATATTTTTATCTATCATTAATATTCTCATGATGAAGAGAAAATTCTTTTTGAAATAAACAAAAAAAATTATGAATAAATCTTTTTACAAAAAAAATTAATAAAAGAATTTGAAAAGAATGACAAATGGGACACATTTTCAATAGTTTAGTGGCACACCAAATGATATTTAAAGTTCGATGACATTTGGGATACCTTTGAAATAGTATAGTGACAATGGAAATTTAAACTTTGAAGTTCAATGACATATCACAAACAATTTAAAGGTTAATGACATTTGAAGTGCATTCATAAAATTTAAAGTTTAATGGTATTTAAAGTGCATTTATAATAGTTTAATGGCAATTGAGGCATTTAACTATGCTAAAACATGTGACTGCCCCTAATTATTGCCACAATTAATTATTCACAATTAGTTAATTAATACAAAAATATTTGTATTTTGCGGACCAATGACGTCTTAAATCGAGCCATATGTACAGATGTGAAGAATTATAAAACTATAATTTTTATTTTTTATTTTTTATTATATATATATATACTCTCTCCATCCCAAAAAGATAATCATATTGTTATTTTCACACGGATTAAGAAATGATAGTTAATATAGTTAGAGTATTAATTTTATCAGTATTTTCTATTTATACCATTTATCCCTTATTTATTATTTTAAGTAAACTCACTTTGTTTCCCACAAAAATTTGAAAATGCAATAAATAAGTAGTTGGTGTGTATTGTACTAAAATACATTAAATAAGGGTATATGTGAAAATGAAATATTTAATACATGCCCAATATGGAAACAATACTATCTTTTTTATTTTATTTATTTAAGGTTAAAAACTTATAATTGCATTGAAGATTTGAGGCACCCGAGAATTTGCTTTTCGGACAACATTTTATCGGTTTGACAATTTTTTTAAGCATATTTTTAAATAATTCATTTTTTCAAATCACTTTTTAACTATACACATTTTCTTTCTCCACTTTTTAAAAACATAATATATTTCGAAAACATCACATTTTTTATTTTGATAGAAAAGATTTTAACAATTTGACTCTTTGCCTCTGTTTGGAAAAAGTGTTTTTAACAACACAATTTCTTAAATCACTTTTTAACTCTGTATATTTTCTCTCTCCACTTTTCAATCACATATTTTACAGTCTCTGTTTGGTAATACTGTTTGATTTATAAACTGATTTATTTATGATTTTGAAGTAAAAAGTAGTGATTAAAAATTAGAAAGAGAAAAATGTGTGGTTAAAAAGTAATTTAGAAAATTGTGTGATTTATAAAAAAAAAAAAAAAAAAAAAAAGGTTACCAAACGGTGGCTAAACAAAGCTAAAGGGCACGCTTGTCAATTCCTTTTTCTGTCATAATTTGAATTTTTGATAAATGTGCCTGACAACTTGTAGAAGTAGTGTTTGTAAAAAAAAAAAAAAAAAAAAAAAAAAGGTGTAGCCCACACCCTGAGGGCCCGAACCGACCACGCCCAAGGCCATTGGTTCGGGAAGGTAAATCCAGGTTATGCCTCCAAGGAGCCAGGGTGGAAGGGCTTATGGTAAGCATGAGAAACGCTCAATAACTCCCGCTTGTCACAAGGCCAATTCCACCTTGCGGGGAATCGAACCAAGCACACAGCTGCGCTGAGCACTTACCACCCATCCCCTTTGCCACTTGGAGATGTGCCATGGGGGCGTAGAAGTAGTGTTTGTCGGTATTAGTGCATGTTGTTAAGAACATCTACAATGAACAAGTTAAATATAACTAAGGCTGCGTTTGATAGTAAGGGTGAAATTTGGGTGGAAAGAAAATGAATTTCAGGGAATTGAAAGTTTAATATGTTTGATTGGTTTATTTTTCTAGGTGGAAAAAGTAGGAAATTTTTCAACTTTTGTTATTTGATTGACATTATTTTTCATGGAAAATAAAGTAAAATTGATCTATTTTAATAAAAAAAAAAATTTTAATTTTTTCACACATTTATACTTGATAATAATAATTTTCATTTTTAGAAAAATAAATAAATAAATTAACAACAACAAAAATGATCAAACGTAACAAAAATGGTATAAAATTTTCCATGGAAAATAAAACCTCCTCCCCCATGGAAAAATGAATTCATTCAAAACAATGAAAATACCGAATTTCGAGGCAAGTGGAAAAATGAATTTCATGGAAAATTTAGGCAACCAAACAGCGCAAAGTTGGAAAATCACATGAAAAATCATATTTTCCATGAAAAAAAAGGGCTATCAAACGCACCCTAACATAATAAGTAAAAGAAAATGAGACGTTAAATGACACAACATGTTAAAATTATATATATGCATGTTAAAATTAGTTATTAATTTTTACTACAATGAACATGTTAAGTTTTTCCTAAATTCAAGAATATTATAAATATTAAAGCCTCTGTTTGTTAAAATTTTAGTGTTTAAAAACATGTTTTTTTATATTTTTTAGGTAAGATGTGTAGTTAAAAAGTGGAGAAAGAAAATATGTGTGGTTAAAAGATGATTTGGGAAATTGTGATGTTTAAAAACTTATTTTTTTCGCTTTTCCCAAACAGAGGTTTATAACAAAATTTATATATTAATGTGGTATTCATTTTGAAAATTTCATTAAATTATATAATATAAAATCAATAAGAAAAATTATTTTATTTACCGATATTAAAAAATTTAAAGAAAAGAAGTTAAATGTCAGGTCATCCAGTTAAACCACTAACAAATTTAACATGAAGTTAACTTGTAAACAAAAAGATTACTTTAAGTAACATGTATTTTAACATATTTATTGTAGACACTAAATGTAACATCTTACTAACTTGTACCATTAATTTGTACCTTAACTTATCCATAGTGAAAGCTCTAATAAGAGCATCCACAATGCTCACACACAGTTGACGTTGGCTGCCAACTGTGTGAGATACTGAGATATATCCACACAAATTTCGTGTGTCACACTGTAATATCTTTTTTTTCCTCCCTATCTTCCACTTTCCTCACTTTTTCCCACATTCCTAATTCACACTTTCCACAATCACAAGTTCTACTTCACATCTTTCACTATTTTTTTAATAATTATTTGAAATTATATATCTCTATCTTCTTTTCCACTTTTTTTTTCTCACATTCTACTTCAAACCTTATAATTAAAATAATATATTTATCTCTTTCTCTTTCATCCATTGGACATCCACTTTGCACATCCCCATTGTGGATGTTCTAATACGTTTTTTCTTGTAGCGTACGGAATACTTTGCCTTTTTTCTTTTCTTTTTTTTTTTTAACAAAAAATTCTATTCATGTTCATAAATTTCTGTTTTAATTTGTTAGCCCCGATTGCCCTCTAAACATTTAACACATTTTTTTTCTTCATTTCAATCCCACATTTATTAATAAAGTTATTACGTAAACCTAAAAAAAAGTCCCACTTTTCAATGACACGCTCCTAAAAATCAATATTAATTAACAATTTTTTTATAATAAACTTTTAAAAATAATACAAAACAGGGGCTTAGTGTTTATAATTTTCACTTCCTTTGAAATTAGCAGGTTAGATTTTTTTGAAACCCGCTTAGCCCCCGTTTATTATTAGATATTAAAATCAGATTATTAATAGATTTTGATAAAAGATGATAATCTATATAATTGAAAAATTGTGAATTACATTAAATATGTGGTAGAAATTGATTTTTAATTTTGACTCACATTAAAATGTGAGTAAAATTCATGCCAAAAAAGTTGGGCATTTGTGATTAGCATGTAACATTTGAATAAAAAGTAAATTTGAAATTATAAACTTATTTACAGTGTTCTAAAAAGCGGCATAATGCGCTGCCTAGGTGTAAAGCGTGGTCGAAACGCCTCGCATTCGGGGTATGTGCATAAAAATGCGGTCAATTTTTTATGTTGACAGGCTAGGCGCACTTAATCCCGCCTAATCCCCCCTTTTTAGGTAAAAAATCTATTTTTTTTTATATAAAAATATATTTAATATCTTAAAAATAATTAAAATAATATTAAAAATACGAAAACCATTATGGTGCTTATTTTTCGCATTGACACGCCTAATCTTATGATTCTTGATTCTCGACCGGGTCCTCGTAATGCATTACGCCCTTTAGAACATTGTTCATTTATAAATAAATTACCAAACCGACTGTAAGATGCATGTTTAAAAATGTCACATGATAAATATACAATTATATGATGGCAACGAAAACAAGTGCTAAAGATGTGTTTAATATGTTAGTATTTTCCACCTTTCCTCTGATTGTCATGTTTGCTTGGACAATTTTAGCTTGAAAAATGTTTTCTCACTTGAGGACTCACTTTCATATTTGCCTGGTAATTGAGGAAATGATTTGCCAACAGATTTGGTAAGAAATTATTTGGCAGGTTACATGGAAAATGGTTTTGTGTTACGTTTGATCAGTTTTATTATTGTTAATTGATTTATTTATTTTTTTTCTAAAAAATAACATTATTATTATCAAGTACAAATGTATTAAAAAGGTAAAAAAATAATAATTAAAATAACTAAAATTTACTTTATTTGCCATGAAAAATAATATCAATCAAATAACAAATCTTATAAAATTCCACACCCTTTTCACAAAGAAAATTAAACTAATCAAACATTTCGAATTAATATTTTTCACACAAATAATTTCAAACAAATCAATTCCTTAAAAAATATTTTTCTTTCCACCTATTATCCACCCTTGCGATCAAACACGCTTTAAATTAAATTTGAATTGAGGAGTGAAGTACCTTTCTACAAATGTCACGTGAAAACTTATAATGAGTTTAGTACCAACGTTATATTTTCTCATATCACTTGAAGTGGGAGGGAGGTACCTTTCTACAAATGTCACATGAAAATTTATAATGAGTTTAGTACCAACGTCATATTTTCTCATATCATTTTTTAATTACATATATTTTATTTAAATCATTTTTCAATCATACAATTTATCTTAAAAAAAACTTAAATTTCTTGATCATAAAAAAATTGAGTTTCAAAAAAAAAAATTTATGATAAGTCGAAAAAAAATATGAAAAAATTGTATATAGGAAAATCGAATTATTTTAGAAACATATTTTTATAACTAAAAAAAGTTTAATATTATATACGTTTAAATAAAAATTTCAATTTTGAATTTTGTTCTTGCAAAATAGTTTTGAAATTATTATTTTTATATTCTTAATTAAAGCATAATTAAATAAAATTAACTTTCTTTTTATATGAATAAACTAAGAATTTATGGGTGTTATTGAAACGAAAGAAAAATATTTAAATGTAATGTAGATTAATAATAATAATTGTATTTAATGAAAATAAATTAAATATTAATGGTAATATTGACTGAAAACATAAAAATTTAAGGATAAAATAGATAATCAAAAGTTATTTCATTCATCGCCTCTTTTAATATATATATATATATAAACAATGACGGAGCAAGGGATGATAACCAATTTTTTTTGGATAATTCCTCACACACAAAATGAATGGCAAAATGGATGACACATCCCTCTCTATGTGTAGCATGGTAAAAAAAGAATACTTACCATTAGGGGCGGGCATTAACCCACCCATCCCGCTAAAACCGTCCAACCCAACCCGATCGATTTGGGTCGATTTTTGATGAAAATCAGGTTAGGTTGGGTTCTACTAAAAAAAAGTAATAATAATAATAATTGGCCGTGTTGGGTGGGGTGAAAAACCCGACTCAACCCAACCTAACAAATTTTTTAAAAAACTAGGACCATTTAAATTTTAAGAATCTCAAGCACAATTTATAATTTGGATAAAATTCAAATATGATTTGAACATATTTTAATTTTATTAGCAAGTGTTCAATTTATTATATTTGAGCTTATTGTATTGTATATAATTGATTTGAGTTAATAGTTGATTTATGAGTTTAATTTTTTAAACTTTAAGATTTTTTGCTAATTGGACCAAAGTCCAAACCACCTAACTCAATCCAACCCGACCGAAATTTTGATTGGATTGGGTTTGAACTCATACTTGGGCTGGGTTGAGTTGATTTTTTATCAACCCGACCATAGTGAGTTGGATTCGGGTTAGGCAAAAATTCGACCCAATCCAAGCTCACCCCTACTTACAAAAGCCTTGAAACTAACCCAGCAAGTATTATTATTCTTTTTTCTTTTTTTTTTAAATAGTTGAACAAATGAAATTGAAATCAAGCTTGAAGATTTCGTCTTATTTCCTTCAAACTTACTCGGCGGCTCATTCTTCTTTCGTTTTCATTTTTTCTTCATTTTCCATATTTTTTATTTTTTTTTTTCAATTCTTTCTCATTTTCTCTTTCTTTCGATTTGGCTCTCTAGATAGTCCAAAAAATGGTCTGGCAATTTTGGCTTAAAGTCTTTAAACTATTAGGATGGTTCCCACTATCTTCCTACTTTCAATGTTCCTTGTATTCTTGTGGTGGGGAGGGACTCGCTCGCCTGAGTACTCAAACACCCCCATTTTACTCCGAGTCATGCTTCGAGAACATAAAGTCTAACATAAAGTTTTATACCTGCATATATGATAGTAATTTATTTATTTACTCATCACATCAACTCTAAAATCAATAGTCTACAAAACTTTGGTCACACTTTTCGATTCAAATAGCATTTTTCATTTTACCCTACCCTACCCTACCCTTATTGTGGGTGTTTGTCGTGGTTCTTTTAAATTTCAGGTTGGATCCTTTGAGGTAATTCATGTCTTCAATGGAAATGAAGAAGATGCCCCACAGTCGTTCACTTTTCTCCAGTGCACTAGGATAAGTTTGACACAATACATTGACAACTTTGCATACACACAATTCGTTCCTACTATTTTGCGTGGGCCCACCATGTGCGTAATAATGTGGTGAAATGGACAAATACAGCCCTTCGCGCGCGGACGAAATAAAGTGGTCCTGTAAAAATATTTTTGTGAGAGGAATTTTTTTCGTGCTGTTCCAAGAAATGAAACACGCTATTCCGTGTGATATTTTGGACGTATATAGTTCTTTTTTCAATTTCTAACCATATTTGAACTAGAAAATTTAATACACACTACAAATAAAAATTACACTTATTTCAAATTTCGAACGGACCGACTCAAGGAATATGCAAAAACTAACCCGAATCCAGGGGCGGGCCCACACTAGGGCCCGCTTAGGCAAGTGCCCCATTAAAAATTTCTGGATTTTTTTTTTTCATTCAAAACCGGATGAATTGGAGAGGAGACTTCTCAAAGACTCAAACCCACTTCCCAGCTCACTCCCTCAGTCCCTTCCCTCTCAGGCTCTCACCCACAGGCCGCAGTGTAGAGAAATTGAGTGTAAACCAAACCAAAACTAAGAAATATTATTGATTTACAAAACACCTTTACAAGAATTGTATAAAAGTTTGAATAAAAACAAGATATTTACAAAGAACCCTAAATACCAAAATATGTAAATCACGTACAAATATTCAACAAAAACTCTCAAAACAGAAACAAATTGTGTTTACAAGAATACAAGGGCACTTCTTAACAATTTCAGAAGAAAACTATCAAATTCTACTGAAGAACAAAGCGTAAGAAAGTGATATCGCCACAATCAGAAGAGGCGAAGAGAGAGAGAGAGTTCAGCAAGAGAGAATGAATCGTTCCAAATCAGAGTGATGAATCTGGACACCTTTGGCTCTTCATATAGCGTATCAATCAAGATTGATCCAACGGCTTCAGGTTTAGCAGTTGTAAGTGATCAAACGGTTGCAACTGAATTCAGTTCAAAGGGATAAAGTCGTGAGTCAAGAATGCGATATTGCACCGGGTTAAAACATTGGAATGGGCTCAGCATATGGATCAAACGAGAAAGCCCGGATTCTGAGGTCTGGCTAAATAATGGGCTGCTTGGGCTGGACCAATTACTCTACAAATCTTCCCCTCAATTGGTTCAGTCTGCAGCTATGACCTCTTCCAGCTCCTTTGATTTGTCCTGTAGATCTTAAATATCTACAAGCTGTCCTTCCAAATACTTAGTTCCCTGCAATAGTTTAGTAAAGCAGTATCAAACTCCAAAATATTAAGAAAATTCAGAGCATCTTTAAATTTAGAAACAGGTATGATTTTGGTTCCAGCATCTGCTGGATTTAACTGAGTTGGAATCTTAATCATTTTTACAAAACCTTTTTCAATGATGTCTCTTATGAAATGAAATTTGACATCTATATGTTTTGACCTATTATGAAACACAGGATTTTTAGAAAGATATAAAGCACTCTGGCTATCAGTACAAATTTCTATTTCAGGTTTGTTCAAACAACTAATTTCAGAAAGTAAACCCCTCAGCCACATGCATTCTTTAACTGCATCAGTGGCTGAGATATACTCTGCTTCAGTTGAAGATAGTGCAACTAATTTCTGAAGTTGTGCTTTCCAACTGATGCAGGCAGAATTAAAAGTGAAAAAATAGGCAGATGTAGACTTTCTGTTGTCAATATTACCAGCAAAGTCAGAGTCTACAAATCCTTTAAGTTCAAAAACAGTTTTGGATTTTGAAAACATAAGACTCAAATTCAAGGTTCCTTTCAAATATTTCAATAAAGATTTAAGAGTTTCCCAATGGGGTTCTCCTGGATTACTCATAAATCTACTTAAAACACTGACAGAGAAAGCTATGTCTGGTCTGGTTGAGACCATTAAGTACATGACAGATCCTACAACATTTGAATAAGGAACATTTTTCATTCTTTGAAACTCTTCTGCAGTTTTAGGACATTGATCACTAGAAAGCTTAAAATGAGCAGGCAGTGGAAGTGAAACTGATTTAGAATCAAATAGAGAAAATTTTTTCAAAATCTTTTCAATGTAATTCTTTTGATTCAGAAAAATTTTCCCTGCAGATTTATTTCTAAAAACATCAATACCAAGAATTTTCCTAGCTGGTCCTAGGTCTTTCATTTCAAATTCAGTTTTTAAATTTTGTTTGAGACTGGAAATAGCCTGCAGGTCTTTACCAGCTATAAGCATATCATCCACATACAGGAGAAGATACATAGGATCAGAAAAATCATTTTTAAAGTAAAAACATGAGTCATATGGACTTTTCTGAAATTTTAGGCTTTGAATGAAATTATCAAATCTTTTGTACCATTGTCTAGGTGCTTGTTTCAGACCATAAAGGGATTTCTGAAGCAAACACACCAGATCAGTTTTGGATTTCTGTTCAAAACCTTTTGGTTGAGACATATAAATGGTTTCATCAAGGATGCCATACAAAAATGCAGTTTTCACATCCATTTGCTCAAGTTCCAAATCATTTGAGCAACTAAGGCAAATAGAATTCTAATAGAAGTATATTTCACAACAGGAGAAAATATTTCAGTATAGTCTATGCCTTCTTTTTGAGAAAAGTCTTTAGCAACTAACCTAGCCTTATATCTAGGTTTGCCCCCTTCAGAATCCCCATCTTTTATTTTATATATCCATTTGCAATCAATTAGTTTCTTGTTAGGGGGTCTTTCTACCAAAGTCCAAGTCTCATTCTTAATTAGGGAATTCATTTCTTCTTTCATGGCTGCAATCCACAAATTTCTATCTTTTGATTCCATAGCTTCTTCAAATGAAGCAGGTTCAGGATCCAAGAAATTAGACAAAACAGAAGCAGAATAAGATTCATAATCATCAAATCTAACAGGGGGTCTAATTTCTCTTCTAGTCCTATCTCTGGCTAACTGATAATTATCTAAAGCAAGTTCATTATGTTCAGGCAATGTGGGAGAAGTGGGTGCAGGTGATGCAGGCACATTATTATGCAAGTGTTGGGGCTGCATAGGCTGAAAGTAAGAATCATCAAAGCTTACTTCAGTTATCAAAAAATCATTTTCACAAAGTGGATTTTCATTCTTTTCAAACTTGCAAGGAAAAATCTTTTCATTAAAAATAACAGACCTGCTTAAAACAACTTTGAATCCACTTTGTTCTTTGACCCAAAGTCTATAACCTTTAACCCCTTCCCCATAACCAACAAAAACACATTTTAAAGATCTTGGTTCAAGTTTGGACTGAACCTGATGAGCATAGGCAGAACAACCAAAAATTTTCAAAACAGAATAATCTGGAACTGCATCATTCCAGATTTGATCTGGAATGCTGAAGTTCTCAGCACTGGAAGGACACATATTAATAAGAAAGCATGCAGTTTTAACTGCTTCCCCCCAAAATATTTTTGACAAATTTGATTGGATTAACATACACCTTGTTCTTTCTAACAAGGTCCTGTTCATCCTTTCTGCAACCCCATTTTGTTGTGGACTGTATGAAACAGTCTTATGTCTAAGTATGCCTTGATTTTTACAAAACTCATCAAATTCAAAATTACAGAACTCCAAACCATTGTCAGTTCTGATCACTTTAACCCTTTTGTTTTTCAGATTTTCAACCAAGGTAATGAAGTTTTTAAAAACAGTAACAGTTTGGTCTTTGGTTTTCAACAAATAAACCCAAGACTTTCTGGAATAGTCATCAACAATCAACAAGAAGTATCTAAAACCAGAAACTGTGTTAACAGGGGCAGGACCCCAAAGATCTGCATGCGAGTATTCAAGAATTACCTTGGATTTATGAACAGCTTTACCAAATGAAGAAGTTTGTTGTTTTCCCAAAACACATTCTTCACAAAAACTAAGTTTCTGAAAAATATTCTTTCCAAAAAATCCATTTTTCTCTAACCTTTTAAGTCCTTTTTCTCCTACATGGCCTAATCTTTTATGCCACAAATCAGACAGATTAATGTCAACAGTTTCAATAGTCAGAGAAGTATGAAGAGAATATTTCACAGACAAAATATAAATTCCATTGGTCTTAACTGTGCTCAAACACAACAAATTATTTTTCAAAATATTTATGTATCCACTGCTGAGTCTTATTTCATAGCCCTCATCATCTAAAATACCTAAAGATATTAGGTTTCTTCTTAAATCAGGGACATATCTAGTCTGATTCAAGGTCAAATTGTTATTATCAGCTAGTTTTAAGGTCACAGTACCTATTCCTTTTATGTCACAGGATACATCATTTCCTAGTTTCACAGAATCAGAAGTATTCGCAGAGAATGTATCAAATAAATCCCTATAAGGACACATATGGAAAGTACAACCTGAGTCTAAGATCCATTCATCTTTTAAATTGGAAGTGGTTGTGACATAAACTTCTCCACTATTGTTTTGGATGTCTGCAGGTTCCTGATGTTTATTTCTAGCATCATCTCTTATCTTCTTAAAGCACTTCTCAACTAAGTGACCTATCTTTCCACAGTAAAAACATTTTCTAGTTTCATCAGGCTTCTTATCAGTTTTATTATCATACCTTTTA
The DNA here is from genome assembly GCA_963555705.1 of Ligustrum vulgare. NCBI lineage: Eukaryota > Viridiplantae > Streptophyta > Magnoliopsida > Lamiales > Oleaceae > Ligustrum > Ligustrum vulgare. The sequence goes on along the minus strand of OY743190.1, from coordinate 34,636,261 downwards.
GTTTCAAACCTGTTTTGATTAAAACTTTTATGATCATACTTCTTATCCCTAGGTTTGTTAGGTATGAAGTTCCTATTTTGATATTCTTTAGCCTGTCTAGGATTGTTTTTATTTTGGGTCCAGGGTCTTAAATTTCCTCTAAATGAGTTTCTACCCCTATATGAAGTGGACTCAACATTATAGGCCTCTTTGTGCTCAGACCTAGATTCCAATTCCTTATTCTTAAGAGATGTGTATATTATTTCAACAGATAATTTTTTCCCTCCATACTCTAAAGCATTTTTGATGTCCTTATATTTATCTCCCATGCCATTTAGCAAACACACAACCTTTTGGTCTTCAGTGGTTTTTTCTCCTGCATTTAGAAGATCCTGAGTTATCCTATTAAACCTGTCTGTGTTTTCTTCAGCACCTAAGGTGGGATCAAACTTAAAGCTAAAAAATTGTTTCCATAGAAAACATTTGTTTGGTAATGAAACAGTAAGGAAAAGTTCTTCAAGTTTATCCCACAGGTCTGCAGCAGTTTTAGTATCCCCTACTTTCCTAATCACAGTATCAGAAAGGTGAAGGAACAGAGTACTCCAGGCTAATTCATCTAATTCAGTTCTTCTTTCCTCAGTCATGTTTTCAGGATAGGTTTCATCAATGGCTCTAGCACATTTTAATTGAAGTAATAGGGCTTTAATTTTCTGTCTCCATAAACTAAAGTCCCCCTTCCCATTCCATATTTCTACTTCTACCTTAGCAGTGTTCATGATTAAGGCAGATATGGGGATCAACAAATATACAACAGAGTGCAGGAATAACACAAAGTAGGCAATATTATGCAACCAAGTAGAAAGCAGGATTTTACAAATTTCGATTTGTGCAGAATACAACACAAGGCACAAGATTAATACTGCAAATATCAAGTTATACAATAGTAACCGAAACTAAGTGCAAGAATCAGAGATTATAACTTTCTTTCCCTCAACCCAACTTGGGTCGGCCAAGAACTCCCTCAGATTCCCGAATTTTCAAAAGGAATCCTGGACAAAGGTGAGTAAAAGGGTCCAAGAGGGCTTCAACGGAGGGAAAAAGAAAGGAAAAACAAAGTTATTAAGAAAACCCTAAGGAATTTCAAGATATCACCTGATTGTAGCGTTTTTCAGAATTTCCTTTTTGAGATTTCCAAGTAAAATCAGATCTGACTTCAGATCTTTCAAGATCAATAACCAGGATGCCAAGTTACCACAAGATCCGTAGCCAAATATACAGATCCACAACAAAAAGAACTCAAAGGTTTCAGAAATCAACCCTGAGTCTTAGGATCTAGGGTTTTAACACAAAGTTTTTGAAGTTTCAAAAGAAAAACAAAGATCCCTGAAACCCAAACGAAAAACCCTAAGACTTTTCCCAAATCAGAAAACCCTAAGGCTCTGATACCACTGTAGAGAAATCGAGTGTAAACCAAACCAAAACTAAGAAATATTATTGATTTACAAAACACCTTTACAAGAATTGTATAAAAGTTTGAATAAAAACAAGATATTTACAAAGAACCCTAAATACCAAAATATGTAAATCACGTACAAATATTCAACAAAAACTCTCAAAACAGAAACAAATTGTGTTTACAAGAACACAAGGGCACTTCTTAACAATTTCAGAAGAAAACTATCAAATTCTACTGAAGAACAAAGCGTAAGAAAGTGATATCGCCACAATCAGAAGAGGCGAAGAGAGAGAGAGAGTTCAGCAAGAGAGAATGAATCGTTCCAAATCAGAGTGATGAATCTGGACACCTTTGGCTCTTCATATAGCGTATCAATCAAGATTGATCCAACGGCTTCAGGTTTAACAGCTGTAAGTGATCAAACGGTTGCAACTGAATTCAGTTCAAAGGGATAAAGTCGTGAGTCAAGAATGCGATATTGCACCGGGTTAAAACATTGGAATGGGCTCAGCATATGGATCAAACGAGAAAGCCCGGATTCTGAGGTCTGGCTAAATAATGGGCTGCTTGGGCTGGACCAATTACTCTACACGCAGCATTTCGACGGATAGACCTCACCGGCGTCGGCACCGCACCTAACTTCTTCCGGTGACCCACTGACTGCATCACTAGCGCCGTACAGTGACCCACTAAACTTCCAAAATTAGTAACTGAGAGGCGAGAGCTGTCAAACTGACCTTCCCGACTTCCCATGACCCCGTCGCACACGCACTGCTCAGTGCTCACTGCTGTCTGCTGCTGGTCCTGGTACGTGATTTTTATTTATTTATTTATTACTGTGGAATTGAGAATCAGATTACCTGCCGTCTGCATGCTTGGTTATTGATTTTGAACATACATGTTATTGATTCTTGAACTTTGGTCTGCCGACTGCCTTGATTAGTTAATTACTTGATTTATATTGGTATCATTGTTAATTTATTTGCTTGTTTTCTGTGGAATTAAGATTTAGATTTTGGAGTTTGGATTTGAAATTTGAATTATTGTTATGTTTGAATTTTTGTTTGAGTGTTGAGAATTTGAGATTTCAAGGCCAATATATGTTTAAAATTATTTATTTATTTGTTTGTATCAGTTATGGAAAAATATTTTAAGCGTAAATCCACGTTTTCTTCTGATGAGCCAAGTGATGAAAATGAAGTTAGATATGAAAGGGTTGAGGAACTTGATGAAGAAAATGATGTTGAACTTGAAGTTGTTCCTATTGACATTAACGTCGGGGATAATGTTGGGGATGTTAGGAGTGATACCCTTGAATTTGATGTAGCAAACCTTCCTTCAGATCCTGGATTGAGAGTTCCAATTAATGATTATGACTTTAATGTTCGGGATTTGATTCGAAGAACATATGTGCAAAGAGGTCCTTGTCAGCCACGAAATCATGAATTCCCAACAACAAGAATGGTTATCAAAGATAGGCAATTTTGTGTATCATGGTATAATGAGCATCCTAGTTGGTTGGAATATAGTATAACAAAAATTGCTGTATTTTGTTTCTATTGTTACCTTTTCGGCTCAATTGGTGGTCCATTTGTTCATGGTGGGTTCAGGAATTGGAAGAAGAAAGATTTGCTTAGAACACACATTGCAGAATCAAGTAGTGCACACAATCAAGCTCGAGTCAAATATGAATCATTCAAGAATCAAAGCACTGGCATTCTATTTTGCCTTAATAAGCAATCACATCAAGTTCGACAAGAGTATCGAATTCGTTTGAATGCCACAATCGATTGTATTCGATTTCTTCTACGACAAGGGCTGACATGTCGTGGTCATGATGAATCTGAAGAATCCAACAATCGGGGTAATTTTCTTGAACTATTACATTGGTTGTGTGATCATAACGCTGATATTAAGGTTATTGCTTTAACGAATGCTCCTGAAAATCTCAAGTTAACATCACCACGAGTTCAAAGAGATATCATGAGTGCTATTGCTTCAGAAACAATAAATGTGATCATCAAAGATATTGGTAATAGTCTTTTTTCTATCTTAATTGATGAATCTCGTGACATTTAAATGAAAGAACAAATGTCAGTTGTTCTTCGTAATGTGAAGGATGGATGTGTGGAACATTTTATTGGTGTAACACATGTTTCGAGTACTACAGCCACCTCACTTAAGGCTGGAATTGATCAACTATTATCCAATTATAGCTTAAGTATGTCCAACTTGAGAGGGCAAGGATATGATGGAGCTAGTAATATGAGAGGTCAGTATAATGGTCTTAAAGCACTTATTTTGAAGGAAAATCCGTATGCTTATTACATTCACTGTTTTTCTCATCAACTTCAACTAGCTCTTGTAGCTGTGGCACAAAAACATGCGAAAATTGAAACATTCTTTCATTCAGTACATAGATTGGTGAATGTTGTCGGAGGATCGGCTAAACGGAGTGATCTTCTTAGAGGGAAACAAAGACTTTCAATTCTTGAAGCACTAAATGTTGGTGAAATATCAAGTGGACGGGGTCTCAATCAAGAAACTACTCTTAAGTGTTCTGGTGATACACGTTGGGGGATCTCACTACAATTGTTTAATTAACTTGATTGTCATGTTTTCATCCACGGTTGAAATTATTGAGATGATTGCTACTGATTCTATTAGTACAGAAACAAAAGGTGAGGCATGTATTTTATTGGAGTTGATGCTCAAATTTGATTTTGCATTTAATCTACATCTGATGAAAAAAATCTTGGGCATTTCAAATGAATTATCAAAATCATTACAAAGAAAAGATCAAGATATTGTCAATGCCATGAGATTGGTAAAATTATGTAAAATGCAGCTCCAAATGATAAGAGATGATGGGTGGAATTCTTTTTTTAGGATTGTTTGTTCATTCTGTGAAATTCATGACATCAGTATTCCCAATATGGATGATATGTTCAAAGCTTTGGGCAGTTCAAGGCGTGACACGGTGACAAATTTGCATAACTTCCGTGTGGAAATGTTTTATGCCATCATTGATATGCAACTTCAAGAGCTGAATGATCGTTTTTCTGAAGTAAAGAGTGACTTACTTCTTTGTTTTGCATGTTTGTCTCCAAATAATTCATTTGCTACTTTTGATAAGAACAAATTGCTTTAACTATGTGAGTATTATCCAATAGAATTTGATGCTACAGATATTTTGGAACTTGAAAATCAGCTCGATACATATATTCTTGACATGCGCATTGATGAAGATTTTGGAGGATTACATGGCCTTGGCGATCTTGCAAAGAAGTTGGTTGCAAAAAATAAACATGAAGTGCATCCATTAGTGTACAAGCTTGTGACATTGAGTTTAATTCTTCTCGTGGCTACTGCTACAGTCGAGAGATCATTTTCTGCAATGACTTATGTTAAGAATCGTCTACGTAATCGCCTTGGAGATCAGTTGTTGAATGATAATTTAATTGCATATATAGAGAAGAATGTACTTGATAATATCGAAAATGATGTAAATATGGAACGTTATCAAAATACGAGAACGCGTAGGGAACAAATGTAATAAAATTTCAAGTACTTTTTCATTTTTTGGTCTTTTTTCTAGAAAAAAAATTTCAGGGGCGCTGCCCTCCAACCCCTATAAAGGCTGTCGCAAAAAACGCAGATTAATTTGTGCCTGTGTCCGCCAATGTCCAAATCACATAAATCATTTTATTTCAACGATAAAACATTGCATAAATATTTTCAGGAGGACACTGGATCACAATTCACAGATTAGACGAGTAATACTTTCACGAAAGATTTCCCATTCCCGACGCTTATGCCTAGCCCTATGTCCTCCATTAGGGTCGTCTTCATCGGGTGAAATGATCGGTTCCATTAGGGTGTACTCAGGCCTAATCACCACAACGAAGCCTGGATCGAGACTGTCTACTTTTCGAAGATGGTTGTGCACTGCCATGGTGGCTAGGACTATCGACTTCTGGCTTCTGAATTCGTACTCGGGCATCCTCTGTAGTATTAAAAAATGTTAAAACACTGAATGATCTCTCCACAATGTTCCTGCATGAGGAGTGCAAGTAATTGAGTTGTTCCTTTAGATTCCTAGGTTGACGAGCACGAGATGATGTGGCTCTCTAAAATTCTTGCAAGTGGTATCTAGTTTTTTGTCCCTTATAGGAGGCCAGGAATCCTTGTCGGCTTGCGAATCCAGAATCGACGAGATAGTATTTACCAAATGCAAGGGCTGGAAAATTGCTACTCGTGTTTTCCATAGTCGCGTTGAACATTCTGCTATCATGGGTAGAACATTCCTAACCAGCACCCACAAATGTGAAGCACATACTGAAGTCCACAATCGCCAAAAAGTTCTGCGTGAGGACATCGTGGCGGTTTCGATAACACTCGCTTTCTCCTTCTGGTGGGACCGCTGGGATGTGCATACCGTCTATAGCACCAATGTAATTCTATGAGGCAAAAATATTTGCACATTAGTACCTGCATATCCAAGCATACTATAACTTGGTAGTACACGAACGCTTGATTCGACATAGTTAATTACCTGAAATGGAAGATTTCAAGGATTCGTAGGAGCGTGATCACCATGCCCTTGCAGGTAAAGTGGATGGGGGCGTTATCATGTCATAAGACAACTTCACAAGTTTTTCTAAGACGTAGTGGAAGTGCGTATGAATTGTTAAGTTGAATGACAGAATAATAAGTGAGCCACCCTTATCCAAGCTAATATCCTAGAATGAACATCGACAGCGCGAGTCTTTCTTCAGCAGATATGTGTATTGAATCCTCAAACCCATAGTTATGTTTTAGACACCACACCAAATTCCTAAATGTCGACAGTCGTATTCTTGTAAGCTACAAGCAGTCATCTCCACTGTGCTGGTTTAGGATGCGTTCCACAAGGTGCTTCCCGTAGGACCCGTGGCTATTCGAATGACTGTTGGGATCATTGTTTGGAAAATCGTATTGAGCATTGTAACACACGCAATGTTTTCAAACCCGACCCAGTCATCGACCCGACCAAGGGATTGAGTCAAGGGTTAGAGGGTTGACTCGGGGTCAACCCAGGGTAGACCTATTCATTAAAATTGTTGACCATAAAATCTGGTAGGACCTTGGATCAACACTTCTCAGCTCCTCCCTCTTGAACACGTGGACTTCCTGTGAACTAAGACAAACAATCAGCGAGCAAAGGGGGCTAAGGTGGCTCCCGTTTGCACTCTGATGCTCAAGTCAATTCCCATTTTGAGTATATATATGTTGAATGCGGGAAATATAAATGTGTAAAAGAGAGAGAAGGGAGTGAGAGTAGTATATTGAGTTAGAATATAGAATTACTAACCCTTTTCTTGGAGCAGATGGATTCTATTTATAGTAAGAGTAGTTTGCTCAAGATTGTTACATGTGTTACCTCTTCCATGTGGCAAGCCCATAATTCATTATAAAGGTAAACCATTTATTTGGTTATAATCATTACTATGTATCTTGGGACTAAAGTAGGTGTCACATCCCGTTAAAGAACTTGTCTTATCAAGCCACAATTCTCAGAAAGGTCACGTCCCTTCTGACACAATGTCTGACTTGCACAGTGACTAATCTTGTCATTGGTACGGGTTACGTACCTCGGACAGATGCAACTCGGAAATATATGTCCGGATGTACGATGCTACGGATGGCATGATGTCTCAGCCAACAGTGACTTGTTTGACATGGGGGGGACCCATTGGTGTCCAATGGGCACTACGTAGGTCCTTACTAATGACGTGTCAAGCTAATTTGAGCATGGTCATAACAAAAATCAAAAATAAAAAAAAAAAAACTAAAACTAAAACCTGGGTCAACCCAATTCCGGGTCGACCGGGTCAACTCAGGTCTTTGATCGGGTTTGACCAAAATGGATCTTAGGGGCCACCCGACCCGAATTCTGGCCCGGGTCGTTGGGTTCTGAGTCGAACCGACCGGGTCGGATTTGACAACATTGGACACACGAGACCACAAATTTCTATTCAGGAGGCATCCTCCTCGTGTAATCTTACAATTTCAATAAGCATATCTTCTTCATCATTGGAGTCCATTTGCCTACAATAGAAGATAACATGCCCGTATTAATGTACATGCTCAAATTGCATTTGGTTAATTTTGAAATTGTTATGTAAAATATATATATATATATATATATATATATATATATATATATATATATATATATATATAATAATGAGAAACATAGCGAAGGGAGGTATTAATAGAATGACTTACCTTGACAGCAATGCGTTGTGGATACTTTGCCTTTCGAATTATTGCTAGCAAAGTAGTGCTGCTATCATCTCATTTATAGATAATACGATGTCCATTATTTTCCATTGCATGAGATAGTCCCGAATGTAGACAATATTTCATCATACAAATGCTTTGGACACTAGGAAATGAACTCCTAGTAGTTAATGAGTGTAACACCCAAGCTAGGAAAGCTTAAAAAATTTGGTAGGTACTACTCATACCAACAAGGTGCACATTCTTTTCCGAAAGTCCCTCGTTAGAAACTCCATAGTTAAGCGTGCTTGGCTTGGAACAATTCTATGATGGATGACCACTTGAGAAGTTTTCTCAGGAAGCGTGCGAGTGAGGACAAAGTATGTTGAAAATATTCATGTTGGTACAGTGGGGACAATACTTCATCCATCTAAAGGTCGGGACTGCCCGTTAAGTGGGACCCGCATTGTTACAAATGGTATCAAAGTCGACCACCGGCAAAAAATAGGGAACTAAGTGTTATGCGGGCAAAGTGCTACGTCACAGGGCAGGAGCCACCTTTTGAACCCGTAGGAGCCACCTCTAGAATCTCAATGCCTGGCAACGGATCTTCAGATAGTTTAAGCGCGACGAGGACGTCGCGAGTCTAACGGGGGGTGATTGTAATACCCAGGTCAGGAAAGCTTAAAAAAATTGATAGGTACTACTCATACCAACAAGGTGCGCCTTCTTTTTCGGAAGTCCATCGTTAGAAACTCTATAGTTAAGCGTGCTTAGCTTGGAGTAATTCTATGATGGGTGATCCCTGGAGGAGTTTTCTCGGGGAGCGTGCGAGTGAAAACAAAATATTCTGAAAAGACCTATGTTGGTATAGTGGGGACAGTACTTCATCCATCTAACGAACGGAATAGCCCATTAAGTAGGACTCGGGTCGTTACAATGAAACAAAAGGAAGCCGGCTTTTGTTGTCTTGGTATTCACATGCAATTACATGAGCTATTGTTGTTCAAATAATTGCATTATGGATTGTAGTGAATTGATTAATAGTTTTTTGATACTACAATTTTGGTGAATTCCAAATAATTCCATGTAGATAACAGTTGGAAAGTATACATATTATGATGGATTTCCAAAGGGATTCTGAACCGAAATGATTATTTTACACTTGCAAGAAGATTTAAATCAACACCATTTCATTTTTCTAAAACCCATTTCACTACCTAATACGCCAAAAAAAGAAGCTATGCAACTACCATAACTTCCACAATATGATTACACACTTTTTTTAAGAAGAAAAGCTAGCTTTTGGGCTGAGTCGTAGCCGTTTTAAATGAAATGGGTTAGACATTTATTGAAGGCCCAGCTTTTGGACTACACATTACAAAAAAAGGAAATTACACCTAAAATGTTATAAATTCCCTACCTAAAATTCTTTATCTAATTTATATTATATTTTAATATATTAATGACTATTATATTCTTGAGAATTGCCTATAAAATGAGGGCATTGGCATTGTATTTCTTGCACCAATTCTTGATAATGAAAAATTCTCCTCCTTCTCTTTAGCTCTCAATATTTCTCTCTCTCTAATTCTTGTGTTTAGAATTTTGATAGTTTCACAACACGTTATCAGCACGAGTCTCTACCCTATTGAGTAATATGACGGGAGTATGCTCTACAGTTGCATCTAAATGATGAACCTCTGTATCAGAAACCAGATTATTACTAATCACCGTTTCATATTCCAAATCCAGTGTTTTTGTTGTTAGAAAATCATTTATACATCATAGATTAGAAGATCAATTCCAAGTTCATAGAAAAATTGAAGAAATTGTGTAATCCGAAACTTCCAAACCAAATTCACGCCAAACCGTATATCCAAATGATGATCGGAGACCGGATTCATGACCACGGAGACCGGACGATTCTTCCGAACCGGCGCGGCGGCGCGTGACGCGCGTGAAGCCCACGCGCAGACGTCGAGGAGGCGCGTGAAGGCGCGTGAGGCGTAATCAGGCGACGACGTCAACAGGAAGTTTGTTCATATCGACGTTCTTGATTTTTCTATGATCTTACTTTTCTGTTTTGTGCAATTTTGAAATTTTCCGGCGATCGAACGTGGCGGTTTTCTTAAAAACCGTTTTTGAAGCACTTCCGACGGGATTTTGAACTTCGGACCAAAATAAATTAATCGAAAATTAACGATTAATATGTGATTAACAAGATAAATTAAAGATTTTTAAACAAGGTATAAGTAAAATAATCATTGTCATACCGTGACGGATTGGACTATTATGAATACCTTGACTGGATTTGACGATATGACTCGATCACTATACCTTGATTGGATTTGACGATATGACTTGATCACTATTATGAATACCTTGACTGGAGGATATGACTCGCTCATTCATAAAAGGTAATTATTTCATTATGTAGACACCGCCTATATGGTCGGTTTACGGAATACTTTACATATATTCAAGTTTTATATTATTTCAGAAACACCTCAGTTGTTGGTTAATTCTAACATATTGGAGGATGTTGTCAACATATATACGTGGTGGTATAACCCCAGTATTATTATTGATAATATTATTATTTACTTCATTAAATGATACCAGAAGTTATCAATACTAAAGTTAGATAATATTTTATCAAATGATACCAGAAGTTATCATTACCAAAAGTTGGTAAATGTTTGATCTGGTTTGGATCTGAAAAGACCCATGAGTGGTCACAGCCATTCCCACAACCAACCCATGGATAATGAGTTGTCCACCTTATTTGAAAAAAAAAGGCGATCCAACGTAATTAACACCTTTGTTAATTAAAGAATTAAAGAATCCAAAGTGATCCAACGTGATGAATCCACCGGTGAAATCACCTTCTTTAATTAAAGAATTAAAGAATTTTCATGATGATGGATATATGCTGTCAACCAACCTTGTTTGTGGACAACGATGAGCAAGCACCTTTTGTGAAAAGGCGCATATGAATTGGAAATAACTTGTGGGGTCTGAACTAATTTTTCAGAAGATGGTATTATTATTGTTGTTGGATGTTGATAAAAATATTTTATCAAATGGTACCCGAAGTTACCAATATATGTATCTGTATTGAAAAGATAGATAAAAATGGATTATCCAACAAGAAAAATGTTGATGTATGATAAGATAATATCACATGATAGCACGGACATAGCTAATGTGAAAATAATCTCATCAGTATAACAGTATTATGAGATGAATATTAGATGATAAGTATCTGAAAAAGTTCTTGCACGAGCAATTATGTATTCCAGAAGAAGTACATATTTATACCAGAAGAAGTAAAAATTATCATCTAAACATACTGAAATGATATTATTATTGCTCCTGAAGAAGCCTTAAACAAGTCATACATAAAAGGGGGAAACATTTATGATCCTCAAAGTGAGAGATGTGTTTCGAGAGTAGCCGTATATTACCACCTCTGAACTTTTGAGGAAATAAAGAAACACTCAAAGAGGTGTGTTTCAAGAGTAAGAATACTCTGTACTCTACGACCTATCTTTGAGGTACACAAGATTAAATATTAAAATCCTAGAAATTTAAGGTGTGTCTCAAGAGTAAGAATACTCTGTACTCTACCACCATCTATTCTAGGGTTCACAAAGCTAAGTTTACATTAACCGGACTCCATTTTCGCTTGATTCCCCTTCCTTGCGACCAATCTATCTTAACTCCTGCTGGATCTTATATGGGGATATATGATTGCAACTTATCCAGCAGTTCCTCGATAGTAGGAGCTGAAATAAGGATTCTCCTAGAAAATGGAGAGATGAATCCCTGTTCCACAGCATAATCAAGAAATGTTAGCAAACCATCAAAGAAAGTGTTAACATTTAAAAGCCCAATAGGCTTGGTATGAAGATCTAAATGAGCCCATGAGGTAATATTAAAGATTTCTTCTAAAGTACCAAAACCTCCAGGTAGGGCTATGAAGGCATCAGAACCATATAACATGCAAGTTATGCGTTCATGGATAGATAAGGTTTGTACTTCATGCCCTCGCGTTTTTCCTGCGATATCAGCTAAAGGAACGGGTATAACACCTATCACTCTTGTTTTCTCTGTTTGAGCGGATTGGGAAACACAACCCATCAATCCACTGCTACCTCCTCCATATACTAGATTGATACCTTTCTCTCCCAACTTCTTTCCTAAATCCACGGCTGCTTCTAGATACCCAAAACCTTTCCCTACATTTGATCCACAAAATACACAGATAGTTTTGATCTGTCGAAGTTTTGGTCCTTCCATTTTTGAGAGTATAAGGAAGGAAAAACTTATGAGAAAATGATATTTTGGGATGCATGAAATTGTGAAAATCATTGGCTATTTAAACTTGAAAAACTTCACTATTTACTGCTCGTATTTTGAAAAAGTGAAAACCTACTTCTGACTAAATTACACTACTTTTGATAAAGCTTACCTTTCGGTGATTCTTTTAATACACTTTATCAATGCTGAATAGCCAAAAGTACTCTCACCTAAGCCAGACATGTGCTTAGAAAATGAATCTGGTAATTCACCAGCTAATCGAACTTTTGCTTCGATCAACCAACGAACATCTTCTGAAATGCCTTGATCCATCAGCAGCCTCAATCTTTCAAGTCGAACTCGGTAAATCTTTTTCAGAACATTTACCGGAAGATTAGAATAATATTTGCGAATATTTGATAATATAACATCCATTTTTTTATGGATCTAATCTCTTCCCAAATGATCTATTTAAATGCATTATTAAAACGCGTAAAGGAGTACTCCGCGTGATATCGATTCCTTTAAAAAATAATGGAATAAATTATTGAAAATGTGGGAACAATGAGATAATGCGTCATTACCTTTTTCGATATAAGGGAAGATTTGACGACAAGATTGAGATCATGAGATATTTCCTTGGATATTGTACCTGATTTTTTTGGTATACTAAAGGTATACTGATTTGTACTATACAGAAATACGTACTGATGAAATGAATATTGTATTGAACCAGAAGTTCATACATATGTACAAGTGAAATATCTTGCTGAACCAGAAGTTCTTTAATGATTGGTTAGATTCCAATTCAATAATGAGATTTATTGAGAATGCAAAATGGCATTCATTAAAGAACCAGAAGATTGTTCAGGTTAATAAGTTATCATTGCTGCTTGTTCTGAAAAGCAAATTAATTATCTCACTAAGAAAATGAATGACTGATTATTTGCTCAAGTAATGATATTACGAGCAAAGTGAGAAATGCATGCATGAATATATCTTAAAGTCATCAATGATTTTACGAATTAGTTGAGATAATAGAATATTATATTGCTATTGGTTTAGCAGATTAAAAGCCTCAAGTTATTTGCTATGAGAACAACTTGAATATAAATATTTCTTATGCAGCAATATTCTACATACAAACATGTCAATACGATGAAATAAAGATTAGCTTGTAAAGCTTTATAATTTCTAAAAAGTGCGATATCTATATACACTCCAACAAAATGCACTTAGATATAATATTGTGATTATATCCATAATTACGTATGACATGTGTTGCGACATTTTTAGCCGACTGATATAATACAAGATTCTTGGATATTATGGGAAAATTAAACAATAACACGCATGAAGCGTGATCAAGCTTAAAGCGTAATTATGCCTGAAGCATAATGACAATCGATTCCAAAAACAAATATCTCTTGAATAATGGAAATGATCCTTTTGAGGCTTAATACTCATGGTGAGTAAAAGAGATATAATTAAATGTCAGAGATTCAGGCCTGATGATAAAATATACAAAGAGATCTCTCTATGTTATGTTTATATTAACATAAAATGGAATCGATAAATAAGTTGACTGCATACACAAACAACCCTCTTATGAAAATGAGGTTGATAAAATTATAATACTTTGGCCAAATATAAAAATCCCAATGTAGGGATTATTGTTATAAGACCTGAAGTCAAAATACTTAAATGTGTAAAGCCAGTAATTATATGTACAAATGAAAAATATTTCACAGTCGTAAAAGACGACTCGTTGCGCGCAAAATTTTTCATAAAACTGGCATGAAATATGGTGGATAGACCATAGTCTAAATTCACTAGTTTGAGCTCTTTGATATACCAATGAGTGAGATCAAAAAGTGTGATTCTCATCTCGGTACTTTGGGAGTTTTCTTTGATGTACCAGTTGATCGCGGTACGTTGCGATTTCAAGCGAAATGATTATAGATTATATGTCGAAATTGATATCTATTTCAATGATTGATTATGCTCCTGCAAATTAGAAATTGCAGTTTATAAAGTGCAAGAACGTATATGTATAAATCATTGAAAGATTCAATTTGCCCAAAATAATATCATTATAGAATAAAATGTGATTCTTAAAATAAAATCACATGAAGAATGATATGATACATATAACCCCATAATATAATATGTTGAAAATGAAATTGGAGTGTACTATTATTATATTTGAATATTTGGGCATGCAATTGATTTTCAATATGCAAAATTATATTATCCACCGGGAAAATGAATATTCACCAGAAGTGAATTTGAAAATGAATATCACCAGAAGTGAATTTGAAAATGAATATTTAATTATTCATCAGATGTGAATTCTAGATTTTGATAGAAGTGAATCAATTCTAGATTTGAGTAATGCAATCAGTTAACTAACTAAACATTGCTTGGTATAGCATGTTCAGTACATCATAAATGAGCTATGACTTCGTAAATGAGTTATAAAATATTTATAAAAGTTCATCACAAACTATATGTTTGATGAAATAATTTAAGATTGCATTAATATACTTATGATATTCCTATGAAGGGAACAAATACGCACTGCACTCTTTTTCCCTTAACTGAGGTTTTGTCCCACAGGGTTTTCCTAGTAAGGTTTTTAATGAGGCAGCAATTATGGCGTATCAATGAGAATAATGTACTTTTTTTCCCTTCGTTAAGTTTTTGTCCCACAGGGTTTTCCTAGCAAGGTTTTTGAGACATTGTCACAGCTATCTGCAAGTAATAATTCAACAACAAGCTCTCTCTTTAAATTGTGCTGGAATGATATCAACAAATGAAGAAAATCATAAACATCTGAAATGGTATCAACAAATGAAGAAAATCATAGACATCTTATGAAGAATGTTATGATATCGGCTACACACAAGAAGATTTTCATATATACATATTCAAGACGAAAGATGATATCATTATTCAAAAGGTTCATGAATACTTGATTGCACACTTCAGGGGGAGAATCACGCTGTCATGCTGTACTCTTTTTCCTTCGTCCAGGTTTTGTCCCACAGGGTTTTCCTAACAAGGTTTTAACGAGGTAGCGGCTGTACTCTTTTTCCTTCGTTCAGATTTTGTCCCATTGGGTTTTACTGACAAGGTTTTAACGAGGCAGACCTAAAGCGATGCAGTACTGAAGTACTAAAGACCTAAAGCAAGGCAGCACTAAAGACCTAAAGCAATACAGCACTAAAACACTACAACACTGAAGCGCTAAAGTACTACAGCAATAAAGCAATGAAGCAATAAAGCACTTCAGCACTTCATAATTTGAAGTTTCCAGTACATGATTTGTACTACTTATCATTGATGTCATTTCAGATATTAGACTCAATGATTAATGATGGCCAACATCAGGGGGAGCAGCTGTACTCTTTTTCCTTCGCTCAAGTTTTATCCCACTGGGTTTTCTTAGCAAGGTTTTAACGAGGCAGACAATTATGCAATTGAGCAATAAGTCATTAAAGGGGAGTGTTATAAATTCCCTACCTAAAATTCTTTACTTAATTTATATTATATTTTAATATATTAATGACTATTATATTCTTGAGAATTGCCTATAAAATGAGGGCATTGGCGTTGTATTTCTTGCACCAATTCTTGATAATGAAGAATTCTCCTCCTTCTCTCTAGCTCTCAATCTTTCTCTCTCTCTAATTCTTGTGTTTAGAATTTTGATAGTTTCACAATATAAACATCTTTTTTAACTACCAAATTCTGAAATCAGATTTAAAAACTATTTGTACAAAAATCAGGTTCATAACAATATTATTAATAGTAAATTAGACTAACATAAATCCATTACCCAAACCCTAACCCTACCCCAGATTGGCATTAAATCAGTTCCCTTCCCCCATTCATTTCAAACTTAGCCGGCGATGACAATCTTCTCCACCTCCGATCTCCGGCGGCCAAGCGGGTATTGTGTCTCTCTACAGGGCAGTGTCTTAGCATAGTCTTTGCACAGAGGTCGGGTCTTTGTATGACAGTATCTCGCGGCTACGGTCTCTTCGCGACTGTTGTTAATCTTTCTCAAGATTGGATCTCCAGTGTCTCTTCGCGATTGCTCCTGTTCCTCACCTATTTTCTTCATTTTTATCTTCATGATTAGTGTGTATTGGTTATTGGTGTGGGTGGAGGTGATGCGGTTGTGGTGTAGGTGAGGTGACGGCTGCAGCTGTGGAGATGGCGTTGGTGGTGGTGGTGGTTGTAAAGAAGGTGGTAGTGGTTGTAGAGATGATGGTTGTGTTGGTGTTTATTGGTAGGCTGTTGTTGTAGAGATAGTGTTGGTGGCGGCTGTTGACTATTGAGATGGAGATGGTGGTGGTGGTGGTTGTGTCTGGGTTTCAGAGGCGGCTCGTGCGAGAGGTGCGACGAACAGGGCACCAAATTTTTCGGGGCACCAAAATGAAAAATATATTAAGAAATATTATTTTTAAAATTTTATTTTTAGTTTTTTTGTTAAAACAAAATTGATTTTTCTTTTACCTCCTACCGTTCCATTCTAACTTCCAACCATCCAATAAGTTAAAACTACACTCTGACTTGACTCTTGAGACTCCCTATCTTCTAAAATCTGGAAACCCCATTTCCCTTTCCCTTTGTAAATCAGACGATTCAAACTTTCCACTCCCACCGTCTTACTTGAAGAGAAGTTAGGGTCCGTTTGATTACACAAAATTTTCCATGGAAAATGGAATATGTTTTCCAATTCCCACTTTTGATTTGTTTGTTTGACAAAATTTTTCATGTAAAACTTTTTCCGCGGACCCCACTTTTTCTTCCATTTTTCTTGATTTGGTGGAAAAGATTTTCTTTGGGTTTTGGTGGAAAAATGTTTTCCATGATAGATGGAAAATGATTTTGGACACGTTTAATCAATTTTGTTGTTGTTAATTGACTTATTTTCTTTCCAAAAAATAACATTATCATCATCAAGTACAAATATATTTAAAAAGTAAAAAAAAAAATTGATTAAAATAGCAAAAAATTATTTTATTTTCCATGGAAAATAATGTCAATCAAACAATAAAAGTTGGAAAATTTCCTACTTTTTCCACCTAGAAAATTAAACCAATCAAACACATTAAACTTCTAATTCCCAATAATTCAATTCCCTGGAATTCATTTTCTTTCCACCCAAATTCCACCATCGCTATCAAACGGACCCTTAGATTCCAGAGATTAAGAGATCAAAAATCCATCTCACTGTATCACTGTCTTCACTCACTCTTCATTATTCATCGCTCATCACTGGATTCACCACTCGGCGGTCTCGGCTCTTCGTCTCACTTTCTTCCAAGTTTCAAAACCCTCCATCACTGCTTCTACATTCATCACGTCTGTCTTTGTGCCTGTGTTCAACTTACTTTGTAGGTAAAATGATAGCTTTCATTCAGCATCAATGGAGTTTCTTGTTTCCCATTTCATGATTTATTTGTTTATGAACGCTGATTTCTTGAACTGGTGATTTTTGAAGGCTGGATATTTGATTATTTGTTTTATTAAGAATGAATTCTGAATTGTTGATATATGATTCTAATTTGTATGCTGCTAACTTGATTAGTAAACACTTACAATCTAATGACATGCTTATTGATATTGCTATTTGAGATTGTGAAAGGGTTGGTTGATTTCTTTAAAAAATAAAGGGAAATTGGATTCAACGATACTATAAATATTGCTAAAGAAATTGCTGATGAAATGACAGTAGATCCTGTATTTCAAGTAAAACGTCTAATTCGTAGGAAGAGATATTTTTATGAAAATGCTACTTTAGAGGGCACTCAATTTGAAAGCACGTTGTAATCATCTTGATATTGTTCTAAGGCATGAAATGTATTGTGATGTTAATGGTCAAGAATTGTTTCAAGAGATAAAAATTTTGCGAAATCTTTTACCAAAAGAAAAAAATACAGCTCTTGACATACTAACTTATTTGAAAAGGTTGGATCGCCTTTCAAATACATTTATTGCTTATAGAATATTACTAACAATGTGTGTTACAATTGCATATGTTGAAAGAAGTTTTTCAAAATTGAAGCTATTGAAATCTTACTTGTGATCAACTGTGTCACAAGAAAGATTGAATGAACTTGCTTTGATAATTATTGAATATAATTTGTTAGAAAATATTAATTACAAAAAAATCATTAGTGGTTTTGCTTCAAAAATGCAAGAACTAATTTTAAAAGATTGGTTGCATTTTAAGGATTACATATGATATTATTTGAATTGTTTTCTTTCCTTTTCAGGTCAACTCATATTGGCTTCAAAGATATTAGTGATTTGGATGATATTTTCTTAAGAAAATAAGAGCTTTTGGATGTTTTCAAGGTTCTACAAGTTATAAATTTAGTTTTTTAGTTGTACATTTTATTTATAGCATGAGAACAATATGAGAAAAACATTGAAAATGATATTTTTTTTATATGGCAATTTTATATACAATGAGTTAATATAAATAGTTAATTTTTTCTATACGCATACTTTATAATTTAAAGAATTGGGGGGCACTTTTTTAATATTCGCACAGGGCACCCAAAACACACAGGGCCGGCACTGCTGGGTTTGATGGTGGCCGTGGAGAAGGGGGTGCTGGCGAAGTGCTTAGCCGATTGCGTTGCATGCAGGTGACGACTTGGTTGTGAGTGAAGTGTTCGAACAGATATGGTCAACAGTTGTAGGTGACAGTTAGGTGAAGTGTTTGTGCTTGTCGTGGTTTTGCGTGAAGTGCTAGGCTATGGTTTTATTCTAGCGATGGCGACAGATTGGAGGTGTTCTTCTAGTTGTGTGTGAAGTGGAAGCGGTTGTGCATGTGTCGGGAGGAGGAGGTTGAGGTGGTGGTGGAGGAGGTGGTGGTCGTGGTGGTGGCAGTGGGTTGTGTTGATGGTGTGATAACTTTTTTGTGACCAATTATTGGTGATTGTGACTTTTAAATATATAAGTTGTAACCAATTAACTTGAAAATGGCGATCGAGATAAAGTTGTAACCTATAAAATTCGAGATTTATGACCTATAAATAAGATATGACTTATTAAATAAATTGTGACCGAAAAACAAGTTGTGACTTAAGAAATTTGTAAATTATTACTCATAAAATCGAGATTTGTGGCCGAGAAAAAGTTGTGACATATAAAATCGAGATTTGCGTCCGATAAATAAGTTGTGACTTACGAGATTTCAAAATTGTGATCGAAAAATAAGTTGTGATCTAAATTTTCAGAATTTGTGACCTAGAGAGATGTCGTGACCTATAAAATTTGTAACTTGTGATCGATAAGAAAGTAATGACCGATTGATTTGATAATTTGTGACAAAAAATAAGTTGTGACCTATTAAATTTGTAATTTGTGATCGAGAAATAAATCGTGACTAATTAATTTGATAATTTGTGACTTGTGACTTGTGACCATAAACTGTATAGTTATGACCTTAATTATTTAATTACCAATTTAATTATATATTAAAAAAATTATTTTTGAACTAAAAAAACATGTTTCTTAAGTATGAAATCTTATCTTTAAAATTATTTACTTATGTGTTTTGCCCTTACAGAAATTTGAAGACTTTGACTCTTGGACGGCAGCACCTTACTAGGGAGAATTAGGCGCACAATTGGACCAAGCAAGGGGAAGCAGGCAGGCAGCTGGACTTGGAATTGAGAGAAACCTAGCGGTGGACGTTTGGAAAAATAAAAAATAAATTCCCAGCAATTGAAGGTAGGGCTGGGCGTTTATTGGTTCGGTTCGATTATTAAAGGAACCGAAACCGAACCGAAACTTTCGATTCGGTTCCTTCAAAGACAAGAACCGAACAGTTTTGGTTTCGATTCGATTTTCGATTTTCGTTCGGTTCCAATTAAAAAAATTAAATTTGATGCAAATACAAGAAAAATTTAATTGTTTGCAAAAATTAAAGGTAAATACAATCAAATAAAGCTTCCAATTAAAATTAAAGTCCAAATTCATGTATTATCACGAATGTGAATCTTAGAATCTTGATAGTTAAAATATTTTTTCTACTCTAAAATCATTCTTATTTGAAAAGGAAATCACTTTGAGGAAGCAAGAACATTTGAATCTCATTAAAAGTAAATTCCAAAAAATAATAATACTATAATAGTGTATGAAATGACTTAAAAGTAAATTACTAAATTCCATAATAATAGTATATCAAACAGACAACATTTAATACATCGTCTAAGTGTTTATACATTAAAGTGTGGTTCTACTTGGATAATATTGTTAATCATGAATTTCTAATTAAAATACTACAAATCTAAACAACATTTCTCAAATGGAAAAATTGTGAGTAAATTTATACTCCTCTGACCCACTGTCTACACATTAAAGTTGAACATAAATATATTTTGCTGTATAATTCAATGAAAAATTAAAAAAAAAAAAATATTTTTATCAGTTTTGATTTCGGTTTTGATTTTAAGAACCGATCAATTTTGTTTTTTTTTTTAAATAATCGATTTCAGTTTCGGTTTTTAATTTTTTTTTCAAGAATCGAAATATTTCGGTTTTTTCGGTTCGATTTTGGTTCGAGTTTTTTTTTTTTCTCCACCCCTAATTGAAGGAGCAAGAGGCGGCACTAGACAAAAAAAAAAAAGGAGAGAGTGGACGACGCTACGAGACAGGACGACTCGAGCAGCAACCTTCATTTTTTAGAGTTTGATTTTCATTGTTTTTCTTTTAGTTTTTATTTTCCAAATGTTTATGGCTAGCTAAATTTATTATTCCAGTTCAAAGATAATCGAAGTGTTGATTCTTCAAGAATTATGAGATCTAATTAATTTCATTGTTCTTTATCTCTTTTCTATTTATATATTTTTTGTTTGTATTGAAGTTGTTATCTTGATTAATTAATACAAAATGCACGTTGTTTTAATTTTCAAAATGATACTTAGGCAATTAGGAATCTACATCCGTAATTGTTTAGAATTTCTAATACAAGTGATAAATAACATAGTTGATTATAGATAGATTTTCAATTCTTGTTATGAAGATATATAACATAATTTAAATGAATCACGCGTGTGTATTTGTTGGTTAGAATTGGTAGTCTCTCTAGAGATTAATGCTATTGATAAATTAAATCCTAAAATCGTATCTAGGATTGTTTATTTATTAGGGAAATAATCAAAGAGCGTCTGTTGATTATCGAGATAGAAAGGAGAGATAGGTTAGATCTATCAACAACCATAACCAATTTAGAGAAGAGTGTATGATTATTTTTGCATCCATTATCAATTCTATAAATCAATTGTAAGATTATACCTTGAGCTGGATATTTATTTAATTTGATATTTTCATCACTTTAATTTCATGCAATTGTTAATTTCTTTGATACTCGAAATTCAAAAACCCCACTTTTTAATTTACTGTTTTAATTTTCTAGAAGAATTAAATCTAACCAATCCCTGTGAATTCAACATTACTCACTACTATTACAATTTATTTTCCAAGAGCAAGATATTATTATTTGTTGGATTCGACATCCATCAAAACTTTGGCGTCGTTGCCGGGGTTTGGTGTTAATTAGATTTTATTTTTCATATATTGTTTTTATTTCTTTTATGCTTTGTTGTTCTCGAACAGGTGAATTGCAATACAATCCCGAAATTGAGAAAACAGCTCAGAGATTGAGGAAGGAAACTAAGTTGCTCAAACAAACCGATTGAATCTAGCAGTTGACCTTACAGATTCAACAACTGATTCTTCTAGTGATTCATCTAGTGATCCTGAAATAGAGCAAGAGCAAGCAATGGCCAATGACGAAATAACTTTATGAGAACAGGCTGCACCAAATGAAAATCAACAGCCACTTTGCATTTAGTATCAAGTCTTAGAAGTGGGTTTTGAACTAAAATTTAGATTAGTCGATTGGGAAATCACACTAACTACCCCAAAAAAATAAAGAGTTTGAATAATACCCTCAAACTACTAAAAAATTTTAAACATCGTAATATTTAGGGTATAATCAAAACTCCAAACCCCAAGAGAACCCCATTTTCCCCTGCTAACAGCGTCCTTGTTGCCCACTTTCTCTCTGAGATCTCTTCATCTCCGAGCGGGTCTTCAAAGAGGAAGGACAGGTGGGTCCTCTCCTTCGTGCTTCAATAGATGCTTTAGGTTCACAAAGAAGCCATGAAAAAGGTATATTGTTTTTATTAACTTATTACTATTGTTATGACCACAATTGTTAGGTGATTATCAAGAAATACATTAAGCTAGATGATATTTCTGGTTGACTGGTTCCGATTCTCTAATTTTTTTGTATTAAAACTTTTTATTCTTGTTGTTCACTAATGATCTTATTTTCTGATACTGGTTTATTGATAAGACTGAGTTTCTTGTAGCAAATCAGATTTTCCATTTGGTTGAAATGTTCTAAAATTGATCTTCTAATGGAAATTATGCTTTTGTTTCAAATTCTTGACTTTATGCACAAAACACATGCTGCACAAAACACATTGACCTTCATAATTCTTTTCATTAACTATTACAAGTTTACGGATGTATACAAGGAAATCAGTTGTTCCAAAAGTCTTTTGAGTAGCTTGAATTCCTGCTATTCATAGCATTCCCAGAGCCTAAGAAACCATCAAAGAGAAAAGTACATTGCCTTCTTTTCATCTTGATTATTTTCTTATATACATCCTGTGGTGAACTTGAAGTTTCTTTACCTTGATTTTAATCATGGAATTCATGTGGGGGAACTGCTATATTTGAGATGGGATATGGGCGTTGGATGGAGTTGCAACAACGAAAGTATTCTAAGATCTGTAATACTCTTTTGTGTAAAGGAATAGAAGTTGAAGAACCGGAGCATTCTGCTAAATTAAAATTGCGAAAAAGCATACGTATGAAATTGAAGAAGCATTAGCAAGAGGTAAGGATGAAGTTGAGAAGGTGAAATTCCATCTAAAGGAACTCTTGGATGAGCTCTAGGTGGCCTAGGAACAAAATCAGATATGGAGCATCAAATTGCCAAATATATAAGATAGTAGAGGATTTGGTAGAGGGAATGTATTCTGCCATTAAAATGTTGTAAAACGATAAAGTAAAAAAGAGATGAATTGTAAGTCAAAAGTGATAATGCTCTATGGGTGGGTAGCCGAGGAGCTGAAAGAAAGCAAGCTGGGGAGGCATCTAGCCAATGTGTTCCTCGGTTCTTTTATGAATTCTCTAGACTATAGATTTGGCTTTTCTTGTGAAACATAGATGTTTTCTTGGTAAAAATAAGAACATTAGAGTTTGGTACTTGTAAATCTCTTGTTATTTTACTTTTTACTTAAAAGAAAAATTAATATTGTCTCACTTTTTAAAAGAAAAGTAGCAGTATGTCACTTTTTAGTTAAAAAATGTTTTTAAAAAAATGACACAATTATTAAAAAGATGACAAAAGTATTAAGAAATTGTTATGTTTTATATAATTCTTGGAACCAAATCGAATTTGATTTTGGTTCAAAACATCACTTTTTTATTAAAAAGTGACACCGTGTCACTTTTTAATTTGAAGAGAAGGAGAGTTAAAGAAAAAGCGATAAGATGTAATATTTTATCACTTTTTATATATATATAAAAAATGGTATTGTGTAGTATTTTATCACTTTTAGGACGTTACCTATTAAGGACCTATCTTTTTCTTTTTTGGTAAGATCTTACCTTGAATCATCTTTCTTTGCCCGATAAGGACCTCCGTCCACTTTCGTTAATTTTTTTCCGTTCGTGCAACATATGAAACACCTTTTTGAATAAATCAAGGTCTATACTTTATATATTTGAGTAATTACAGACCTATTGTTTTGAGTATCAAATAATATAAGGACCTATATCATTTCAAAGTTTTGCATTTTAATTTACTTTTATAATATTGTCCCATCAAATTTCATTTCCTGTTATAACTTCATTGAACAATTCAAAGAATACGTTTATGCATTTAATAATTTTTTTTTTCTATTTTTAATTCTAATAATTATCTTTTAACCATCTTTTGGGCAATACTATTTCTTCTATAAACACACCATTTGAACAATTCAAAGAACATGTTTATACTTTTAATGAATTTTTTCTATTTTTAGTTCAAACAACTATGTTTTAGTTATCGATAAAAATAGATTTTTTTTTTAAAGTAGGGTAAATGCAAAATATTTTATTTTATACTCACTTAAATTCTTATCGAAACCATCAATTAATTTATATAAAAAGGAAAAAAAATTAATTATTCAAATTAAGAATATAAAATAAATAATTTTAAAAACTCTTTGAAAAAAAAAAAAACAAAACAAAACAAAAACTGAAATTTTAGTTTAAATTTATATAGTCATTGTTTGGTATTATATAATAATTTAGAATATATAATATTAAATTAATGCGTATGGCTCTTTTTGGGCAGCATCCTAAAAGGATAGGTCCTTATTTGGTTATTAAACTTTTTCGTTATAAAAATATGCTCATAAATTTAATATCATTAATATTATATAATATTAAATTAATGTGTATGACTCCTTGAGTAAAATATTAATTTAACACATAAGACATGGAATATTATATATTTTTAATTAGAATAATTAATTTTTTCCCTTTTATATAAATTAATTGATGGTTTCGATAAGAATTTAAGTGAGTCTAAAATAAAATATTTCATATTTACCCTAATTTTAAAAAAAACAATCAATTTTTTATCGTTAACTAAAACATAGTTGTTTGAATTAAAAGTAGAAAAAAATCATTAAAAGCATAAACATGTTCTATGAATTGTTCAAATGATGTGTTTATAAACGAAATAGTAGTGCCCAATAGAGGGTATAAAAACAATTATTTGAATAAAAAATAGAAAAAAAAATTATTAAACCCATAAACGTATTTTTTAAATTGTTCAATGACGTTATAACCAGAAATGAAATTTGATAGTACAATATTCTAAAAGTAAATTAAAAAGAAAAACTTTGAAATGATAGGTCCTTATATTATTTAATAGTTAAAACAATAGGTTCTTAGTTAAACGATAGGTCCTTAATAGGTAGAGACCAAAAACGATATGTCCTTAATCGGCAGTGACCAAAAACGATAGGTTCTTATTTGGCTATTTACTTAAAAAAATTAACGAAAGTAGATGGAGGTCCTTATCGGACAAAGAAAGATGATTCAGGGTAAATTTTTTCCAAAAAAAAAAAAAATGATTTGTCCTTAATAGGCAGCGACCTAAAACGATAGGTTCTTATTTGACTATTTACTCTATGTCACTTTTTAGTTAAAAAATGATTTAAAAAAAAATTACACAGTGTCACTTTTTTAGAGTGACACAATTATTAAAAAGATGACAAAAGTATCAAGAAATGAAAAATTTTAGCGAGACATTTTTAAGTGACATTGTGACATGACAAACATACATTGAACGGTGTAAATAGCTACCCCATTACTTACCTTTTTACCACCCAATGTATGTGCGCTATGTTACAATGTCACTTAAAAATGTTAATTAAAAATGTCTCCCTAGAATTACTCTTAAGAAATTGTTATGTTTAAAATAATTCTTGGAACTGAATCGAAATCGATTTTGGTTCAAAACGTCAAAAAAGTGAAACTATGTCACTTTTTAATTAGAAGAGAAGGAGAGTTAAAGAAAAAGCGATAAGATATAATATTTTATCACTTTTTATATAAAAAAATGGTATTGTGTAATGAGATATTAGTGTTTGTTGACTTGTGTGATTTATTAGTCAATGATGAATATTGCAAAAAAAAAAAATGGTATTCAAGTAAAGAAAAAAAAGTGACAAATTGTCACTTTTTTCCACTAAAAAGTGATATGTCACTTTCTAGTTAAAATAAAAAAATTAAAATGTGACATTGTATTTGTGTATGGAGAATAGAGAATGGAGAATGTGTCATGTATTTACTAAGGTTTATGAACTTGTGTAATTTATTAGTCAATAATAAATATTGCAAAAATTAAAAATTTGACCTTCAAGTGGAAAAAAGTAACAAATTGTCACTTTTTAGTTAAAATAAAAAGTGATATTTTGCCAGGTTTTTTTTTAAAAAAAAATTTAAAAAAAAATGGAATTGTATCACTTTTTTGAAAAGGTGACAACAACATTAAATAAGTGGCACACAAAATTTACAAAGTATTATTTACTTCATAAAACTTTTTAAAAGGTATTTTTGTAAATAGTTAAAAAATAAGAGTATTTTTGTAAGCACCTCTAATTCATTTGCTACCCAAATTCTATGGTCTTGAGAATGAAGACCCCCACAAGCATATGAAGGAATTCCACATGGTGTGTTCAAGCATGAAACCACGAGGAGTGGCTGAAGAGCAAATCAAGTTGCGAGCTTTTCCATTCTCATTGGCAGATAGAGCAAAGGATTGACTGTTTTACTTACCTTCAGGTTCTATAACCACATGAACATGTTTGGTCAGGTTGTTCCTTAATAAATATTTTCCTGCTTCACGAGCTTCAAGCATCAGAAGGGAAATATATGGAATTAAACAGAGAGATACTGAAACCCTTCATGAATATTGGGAAAGGTTCAAGCAACTATGTGCAAGCTGTCCTCAGCATGAGATTTCTGAACAGTTACTCATTCAATACTTCTATTAAGGATTGTTGCCAATGGAGAGGAAGATGATGGATGCAACTAGCGGAGGTGCTATAGTGAGTAAAACCCCTGCTGCAGCTAAAGATTTGATCTCCATCATGGCTGCTAACACGTAGCAATTTGGATTCAGACAAGACATGAATGAGGTAAATGTATCTTCTCTTAAAAATCAAATAGCAAATCTAACATCTCTTGTTCAACAAATGGCTGTATGGAATATGCAATAAGTTAAAGCCTGTGGAATTTGCGCTGCAACTGGTTACCCAACTACACGTGTCCTACTCTTCAAGAATATTCATTTGAGCATACTAATGCAATTGGAAGATTCCAGGCCCACCTCAAGCGAAGTATGATCCTTATTCAAATACTTACAACCCAGGATGGTGGGATCATCCAAACTTCAGTTATCCGACAAGGCCGCAATTCTAATAGTTCCAGCAATTCCAACCTATACAGCATACTCCTCAACCACAACTACCTTCTTCAAGTTCATGTATGTCTCTAGAAGAAATTGTTAAATCACTTCCAACTAATACACAACAATTTCAACAAGAGATGAGGATGGGCAATAAGAATTTGGAGACTCAAATGAGTCAATTGGCATCAACTGTGAGCAGATTGGAATCTCAAGGTAAATTGCCTTTACAAACTATTGTTAATCCAAAACAAAATGTTTGTGCAATTACCTTGAGAAGTGTGAAGGAATTTATAGAACCTATCAAGATGAAAAAAGGCAACTCAGGTGAAGAAATTGAGAAGGAAGTCATTCCTCAATCTCAATCTGACCAGTCCGAAGGCCTCAATAGAGAACCACCAAAAATTTATGTGACACCTCCTCCGTTCTCTACAAGATTGATTAGATCCAAAAATGAGGAAGAGAAAAAGAAAATCATGGAAACTTTTCGCAAAATTGAGGTAAATATTTCCTTACTTGATGCAATTAAATAAGTACATAGTTATACTGAGTTTCTCAAGGAGTTGTGCACCAACAAGAGAAAATTGAAAGGCAACGAAAAGGTAAGTATGGGAGAAAATGTTTCGGTTGTCCTCAAGAATAAATTGCCTCCAAAATGCAAGGACCTAGGAATGCTCACTATCCCTTGCAAAATAGGTGAAGTAAGAATTGAGAAAGTGAAATATTTAAGAGCTTCAATAAATATCATGCCCTTAACTGTTTATTCTTCTTTGAATATTGGTCCATTAAAAGAAACGGGTGTGATTTTGTAACTTGCTGATAGGTCTAACGTGTATCCTAAAGGAATTTTAGAGGATGTTTTAGTACAAGTAAATGATTTGATTTTTCCTGTTGATTTTTATGTACTTAATATGGATAAAGATGATTATTCTAATTCTACACCAATTCTGCTAGGAAGGCCATTTCTGAAAACATCTAGAACAAAAATTGATGTGCATGATGGTACACTAAAAATGGAATTTGATAGTGCAATTATTAAGTTTAATATTTATGATGCCATAAAATGTTGTAATGATATTAATTATGTCTATTTTATTGATGTTTTTGATTGTTTAGCATAGAAAACTTTCAAATTTAATGGAAAAGATGGTTTGAAAGTTGCCAATAGCAAGCATCAAAAAGTGGATGTCCATAGACACAAACAATTCTATGAAGGTCACCAAGTGGAGAACGTGACAAAATTGAGCGATGGGAATCCAATTGATGTCGCTTGAAAAGGAAGCTATAAGTCTAGCCAAAGACATTGAAGAAAAGCACTTTCGGGAAGCAACCCGAATTTTTTTTTTTTTTGGTTTTAGCAATCAATTTTAATTTTTTATTTATTTATTCACTATTTTTTACTTTATGATCTCTATAATTTTTGAAGTGAAATTGACCTTATTTTGATTTTTTAGCAGGTATGAATCTTCATTAAGACGTGGCCACACTATATGAAGACAACAATTGATTCAAATATTGATAAAGTCTTGGCCCACGCCTTATTCAAGGTGATTCTCGGGTTAAGAAACAAGCTATTCTTTTGATTGTTCTTTAAAAAAAAAAAAATTCAAAAATTAAAAAAAAAAAAATTCAAACCCTATTCATCTACCGCCTTCTCCCTTCCAACCTGCCTCC
This sequence comes from Ligustrum vulgare, assembly GCA_963555705.1. Taxonomy (NCBI): domain Eukaryota; kingdom Viridiplantae; phylum Streptophyta; class Magnoliopsida; order Lamiales; family Oleaceae; genus Ligustrum; species Ligustrum vulgare. The sequence continues at coordinate 34,607,513 of OY743190.1, read as the reverse complement.
CTCTTTCTCTCCTTCTTCTCACCAACCACCGCCTCTCTTTTTCTTCCACCGTCGCCATCCGTCGGCACACCCAAACTCACCTCCTTTGGCTCACATATCTCTCCTTCACGTAAACCAGCCATCTCTACTCCTCCCCCTTCCTCCTTCTCCTCGCTCGTCGGACCCAACCATCACTCTCTTCTCTTCCTCCACAACACAGCCGCCTCTGTGTTCTCACTACCACCACAACTCAACAGCCACCAAACAACCTCCTCTCCTTCTCACTTACACACCATCGCCACTCCCCTCAATCCTCTCTCCATAGCTGCCTTTTACACAGGCCGACAAGTCATATAGCAGTCCGCGCCTCTCTCTCTTTCTCACAGTCTTTCTCCGGTTGCCATTCAAACCATCACTGCAACTCCAGTTTCCAGCCAACAAACAACCCACTTCTCTCTCTCTCTCTCTCTCTCTCTCTCAAGTCGTCATCGGTACTCCACCCTTAGGCTGCTACTCCATTACTGCACCCCCTCCTCTCTTTCACTCACAGACAATTTCAACCACCACTGCACCTCTCCCTTTCTATCACACCATAGCCATTACCATAGCCGGACCTGCCTAGAGGCCCATGAGGCTACTGCCTCAGGGCCCACGGGCCTATATTATTTGGGCCCCTTTTTCAGTCCAAAAATAGGCCCAACCCACAAAATTGGTCAATAACATAACTCAGTTCTGTGAAGTCAGAAGCCCACCCTCGTCACTCCTCCTTAGTTCTGAAGACTGACTCCTACAAAACGCTTCCACCTTCCAGCTTCCTCACCTCACCGTGACTCCAACGATGGTCCATCATCTCCTGCCGCCTGGATTCTTTTCACCGGCACGCTCTGCGGCGCTGGTGAGTGATTTTCTCCCAAATCCAAACCGCAAATGGCTCTGACTTCAGGTAGGTTTTCCTTTTTTTCTTGATATTCATTTATTTTTGGGTATTATTAGGCTCCATATTCTTCATATAAATCATGAATGTGATTAAAATTGAATATTGGATTAGTCAATTAGATTATTGGGTTTTCGGTTTTCAACATAGGGTTCCCTCTTATTTCGATTTTCCCGATTTTATTTCTTGAAATTTGAGGAATTAAGATGGGTTGATGGAAATTGGACCAGCCGAACAGTGAAGAAAATGTAAAAAAAAAAAATGTAGTTGTTTTTGGTTTTCAACATAGGTGTGTTATAATAATTAGTATCAACATTGACAAAAACCTAATATGGAGAAATGCTAAATGTAAAATTGATCAAAAGTTAAAGGTAACTGAAAGAGAGTAATAAATTTAGTGTTGTATCAATATATTTGAAGAACAAGTGATCTAATAGCTTCCCGATTAACCTTTAGTGCTGCCTCTTTGGACGGAATGATAAGCTCGTGCACATATCTGAAGCAAAAGACACATCATTGAAAGTGGAATACAATAGAGAGTAAATTATCAAATATCTAGGTAACATTGTTATTCTCACAACCTTCATAAGTTGATAGAGTTAATAACCAATATTTCACTAAAAAGATAATTCGCCATTAATCATTACAAATTTGACCTAGTATATAGCAATTTTAATGCCAAAATGGAATAAAAAAATTGATAATTATAATTCTGTTATACACCTTTTTATTGACCTTTAATAAGCTTTACTCCTTAGGTCTTACACATAATGCTAACAACAATATGTCCCCTATATTCCAGTGTAAAGGCAATCATATAAATTACCTTTCAACATCAGTGAATTTCTTGTCCACGCGATTTTGGTCCGCTGAATAACCTAATATATAAATAGAGTTTCATTAATAAGGCAGCGATTTCCCTAAAAAAACTGAAGCATTGGCGCTTACATTTTAAAACCAGGAAATTAAAACAATTTCAATTAATCCATGGAAAATTTAAGAAACCCATCCATGGGTTCCAATGCTGCTCTATTTCATTTTGGTTTACGTTAGACATATAGCTTGGTCATTACTCTCATGCCATATTAAACGATAACCCTACTTTTTAACCACACATTCTCATAAAAATCACTATTCAAAAAATTATTTCTTCAAATTAAAAACTATTGAACATTAACATCAAACAGGGGCATAAATTTTTAATACGCTTGATACCCCTATATGGTGATAAGGAAAATGATAAACCTATTAAGCTTACACTGAATGGGGCCAGAATGTTCATGAATTAGATATCATTGTCTAGATCGTTACCAGCCTTCAACATAAGAAAATCACTATAGCATCAATAATATGATACAAAAAATAATTATTTTTTTAAAAAAGCCCTAGGTAAAATCAATCGTCGTAGCAAAGTTCGTCATGTTCTTATAGTCCTTAATTATATCGTATTTTGGGATGTATCCAGTCAAACTTTTAAAAACCAGAAAAGGAAGACTCGATATTCGAACTGGAACATAGGGTAGTTGTACAAGTTTCTATGTTATTCCTTTGGCAAAAAGTTTTATCCACATTGAAACCTGGTCATATCAATGCAATCTTTAAAATTAGTTCTTGATATCCAAATACGATGAGTTGTTAGGAGGGGAAGGCAGAAAATACTCATATTTCTACTGGTAAAAGGGAGAATCTTCAGATAGAAAACAAATTTACAAGAAATGATCCAATACGTCTAGCTACGAAGTTTTGAATCTTCTAGACATATTAGAAAATTTGTAATGAATATAATTTCATAAAGGAAATTGGTCTATAATTGGAGGAAAAAAAGGGGAAAACAAGCGTATATTTTTGGAATGGAAAGAATAACAAAGAAAGGTAATATTTAGAAATGTTTAGTATTTGGAAGATATTTTCACATGCATAAATATGTCGGTTCTATAGTTAGTATCCCATAATTTTTTCAATCAGACCATAATTTTGTTGATGGCTGGAAAAATAGGCTTTTCCAAATAGCATGTCTTTGTTATAAGAGCACGGAATTGTTCAGTAGATTTTATTTCCAAGAATTTGTAGAAAATGGGTGTATTCTAGGAAGGAGGCATAGTCATCAACCACATTCGTGTTTACAGAGGTTTGCAAGAAAGAAAGAAAAAAATTGCGATGATGGGTAAGGTAATCTAAGCCCAGTGAGATGCTGAATGTTCTGCCATGATCCGATATGGATCAGGATGTCACCCATGGACCAGAATCAGCAGGGAATAGCAGAAAAAAATGACTGAAACATTACTCTTCAGTATAAAGAAATGGAAAAACTGCATAGATTTTTTAATCCATCTCGATTTGTTAATCCCTTGATTCTCTCTCTAGACCCAAAAAGCAATTTCTACTCAGCTTTGAACGCCTCTTCTACTACAAAAATACATTCATTTATTGATTCAATTGCTAGTAATCATATGCCGAATCTACTTATATTTAAAATTTAATGTCCCGCAAAAGGTCAAAACCATCTTGCATTTAACAATCTCTAGAATAAACAAACGCACAATTAGCTTAAAATCACTTTCAAATAAATCAAGACTACATGAAAACATGACCAATTTCAAAAAAGCTTCACTTCAAAAACCCATTAAATAGCACCCTTGAAAAGGCAATAAAATTGCAATGTTCATCTATATTTTTACTTCGTCAATAAAATTTCTAGGGTAAAAGTGGAAAATAAACGTTCTGAAACTAAATTGAAGACTTTACCTTGAAGAAATGTTCCGGGTTTTTTTCTGGAAAAATAGAGACTCATTCTGCCTCTTTTTTAGTAATACCGCATCAGGATTATCTTGAATGAATTCAGGGTCAACGGAGACCTGTTGAGATCAAAAGAACGTGACAAAATTATTTAAGACGGAAAAAAAGAAATTCACACTAACCTTCGAAAGAACACAACAAAAAACTCTTTCAAACCTTCAGTAGACGGACCGACGGCGCGTTAGAGAAAAGAAACTGGAATCTTCAGGATCTTATTAGGGCAAATGAAAGCTTTTTTTCCCCCCTAAACAAGTAGAAAAGAAAATAAAAAACAGAGAAACATTGCGGATTAATAAACAAATGTAAAAAAAGAATGTCAGAAAGAGAGATTAAAACTTCAAAACCCCTCTTTCTTGGGAAGAAAATGGATCGTTCAGGGTTAAAGGAAAAATGAAAAGGAAAGGATTAAAGAATTGACCTTGGTCTTGAGATCATTGACCTTCAGCTCCTTCTACGGTCCTTGACGAAGTAGTTCCATGTCAGTAGATGGTTGTAGTGCATCTGTGTGCAAGGAAAGGAAATTAGCTTAGTGTGGAGAGATGAAAGAATGTATTGTAGAGGTCGAGAAGAGAAATTGTGGGAAATTAACACTGTAAATAATGTGTGGAAACGGAGACCGACTTAAATGAACGGTAGAGGAATAATGTGAATATAATAACGCGTAAATATTGAAAAACCAGTTCCTCAACATTTCGAAGTCCCCGTGTGAAGAGAGGGAGAGAGAGAGAGAGAGAGAGAGAGAGAGAGAGAGAGACTTTAGAAGGATATTTTGTATAAACCAGATAATGAATAGTAAGAACCAGATATAGGTGTGAAAGGGAGGGTTGCAAAATGAATAGTAAACTTTCATTGTCTCTTTTAATAGAGGAGGGAAAATGTAAGTATTCAAAATATCATATTTTGTTGGTTGTTTTATGTTAGTTAATACTTTTGGAATTTTTTACTTTTTGCAATTTAATGGTGAATTTGCATATCATTTAGTAAATTTTTCTTGTGTGAATATGAATTTTATTGTTGTTTTTTAGCCTACCCAAAAAAAAAAAAAAATTGGGGGCCCATAAAGCCCAAGGCCCATTCTTTCAAGAATAAGGTGTTCGTTTCAAGCCTCCAAAATCACAGGTATGGCTCTGGCCATTACCCTATCTCTCTGTCCCTTCTATCACACAACCCACAACCTTTTCTCCACAATCTTTATTCCAGCGCTGAATCTCACTCTCTCACACATTCAACAGTACCAGCCACCTCCATATGCATCATGGGCAGGGATAGAGAGATCCAAAGCAAGCGTACAAGCAAAAAAAAAAAAAAAAAGCTCCAAGTAAAGAAACCACATCTCCCGTTCAACCTGCAGGGGAGTCCTCTATCTTCTAGATTTTGCATTTTATGATTTTGTTACGTTGTACTTGAACTAAGTGTGGGGGAGGGTTTTGATGTGCTTTTGCTTATTTTTTTTAAAAGTTGATTCATTTTAGTTACACTTCAATTTCCATTATATTCCATGTTTGCTCTACTTTTCAAGGAATTTTTTAAAAATTTTCATCCTATTTCTAGATTATATCGATGCTTATCCATTTATGATCTGAATAATTGAAATGAATTGAGGCATGGTGGGGAATTGCATGAGTAGTTGAATTCTTATTTACTGCACGGTGATTGATTGCTCTTGATGGATGGTTGATTGAATGAAGGATGTGTGCCATTTTGTGAGCTTTTGAGCCTCTTGAGCATTTATATTTACATTATGCCGTGTTTTGTTCCTTTGATTGTATGATTGTCATGCGTAGTTGATTTTTTCTAGAACTTGCTTTGTTATGCATGTTGAGATGTCTCTTGGTAATTGGATGCACTAAATAAGTAAGGGAACTTAGGTGAAGCCAAGATTAGCCTTCTTAAAAAGCTTACCTCAAAATATACCCCTAGAAAGCCACTTTTGATCTATAACCTTTTTATTGAAAATTAACCACAATACAAGCCAAGAGAAATCATATTCTTTGCTAATCTCCCATTATTTTGAAACTTGCATTGAAGGAATATATAGGCTTTTTCACATGAGCTTCAATTTATTTTTGGAGAGATTGAAAGATATTGGAAATCAACGATCCACAGTGTAAATCTCATTATTCTTGAGAAGTAGTAATGTGAAAGAAATGTTGGGAATAAAGTGTTTGAGTTGCAATCTATGATGTTATTTTATTTAGAAAAAAACTAAAGGAAAAAAAATAGAAATTCCCAGAAAAAGAAAATAAGAGGAAAAAGAAAGAAAAAGAAAAACATGATACTTACATAAAGAATGCAAATGAAACTGTTTAGAAGTGATTTGGATGAAGGAAGTGCATGAAGTTTGACTGAGCTTGTGTAAAGAAGTTTGTATAGTTCCTTTAATGAAATAGCCAAAAATAAATCATTTTTATCCCACTTTACCCAAGCTCCATTACAATCAGTGTTAAGATCCTTACTTTGTATTCAAAATCATTGCTGGTGCTAACATGATATATTAGCAAGCATATGACAAGAATTTTCTATGCTTTGAATTAAGAGTGAGTGTGTGTGTGTATTACACCCAGAACACTTTGAGCGTATTGTGTGAATATAATGTGAGGGGTGTTGAAGATTTCGAAAAATTGTTGAAGTGATTAGTCTTGTATTGGTAGATGGAGATTTACTCTATTTTTTCTTATTTCTTGCTTGTGTTAAGATTTAAATTTTTAGGTTTGGGTTGTAGAAGGATAGGTAGAGGTAGAAGAATGAGTGACGATGAGAATAATTGATAAACTTGAGCTAGTTTATGCTTGAGGACAAGCATTGTCTAAGTGTGGGGGGATTTGATAGAGTGCATAATCGTTGTTTAATTAGTGATATTTTCTCTTAATCTAATGGCTTTAAATGTTTAATTTGTGGAATTGATTATATTTCATATTTTATCGATTAGATGAAGGAGTTAGATCAAATTATACTCAATATCATAAATTGAGAAAAATGATTTTAGAACTCAAGAAATGGGCCATTGTCTTTTAAGAAGGGGCTAATTACATACACTCATGCTATTATATCTTAAAAGTTTAAAACTAGGTATTTAAGAAATAATTAATAAAATCTGGTATACATTCATTCAATATCTTAAAACTGAGACAAGAAAGACTCTCTCTAGAAATTCCAGCCGACGTCGATCAAGCCCAATTGATCAAACATTCACGGCTTTTTGTCGGCCATCTTGTGTTCTCTCAAGCCAAGTTGTTCCAACTTTGTCTGGCTCTAACATAGTGTTTCTTCCATGGCTTCCATCGAATGAATCGCAGGTGACTATTTCGATCCTTTAGCTCGTCTTTCAATTCATCAGAAGCTAATATTTCTACCTTCCTTAGTCTCCTTTGTTTACCAGCAGTTCGGTAATCTTCTACTTTTAATTCGATTTGTTTGAATTTTTTTCTCTGCTAATTTGGGGATTATTATCGAGGTTTTATTGATTGTTAAATATGGAAGAAATTGATAATAAGTGACGTTCTCTTTCATTGGGTCAGGAGGATAACAATATTTTAGTTGTTGATTCAAATATTATTAACTCAGTTTAATTGGTAGAGTGCTTACAAGGAGAAATTTCTTTCACAATGCCGTGTTTTTTTTTTTTTTTTTTGGAACAAAAGCCTGTAATTGTTTGTGTAAATTTTATTGAAAAGCTTGACAGGAGGTCTAGACTTGATTATTGCATTGTTGGTGAGTTGGATCATTGAATTTGTGGCTGGTTGAATCATTGAATTGTTGTGAGTGACTACCACAGAGTTGGACGACAAATCATCCAGCAGCACCATAGACTTTTAAGGCGGTGAATGCAATTGGTATTTTATCTGTGTATGTGTGGAAAGTTAATGATTTTGAGAGCCGGAATCCCTCATATTCTGTTGATAGTAGCTTAACTACATGGATTGAACATGCTTGGAATCGTTGGTATGTTTTGACTACTCACTATTGGGCGTTGCTCCTCTCAATGTCCACCCTTGAGCCACCGAGATTATTACCGTGCTAGAAGGCAACATTTAAGTTGGCTTTGTAACCTCCAACCCGGACAACAAAATGATTAGCAAAGTCCTACAAAAGGATGATGTTTTCATATTCCCATTGGGGCTTGTTCACTTCCAGCGTAATGCGGGGAATGGAAATGCTATTTCCATCTCCATCGTGAGTAGCCAACCATGAATCGTCATTGTAGTGAGTTCTATTTTCGGTTCTGTACCAGGTATTGAAGATGATGTTCTTGCCAAGGCTTTTCAGGTGGATAAGAGCACAATTGATAACCTTAAAGCACAATTATAATTGGTTGGTCTTGCAAATTTATGTGTTTTTCAAATATACTAGTACTTTTGTGTTCAATATCAGAATTAATAGATAATAGAATGTAGCATTGAGAAGTAAGGTATATATTCCCAAAATCGGGTATTTTTTTTAATTCCTAAGTATCAGTCGACTCTGTTGAGTTTGGCCAGATCCAACATGTTACTTGATAAATAATTTGTCATTGACTTTTTGGGACTATGAACCCTCCAAAGGGATTACCTGGAAGCATGTTCTCATTTAATTGTACCTAATTGGCCTCAAATGGCTTGGACCAATCTGGTGAATATTATAGAGAAATAGAACCTGTGCAGAATCTCTTATTTTGCATGGAGAAGATAAGCGAGAAGCAGTAGAGAAATCTTGCTTCCATATCTTTTGTTTGATTTTATTTTTCTTTTGCTTGAGGTAGTTGTGGTGGTGGTTGAGACGACTGTGCTGCTGTTGAGATGGCGGCGGTTATGGTATTGAGACAATAATTAATTACGAATAAACACTATAACTTCACGAATTCATTAATTACAAAATTGAATAAAAGTTACTATTGTAATTAATTACAAACTATAACTAATGACATAACGTAATTAAGTTGCAATTGTATTTAACTTACAGTTATAATTAATTACAACTCATAACTAATTCAATTAATTTTAAAAAAAAAAATCGAGTGGCTTGTTATATACAATTAAATTACAATAATTAATTAGTTACATTTGTAATTAATTACAAAATTGAGATTTAGTTACTATATTAATTAATTACAAACTGTAACTCATTACAATTTGCAATTAATTCAATTATTTAAAAAAAATGAAATTTCGAGAGACTTATAATATACAATTAATTTAGAATAGTAATTAATTAGTTACATTTGTAATTGATTACAAAATTGAAATTAAGTTAAAATTGCAATTAATTACAAAATTTAATTCATTACAATTTGTAACTAATTCAATTATTTTTTTTAAAAAAGGAATGGAATTTCTTGTGACTTGTAATATACGACTAAATTACAATAGTAATTAATTAATTACATTTTTAATTGATTACAAAATTAAAATTTAGTTACAATTGTAATTAATTACAAATTGTATTTCTACAGCTCCATGGAAAAAACCTGATTTTGGGAATATATTTTGTTTTGTTAAAATATATTTTAAAATACATGATACTTAAAATATAAGTGCTTCAAGTTATGTATTTGTGTACTTAACCCCTTAAGAAGAAAAACTAGTTTTTGGACCGAGTCGTAGTCATTTTTAAATGAAATGGGCTAGACATTTACTGAAGGCCCAGCTTTTGGATATCAACATTATAAAAAGGAAAAAATACATATATAAGGTATTTACTATACACAAATTCAATTTTAAGATATAACTTAAAAAATTTCAAAACTCAAGTTGTAGTAATAATTATTTAATTGAATGAAATAATTAAAATTATTTTATTAATTAATTATATAAATTCAGGTCACAACACAATACAAATCCAGGTCACAAATTCATGAAGTCGCAAATAATTTCAGGGTCACAAATTATCAAAATAGTATGTCACAATAACAATTTTTTCAAGTCACAAATAATTTCAGGGTCACAAGTTTTAAATTAATTGATCCTGAGTTATTTCTATGTCACAACTTATCAAATTATTAGGTCACTAATCTTTTATTAGGTCACAATTCATTTATTAATTATTAGGTCACAATATATCTAAAAACTTGCCACCTCAAACAATCAAAACAAGAGGTCACAATTTATTTAAGATCACAAGTTACAACAAACATTATTTCTAATCACAATTTTTAGGGTCACAACTAGTTCAATAGCCTTATTTTAAGGTCACAAGTGAAAAATATTACAGATAACTTAGGGGTCACTTAAGGTCACAATCACCACCATCACTTTTAACCGTCGGACCATAACCACCACGACTTCCAAGTTCCAACACACCACCACATCGACCACCTACCGTAGCAGTTAGTGCAACCACGACCACCTCCCCCTCCACTAACAAAATTGTGATTGTGTCTGAGTAACCAAAGTCGCCAGAGCAATCACCTCCACCTCCACAGTAATCGAAGATACCACCTCTCGACCAAAATTTTCAATCACCACAGCCGCCAGAGCAACCACCTCCACCTCCAACCACCTTGACTGCCTACACCCTACCACAACCACCAACCCGCTTGCACACCATCCCACGCACGGATCTGTAACCACCACAACCAGCAACTCGCCTACGCACCACCCCACGAATAGACATGCTTGATGCCGACGTTGCTAGATTGATGCAGCGAAGGCACTGCGACACCAATGCACCAATGCAATAGCGCTGTTACTTGATTGAAGCAGTAGCGACACTGCTTACTTTGACATCACCGTCGTGCCGCTGTGTATCTTGAGTCTTGACATCGCCGACAAGCGTCCTAGATTATGGGTGTGGCCATGGAGGAAATGGGTGGATGATGATGATGGGTGTAGCGGCTGTGGTCATGGGGGAAATTGAAATGGGCGGATGGTGAAAATGGATGGAATGTATTAATAGAGAGAGAATAATTAGGGTTTCAAATGGTGTTGTGTAAGTTTGGAATAATTAATTTAATTTTAGATTATTCAGATTTATTAATTAACTAGTTGCACACACGTACATTGCACGGACATATTCATTTGACAACTAAATTGTACTTACACAAATGAAAATAGATAATAATTAAAAAAAGCTAAAAAAAAAAAAAATTAATGTTGCAAGCACCCATTTAAATAGTAAAATTCATTCTTATATCAATAATATTATAAATTTTGGAAAACAATATTTGTCGTTTCATTTTTTGTCTTTCCATCTTTATCGTATACCAATATTTTCAGATCAGAACGATTTGTAACTTTAAAAATTTCTAAATACAATTATCCATGACTAAACACCGACTTCTTCCGGAAGAGATCTACATGTGATAGCGATTGATCTTGACTTTTGTTGGTGGTCACATAAAATCTACGAAAAAGCGTAACATGTAAGAACTATTCACTGACAGTTGCATTCGACATCTTTAATTATCAACCCAAATATTTTAGATATAAATCCATATTGTAATCTTATACATTAAAAAATTAAATCCTAAGAGATGTATAAAAAATTTCCTCAAAAAAACTTAACAGGAGATTCTATTTTCCCTTATTCAATTATGCCTGTTTTTGGATAACGTGTTTTTTTTTTTTTTTGTTTATAAATACTACAATTTTCAATACAACTTTTTAATCACACATTTTTTCTCTCTCCAATTTTTAACCCTCAAATTTCCTCGAGATATGTGCGGAACAGTAAAAAAATTGGTTTTTTTTCCCAAAAACCCACTGCCGAACAGTTGGTATATCTCATTACTTATAGGTAATCAATATCCTATAAATATATCAGCTATTTTTTTGTTATTTTTATTTTTTGAAAAATGATTTTTTTTTTATTTTTTATCGCAACTTATAGATGAACCCATATATTTAAGAATCATCTACTTTAGGATGAAAAGTGTGATCTTATATTTTTTATCTTTTTATAGTTGTTGTGAGCTTATTGGATGGAAGATTCACTTTTACAATTTTAATCACCTAAAGCTTGTGTGGCTAACACTATTTTAATCACATTCACTGCGCGCAAGCACAGGAATAAGATAGAATCAGTGACAGTCACATACATAAATCCGATAGTCACATACATAAATCCATTTCGAGAAGTACGACTGCCTTTCTAAGAAATGAAACACTTTCATGGCTATCTAATTTAGTAGTGATGATTTAAAAGCTTCAATCTTTTTTCACTCCAAGACCTCAACCTCCATCACTGTTAGACATTTTCATCATTTTGCATGTGTCATTTTTTGTTTTGCCAATGTTTTTCCGCCCTGACAAGTGTTTGCCACTTCGCAACGGGGATCGACCTATCCGATCAGGTTGCGGGGGTTAAGGGGGCGACGCCCCCCGTGGGGGCTCGGGGGCAACGCCCTCGAAAGAGAATTTTATTTTCAGAATTATTCGAATAGGTGTGTGGTTGTTCTCCAAACCAATGCATCTATTCATGCTAAAATGTTTCTTCCAACAGTTTGAATCAAATGCCTCCATTGTATCATGAGAGAGATTTTCTATTAGTGTGGGTAAGATGGGGAAATGCAAGAAAGCTACGAATCTTGATCTACGAAGTGTGACACTTACCAGAGATGCTGTAGCGATCGAAAAATTTTCAAACTTAAAAGACTTGTTTTACCAAACTTGTCGCTACGACTCTCCAACCTTAACGGTTATTATTCAAAACTAGCGCTCTCGTCTAGTCATATTAGTTATTTTAAGATTTTAAGAAAGAAGAAATTTTAGTTTAGTGCCCAAACATTGTTAGATCAAGAAAGTTTAAAATTTCGAGGACGAAATTATTTTAAGGTGCTAGGGTTGTAGCGACCGAAAATTTTCTAAGACTTATTTAAATAAACATTATTTTTAAAAATGTGTCTCTATGACTTTGCTCGTTTATTTTAAAAACTCGTGTGTGTCTAGCCATTTTAAGTGAAATTAAAATCATTTTAAAATGTTAGTCCAATTCCAATTTCAATTTAAAAATGTCACATTTTCATTATTTACCTCTAAAGTTCAATTTCAAGAAGTTTCCAAATGTATCTTTAATGATAAATTTTAGTCCAAACTTTAAATATTTGAGTCCAAAATATGTTATCTCCAATTTAAATTCATTCTCAAATTTTAATTATTTTAAAATCTCAATTATCCCAAAATTTTGATCTCAACCAAATCATTTTTCTTCTTGGCCATTTTAGAAACTCAAACTACCATAACATACCATACATTAATTCAGCCATGATCACTCCCCAAACAATTCATTAGCATAATCCTTCCAAAAACCCCCTCCAATTTTCACACATTTTCCCCAATAACATACTCATATCCCATAATCAAATCCTATCTCCCTCAATCATCATCAATCATGCATTTACCAAATTTTAGCACAACTCACACTTTAATATTTTCCCATTCACCTGCATCATTCACATACAACCCCAAAACAACATCACCTCCATAGCCGACTATCAAGACCTCAATCATCTTCACAACCAAAGCCACCACTTCAATCCCTTCAGAGCTCAGCAGGACACCACAATGCACACCATGGTCGAAACCTCCACTCACCATGATCGAGATATTTCCAATTTCACAACGCTGCCAAGCCTACCGTCTCCCAGTCGAACACCACACGGCAGCCACCAATACCGTAACCCAAAACTCCACCATTTGCCCAACCAATTTCCCAAACTCCATATCCACTGCTCAACTCCATAATCTGCACAATTCGAACTTCACTCCCAACGAACTGACCCACCACCTCAATCTGTAGCGTTCAAGCCGCCTGCAATCACCACGACCGCCACTGCCTCACCCAAACTCCCACCATCACCATTTCCCAACCACAACCCACCGGCACCACCATTCATCACCACCGCACAACAGCCAGTTGCAAGTAAAACCCAAACCAAAAATCAAACCCAAAGAGGAAAACCCATAACCCTAGAAACCCAAACTTACCTCGACCGCCGCTTGCTTGGTCGGAAAATCACCGCTATAAATCGCCGGAAAACACAGCGACTCAAGCCTCGGTTTGACTTCGGATCCAGCCCTAAATCGCCCAAAAATCTCTCCCTTTCGCACACACACACACCCCACTCCCAGCCGCCACGTACCGGCAGTGCCATCGCCGGCAGTTGGCGCCGGAAGGACCCCCACCAGACTCCCTCAGCTCGCGAACCTCTCTCGCCTCTCTTGCACTCGTCGCTCTGATTCAGACGAAGAGAGAGAGAGAGAGAGAGAGAGAGAGAGAGAGAGAGAGAGAGAGAGAGAAAATGTTTATATTAATTGTGATTTTTCGAAAATTACACCCTAAGCCCTAAGTTTGCAAAATGTTTTATTTCAGTCCTTTCAGCTTTAAACTTATTATTTCAGTCCCCTTAAGTTTTAAAATGATTTATTTCAGCCCTTTTAGCTTTAAAACTTATAATTTCAGTCCTTAAAGTCTTAAATGATTTTAAACAGTCCCTTCAGTTTTTAAAATTTATTATTTTAGCCACTATATTTTTAAATTAAGTTATTCGAGTCCTCTTTAATTTAAATATTAAAATTTCAATCCCAATAGTTTTAGCCTTTACCAAATCAGTCCCAAGGTTTCAGTTATTCATAATTGAGTCCCTTGTAGATTTGAAATATTTCTAATCAGTCCTAAATTTTCAAAAGTTATTATCTAAGCCCCCATATTTTAAAGTCTTTTTAATTTTGTCCATATTGATTTAAAAATGATATCTATATATTTATAAATCCCAACTATGTTTGATTTTTAATTAAATCTCTAAACTTTTATTTTCTTATTTTAAAACTCTTTTGATTCAAAAATATTTGATTTCTAAATACCACTTTAAGGTTTATTTATTATTGGCTAGACGAGGCGCTTGGACATTTAGAAGAACAACGTGAACTTTCTTGCTCAACTTTCAAACTCGTGATTAAGGTAGACTCTAATCTACAAATTTACGTTTTTCAAAAGTGCGCATCAATAATTATTTTGATTATAAGTTTAGCATGTGTGATTGTGTTCATGAGAATTAGTTGCTTTCTAAGTATGAGACTATGTTACGAGAATTTACTTGCTTAAATGCATGAGACTTGAACTTGTATGTTCATGAGAATACTGGTGATCGTTAGACACCTGATACTTGAATATCATGATTATGTGATTTAATTTATGATGTTAAATGATTATTGTGCGCGAGTCTACTGAGTATCTCTTTGAAATACTCACGTTTTCCATAACAAAATTTTGCAGATGACGGAGTTGACGGCGAATGAAATGACAGCGGTGGCAAATCAAAATTAATGTTAATTTTTCTTTTAAGTCAAGTTTCATAAATGTCGTCAATTTAATTATTTATCGTTACTTTACTTTAAAACTTAACATTTAATTTTATGAATTGTTTTAATTAAATTGATTAAAATTTAGTTTCCGCTTTAGCTTTTAAACAATGGATGTGATGTTTTATAAATTCATTTCTTCCGCAAAAATGTTGTTTCAAAGGTTTCAAATAATAAATATGATGTTTGAAATTTTAATTATTTCCACAATAAAATCAGATTTAAAGGATGATGTGGCGTCCCGAGCTCCACGAAATTCGGAGCGTTACAGATGCACATGTGTTCCCTACATTGATGAAGATTGTTGTGGCTCCGGAGGAAGCCGTGTTTCTAAGATCTACGATGGTCGACACTGGAGAGGCTCCCAACATACATACGTGTATGTGTAGGGTGGAGAATTTTTAAGAACATTGGTAGATTTGAAGAAAATTGATGTGGAGAAATTACAAATGCGGAGCATAAAATTATGTTGGAACAATTATTGAACTCCGTTGAAGATGAGTGGAAACTGACCAACACGTTCTACACCCACTAATTCAACAACCGTTGTATACCTGGGAAATGGGAGAAAAAAATCAAGAAAAAGAAACAGATTTTGTTGACTATTGGAATGGCAGTCAAAATTGCCAAAATCACTGTTGTTTTTATAAATATATAGATAATTAAAAATTTAATTAAACCTGAAATTTGAATTTATTTAAGTTTCACCTCATTTTTGAATTTGAATATTTAAAGGTAGGGGTAGATGTAATTTTCACTTACAAAAATTTGAAGATTTTGACTCTTGGACGGAAACACCTTACTTGGGAGAATTAGGCCCACAATTGGGCCGCAATTGAACCTTTGTTTTGGACCAACCGAGGGAAAGGAGGCTGTTGGACTTGGAATTGAGAGATCTAGTGGTGGACGTTAGGGGAAAAATAAAAAAAAATTTCCAGCACTTGAAGGAGCAAGAGGAGGTACTAAACAAAAGAAAAAAGAAGAGAGTGAGCGGCACTACGAGATAGGACGACTCAAGCAGCAACCTTCATCTTTTAGAGTTTGATTTTTATTGTTTTTCTTTTAGTTTTTATTTTTCAAATGTTTTTGGCCAGCTAAATTTATTATTCCAGTTCAAAGATAATCAAAGTACTGATTCTTTAGGAATTATGAGATCTAATTAATTTCATTGTTCTTTTATCTCTTTTCTATTTATATATCTTTTGTTTGTATTGAAGTTGTTATTTTTATTAATTACTACAAAGTTCACGTTGTTTTAATTGTCAAAATGATATTTAATCAATTAGGAATCTAAATCTATAATTGTTTAGAATTTCTAATACAAGTGACAAAAAACATAGGTCATTATACATAGATTTTCGATTCATGTTATGAATATATATATAACCTAACTTATTAATCACATGTGTGTATTTATTGGTTAAAATTGATAGTCTCTCTAGAGAGTAATGTTATTGTTAAATTAAATCTTAAGATCGTATTTAGGGTTGTTTATTGATTAGAGAAATAATCGAAGAACTTCTGTTGATTATCAAAATATTAAGGAGAAATAGGTTATTCGATCGTATCAACTACCATAACAAATTTAGCCCCCAATTCTTGGAAAATTTTTTGGTTTTGAATAGTGTTTTTGGGAGAATGTGGTTAAAAAAAATTTGAAAAATCAAAAATAGTGGAATTGACTAAGATGGTGGTTGAGATTGAGTTTTGAATAAATTTGATTTATGAAAAATGGGGGCCAAACAAGGGCTTGAAGAAGAGTGAATGCTTATTTTTGTATTCATGATCAATTCTATAAATCAATTCTAAGATTATACTTTGGCTGAATATTTATTTAATTTGATATTTTCATCACTTTAATTTCATGCAATTGTTATTTCTTTGATATTCGAAATTCAAAACTCCCCTCTTTTTAATTTCCTATTTTAATTTTTTCGAAGAATTAAATTTAATCAATCGATATGAATTCGACATTTCTCATCACTATTACAATTTATTTTCCACGAGCAAGATATCATATTAATATTTGTTGGATTCAACACCATCACCAAGCAAAAGAGATGGCCTCAAATAATAATTTTACGCGATCATGTAACTTACAAAATTGAAGCCTCTAACGACTGCCAAAAGAAAACCAAACAAAACAGCAAAAATACTATTTCCTCACTAATGACTAAACTGGAGTTACCGGAAGACCAAAATCAGGTAGTAAACTAAAATCCCGGTAAAACTTCTCTCAATATTTCCTTTTGCGGATATGATCCAAACGATTGCGAATATTAGAACGGTGATGCTTAGTCTGGTAATATCGAGCACGTTCGACGAATTATCTGAGCGCGTCCACGAAAGTCATCAATGAATCCACGTCTCTCTTCTCGGAGGGATATTTTACCGGTCTTGATGAATGCTTGGGGAAGAAAAGTATTGTTGGAAAGCTCCCCAACTGTAATTCTTGCTGAGCAAATGCCTTTTCCTCCCCATCTGCCCTCAACTTTCCCACCTTAACACCGGAACCTGCAAACTTCTCTGCCAATTCCACATATGCCCCTTCCATTGCCTGTTAGGATAAGAGAAAATGGAGTTTAGACTGAGACTCACATCGATAAACAGCAGTACAATTAGCGCCAAGCGAAATATCTATATTTACCTGGCAAAAGCGGCACCATGGCGCGTAAAGAACAACGAGCCAAGCCTCCTTCCGATTTTCCAATTTCAGTAAGTTCTCGATTCCAGGCCTACTCAAGTTAAGGACGTGGTGTGTGCTGAAAAGATCAGCGTGAGTGGCGGTTCCATTAGCATGAACTGCTCCATTGGCATTGCCATTCAAAATTTCTTCCTTGATGTTGCCTTTGTGCAGGCCACACTCCTTGGCATTGGCATCCTCCCACCACCACCTTCCTTCTCTCTCGTGCTGCCCCGGTAGGACGGGTCTTGTGCACGGCTCACATCCAATGGATATGTAACCTTGAGTGTGCAACGAGTTCACGGGCACGTTCATAGCCCGGATGAAATTCCAAACATCATCACCCTTCACATTTGCCACTGGGTTCCACTTCACCAAGCTGCCAATCCCGCCATCCATTCCCTCAAAGACAGGGTCGACCTGAACTACCGGGATTTCTGAGCGAGTGCCGGGAGACTGATCCTTCCGCTGCCCGGTTATCCAGGCGCGAAGCCCCTTAAGGGCCTTCCTCAAGGGCCTAACCTTCCTAACACGGCAGCACTCCTGGTGCCCATCTTCGTAAAAAGAGAAAAGTCCCTTGCTCCTAACCATAGCCTGAACTTCAACAGCATCAGGAAACATGTACTCAATGCGAATCCCGTAGTGTTTTTCGACTTCGTCGAAGAATTTGTATGTCTCAGGGTTCAACCTGCCGGTGTCCAAGCTAAAAACTCTAAAAGGTCGTCCAGTTAAACGTGCATATTCTATCAAGGAAACATCTTCGGCGCCACTGCAATAATTATTTTTTCTCAGTTCAGCACGTTTTCATTTAAAGTACTTATTAAGATAATATAAGCATAGTTCCACATATTACTAGACGGCTAATATTTTCAAATTCCTCAATTTCCATATGGAGGATTGTCATCAAGATAAAATGCTTCCACGTACTGAAACCTCAATTACTTAAAGATCCATACATGCAACCAGTAAACTCGCAGATGCTTCATTATTTTTGAATGTCATTTTAAAAATTTCTACAGATTTATCAATTTGATGAGTAAAATCGAGATTTTCAGGATTACCTAAAAGCAATTGCAATATCATTCCCGAATTTTTCCAGGGCTTTGTCCATAATCTCAAGAGGAGATGCATTTTGAAGATCCTTGGCCAATTTTCCATAATTCTCTACCTCGGCCTTTTCAAACACCTCTGATAAATTCCACAACAAAATCAAGGGCAACCCGTCATTTCAGATTGTCCAGAAATTACAATAAATTAAACAAATTGTGTTAAAAAGAAAAAAAATTCGCACCAGGAGCAACTATGGTTGCTGCTGAAGGGACAATTGAATCGTTTCTCTTTGGCTCGGCGTTCAACGGCTTAACAGAAGAACACCGCCTAGAAAAGTTCACCCCTGATGATGGGAGATGAAGCTTGTCCAAAGGATGAAATGAACGAAACTGCGCGGCTGCATAGAAAAAACCAGAAACATAATTCACAAACAAAGTCCGCCAAAATTAAAACCAAAAGGAAATATTAAATATTTAAAAAACAAAATGTTACCTTTGGATAGATCAAAAGAATGAGGTAAAGAAGAGCCATGAACTACGGATGAAGAAGTGAAAGGCAAAGCCATTATATATATATATATATATGTCCTGTATCTATCTGCAAAATCTAAGAATTTGAACAGGAAGAACAATAGTTGGGCAGATTGGCTTTGAGAATTATTGCGTGTGGATTCAACAATTGCACTGTGCAGGAGAGAAATATTGGTTAACATAGACGAAGGGAGGGGGCGGCCTTCTCGGATTCATTGAACCTGGACGTGTTTCGGGACAATAGTGAAATCTGACGTGGCGCATGACTATTATGTTGCTTGAATCAGCGCTTTCGTCACGTGCCAATACAAACAAAAAACGGAGGGAGGGAGAGAGAGAGAGAGAGAGTCCTTATTCCTCACCAGTCAAAATTTCGCTCAAGTCTTTCTTGAATTTTGGGTAAATAGTATAAAGGGTCTTCTAAATCTTTATTATTATTTATTATATTTATATTATAATAAAAAAATTGTCAAATAAAGCACCACATAGTTTTCCTTATTTTTTACACTTTCTTAAAATAGAAATTCATGATTTATAGAGATTAAAAAAAAAGTGATTATATATATACATTTCAAAATTGTTTTTATCTTGAGAATATAATCAGTTACTTTGAAAATGATTTTTTCTCATTATTAGTAATGTTATATATTCAGCTATTAATTAGTTTGTATTTTCAATATATGTTTATAATTTGAAATTATGAGGTAGACTTTGAATATAAAATTATATTCATAAAAAAATACAACCACGTACACTTTTAAACGATGGATTAATAATAATAACATAATTAAAAAAGTATTGCTTTTAAAAAAGTTATTATTATAATAATTAAAATACTATTGAAAAGAACATAACTTAATTATGTTATGAAAGGAATATAATTAAAAATTTAAATTTGTAAAATAGCATTAAAAAGTAACATAATTAAAAATGTATGTTGTTTTAATCTATCTATCTATATATAAAAACAAAGTAGCCATCACCAAAAATACACACACTTTCCCTCCAAAGATTATTTGCTAAATTTGGAAAGTTTTTGCCAAAAAACAAAAGAATTAAAAATAATAAAAATTAAAGTGCAATGGGAATTGGAACCATTTCAAAATTTAATGGTTGAACAATCCAAACTCTAAACTGTAATTATTGCAAATTTTAATTACACTTTTAAGCATTACATGTATTTGTTCCCCCAAAAAAAAAAAAGTTTTGAATATTGTTAAATTATATATAAAATAATTGTCATTAAATTTCTTTTTTTTTTTAAAAAAAGAATGTGATTTTTTCGATGTAAAAATTAGTAGTTGAAATGTGGAGAGAAAGATAAGTGTGATAAAAAAAAGTTTAAAAATGTGTTTTTAAAAAACATTTTTGTTAAACAGAGATGCTTTATTCCAATTTCAAAAATGACAATTTGAATTTATTTATTTATTTATTGTGTTTTTACAATAGGATGATTGATTTTATTATAATTATTAATCTTATAATAATGTATCATTTTTTTTTTTGTGAAAAAGGTGAAAAACTAACATCGAAAGCAACATAAGTCTAATTTAAAAAATAAATAGATAATTTTCAATTGTTATAAAAAAGTATTCAAAATCGGTTATTTAGAAATTTTGTTAAATTTTTGGAAAAAAAATTTATTCAAAAATATTCTGTTTAATCATAGTGTGACTACTTTGGTAGAGTAATATTAAATCTTTTCTAGAGATATAAAATTATATTACAAAATGTGTTGAAAAATATTTAAATAATCCGAAAATGTTTAGTTTAAAGAACGAAAAATGTTTTAGTTTAAATAACTTAAGAACATTCCTTAATCATTATATTGTGTATTTTTTTATAAGTTTCCGATTAAATTATATAAAAAAGATTAAATGACTAATCCAGAAATTTTCTTTCAAATAGAATAATTTCATACTTGATTGAATATAATTTTCTTTCAGATCGAATAATATCATACTTAATTAAATACTTTATAATTTTTTTCAAATACAATGTTCATTTATATTATTCTTGATTTTTTTTTTTACAATGATTATGTTTTAATTTGATAGCAAACAGAAAATATAACCTCTATAAAATTGTCTCAAAAATCAAACGTATAAAATAATTTAACATATATTGTTTATAACAACAATATTATTTAATTTCAAAATTACCAATTCATAACAAATATAGATTCATGGTTGTTAATTTTATTTATTAGAAGAAAAAAGTCCAGTAAACAAATAAACAATAAATAAATTTAAATTTAAAAAGAAAAAAAGAATCCTATAAGGATTAGGATATCCTAATTTTGATTAGCTTTGTACATGTTACATTTCAAATTTTGATCGATTTTGTGTTTTTAAAAATTTTGAATTCGATAATATTTTTTATTAAAATGTTATTGTATTATGTTTTTATTTTTCATGATTTTATAATTAACATATTTTCATAAATTTTGATCGAATCTATCTATATATAAAAACAAAGTAGCCATCACCAAAAATACACACACACTTTCCCTCCAAAGATTATTTGCTAAATTTGGAAAGTTTTTGCCAAAAAACAAAAGAATTAAAAATAATAAAAACTAAAGTGCAATGAAAATTGGAACCATTTCAAAATTTAATGGTTGAACAATCCAAACTCTAAACTGTAATTATTGCAAATCTTAATTACACTTTTAAGCATTACATGTATTTGTTCCCCCCCCCCCCCAAAAAAAAAAAAAGTTTTGAGTATTGTTAAATTATATATAAAATAATGGTCATTAAATTTCTTTTTTTAAAAAAAAAAAAATAGAATGTGATGTTTTCGAGGTAAAAATTAGTAGTTGAAATGTGGAGAGAAAGATAAGTGTGATAAAAAAAAAGTTTAAAAATGTGTTTTTAAAAAACATTTTTGTTAAACAGAAATACTTCGTTCCAATTTCAAAAAATGACAATTTGAATTTATTTATTGTGTTTTTATAATAGGATGATTGATTTTATTATAATTATTAATCTTATAATAATGTATCATAATTTTTATTTTTTTTCGGTGAAAAAGGTGAAAAACTAACATCGAAAGCATCATAAGTCTAATTTAAAAAATAAATAGATAATTTTCAATTATTATAAAAAAGTATTCAAAATCGGTTATTTAGAAATTTTGTTAGATTTTTGAAAAAAAAAGATTATTCAAAAACAGTCTGTTTAATCATAGTGTGACTACTTTGGTAGAGTAATATTAAATTTTTTCTAGAGATATAAAATTATATTACAAAATGTGTTGAAAAATATTTAAATAATCCGAAAATGTTTAGTTTAAAGAACGAAAAATGTTTTAGTTTAAAGAACTTAAGAACATTCCTTAATCCTTATATTGTGTATTTTTTTTATAAGTTTTCCAATTAAATTATATAAAAAAAGATTAAATGATTAATTCAGAAATTAAATGACTAATCCAGAAATTTTCTTTCAAATAAAATAATTTCATACTTGATTGAATATAATTTTTTTCAGATCGAATAATATCATACTTGATTAAATACTTTTTTTTCTTTCGAATACAACGTTCATTTATATTATTCTTGATTTTTTTTTTTACAATGATTATGTTTTAATTTGAGAGTAAACAGAAAATATAACCTATATAAAATTGTCTCAAAAATCAAACATATAAAATAATTTAACATACATTGTCTATAATAACAATATTATTTAATTTCAAAATTACCAATTCATAACAAATATAGATTTATGGTTGTTAATTTTAGGGCTATCCACATAATTACACTACTTTTAGGGATCAAATTGAATTTTACTTGAATTTTATAAAAATTAAAAATTACTTATAATAAAATCTTAAAAACTGAAAAATACTTCATAATCACGTGAAGTAAAACAATCTGATACTTCTGATACTTTTCAAATATGTTAGTATCACAGTATGATACATACGATACTTTTCAATTTTTTTAATAACAATGGAGTATTTTTCAAAATTTTTTGTTTGGGTAGTAAAAATCAGTTTTATTATCTAAAGTAAGTAATCTGTACAATTTTTCCTTAATGTTATTTATTAGAAGAAAAAAGTCCAACAAACAAATAAACAATAAATAAAAAGAAATTCAAAAAGATTTTTTTTTTTTTTTTAAAAATCCTATAAAGATTAGGATTTCCTAATTTTGATTAGTTTTGTACATGTTACATTTCAAATTTTGATCGATTTTGTCTTTTTAAAAATTTTGAATTCGATAATATTTTTTATTAAAATGTTATTGTATTATGTTTTTATTTTTCATGATTGTATAATTAACATATTTTCATAAATTTTGATCGAAATTAATATCACAAACATATTCCCGTGCATCGCACGGGTGAAAATACTAGTTAATAATAATAATGCTGTAATAATAAAATACTATTTAAAAGAACGTAATCTAATTATGTAATTAAAAAGAATATAACTAAATATGTGTATATATTGTTTTAATTAAATACATTTATGTTAATAATAAAATAGTAATGAAAATAACGTAATTAAAAATGTATGATGTTTTACTAAAGCTATAATAATTAATCAGTATTGAAGATAACGTAATTATTAGAGAATTTATTAGTAAAATAAAACAGTATTAAAAAGCATATATAACATAATACACATTTGTAATTATGTTATATATGTTTTTTATGTTTCGTGCATTGCACGGGAGCAAATATTAGTTATATTAAATAATTAAATTAATGATCATATTAAAACATTTATATGATCTTAAATTAAAATACGTAAATATCTTATTACTATATTTTTTATTATTTATTATTTTTGTAATTGTTCAATTATGATTCATTTGCACTTTTTGAAAACTTTGATGTGAGTGAAATTAATTTTACATTTCTTTTTTATTTAAAGAGGGGTAAATTTATCATTTTATATGAAAAATAATAAAAATAATATATTTATCAATAATTGAGTCATTTTCTAAACGTTAGGGACGAAATGTTCAAAGTATCCATCTTTTCTAATTGATGAATTTAACGGTACTTGACGGAAGGACTATTTTTGCAAAGAAATGTAATTTTGAGGATGTAATTGTCAAAATTTAAACGTTGGGGACAATTTTCACAAGAAGTGCAAATGTTAGGGACTTTCTGTGCTATTTACCCATAATCTTTTCATCCTTATCTATTCATTTTGTTCAAATATATTATCATCACAAATTCTTATATATGAATCAACTTATAAGCTGCACAATTTTTTAAACAACTTTTTAACCACACACATTTTCTTTTTCCAATTTTCAATTACAACATTTTACCTCAAAATCATAAATAAACTACTTTATAATCATCATTACTAAAATATAATTTTTATATATACCCAAAATACACATACAAAAATACTCCTTATTTAATTATAAAATAAAAAAATGATTAGATCTGTACACCACACCGCTAGCCGCCTCTTCTTTCTCCTCTTCCTGCTCCGGTCCTCATCGATGTTCCAATCTGAGCCTACCATAATACCATTGTCACAGCGCGATCCGACTTTAGTAGTCCCTCTTCCTCTTCCTCTTCCTCTTCCTCTTCCTCTTCCCTCCAACTCCACTCCCGATGCGATCCGACTTTAGTAGTCCCTCTTCCTCTTCCTATCAAAGACGCAACAGTACAGTAAAGAGAACAAGATACAAATGCTTGATAAAAAGGAAAAATTATGTGAAAACCATGCAATTTGGTGGCAACATGAGATTAACTCCGAAACTGGGCCTGAAAATTGCTTCGCCGTTGAAACCATGTTTCATACTGTACTGAAGAACGCCAACATGAACATGATGCAAAGTTGGCTTCAAGCGCAGCCACAGAAACCTCAAAAAGTGGAAATATATTTGGTGCAAAGAGAATCCCAAAGGTACACCAGGTTCCCACGGATTATTCAAGATCTGAGTTCGATAACAGATTGATACATGAGATATACAAGTCCATGGTGTCTTCACCGAAATCGTCTTCTACCAAATTGGTGAACTTCAATTTGTTTATGTTAATGGCTGCGAAATAAATAGAAGAAAATTAGTTGATCGATTGTGGTGTACATAAAAATGTGTGATGGAAAACTAAAATGTTATTTATGTAATTTTATTTATATCTATTTCTGTAAATCAAGAAAATATTTAAAATTGTGATGTAGAAATTGTATACCTCTGGTTAACTTGACCTTATTGTTTTGATCATAACAAACAAGAATATATTTTGTTGCTAACAAGTGTGCTTCAAGTGTTTCATGTAATGATAAATATTTAAAACATTCAATGTTCAAATTGTCTCTCAAAGATATAAATCAAAATTGTGTAATCAAGTACATGAGACGCAAAGAAGATCAAGAAAGAATCAAAAATATTCAAGATCAAGATTCAAGTCGGAAAACATAACATGAAGATCAATAATTCAAGTATACAAGATTAGAGTTCAAGTTCAAGAGTTGATTTAACCTTCATAAAGGTATAACACTCTCAAACTTTAGCGATAAAATCCAACGAGCTCAAAAATAATTTTTATGCATCAAGAAACTTACTTGAGAATTCGTCACTTGCATAAAATATTTTTATCTAAGTCAATATTGCTTTTCAAATGTTATTTGATCTTAAATCATGATTATACTATGTTAAACCACTTTGAAAAACAAGTTAGAAACCTAAAAATCGTGCATTTTCATGATTTTCAACAGTCAATTTTCAGTCAACCGAAAGTCCAACGGTTGAAAATGTGTAACGGCTATATGCATATTTTGGTCGACCGAAACTCCAGAATTGGTCAACCGAAAGTTGCTGAGAGCTTGTTTTTCACCTATAAATAAGCATTTTCTCTTGCATTTTTTTTTAACAACTAAGAGGAGATTTTAAAAAAACTTTCTTGTGAAATCCATTGTTCTTACTTGATTTATATTCATCTATTTTTATTAGAAAACTTTGATTGATCAAAACTTTGTTTTATCAAAATTCATCAAAGTTTTTGAAAGAAATGTTTTTGTGAAGATTCTTGATTTTATAAATTTCTTCAACATCTTCACATTATATATTGGAATTGAAGCGTAAGTCTCTCTTTGTTCTATACTTATTTTAATCTTTTAGAAGAGAGAAATTCCAATCAAGGAACTTTGATTATTTATGCTATATTTTTCATTATCATTTGATTCATCAAAGTTCCATTACCTAAACACTTTGAGCTTAACTTATTGTTAATTATTCAAGTGTGGAATCTCTTGGTACTTAATTTGATTCAATAATTTAACAAGAGATTATTTGAAAAAATTTGTTTGATTGCATTGAACTTTTCATTATCATTTGCATCAAAGTTTTTCTCTAACACTCGAGCTTAATTAATTGCTATCTATTGAAGTGTTAGCCCAACTCTCTTGATACTTAATTTGAGTATATCATTTGTCAAGAGAATTATTTCAATTGTAAATTCAATTCATTATATCTTGTGGTTTCGAGAGCCTTGTAAAAACTCGATTGTTGGTTAGGGGTAGGTGCTCCTTGTTGTAAGTCACCTAAGAATAAGTGGTCCTTGTTGTAAGTCACCAAGGGTAAGTGCCCCTTGTTGTAAGTCACTTAAGGATCTGGTACTCCTTATTGTAAGTTACCAATATAGTGGATTTGACCTTACTCGTGACGGAGAGCTCCGTAACAGAGGACGTAGATCACATTGGTTGATTAAACCTCTATAAATCGCGTTTGTATCATCTTATCTCTTTTACTTACTTACATTGTAATTATTTTATTCCTTCAATTTATAGTGTGCAACTTTATCTCTAAGTGCTATACTTACTTTATCAATTAAGTTTACACATTTATAGCACACTACATTGATAGTTAAGTTACTCACAGCATTAAGTGTTCATACTTGTACCTGTTGGTTTTAAAGTTTGAGACTATTTATCGAAAAAAAATTATAAATCAATATACCCCCCTCTTGATTAGTTGCTCTTGGGCTAACAGAAGTTAAATTTTGTGGTGGCACTATAGTCACCCTTTCTATTTTCTTTTTTATTTCCTTTTCTTCAATTTATTTATCTTAATTTTATAGCAATTGTGATCTTAATTTAATTTTTATTGATATTGCTTGCCATGAGTTTAAATTAATGAGGAAATTGCACCCCATAACACTTTTTGAGTTTGTATCAACAAAAATGCCGTATTTTAATAATTTTGATAAATTTATCACCTTCTAGCTTATTTTCCCTTTAAAGAAATTCTAACTCCTCTTGAATCCAGCTTTTCATGATTTGATTTGACAGGAAAATTTGTACCAAAAGTAGATTAAATGGGCTAAAAACCCACTCATAATCGTCACACAACTCCCAATGAGACTTGTCAAGCAAAAAAAAATCTCAAAAACAAAAAGTTGTGGTAAAAATCGACTTCGTTCTCTACCCAAACCCTTTCTCTAAAAAAACTCTCCTGTCCCAAACTCTGCAAAATTCTGGCACCAAATTATATCTATCTCTCACAGGAAATGAAGTTTGTCATCCACTCAAGCCCTATCTAGTTGCATTCACTTGTAGTGCGAAATCGTCCATCGAACCGCATCCAACACACGAATTTAAATGGTGTTCACATGTACATTTCTACATACTTCACGCACGTGTATATGATGTTCTTTGCAACTAATGTTACTTATTGTGTTAACGGTAGGATGCTCCGTTTGGAGAAGAGTAATACATAGAGTTGTTTCATTGTGAGTGAATATCTAACAATTCAAATCTTTTGCTTTGCGAATTTCAGTCGGGTGTATGTTCGTGTTGGGGACTTTGAATTGTAATAAGATATCATTGAGTGGAGCACTAATTGGAAGCTCAACATTCAATCGTTGAATGTGTTCCTTCTACTTTATATCTCTAGGCACTACAATAAATGTAGTTTTGTTCCCTCGACACTTCCGTTCATTATCTAGGTGTACAAAGTGTCGCCATGCAAGACAATGATTCTCAATTATCACCTATAACTAAAAATATGATATAAGTACGTTAAAAAAACATATTTCATATGCCTGACTTTAATAACATAAATCAGATAACTACACATACATTTATTCGTAATCGTGTTGGGAAAATTGTGTAAATTGATAGTTCAAATGTCTCCATCGACATTCTCGAACTGTCGACTTCGACATTTTACTTGTCAACTAAGACAATTCGCACTACGTGTCTATGTGACGACCCGAATTCTCGACCATTCGAGTGCCACTAAAAGTGACTCATATCATATTATCGAGACTTAAATAGTAATGTAAAATTATTCAAAAGAATAATTAGAATCCCATAATTTTATTTGTGAATAAAAATAGAACATAATTTTCTTACATAAAGTTCAACATAATTATCTCATCAATCTTAACCACTTTTGCCACTTCCATGTTGACCGCCTCGAACCTTCAATTATCTGAAAATGGTAAATATCGTGGAGTGAGATTTATAAAATCCCAGTAAGTATACCAAGCATAAATTTTCTTTTGAAAGCATATGGATCATTTTCATCATAACATAGGATAGGATCGAAATACTCATAAACATAGGGAGACACAAGAATTTTACCGAACTTAAATGGCAAGAATTCTTATGTGTAGCGCTACTAAACTCCGGTCCCCTTAGCATAATCATAAACATATCATATGGAACCCATAACAATCTTGTGAGATTGATTTCATAGCAATGATCCAAACATTTTCATAAAAACATAAGATATACTTACTTGTCATAAAAACATACTTACTTTTCATAAAAACATAAGGTGTATTTACCTTTCATAAAAACATACTTACTTTTCATAAAAACATAAGATATACTTACTTGTCATAAAAACATACTTACTTTTCATAAAAACATAAGGTGTATTTACCTTTCATAAAAACATACTTACTTTTCATAAAAACATAAGATATACTTACTTGTCATAAAAACATACTTACTTTTCATAAAAACATAAGGTGTATTTACCTTTCATAAAAACATACTTACTTTTCATAAAAACATAAGATATACTTACTTGTCATAAAAACATACTTACTTTTCATAAAAACATAAGGTGTATTTACCTTTCATAAAAACATACTTACTTTTCATAAAAACATAAGATATACTTACCTTTTAAAAGATTAAAATGAAGTGTAGTAGTAAATGGACCAAAACTTTCTTGACCACCTTGAATTTCTCTTACTTGTGGATTTTGTCAAGAGATTGGAAATAAGTGTATATGTGTAGAGTTGTGTGTAAAAGAGATGGGTTTAAATAGATGTATAAAGTTGGCATATTGTAAACATAATCATTCAATTCTATTAATTTTAACACATCCTTTTCTTAAAGTAAAGCACCATTCATATACTTTTCCATATTTATACAAATAATATGCTCTTCATGATTATATATAATGGAGTATATAAATCATTCATATACTTTTCCATATTTATACAAATATTATGCTCTTCATGATTACATATAATGGAGTCTTATCAATCATTCATATACTTTTCCATATTTATACAAATATTATGCTCTTCATGATTATATATAATGGAGTATATAAATCATTCATATACTTTTCCATATTTATACAAATATTATGCTCTTCATGATTACATATAATGGAGTATATAAATCATTCATATACTTTTCCATATTTATACAAATATTATGCTCTTCATGATTACATATAATGGAGTCTTATCAATCATTCATATACTTTTCCATATTTATACAAATATTATGCTCTTCATGATTATATATAATGGAGTATATAAATCATTCATATACTTTTCCATATTTATACAAATATTATGCTCTTCATGATTACATATAATGGAGTCTTATCAATCATTCATATACTTTTCCATATTTATACAAATATTATGCTCTTCATGATTATATATAATGGAGTATATAAATCATTCATATACTTTTCCATATTTATACAAATATTATGCTCTTCATGATTACATATAATGGAACCTCCCATGCTTGCATATATTTTCTTAATTTCAATAATAAAAGTAATTTTTGTATAAATAAATATTGGGATAACATTGAATTAAGTACTTGGACTTAATATACTTTAAATCAAGAGAATTGAGATATTTTTAGAAATTCGAAATTTAATTTAAAATCGAACGATCTCGATTATTTCTTGACTTGGCTATACGAATACGTCGTGGCGTTAACTTAATAAAAATGGGTGAAATAGTAGCGACACGATTTTCTATTAAAATAATTATTAATCGCGTAAAAATTCTTGGTCGCTACAAACTTACCCCCTTAAAATAATTTCGTCCTCGAAATTAAACTTACTTGATCTTATGATTTCTGAACACTTAATCAGAATCTCTTCTTCTTCTTCTTATGTAGCATCATCGCTACCATATTTAACCCAACCATATTTAACCCACTGGACTTTGACTAAATGCATCAATTTGTTTTCTTAAGACATGAACTTTTCTATCAATAATAGACATATGTCTACTCATAAATTCTTCTGACTCAAAATGAAAATTCCCAATCGTATGTGATATTTCATCATATCTTGTAGTACTCATGTAACCTGTCACTTATCATCGTATCATGTAACCTCAAATATTCGTATTAATATCTCTAAAATTTCAATAAATCTTTACTAACATATCATACCATAATAATTTGTCATTTCTTCTTATCACCAAATATCCCAAAATAATTAAAACGATTACCTGAATATTCTCTATGTAATATACCCAAACATGTTATTCACATATCAACATAATCATCAGTTTATCTTTCCAATATTTGTAACCCAAAATTTCTGCAAAATTCAATAAACAAATATCTCCCAAATAATTAAAATTCTTAACTCAAATATCATAACATTTCCCGTAAGGTATTCCTTTCACTTGCACAAACTTATTAATCCTGATTCAATACAGTCCTTATTTCACTTTCACGTATCCCCGTATTATTTCTATACCTTGATTATTATATCAAAATATCAGTACCCAAAATCCAAGAAAATATTCCATATCTCAAATCCCGTCATCATCAAATCTTCCTTTTATCAAGAAAGTAAACGGCACATAAATTCTTGTTCCCTCTTTTCCATTATTCTATTCCGCGCTTTCTTGCTGGAATCAATATCACGCGGATTCCCTCCGATCCTTAATGCTTTTAAATAGTTCATGCTGGGAAGAGGTTAGAATCATCAAACAATGGATATCATCCTTTCTAACATTCGCAAGTATTATTCCAATCTTCCTATGAATGATCTGAGAAAGATCTATAGAATAAGGCTCGAAAGATTGAGGTTGCTGATGGCTCATGATATTCCAGAAGATGTTCGCTGGTTGATCGAAGCAAAAGTTCGACTATCTGGTGAATTACCTATGACCTTTCCAAAGTACATGCCTGGTTTAGGCAAAAGCACCTTCGCAAAGAAACGAAGAGCAAAAAGGCTGAATGGTTGCTACAAATGTGCTCGTTGGAACTGTGATACTCGTTGCAAAACAGTAGGATATTCTTCTACTAATCGGGATGATAAAATCAAATTCATAAAGGGTGGACTGAGTAAGGAGTCTTTGGATGATATTCGACTGACTCTTGAGACGCACCCAAGTGGTTATGTGCAACGTGAACTTCTCTCCTTATACGCTCAGTTTAACGAGGACAAAAATCGTTATAGTCTCCAAAATATAATAGCAAAAGATCCTGTTTGCCAGTCTGTTTTACAAAATGAGGCTTCTGGCAGTTCAACAATGATATAAGGTAAATCTCTTGATACACATTTAAAATATTTTGCTGTTTTCTTTCACGCGTTTTGGAAATAAAATATATTTTCCTTTCTCGAGTTTTGATAAAGCTGGAAATAAATCACCGAAAGGTGATATCTTTGGTAAAACAGTCAAAAGTTGGCCGATTTTGTCAAAAGTAAATCTTTACTTTTTCATAATCAATCAAAAACAGTAAATTTTTTTCGGCTTTAAATAGCCAAACATATTTCATAGTTCAGGCATCCCAAAATCACATCTTCTTCGTAAGTTTTCTCTTCTATACTATCAAAGATGGAAGCACCAAAACTTCGACAGATCAAAACTATTTGTGTATTTTGTGGATCAAAAGTGGGGAAAGGCTTCGGTTATCTAGAAGCGGCCGTAGATCTTGGAAAGAAATTGGGGGAAAAAGGTATCACTCTTGTATATGGGGGTGGTAGCAGTGGTCTAATGGGTTGTGTTTCCCAATCTGCTCTTGCAGAGAAATCAAAAGTAATCGGTGTCATACCTGTCCCTTTGGTAGATGTTGCAGGCAAAACACGAGGGCATGAAGTTCAAACCTTATCCATCCATGAACGCATAACTTGTATGCTATATGGTTCTGATGCCTTTATAGCCCTGCCCGGAGGTTTTGGTACCTTAGAAGAAATCTTTAACATTACCTCGTGGGCTCAACTAGATCTCCATACTAAGCCTATTGGGCTTCTGAATGTTAACAATTTCTTTGATGGCTTGTTAACCTTTCTTGATTATGCTGTGGAACAGGGATTCATCTCTCCATTTTCCAGAAGGCTCCTTATTTCTGCTCCTACTATTGATGAACTACTGGATAAGCTGCAGTCATATATCTCAATACAAGATCCAGCAGTGGTTAAGATAGATTGGTCGCAAGGAAGGGGAATCAAGCGAAAATGGAGTCCGGTTAATGTAAACTTAACTTTATGAATCTTAGAATAGGTGGGGGTAGAGTACGGAGTATTCTTACTCTCGAGACACCCCTCTAATTTCCTAGGATTTCCTTAATGTTTAAATCTTGTGTGTACCTCAAAGGTTCCAGGTGGTAGATTACGGAGTATTCTTACTCTCGAAACACACCTCTTTGAAGGTTTCTTTATTTCCTCAAAAGGTCAGAGGTGGTAGGATACGGCTACTCCGGAAACACATCTCTCAATTTGAGGAATTTCCCATGTTGCTTTCTTTTGCTTTTGCGTGTTTCATGTATTTCTTTCCAGTGTGACTCTTGTGTGTTCTCCTTACGAGAAAATAATAATATCTCTGTTATCTTCTACTAAATCTCGTTTGTGATGTAAATGAATTTGCATGTCTAACCTCAATTCTCTTAGTGATTGCATACCATACTATGCTCTTAATTCCAAACGATAAAATTCTAGGCAGAGTTTCCTTTGAAATTTGGACTTATTCAAACCGTAAGCATACTTCATAACTCACAATAATAAATAATTCCACATTTGATCACAACGATCTAAAAATTGACCACAATTTCATCAAACTTCAATATTATAAAAAAATATTCCAGAAAATCAATTCATAATTCCTCAACATAGAAATTTCAAATCATAGTCGTCAATATCACAATATCACTTCCTTCAATACCTTAATTGGCTCAAAAGATTACTCATACTTATATTTATAAGTCATAAATCATATTCCCAAAATTTAATCACAAGGCCAAAGTTCATAATAAATTTCTCTTCAATATAGAGGCATAATTCACTTACTCAACATAATAGCCATTACTTAATTCCCAATAACCAAATCTTTAAATCTCTAACTTCATAATGCTTCTCATAAAAGTCTCATTAAAATCATATCACTTATAATCTTAACATCTCATAAAACTTCATAAAATTGGCTCGCTATTTCTCATTAAATCTAAATGATAGATAATCTGAACATATTTCTAATCATTTCTGTTGACTTCTTATACTTAGTGCCATGTCTAAAATCAATTATGCAAAGTCCATTTAAGGTTCATCATTTCTAAACTCGAGGACAACAATTATTTTGAAAATCATTCTTAAGTCATATTATTCCCATTATGCTCAACACCCGTTCTCTTTCTTTCTTTCCGAATTTTTTTCAGAATTGAAATTTGAAGAGTGGTACCAATAATCATCCAAAGTTTTTCCTTGCTTTTAAGCAAAGGTAGTGATAAAGGGATAAATTATTGAACCGAAAATTGAAACTTGAAGAGGAAGTACTAATAACCATCCACAGTTTTTCCCTTGTTTTTACACAAAGGTAGTGATAAAGGGATAAATTATTGTACAAATTCATTATTAATTTTGTTTGTTTAATATATTATTCCATATATTTTTTTGGCAAAAGTTACGAACCAACTTATTTTTCTAATTTAGTCAGTCTTACTAAGCTTAATATGAACCAAAATTCATATCAATATCCTCTATGTCTCATGATTCTACATAAAAAGGAATAAATTAAAATTCAGGCTTCTATCAATTCATATCATACTCAACATGTATATTTCACTTAAAGATTCATAACATATGAAGATTTCATACTTAACATGTCTTAATAAAATCGTAAATGACTTGCAAAGCATATAACATACCTGGTTCGAGGAGTCAATACGTGGAGAGTGACATAGTAGAGTGATGAGTTAAAATATTTCATATAATCTTATTTTCCTTTAATCAACAATAATTTAATGTGGTTGTATCCAAATCAACATTTTCTTGAATCATAATTCCTAATTAATCACAGTTTTCAAAACAAATCCAATATCGATATAGTAATTATCTCCCCATCAATAATTAATAACTTAACCCAAATAAAATTTATCGTCAAATCTTATTTTTCCTTTAGTCCCCGAACTTCTAGAAATTTATCAAAGACATCAATATAAACATCATATCACTAACTAATTATATTCCATAAAATTTTCAGGACATTACAAACTCCCTTGCTTAAAATGAATTTTGTCCTTGAAATTCGCTCATCAAATTTCATCATGCTTTTCAAAATCATAACCATACTTGACATGTGAAAATTCAACTTTTTTTTTTAATAATGAATAGTGATTTCGTTCACTGTTCATCATGAATAGCACGTCGTTTTACTGTTCACGTGAATAGTGATTTTTTTTTTTTTTTTAAAGAAATAAAATTTCAAAAATCTACAGAATCGTTTTTAAAACTCTTGGCTCTGATACCAACTGTGACGACCCGAATTCTCGACCATTCGAGTGCCACTAAAAGTGACTCATATCATATTATCGAGACTTAAATAGTAATGTAAAATTATTCAAAAGAATAATTAGAATCCCATAATTTTATTTGTGAATAAAAATAGAACATAATTTTCTTACATAAAGTTCAACATAATTATCTCATCAATCTTAACCACTTTTGCCACTTCCATGTTGACCGCCTCGAACCTTCAATTATCTGAAAATGGTAAATATCGTGGAGTGAGATTTATAAAATTCCAGTAAGTATACCAAGCATAAATTTTCTTTTGAAAGCATATGGATCATTTTCATCATAACATAGGATAGGATCGAAATACTCATAAACATAGGGAGACACAAGAATTTTACCGAACTTAAATGGCAAGAATTCTTATGTGTAGCGCTACTAAACTCCGGTCCCCTTAGCATAATCATAAACATATCATATGGAACCCATAACAATCTTGTGAGATTGATTTCATAGCAATGATCCAAACATTTTCATAAAAACATAAGATATACTTACTTGTCATAAAAACATACTTACTTTTCATAAAAACATAAGGTGTATTTACCTTTCATAAAAACATACTTACTTTTCATAAAAACATAAGATATACTTACTTGTCATAAAAACATACTTACTTTTCATAAAAACATAAGGTGTATTTACCTTTCATAAAAACATACTTACTTTTCATAAAAACATAAGATATACTTACTTGTCATAAAAACATACTTACTTTTCATAAAAACATAAGGTGTATTTACCTTTCATAAAAACATACTTACTTTTCATAAAAACATAAGATATACTTACTTGTCATAAAAACATACTTACTTTTCATAAAAACATAAGGTGTATTTACCTTTCATAAAAACATACTTACTTTTCATAAAAACATAAGATATACTTACCTTTTAAAAGATTAAAATGAAGTGTAGTAGTAAATGGACCAAAACTTTCTTGACCACCTTGAATTTCTCTTACTTGTGTATTTTGTCAAGAGATTGGAAATAAGTGTATATGTGTAGAGTTGTGTGTAAAAGAGATGGGTTTAAATAGATGTATAAAGTTGGCATATTGTAAACATAATCATTCAATTCTATTAATTTTAACACATCATTTTCTTAAAGTAAAGCACCATTCATATACTTTTCCATATTTATACAAATAATATGCTCTTCATGATTATATATAATGGAGTATATAAATCATTCATATACTTTTCCATATTTATACAAATATTATGCTCTTCATGATTACATATAATGGAGTCTTATCAATCATTCATATACTTTTCCATATTTATACAAATATTATGCTCTTCATGATTATATATAATGGAGTATATAAATCATTCATATACTTTTCCATATTTATACAAATATTATGCTCTTCATGATTACATATAATGGAGTATATAAATCATTCATATACTTTTCCATATTTATACAAATATTATGCTCTTCATGATTACATATAATGGAGTCTTATCAATCATTCATATATTTTTCCATATTTATACAAATATTATGCTCTTCATGATTATATATAATGGAGTATATAAATCATTCATATACTTTTCCATATTTATACAAATATTATGCTCTTCATGATTACATATAATGGAGTCTTATCAATCATTCATATACTTTTCCATATTTATACAAATATTATGCTCTTCATGATTATATATAATGGAGTATATAAATCATTCATATACTTTTCCATATTTATACAAATATTATGCTCTTCATGATTACATATAATGGAACCTCCCATGCTTGCATATATTTTCTTAATTTCAATAATAAAAGTAATTTTTGTATAAATAAATATTGGGATAACATTGAATTAAGTACTTGGACTTAATATACTTTAAATCAAGAGAATTGAGATATTTTTAGAAATTCGGAATTTAATTTAAAATCGAACGATCTCGATTATTTCTTGACTTGGCTATACGAATACGTCGTGGCGTTAACTTAATAAAAATGGGTGAAATAGTAGCGACACGATTTTCTATTAAAATAATTATTAATCGCGTAAAAATTCTTGGTCGCTACAGTCTAGGCTTTAAATGCAAATGGTGTTATCAAATTCTTCATAAAAAAATAATGGAGTTCATCAATGCTCAACTGTCAAATGATATATGATAAATAATGCTTTATGGTAGGAAGAAATTACAATAATGGAGGATCTTGATGCATTTATGAGGAAAAATAGGTACCATACTAGTCCAAATCAATGTTCCTTAAAATGCCAATTAATTTTAAGAATAAATTATTCAACAAGTTCAAATTAGTGAGTGCATCATAAAGCGATATATCAAATTGGGAATGCTTACCTCTCCAAATAGAATGCGAAACTTTTAATTCTATTTTCTTCAAATGTTAATGGAGATGGGGGAGTAATAAAGGTTTTGGGTAGAAATTACAAAACATTAAAATAACAATTTTTTATATGTCATATATATATATATATATATATATTAGTATTTATATGTGATATTTAGTTTATTTTTAAGATTGATTTTGTCTATTTTTTATACATTGTTTTAAATACTTATCCATTGGTTTCTTATGTGATGAGATGTACATGAAATAAAACATTAATTGTTTCATCGTTGCAATCCCAAAAGTATCTCAAAAGTGGGTTGGAGGTAAAGTAGACATTTCAACCCTAAAATTAGTCATTTTTGTATATCTTTTGAGAATATGACAACGTTTGTGTACATTAACCATTGTAGTGACATTCATGAAAAATCGCTAAATTAATTTGACTCAATGTGTTAATTTCGGACATCTGTTCATATATCGTCGAAGTATTATGATTTTATTCAATACCAGTGTTACATCCGTGCGATGCACGATTATTTTTTATTCACATATATTGAATTTATATGTTAACATATGAAATGACTATTTAATTAAAAATGAGAAACGAAGAAAGACATTTAATTACAAAAAATGTACATTACACATACCTTAATTTTTTTACGATTCGTATGTTTATCGTTCTAGGAATTTCTTTAAATATTGTAATTTGAATTGATTTAAAACTTAAAATGAAAAATAAAAATTACATTTAAATAGAATTTTTAATAAGTATATATATATATATGTGTGTGTGTGTGTGTGTGTGTGTGTGTGTGTGCGCGCGCGCGCTCAGAATTTTATTAAAACGAAAAAGAAAAGAAAAATAGATTGATGAAAGATCTTATTCCATAATACTTTATCACTTACCCATATGGAATTGATTTTTCAAGAATTAATTTTTTTGAGCATTTATTCTTGATCACACATTCTTTAAAAATTATTTTTTACAATTTTCATATTACTTTTTAACTATACATTCTAAAAAAATCACATTTTCACAAAAAAAATTCTCAAAAAATAAAAATCAAATAGTTAAATTTCGTATAAATGGTCTACAATGTGAAACCACCATCAATGACATAATTTTAAAAAATTAAAAAAAATATAGATACGAACTATCAAAATGTTTAAAATATTCAAAACGTATTCATAATTTCCAATACAACGTGACTTTCATTTTTCCACCTAGCAGTCAAAGTGTTATATTACCGATAAACTATTTTTATATGTTTTAAATAAATGTATTTAACCACATCCTATTCGGAAATATAATGAGTTTGCTAACATGTCTTTATTTTTATTTTGATAAAAATTAGTTAAACTAATTGTTAAAGTAAGTAATATGCATTTTGCATATTTTTATTATTTAATTCTATAGTATTAAACATAAATAAATGAACAAAATGAATAAATAAATAAAACTAATTAAATAAATAAACAAAATGAGTAAATAAATGAACAA
The DNA here is from genome assembly GCA_963555705.1 of Ligustrum vulgare. Lineage (NCBI taxonomy): Eukaryota > Viridiplantae > Streptophyta > Magnoliopsida > Lamiales > Oleaceae > Ligustrum > Ligustrum vulgare. Next base: position 34,568,461 of record OY743190.1, on the reverse strand, counting down.
AATGAGTAATATGGGTGTCAACTCGAATTGAAATTAATTTTAATCAAATTAAATTTAGCTAATAAATTATAAATATCATTACTTAAATAAAACAATTTTGAAATAGTGTGATATTTGAAAAAAGTAAAGTGTAAAAAAAAAAAAAAAAAACTTTTACATTTAATCTTTGAAGTGATTTTGGGGAAGACATGTTTATAGTTGACTCTTGCTCTTGAATTGGTATTAAAATTCTCGTTGAGATCTTCGATTTGATACCCACATTGCATTTTTTTTTTTTTTATTTCAAGATAGTAATATAATTATCAAAAGTATTCTAGTCTATTGAAATACTTCAATTTTAGGAAAAAAAGTTTAGGCGGGAAAAGTTTCAAAACCTGCTTTTGGGAAATGCTATCTCTCTATATATAGTTAGTATTTCATCCATGCGATACACGAAAGTTATTATCCGTAATATCGATTTTAATAAGTATTTATAAAATTTTAATACTTATACATAATCAACATATGTATAAATGTATAAAAAATCGTTTTCTATTACAATAATTATTAGAATTTAAAAAATAACATAACTAATTCAAATTATTAAAAACCTTTTTGAATAATAAACGTCAATTTATATGTTTAAATAATAAATGACTATTGATTTCAAAATCTTTTATTAATTATTATTAACTTCATTAAAAATGCAAATTTAGTAATTTTTTTAATGGTATATATTATGTTTGATGTAATATTATATGTACAAATATTGATGCATATGAAATGTATTAATTTATTTCTCATAACTTCTACATTTGACTCTCGTATTTGACACACTTTTCAATTTCATTCAAAAAAAATCAATCACAATAATTAGAAAATGAGGAAACAAAATATTTGAATTTAACCAATAAAGATTATTTACAAAATAAGTAGTCAAATTAATTATTGAAAATCTCGCAATTATCATGATACAATAACCGAGTAAATTGGAGATCACAAAATTATACAAAAAATCATATACCTTATGATTTTTTAAAAATTATTAAAATTAAGAATGATTAAAAATATTAATCATTCTGTTGATATTATTAACTAAAAAGAAATCAAAACATTAATTATTCAATACAAGCCTTCGTTCAATAACTTTTTCTATAAATTATTTATAAGCAACACATTTTTCAACCACATATATATTTCAAAAAATATTATTTTTAATATTAAAGATAGCAAATGATTTGATAATTAATAATTAAAACACAATTTTTATATTGATTCATTATTAAATATTATTAGGATTCGTTCAATAACTTTTTCTATAAATTATTTATAAGCAACGCATTTTTTCAACCACATATATATTTCAGAAAATATTATTTTTAATATTGAAGATAACAAATGATTTGGTCATTAATAATTAAAACATAATTTTTATATTGATGGCTGCACGCACGCGCGCGCACACATATTAAGAACAACAAATAAATAAATAAATATTATTTAAATAATAGTTTTAATATTGATAACTAAAAATATTAATTGAACTCATTCGGTATTACTGTTAATAATAAAATTAAAATTGATTAAAAAATATCAATCGTTATTTTGCATTTACTATAAACGTGTTCACATTTATCCAAATTTTGCATTCACATTTGATATACATCCATTTTGAATTCACACTACGAGAAATGATCTAACACCCACTATGAGTATCATAAAAATTACCCACTCATCACGTGGAGAGTGATTATTGGTTGAAAGACCACCCACTTTTAAGGGATGGGTGATTTGTAGGGTGTGGGAACCAATACCCACTCGCCACGTGACGAGTGAGTAATTGTTATGACATGGATGCTAGATCATTTTCTTTCACACTAATTCACTTTGTATTCACACTATCAAATTTTTTTTTCTCTTTATATATAGTATAGTTAGTGGAAGAGAGCAAAGTCAAAGAATATAATCATAGACTCATAATACAGCTTTTGGCCCATAAATAGAAGACGACACCAATATGAAATAAACAATGGAATAATATTGAAATGGAATCAAAAGTATTCATCTTCATTTGATTTTCAAATCTACACTATATCATAAGAGTGGAAGTGATTTTACTGTAGAAAATTTCAACCAATACGGCACCGTTTCGGACCTAATTGAACGGTGACGTTTTGAACTCTACATAAATAGTCCCAGCTGCACCCCTTCTCGCCAGAACTTTTGGGAAGAACTTCAGCTGCATCTTTCCGCCTGTTAATCTCCAAGGAAGAAGCGATTTGCTTCAAAAAAACACAACATTTGCTCAGAAATTAGAGAGTAGTGGTGTGGAATGTCGATTTTTTTGTTTACTTCAATATAAGGTAATTTTTTTTGAAACTTTCTTTTAATCTATATGTTCTTGATTTGTGTGACTTGAAATCTTACATGTGTTTGAACTGAGGGATTTTTTTCCTTGTATATAGGGTTCCATTCTAAGGGTTTAGTTTAGAACTAGAGAAATTATCTAAAAATTGGATAGTGGATTTGGTGTTCACTTTGATCGAAGGTAATTTTTTCCCGAAAATTTCATTTATTCTCTCAATTCTCGTTACTCATATTTTTCATTAAATGAAAAATGATGGCTTTGAGTTCCATTAATTTTTTTTTTTCTAAGGAGACTCAATGCATCATTCTTTTGCTGTTAGGAAAATCTAATTGTGTGTTCCTTTTGCTGGCAAGCAAAATTTTTTCCAGATGTGTTTCTTGGTTCGCGGGATTGGAATTGCTGATGTATTTGTTAAGACCTGTGTTTATTTCAATTCTGTGCTATTTCAATGGTTTTGGGTGATAACACCCAGTAACGAGTTTCATATAGGTGGACCATTAAAACAAGATCTTACATCTCATGTTGCTACTACTATGCTTTCTGTAAGTCCTACATCTCTCCATGGTGCTACCATGTATTTTATCGAATAATTTTTATATGGTAAAAATAATTTTTATGCATATATTGATAATGCTATCTTTAATGTTATTATTATATTAATTAGTTTTTTTGTGTGTATATAGATGTTTATGAGTACTCATTATGCCGAGCAGGAGTTAGCTCCAAAATCTCGAATTTAAGAGTACTAGAAAAAGGTTTTGGTCATGCTAGAGCCACACAAGAAGAATCTTTCTGTCTCTGGGATGATGCAAAACAGAGGGTAGGTATTGATTTTTTGGTTTTCTAGGATAAATTATTGTTCTTTAGCTTTTGTGGGAAAAATAATTTTAATTCTGGATGTAAGATGAGTGTGACAAAGTCTCAAGAGTATTGACAGCCCCTTGCAAAAAGAATAGACTTCTAATTGGAGATATCACCAGTAGAGTTACTTATATTAGTAATTAATAACCTTTTGACATAATCACTATTAATTTTAGTTGTGGAATTAGAAGTGTGACTTTTTGCCTTGGTACAAGTGGGTAAGAAATATTCTCAGTATACATTTTTTAGTCTCATAATATTGTTGTTGAATCTATAATTTGTGAGATGGTTTTAGGTATTGGGCAATACTATACAGTAATATATTTGAACTTCTTTTTCTACTTTTGATTCTCATTTGATACTCTCGATCGAACATGACTTTATGAGTATAAGAACATTACGACGAGTTGTGTAATTTTCAGAAATACAGGCTTATATACAAAAGCTTCCAAGCTCATCAGCCGGTGTATCAAGTAGTTCATGGTTTACACAAGAATTGTGTGGAGACTTGTCGAAATGAGTACCAAACCTCTCTTACCTTACCTAATCCGTATCGATTCTTCTCTTTGCTTCCCTAATCATGGGAAGGCAGAAACCGAGGAACTGATGAAGGGATGTTGATTCAAAGCAATCCAAAATGGTAGATAGTGGCTAGGTTGTTAGAGAGCAAACTGTGGCTTTCTCATCCCGTATTCTTGTGGATTGTAGCTAGGGGACAAACCAAGATTAAAACGATTAAATTTTTTAGTTTGAACTATTACATATTTCTTTCTAATCAACAACTTAGCCTTTTCTTTCCTTTCATATTTTTGTGGCTAAATGTTTTAGTCCTTTAGAACTTCAATTTATGACTTCATTCTCAAACTACGCATGCTATTTAATACTTAGTAGTGTATCAGCCTGTTTGGATAATTGGATTTATAGTTTGACATTTCTATTTAGGTGTTATAAAATTATAATCCATCATAACATACGATCTTGTTAAGAACAATATTTATCCATTTTTCAGATTCGAGAATTGCTTCCTCAATCCCCCCGATTGGATGGCTTTTTGTCAAATTAAAATTATCTGACAATGGATTTTACATTAATTTGGTTTGGTTTTTAATTAAATATGTTTCTAGACGAGTTTAGAATTTTACTTTCATGAATATGAACTTAACTTTAGACCAAAAAATTACGAATTTTTTTTTTTTTTTGAAAAGGCCATTGTATTCAAACCAAGAAAGTTTCAATCCCCTGCAAAATGCTTGGGGAAATGAACCGAGGAATACAAACGTCCCATAAATAATTACAAGTAGTAAAAACAGCAAATTGTTCTAACTTGTGGGCTACTAAGTTCCTTTCTCAAGAACAAAGTAGCACGAACCACAATTACTACGAATCAAAAGATCGCGAATATTAACAAAAAATGCCAGCATTCGGGTCACAACCATCGTGTGAGATCAAGCTTGGACAACTCGAAGCGCATCACTTTCAACCGCTTTGATTGGATTATTTCTTTCGATGGAAAAGTTGAGACCCTCAATAATAGCAAGGGCTTCTACTAGCTCAGCATCTCCAAAGCTCCGAACACGACTCGCAAAGGCTAGATGAACCATACCAGTCCCGTCTCTAAACCAACCCCCAAGACCAAAGAATCCGTCCTCTTGTCTAACAGCTGCATCTGTCGCCAAGATTAGCCCATCCATGTTCGAACTGGGGCCACTCCACATATCCTTACCTCTGGCAGTTTCCATCTTGTAAATAGTGGCCCTCCTATTTGCATTTTTGTAGTCACGTATAAGAACCTCCACATTCCAACTAGAATATTCCACTGGGTATATCATTCCTCAATGCATCACTTCATTTCGAGATTTCCATATGTACCAAAGTCCAACACATAGGACTTCCAACACTGTTGTTGGGTATCGGAGATGGAGATCGCTTACCTCTACAACTTGACTAACCAGGCGCCTAATTTTCCATAAATCCCAAACTCCCAGGAGTGTCCAAAATTTCTTCAACTAGGGGCAATCAATGAAGATGTGGGATTAGACTCGTATCCCCCACATTTTGGGCAGTGAAGCAGGCAATGGATGTGCCTGACCCAAAGGTTATCCATTGTTGGGATTGCCCCATTAAGGATAGCCAGACTAAGTGTTTCGCTTTTGGCAAGATGTCAAGCTTCCATAAAGACATCCAGTAAGAGCCTGAATTCGATCCGTTGGTATTCCCATTCTGCCTCCCTTCATTCAAGAGCAGGTAGTATCCCCTTTTCGCTGTATAATGGCCATCCTTAGAGTAGTTCCAAATAATTTTATCTAGTATATTGGGGTTGCCTAGTGGGAGAGAAAGAATCCGAACGGCATCAATTGGCCAAAAGGAGGATTCAATAGGTTCCGAGTTCCTGCCTCCACTCACCGTTTTGAGATCCGCCACCATCTCGAGGCTTTGGATTCAAGGGGTAAGGACTTTCATAGTCAATCCATTGGCAAGCCAAGCGTCATAAAAAATTCTCACATTTTTCCATTCCCAATCCTCCATTGACACCCCAAATTCAGGACCTCCGTACCCCACATAAGGCTCGTCCAGACGTGTTAGCTCCCTTGTTTAGCCTTTGCTTCAAGAATGCTACAATTTGGGAAATACTTGTTCTTCAAAACATGACTAGCAAGAGATTCTAGGTTTTGAATAATATGCCACACTTGTTTAGCAAGTAAGCTTTTGTTAAACATGGGGATATCCCTATCCTTCCATCCTTTTTATTTTTGCACAGGATTCTCTAATTGGTCCAGTGTAGTTTCTTCTTGTCCACTTTGGCTCCCCCACCAGAATCTAGACAGGATACTCCGGATGTCATTGCAGATGTTGTGGGGGAGCTTAAAGACACTCATCATGTATGTGGGAATGGCCATCAGTACTGCCTTAAGGATAATTTCTCTACCTGCACTGGAGAAAAGATTGTGTTGCCAATTCTAGACTTTCTTCCAGATTTTATATTTTATAGCTCCAAGGGTCTTTCGTTTGTTCTTTCCCACCATAGACGGAAGACCCAAATATGTATCATGGTGCTTGAGGACTGGGATCCCAAGAATATTTCCAATGGTAGTGCGTTTCTCAGCTGGCGCATTCGGGCTGAATGATATACTCGTCTTTTGTAAATTCACAACTTGGCCTGATGCTTCCCCATAATGTTGAATGATGGTCTTGATTTCCTCTGCATCTTTTGCCTCGGCTTTGGAGAACAAAATGGAGTCGTCTGCGAAGAAAAGATGGCTAATTTGTGGACCTCCTCGTTTGCAACTCAACCCCATCAACTGGATAAGGGTAGAGTATGCTTCAGCACACAGTATGAAGAGATAAGGTGAAATTGGAAAACCTTGTCTAAGTCCTCGTGAGGGAGTCACTCTTCCTTTGATCTGGCCATTGATAGTGAAAGAGATCTCCGAGGTGGAAATGCAATCCATGACTGCAATCCATGACACGTGCAATCCATAAGTCTGGAAATCCCATTTTTCACATGACTGCATCGATGAACTTCCATTCAATCCGATCGTGTGCTTTGCTCATGTCAAGCTTGAGGGCCATGAATCCTATATTTCCATTGTTACACCTGCTTAAAGAATGGAGAAGCTCGAAAGTAATTATAGCATTATATGTAATAAGATGGTTAGAGACAAAGGCACTCTTAGAGTTCAAGATAAGCTTAGGAAAAATACATTTCAATATGTTAGCCAAGCATTTGGAAATAATCTTATAAAGAACAGTACATAAGGAAATAGGGTGGTAGTCAGAAATGTACTCTGGGCCGAATTTCTTAGGGATGAGCACCACAGTTGTTTGATTAATGTTGCGAACGGACTGGCCTTCGTTGAGGACTTTTAACTCAATGAAATATGCTAAAAAAAAAAAACCATTGTAACTACATATCTCGTGCAACGCACGAACAAAAACTAGTAATAAAGATAAAATGGATCAAAAGTTCGGAAAGGAGAAGAAAAATCTCGATATCATTACTTATGTTGTTTTATTTTTTAGGATTTAAAACCTATCAACTACACTATCAATTTTGTATAATATAAAAGAAATTTAATGAATTTTAAGATATCAATTCTAGCCTGAGTAAATTTTAGGTTGCCTTCTCTTTATATTTCAGTTTTCTGTGACTGTTTTCAAAATTATTGAAAACGCATTTGATTTGTTATTTCTGAAAATTGTTTTTGGAAATGAAAAACTGAAAAACAAGTTATGTTTGAAATTTTGCAGAAAACTATTTTATATACTTGTAATTACACACACACACACACACACACACACACACAATATAAGATACATTATTATATAATGCCCATGTTTGGTGGATATTACAATCAAATTTTTCGTAGATTTTGATAAAAGTTGGTGAAATGTGTGGTTAAAAAGATGTGGGACCCATGACATATATGATTGAAATTGATTGTTAACTTTGACTTAGATTAAAATCTAGATTTTAATAAGTACCAAACAGGGGCAATATATAAAGCAGATGAAGTGACATGCCATATTTGAGTTTGGCACAACAAAAGTAAATGAAATAGCCTGAATCACACAATTTGGTTATGTCAAAAAAAATTCAAAAATTCATGTTACCTTTCTAGAGTAACCGTTCCACATTTGGGTAGTAATTTGTTCTCGCACTTGTGCCATTTGAGCCGTCTGACTGAAATCTAAACTGAATGGGTTCATGTGATTCAGATGATTCGGGCTCAACATCAAAAATCATACTCTCTCCGTCCCAATTATATAAGCTGGTTTGACTTTTCACATAGATTAAGAAAATATATTTAATGTCATTGAAAAAATAATTTTTGTAAAGAAAACTTCCATCTTACACTGATTTAATATCAAAACTATTATTATTGAAAGTAATAAATAGGGATACATAGTAAACAAACAAAATAAATACTTACTAATAAAGAAACATGTCTATATAATTGGGACAAGAGAAAAATGAAAGATAGTCTATATCATTAAGACGGAAGGAGTATTTTCTTGAGAATATTCTGTAAACAACTTGTCCAATGTGTGCTCTTGGGGAATGAATTTATGTATTGTGCAACACGTAGTGGGGATGTGTCTTTGCCTAATAAGTGAAAAATTATTGATAAATTTCAAAATGAGAAATCTGATCTTTATAACTACAATGCATCGCTCAATCACATTGTGGCATGAGGAATGTCTAAAATTGAACAACTCTTATTTTCCACGAAGTCCTCCAACATAATCGCGTAGAAGATATCGACGTGCTCGATACGGGGCAAGAAATCCAGGTATGTTTGGATATCCAACATCAACCAACTAAAATTCATCCGCGCATAAATTAACATGGTTTAAACTTATGTGTTAAAAGAATTTTACTTGAACAAGAAAAAGTAATGCAATATACCTCCACATGTTATTGGAAATCCGTTTGAGCTGGTAGTAACAGCTTCAATGAATACCCGAGAATCATTAGCCTACCCTTCTCATCCAGTATGCACATATGTGACCTTCATGTCAAAATCATACAATAACATTACATTTTGTGTCACATTTTTTTCCTCGAAAAGCTATTTGTCTCGAAGATGGCACACAAGCTGTCCCATGTGTTCCGTCAATTGCATCGATACAATCCTTAAAGTACAAGTATCTCTGCAAGATGCGCTCATGTACACCACCTCGGTTTGTTAGGCGTATTAGTTCAGTGCCTAGCTCACGAACGGCACCTAGGACTTTCAGAAAACAATCGACGAAGGCTTCACAAACGGTTCCATTTACCCTTTAACTGAGCAATGTCACAATCCTCATTTATGACGCGTTTCAAATCTTCACTAATCTTGTCCCCAACACTCGTCCTTGAATGTGGAACATTGCAATTTATTAGCTTTCACATAATGTAACATATTTGGATAAAGACAGTCTCTTTTTTATTAGTCCACGTCATAGTTGATTCTCTAGAATTTCTTTGACCGCCCATGTTCTCTATACAAAATGTTTAACTTCAAATTAAGTAACAATTAGACAAAGTTCTCATAGTCTATAAATACTCGAATCATATCCTACTCTTGAGAGTAACCACATGAAAATGAGCAAAATAATGATTTAACCCTCTATTTATGAGGTTATAAAACATAGAAACATAATCTTAATCAACTAGGAAAGCATACAGGGAATAATACACAAACAAGGCTGTTACTATTATAATACCACATTTCAAACTTAAAGAAAAAAGTCTCAAAATACATGAATCATGTGGTAAATATTATAATTAATATATTATAAAATTCACCGACCCCGCCCATCGATCCCACCCAAATTCAAATATTTTGTAAATGGCACCTCATCATCGTTGTCACCACCACCTCCACCTCAAACTTCACCTTATTGTCACCATCACATCATCACGATACATCGCCGCCACTACTACCATCTCCATCGATGTCGCCGTTGCCATCACCACCACCACCTTCGACGTACAATCACTTCTTGAAAATGTATATAGAGAACCAATAAAAATAAAATTTGTAACTTACTTATTGCTTGTGATCATTTTTCTTGGAACTCTACCTTTTTAAAATTGATATGTGATATATGTAATATGACTTGTGACGTGTTACTGTAACATAAAACAATTGTGATCTTGAAGTGCGACATGTGACTTGAGGTATGAATTGTGACTTGAAAATGTGGCAAATGACTTGAATATGTTACCAGTGATCGTGACTTAAACATGTGACACGTGACCTGTAAATTGTTAAAATTGATATGTGATCTATGTAATAAGACTTGTGATCTGAAATGTATGAATCGTGACATGTGACTTCAAAGTGCGACATGTGACCTAAGGTATAAACTTTGGATCTGTGACTTCTTAAAATTGATATGTGACCTATGTATATGACTAGTGACCTGTGTTACTATGACTTGAAACATATGAATTGTGACATGTAACTTTAAAGTACGACATGTGACCTAACTGTGACCTGTAACTTGAACATGTAACATGTGACTTGAACTTGAAATTGAATTTGTAACTTGTTAAAATTTTTGAAGTATGACATAGACATTTGAATTGTGACATGTGACTTAATGCATCAAATGTGACTTGAACATTTGAAGTGAAACCTATAAAAGTCTGTTCAATAGATTCTTTGATATGTGATTTGATGAATTGAGACCTAATTATATTGTAATGTGACATGACCTATAATCTACATTATGTGACTTGAATTTTGACGTGTGACATGTAACTTTAATATGTGTCCTGTAAGGCGGGTGGAGTGGGGTGCCATCACCGAAGGATTTGAGTGCTAGATCTTCCATTATCTACCCTAAATCTACATTATATAATTATAACTAGTGCATCACCCGTGCGATGCACGGATATTGTATCGTACAAAATATATTGTAAAATTAGTGAATAATTTTGGTATATTGAAAAGAGTAATCCTACAGGTATAGGCCCTGTACGAATGCAATTTTCCAATTGAAAATACAAATTTGATTTGTAATAAAATATGTCAACACTTTTCTTTTAAGTTTAGTATAAGCATTATAAATTCAATACTACATCATTTTAATCCATAAATAAAAATAAGTGAGATATTGAGGATGCTATGTTTGTCGGATACTTTAGTATTTTACTTAATACATTGGTAAATAATACTAAAGTATTCGCCAAATATAAATATATTGTGGAATGTATCAATTATTTCTCATGATTTATGCCTCTCGTATTTATGTTTTTCCAATTTTGATTCAAAAATATAAATCACAATAATTATAAATGTGTGGTTAATCTTAAACCCACAAATATTTGTATTTAACCAATAAAAATATATTTTTAATTATAAAATCAAGTAGTCAAAATAATAATTACATAAATTTAGCAATTATCATGATATGACAAAATGCTACGTTGGTGACAAAAAAATTATAACGAAAATGGTATACCATATAATCTTCACACAACTATTAAAATTAAGAATGATTAAAAGAATATTATTCGCTTTTAACCACAATTTTTGCAATTTCCTCACGTATTTAACATTTTATCTAAATTTCTTTCAGAAACATCAATCACAGTAATTATAAGCTTTTGTTTAATCTTAAGAGCAAATATTTGTATTTGACCAATAAAAATGATTGTTAATTTTAATAATTTTTATGAGTTATTGTCAACTTCAAAGAAAATCCAAATTTAGTAGTTTATTTAATAGTGTATCATGTTTTTTTATTTAATATTATGGATACAATATTGATTGTGTGGAATGTATTAATACATTTCTAATGGTTTATGCATTCTCCTCTCGTATTTAAACTTTAAATTTTTCACTCAAAAATAAGAATCATAATAATTATAAAAGCGTGCTGAATCTTAACCCACAAATATTTGCATTTGACCAATAAAATTATATTTTCACCTATAAAATCAAGTGGTCAAAATAACAATTTCATAAATCTAGCAATTATCATGATATAACAATTGACAATGTTGAAGTAAAAAAATTATAGCAAAAATCGTACCATATAACCTTTACAAAACTATTAAAATTAAGAATTATTAAAAAAATATTATTCATTCTTAACCAATAACATTATAGTTTTACATATAAAATCAAGTAGTTAAAATAATACTTACGCAAATCTTGCAATTATCATGACATGGCAACCGGATAACACTGAAGGTCAAAAAATTATACCGAGAATTTTAGATCATATAATTTTTAGACAATTATTAAAATTAATCTTATATTTGTTTTATTCAAAAAAATGTATTAATACTAATTAATACTTAAGTTCGGCCAGCAAAAAATTGCATCGAGCATTTAATATGAAATGGGAAAATGAAAAGCCATTTCCCATCCACACCTCATTAATCAATTCAACATCAATAAATGAAAAGTCACTGGCATGACACGTCTTCCACCTATTCCAATACATATTCAAGTTGATAATTAATGTTAAACAATTGTATCGAAAATCAGGAAAAAAAAACACAAAAAAACAGAAGGTTTCCAAAAAAAAAATAAGTGACAGTGGGTGGGAAGTTTTTTTTACGGCTGTTGTGGTTTAATATATAATATAGATATATATAATAAAATAATAATAATAATAATATATTAAGATTTCTCCCGTACACAAAATGCATAAAAAATAATATATTAAAATAATTAATAAAATTTTACAAACAATAAAACTACTTCAAATTATAATAACTTCTTTGAGTAATAAAAATCAATTTATATTTTAAGTAGTAAATGGTTCTTAAGTTTTCCACATTTTTTCACAAAAAAAAAAAAAAAAAATGAAGTTGTTGTTCGATAAAAAATTGATATTATTTTTTATCGAAAATAACAGATATTTGCACATTGTTTGGAGTTGCGTTTTTAAGTATTAAAATGAACATCCTTAATAATTTCAATTTCATTTCCCATTGCACTAAACGCATTATCAAGCCCCTGTTTGGTACCTATTATTTTTAAATCTCATTTTTTAAAAACTCATTTTCAACCACACATTATACCAATAAAATAATCTACACATAAATCCAAAAATATTCTCCAATTTTTAACTACACATTCTCTAAAAAATTTACTATTCCAAATCACATTATTCCAAATAATGGGTCTCAAACAGGGATCAAATGCAGTCAACGCGTTATCCATAACATAGTAATTAATTTCACTATGTAAAATGATTTCCATAATACCATTCAAATGTATATCAATGTGATGACATAATAATTAGTTTTAGTTTTAATAAATTATTAATTATCATCAGTACCTCTTACGTTGATGCAAGCAAGTTTAATTCAAATAATTAAAAAAATGAATAGTCACCGTTTTCTAAAAAAAAATTACTGCTTTCTGGAAAAAAAAAATCTATTAAGAAGTGTAAACAAACTTATTTGTCACTAATATTTTTAACTAAACAAAAAAGAACAAATATTAAAGTTTAATAAAATATTAATCTAATTAATGCACAAATAATGTAAGAAAAAGTAAAGCTATTTTTGTTTTTCAAAGTTAATGTGTAGTTTTCCAAATGTATTAATTTCTTTATAAAATTTATTTTTTATAAAGCAATTAATGATGAATATTAATGCATTTCAATTTTTGGAAAGTATTTTAGACTGGAAAACAATATTAGATTATATTAAAATAATTATTAAAATTTTACAAACAATAAAACTACTTCAAATTATAATAGTTATATTAAAAAATTTTATAATTTTTTTATCATCAACTCTTTATTAATTTCTACATCTTGTCTTTTGAGACGATTTTTGTTCAATATATTTGTTTTGTTGGCGAAAAACACTTATTTATTTCTCATATTTTTAAATAATCAAAATAAATAATTAATACAAAAGTTAAAAAAAAATATTTGCACATCCTTTCAATGCAAATTAGCAGAATATTTGAATATAAATTGCGATTAGAAATAAAATTTATTAATTAATTGAATGTTATAAATAACAATGCGATTAAAAAAAGTTAAGGATATAAAAGCAAAACTAAACAAATACTGAAGATCTATCTTGCAATTAAACTATGGTGTAAATTTTAAAAAATGTGTTGTATGAATATAGTTCCCTAAAATAATATAATATATTATATATAGACAACCTATTAGCATTCAATACATGTAATCAAGTGCCTATTTACAATGCATTACACACTTTCCCACATTAAACGTCTCATTAATTGTCAACAACTCATTTCCCAATTCCGGAAATACAATTGAAAAAAAAAAACACTTATTTATCTCTCATATTTATAAATAATCAAAATAAATAATTAATACAAAAGTTAAAAAAAATATTTGCACATCCTTTCAATGCAAATTAGCAGAATATTTGAATAGAAATTGCGATTAGAAATAAAATTTATTAATTAATTGAATATTATAAATAACAATACGATTAAAAAAAAGTTAAGGATATAAAAGCAAAACTAAACAAACACTGAAGATCTATCTCGCAATTAAACTATGGTGTAAATTTTAAAAAATGTGTTGTATGAATATAGTTCCCTAAAATAATATATATATATAGACAAACTATTAGCATTCAATACATGTAGTCAAGTACCTATTTACAATGCATTACACACTTTCCCACATTAAATGTCTCATTAATTGTCAACAACTCATTTTCCAATTTCGGAAATTCAATTGAAAAAAAAAAAAAAAAAATTCCAAAAATAGAAACTGAAAATGGGCGGGAAAAATTTTGACGGCTGTTCTGCTTTAATATATAATATAGATTATATTGCTTCATTTCACTTCAATTTCTGCCATAATACCAAATTTGAAAATCTCGAACACAGTTCACTACGTGGGTTTCATTCGTACTGGAAATAGACCTACAGGATCTCAGCTAGGTTTTGGTGTTGGGTTAGCTTACCCACACCTTGACCAAGCTTCGGTGTCTAGTTTTACTACCCAAGGTGCCTTTTACCGACTGGGTCTGGTGTTGTTTTGCGCAACAATGCACTTTGCGAGGAGGAGTTTGCTGGGTCTTCGATTTCTTTGCTTATACCGAATTTTGGGGTCTGACTTTGAGTTCGGTGTACCTTGGAGTCCTATTCCGTCTGGTCTGGGTCTGGAGTTGCTTCACGTTTCAACGCACTATGCAAAGAGTGCTTTGTTGGGTCTTCGACTTTAGGACTTCTACTGGGTCTTTTTTTGGTGTTCCTCGCATAAGGTTTGCCCTCTCTTCCAGAATCTGCTACTTCTATTTGGTCAGATGTGGATTTCTTCAAGTCCCAACACCAGTGTCTATCTGGTTTAGCCTGCTGTGCTGAAGAAGACGATCCAACTTTGCTGGGCGTTCTTTCTTTAGAGTCTACTGTCTTCACTGCTCCTTCCAGCTTCGATCTTGAATCCTATTTGAAGACGGTTCTGGGTTTGCTGGGTCATTCTCAATAGTGTGTTAGCTTCTTTGCTGTTGTAAAATGAAGCAATATATTGTAGATTTGGGGTGCCATCGCCGAGGGATTGAGTTGGGTTGTTGGGAGAGAGAGAGAGAGAGAGATCTGGAAGTGTTTTGTGCCGGTGGTGAGTGGTGAATATGTAGGTAGGGTATGGGTTGTTTGGGTTATATTATTATTAATTATTGAATTAGTACCTCATTGATGTATAAAAATTTTGGATTTTGGTTGTTTGTTTTGGGATTGCTGAAAATATGTTCTCTTTGTGATTTTGAAAAACTGTTTTCAAAAATAGAAAACTGAAAAATGCATTTACTTTGTAATTTTTTGATATATTTATTTTGTAATATTTTATATATAAAAAATGATTAATTTGTTGAATATCATTAATTTTAATGTTAATAAATCAGTTAGTTCTCTATGTTAATAAATTCATCATTAATATTGTTTCAGCTAAAAAAAAATTTAACCACATACCAAAAAAATCTTCACATGAATTTATATATAATGAAAAATAACATAAGAACTTCAAGTGAAGGAAGTGTCTCACATTTACAAATAATAATAATAATAATAATAATAATAAAAAATTACAAAAAAAAAAAGATTATTTTTTTTAACATGGATCTATATAATGACAAAATAATATAAGAATTTCAGGTGAAGGAAGTGTCCCACTTTACAAAAAAATAAAATAATAAATAAATAAAATAAAAATCTTAAAATGGATCTATATATAATGACAAAATAATATAAGAATTTCAATTGAATGAAGTGTCTCACTTTTACAAAAAAAAATAATAATAATAATTACAAAAAAAAATCTTAACATGATCTATATATAATGACAAAATAATATAAGAACTTCAAGTGAATGAAGTATCTCTCACTTTGACAAAAATAATAATAATAATTTACAAAAAAAAAAAAAAAAAAAAATCTTAACATGAATCTATATGTAATGACAAAATAACATAAAAACTTCAAGTAAAAGAAGTGTCACATAATTAAAATAATAATAATAATAAATAAATAAATAATTACAAAAAAAAATATTAACATGGATCTATATATAATGGCAAAATAATATAAGAACTTTAAGTGAATGAAGTGTCACATTTACAAAAAAAAAAAAAAAAATTCAAAACGTGCGTTTTGATCGTTTTGGACTTTTTAATACAAAATATCCAAAACGTAATAAACTCATTTTGAGTTTCCTTTATAATTTTTTTGGTATTTTGGGAAACTCGTTTCTGAAAATGGGCAAAGTAAACGCGTTTTCGATATTTCCAAAAATCGAAAACTCAAAATAGTAAAGAGAACGGGGCCTAGCTCCTTATCTCTTTACTGTTTTGAGGTCGTTTTCTGTTTTTATTTTCGAAAACGCTAAAAACGCGTTCTCTTTACCATTTTCGAAAACGTATTTTGGAAAACAAAAAAAAAAAAAATTGTACACAAAACGCAAAACGTCCATAAACCTCATTTAGGGCGTTTTGTGTGTATTTCGACAAAAAATATCCAAAATGCGGAAAACGCGTTTTGAGATTTTTTTTTTTTTTTTAAAGAATTATCTTAACTTAGAACTAAGCTTAATATAAAGTTTTTATTTATTTATTACTTTTTTTAGAATTATCCTAACTTAGAACTAAGCCTAAATAATTTTTTTTTTT
The DNA here is from genome assembly GCA_963555705.1 of Ligustrum vulgare. Lineage (NCBI taxonomy): Eukaryota > Viridiplantae > Streptophyta > Magnoliopsida > Lamiales > Oleaceae > Ligustrum > Ligustrum vulgare. The sequence continues at coordinate 34,551,647 of OY743190.1, read as the reverse complement.
ATTTTTAGAATTATCCTAACTTGAAATTAAGTTTAAATAAAGTTTTATTGAATTCAATATCAACATAACAAAAAAAAAAATTAAGTGAGAATTCTTGTTATTATATTTCAAAAAATGCACTGATATATGGACACTGGTGGTTTTGAAAGAACTTGTATTTTCTGAATTTTAATAGAAGTAGAGCTTTTTCAAATCTCGAACCTGACCAAGCTGTGTTAATATAGACTCTTAATGCTTATATTAGTGTGTTGCATGTAACCATGTTTTCAGTGTATTGTGAAAGGAAATTTGAGTTTGAATTAGTAGTATTCTGCAAGCAAATTAATTAAAAATAGTTTAAATAGTATTCTGCAAAATTTCAAACAGAACGTGTTTTCCAACTTTTCATTTTCAAAAACAGTTTTCAGAAATGACAAATCAAACGCGTTTTCAATAAATTTGAAAACAAAAATGAAAACAGGAAATACAAAACATTTTAGAAAATGAAAATACAAAATAAAATATAAACAGAACGCCACCTTATTTTTGAATTGTCTACTTTAAGAACATGTTGTGGTGTAATTAGCATAAAACATATTCTAAATCAACTAAAAAAAAAGAATTTGAAATAAACTAAATGATAGAAATAGCGCTAAAATATTAAAACACTGTTTTCCGAGCTTAAACGATCTCGAACGCCCAAAATCCATCGTATGTCGCAACAAAGTGGTGTGTTGCACTCGTCTCATCGAAATATCCAAAATAGACATATTATGGGTCAGAAACAAAGGTCAGATGCTAAATTTGTAAATTGCGGTTTAGTCCTTTTCAAAACATATTTAAACCTGAGGTTCGGTAATGTAAAATAATGAAGAAAAAGGACTCAAAAACAAGATGCAAGATGATGGATCACAGCCTGATATCTACTCTAATGCTTTGATTAAAAGTTTTTTGTAGGATGAATAAAGTTAAGAAACAGCACCAGAAGTTACAGTAACCATTCTTAATTACATTTTGATCAGTATCCAATCTGTGAAAACATATATGCATAACATTTTTATGTAGCATTGTATCTCATAATTCTCTTGTGTTGGTTTGTTAAGAAATTTTGCTATCAATGATTTAAACCTCAAAGTAAAGATTAATAAGAAGTTAACAAGCACTTAAAAACCTCAAATCAAATATCGGTAATGATAACAAAAACCTTGACGCTGACGCTAGCATTTAGTGTTGGACATTTCACAATTTTCTAATTAAAAAACCAATGTTAGATTTCATGAAATCATTGCTTTTATCAAAGCACTGTGTGGATCCAAAAGATATCATTGATTGAAGGAAACAACATTAAAATGCATTCCTGTTTAGTAGTGTGATATTGTGTTGGATGATTATTAATCACAGAGGTTCACAAATTTGTATTGCTTTCTGAAGCTTTCAGCTTTGAATAAAGATTTTAGCTTCAAGAGAGCGACGGAGTGAGGAAGAGAATGACATTACCTACACGTAGGACTCTGGTTCGGCTGGATTCAAGCAAGCAAGAGATTCGAGGTGGGGGAGGGAACCCTAGATTGGCCTTCTTCACAGCAGTCGCTTCTTCTCTCTGTGTTTTTTTTTTTTTTTCAATATTGAAAACGTGGTGTTTTCTGCATTTTCCATTAGGGTTAAAATTGGGCAGAAAATGGGGAAAAAAAAAAAAAAACTGTTTTTCATTTCCTTTACAATTTTTGGAAATCATTTTCGATTTTTTTTTTTTCCCGAACACAACGCAAGAGAACATGTTTTTGGAAACAAAAAGTAGAAAACGATTGAAAAACGACAAAGAGAACGCAGCCTTAAAGTTTCATGTTCAATGTTCAAATTTTACTTTTCATTCTTATGGTCTATTTTAGTCCTTCACGCAAACAACATCAGAATTCAAAATTCTTGGTAATTTAGTTAGATGTCTAATAGATTTGGATAAAAGCTTATAAAAATTGTAATTAAAAAGGATATAAAGCTGTGGATCTCATAAATGTATATTTAAATTAATTATTGATTTTAACTTAAATTTTTATCAATATTTTTAGCTAAATCAATTAGTGACTTAATTCGAATTTTATGAATTACGAAATTTAGTGAAAATATAAGGCATAAAGGAATAAGAAATGACGAATTGCCTTGAATTTACTACTATACAATGATGGGAAATTGCATATTCTTGTCAAATTTTCAAAGTCACTCTCATGGACAGACCTCTACTCTATTTTAAACATTATTAATTATTAAATAAAATGATTTTTAACGGTAATTTCTTATATGAAATCGCACATTCGTTGACGGTTCCCATCTGCATTGATCCTTCGATAGGCAATTCTCAAAAGGCTATTGAAATATAAAGCCTTCTACAAATTGAAGAAAATTTATAATTTTGATAGTTTGATTTTAAGGGAGGTTGCTGAAATTTATAAAGCCTTCTACAAATAGAAGAAAATGTCTAATTTTGATATATTGAGTTTAAGGTAGGTTTCTTAAATTTAAATTCAACAGTGATGGAAGGGCAAATGTGAAATGGGGAAGGTGTGAACATTATCAGAAAATAAAGAGATCAAGAACACAAAGAGATAAGAAGATAAAATGGAGGGAAGACGAGAAAATGTTTCATTACAACAAAGCTTGAAAAATACTAATGAAATACAAAGAGTATACAATACAATAACAAAGATAAAAGAGTAAACTACCCTTAAGCATTCAAATATTATAACTAAATAATCTAACATTACAATAATAAAATACTAGTCTAACATCCCCCTCAAACTTAGGATACTACAATAGGGAGCAACGAGAGTTTGTCAAGTAAGAAACAAAAGAGATGAACCGAATGCGACTTCTTAAAAAGTTAGCAAGCTGCAGTGATGAATAAACAAATGGTAAGGAAATAGTGCCAATCTGAAGATGATGACAAATTAGATGACAGTCAATCTCAATATGCTTTGTCTACTCATGAAATACAGAATTGTGAGAGATCTAAATAGTACGCTTATTATCAAAATAAATAGGTGTGGGAGAGGAAAGAGTAACCCCTATGTTTGCAAGTAACCAACGTAGTCACACAACCTCGGTGGTAGGGGAAGCTTTAGTATGATATTCGGCTTCAGTATAAGAAAAAGAAACAACATATTGCTTTTTACTCTTCCAAGAGATAAGATAATCGCCCAAAAATAAACATAAACTAGTGGTAGACTTACAATCAGTAGGGTTACTAACTCGATCAGTAGGAACCCATTCAGCAGCAGAGTAAGCACAAAATACAAACAACAGCTGACTAGTGGACTAGAGTAGGAGTTGAGACAAACTAACTAATAATGTGAACAACATAGGTATATCCGATTGGATGATGGATAAATAAACCAGAAAACCAATAATAGTACGATACAAAGTAGGATCAGTCAAGGGGACATCGTCAGAAGGAGAATATTGAACATTGGTCTCAAGTGGAGTATCAGAAGTCCTAATATTAGTAAGATGAGCCCGCTCAATTACTTCAGTTGCATACTTAAACAGAGAGAGAAGATAATCTCGAGGAGAAGTAGCAATCTCGATCCCCAAAAAAAACATAAATGACCTAAATCCTTAATCTCAAGACTCCGAGCTAATTCGAACTTTAAATAGACAATTCCATAAACATCATAACCAGTAATAATCATATCATCAACATACAATAAAAGCATAATACGTACAACTGAGGTGCACCTAAAGAATAGTGCGGAATCATGATTACTTGATGTAAAATCAAGAGAAGCAATAGCAGTAGAGAACCTCTCATACCATATACGGGGTGCCTGTTTGAGACCATAGAATACTTTCTTTAGTTTGTAGACATATATAGTACCGTGGGAAACACCACGAGGAGGAATCACATAGATACCTTCACGAAGAGTCCTATTCCAGAAGGCATTTTTAACATCCAACTGAGAAATATTCTAATTAAGAACAGATGCAACTGCAATAAGTGTACGAACTATATTCATCTTTGCTGCATGAGCAAATGTCTCCTCATTGTCCAAACCATATTGCTGCGTAAATTCCTTCACAGTAAGTCGAGCCTCATAACACTAAATCGAGCCATCAAATTTGGTTTTAATCTTATAAACCCAACGAGAACTAATAACATGTTTACCCAAAGGAAGTGGAACCAAATCCCAAGTGTCTTCCTTGTGTAGAGAAGAGAGTTTATCAGCCACAACCCGTAGCCATAGAGGATCTAAACAAACTTCTTTATAGGGAGATGGCTCAGAAAATTTGTGAATAGAAGATTAGAAGCAAAGAAAGGAATCAGAATAGCAAGAATAAGCAAAATCAGGTAATTGAGTCAACTTATGAATACATTGAGGATATCGAGGAGGAGGTGGAGACGAAGGCTTAGGATGAGGACAACAATCTCAGACGGTGCTTGGGAGACCACAGAAGGAGGAAGGAAATCAAGAACCGACATATGTATACCTGTAGTACATGGAGGATCAACAATACATGGGGGGTAGGGGAGGGTAGACAAGCGGTGCATTAGAGAATGGGTCAATACGAATGAAATCAGACTTAGTCGCACTATGAGTACCATCAAGAATAGAAAAGAATGTGATATGTTCAAGAAACGTAACATGACGAGAAACATATAATTTTTAACAGTCATGATCAAAAAAATGATAACCCTTTTGTCCTTCTCCATAACCTAAAAATATATAAATAGTAGAGCGCGATGTCAACTTACTACGTTCAACTCTAGGGCGAAGAACAAAACAAGTGCAACAAAAAACTCTTAAAGAACAATAACCAGGAGAGTAATTCAAAAAATTCTGCAGATGTAAATTCCCCACCCAAGTCACATCGAAATTACTTAGCCTCCATTCTTTAATGCAATCATTACAATTTATAAATAAAAAAATTTTCAAAATCACTTTTTAACCACAAACATTTTCTCTCTCCGCTTTTCAATCACACATTTTAAATTGAAAACATAAACAAATCAATTTATAATTACTACAGGGTTACCGATCAAGGCCTTAATGACAGTAGAATGTTGAGTTTTAACAAATTCAGAAAATCAGAATGTCGTTTCATAAGAAAACCCAACAATAACGACTATAATGATCATCAATAAAATAGACATAATATCTAGACCTCCCCCCTTTTGTAGTAATAAGAGCAGGTCCACATACATCAGAATGAACAAGATCAAATGGGGCAATAGAACAAGAAGTATTTTGACGAAAAGGTAAAGCGAAAAATTTAGCTAATTTGCAACCAAAATAATCAGAAATATCATGAGTTTGTAAATCTCCTAATTGTCCCTTGGAGACCAAAAATTTTAACCGGCTAGTAGAAAAATGCCCAAGTCGAGAATACCACAAATAAAACTTAGAAGAAAAAGGATTCAAACGAAAGGATGATAAGCCCACACAAGAGGGCCAGAGGTTGCAACATGCAGTGGTTTCAAATTGTCCAAAACATATAGTATTCCTTGTCTACGGCCTATCCCAATCATCTTATGAGATTGAGAATCTAACACATGACAAACATTAGGAGAAAGCAGAACTAAGTATCTAGAGTCACACAACTGAACAATAAAAATAAGACTCAAAGTAAGAGAGGGAACGCAATAGATATCTGAAAGCGATAAATTATATTTGTTAACATAATCAACACTTGCTAAAGGAAATAGAGTGTTGTCAGCAGTCATAACAGATATGGATGAGTCGAAAGGACATAAGGAATCAAAGGATGTCAAGTCATATGTCATGTGTTTAGAATCACCTGAGTCAAATATCCATAAGGGAGAAATTCCTGAGGGACTTTGGGTGACAAACCTACGGCTACAGGAATAGTAATTGAGATAGCTTGTGGCTCTGTCGCTAGGGGTGGGCATTAACCCACCCAACCTGCCAAAACCGTCCAACCCAACCCGATCGATTTGGGTTGGGTTTTGATGAAAATTGGGTTGGGTTGGATTCTAAAAAAAATTGTTTGGGTTGGGGGTTGTGGGTTGGGTGACAAACCCAACCCGACCCAATCAAAATTTTAAAAATATGAGACCATTTAAATTTCAATAATCTTAAGATAATTTTTAATTTGGATGAAACTCAAATATGATTTGAACATATTTTAGTTTTATTAGGAAGTATTCAATTTATTATATTTGAGCTTATTGTACTGTACATAATTTATTTGAGTTAATAGTTGATTTATCGGCATAATTTTTTGATTTTCTAAGATTTTTAGTTAATTGGACCAAAGCTCGACCCGACCCGACCCGACCCGACCGAAACTTGATTGGGTTGGGTTGGAACTTATGTTTGGGTTGAGTTGATTTTTTATCAACCTGACCATAGTGGGTTGGGTTCGGGTTGTGCAAAAAACCGATCCAACCCAACCCAACCCAACCCAACCCAACCCACGCCCACCCCTATCTGTCGTTAGGAAATTCTGGAACTACTCAACAAAACTGGTGATCTGGGACCAGAAGGTGGTGCTCCAAAGAAATTTTGGAACTACTTCAATAACTTAGAACGCTGAAACTTCTAATTTCCTTTTTGTTTACAATGTTTACACTCATCACAAGCAACCCACAAATAATATTTTTTCAGATTCTTCACAGATGATAGAAAGTTATAGCCAAAATTGAAGCATTAGATGTAGGATGAAATACCACTCATCAACCAACAAATTCCTTCAAATCAAATATCACACAGCTTGATAATCAATCCAATATACCCACAAATTAAAACTCAGCAGTACAAACCATCAAAAAATATTCTTTCCTCCAATACAAACTTCAACCACCAACAACAAACCAAATGGCAACCAAAACACCAACGCACCACTGGTCAACAAGTTAAAAAAAAAAATATAGTACTCGAAAATCAAAACAAACACCAAGTGAAGGTCAAAAATTTACCGTAGAATCGAGAGTTAGTTTTGTAAAACGGACTTCTGAATTGGACTCTGCCGGGTCATGTAGAAGATTCTGTTAAAAAAATTTCTCACCAGAACTATCGTCCGAGTTACTGTTCACCATCGTCGGAAAAAACAGTTTGCACTGGAAGAAGCTCCTCTGCCTCGCGAAGCTAATGGTGAAAACTGTTTCGTGATTGGAGAGGTTGATCGATCGGAATATGAGTTTGTACTTCCAGTTTTCACTAACTTTTTTCTTTCTTTTTTCAATTAGAAACTGCCTCTTCCATCGTCAAAATCCACCCAAGAACTGGTCTAGTGTTCTCTTCGACCTTGTGGTTTGGATGTTGTCACTTGTTTGTCGGTTGATGGCCGGAGAACGAATTTTAGAAAAAAATAGCAAGAAACTTTTTCTTTTCTTCCCGCCTTCGGTCGATGCAGCTCTAGCTTTTGCGTTTCTGGTGAGTATCTTCTTCAATAACTTTCCTTAACAAAACTCTGATACCATGTGAACATTATAAGAATATAAAGAGATCAAGAACACAAAGAGATAATAAGAGAAAATGGAGGGAAGAAGATAAATGCTTCATTAAAACAGTGCTTGAAAAAGACTAATGAAATACAGAGAATATATATAACACAGTAAGAAAGATAAAAGACTAAATTACCCTTAAACAACTACAAATATTACAACTAAATAATCTAACATTACAATAATAAAATACTATTCTAATAGTGGGAACTATAGCAAGAGGGAAGATGAAGGAGTCGGGTGGCATAACCAAGGCAATTATAGGAGGGCAGCGTAGAATCTACACATAATGGAAAGGGAAGAATATTGCTGGAGTGGTGGTTGATTTGCCAATCGCCCGTGGTAATTGGAGTTTGGAGTTATGTCGAAGAATTGAGAACCATAGAAAACTTCATAATTCTCACTATTGCCTTACTATTAAGTTTATCAATGGAATTGATCTAAAACCCACAAGTGGATTTGTTATCGTCGGTGGTGGTGACAGATAGAGAGGACGAAGCCCTAGTGCGCAGCTTGTTTGCGTGAGAGAGAAAGTGTGGTGAATCGAAGTGAAAGTATGGTTTTGAAACTTTTGGTATCAGTGTGGTGAATCGAAGAGAAAGTGTGCGCAGTATGTGTGTGTATTTTGCTAGAAAAATTAGTATGGTGTTTGAATAGTTCTTGTGTAAATTGAGATTTTTGAAGAGTTCTTGTATTCATTTTTCTTTTGGAATAAAATTGTGTCCGTTTGAAAAGTTTTTGTGTAAGTTTGAGCATTGTTGTTAATGTAATAACTTACTTGGAATGAAAACCTGCCATTTTCTCAAATTGCAGCTGTATTTTGTTTTGGTTTTAGAATTGAGTGTGCAATTTTTGCAAATTGCTGATAGTCATATAACAGTCAAATTGAAATTTAAATTTTAAGCATAAGCAAGATACATATTATGGTCTTTATCAAATGATAGTCATACAAGAATTCTGTATTTTTTTCCTACATATTTGTTTGAGTTTTTTGCTTTTTAATTCCATGCTTGAAGGTTGATATTTTATACTGTAACAATTGCATACTGCAGCCAATCATAGGGGCTCCAATATATTCTTTTTATGCAATTTTTGACCATCAATTTGGTGCCATTAAATGCAGTAAACTGATGGTTTGTAATGGATCAAATGGTTGCAAACATATGCATGAAAGGAATGCAAAAATTTGATGAATTATGGTGCATGTTTCAGATGATATTTCACCTAGAATAAACCAAATCACGCAGCAATATATGAACCAATAAATGAATGCATCTAGAATGCATGTTTCAATTGTTATTTTAACTTATATGAATGAGATTCTTTCACACATGAAAAAGGGAAAGATAAATAACAAAAAACTACAAACTAATGTAGTTTGTAGATTTATGAGAACCACTTCAAGGAGACAATGTGACATGGTCAGTCATGTTATCAAAACCTAATCAGTATACAAAATAGGAGCAAAAGTGAAATAATATGTTCTTTAAGCAAGCCATAATTTGCTTACTTTCCTTGCAAATAATTTAATATAGATTATCCTATGGAGACTACACAAAATAGCATGAACTTAATATGACAAAAGAAGTGACAAAATGACAATGAAGCATTACAAATTGTCGTCCTCTTATAAGGGATGGTCACATGGCGCTTGCATTGGTAATAGAATTTGATTAATCCCATATGGATGAACCAAGTTCAAATTGAAAGATGGACTCCAATTTTGTTGATATTGAACACATTGCAACACATAGGATCAAAATCAATGTAGGCTAATACAATTATATTATGCACATTATAACATTACATACTATATATCAACTGTTGTGTTGTGTTTGGGATCGAGCTCTTGCATTTCTTTGATTTTTAAGTAACATGCTCTTCATACAAAGGTACTTAAATCAACATTGAATATGATAAGAATGATTGCTGATAATGAAATAAAATGATTACCACAAACCTTCACTTTCTTTGTGGTCTTTTCAAGTGCATCTTCTATGCTATTTTTCCTAGGCGCTCATTTTTGTTTAGAACGTTTAGGATCTATAATCTTCCCACTTTCAATGTTTCCTGCTTCCCCAAACCGAGAAGCCCCATGAATAATTTGTTGAGAATGGAGTTTAATTTCATATTTTGGTCTTGTTTTAGATGTCAATAGCCGAGTTTCCATCCACTGCATCACCTCCAATGCTTTTTCTTCATCTTCTGCTACAGAGTCGACTACCTCTGCAAATACTTTACTCTATTGATCATATCTAAGTTACCCAGGAATACATACCCAACCATCTCCCGAATCAAGTACATTGTTCCAAAACATCCATCCTCGGTAGAAACTTGAAAATACAACACTCCGGTTAATTCTTCCTGAAATTATCTAAATTTCGAGATTGTGTATACTTCTTGATATTGCTTTTCTATTTCAAAATTTGTTGCACAAGGGACCATTTGCGAAAAAGACCTAAAATCAGCTTGGAATTCCTTCTCTACTTTACTCTTCAATACTCGCTCATATTGTTCAACAAATTGCTTTAGGGAGGTTCTTGCATTGACAAATCCATTGAAAAAGCATTAATACTCTCAATCTGTTGGGTTATCGACATCTCGGCCCAGAAACTACTTTTTAAAAACATGTTACCTAGCGACATCTCTCTTTGTAAAGTTCAGAGAGCCAGTCATTATCATGCAACATGTACTTATCAATCATCGAAGTCCAACCTTGATTGAATTCCTAAGGATATTAGGATTTGTAAACCACTTCACGGACAACTGAAAGTTTATGCACATGATGCCCAAACTTTTTAGGTAGCTTTTTCAGAATATGCCACAAATACCATCGATGTCTAGTATCTAGAAACACTATTTGAATGACATTTTGCATCACCCTATCTTGATCATTTATAATTCCTATAGGAGCGCGACCTTGCATGCACTGAAGCTAAGTACTGAATAGCCAAACGAAGATGTTAGTATCCTCATTGGAGACTAATCCACATCAAAGTAATGTAATCTGGCCGTGGTGATTCACATCGAAAAATGGGGCAAACGACATGTCATCTTTATTAGTTAAGTATGTGGTGTCAAATGTTACAACATTGCCGAATTCTTTATATAATTGTCTGCACTTATTATCTACCCAAAATACTTTCTTCAATTGTCCCTCCTCATCTAGATCCATACTGAATTAAAAATTGGGACAATTTGCTTGCGTTCTAGAAAAGTAAGCTTGTAATGCATCAGCATCCCCTTCCCCAAGTCGCAGCCTCCTAACTTTCTCAATATAGTTTCTACAGTATTTTTCTACACAAGTCACTTGGTCATATCCCCCTGCTTCACCAACGTTCGAGTTAAAACTTTGTGCAATAGAATTCCTGGTATGTTATTTATCTCTAGCTTTCGTTTAACATGTGCACTAATTTCTCTATTACACCGATACAATTGGATTTGGATGGACTCATTCTATGATTATGTTCAAGATGCACTTTGTTAACTCGCCAACATCCAGTAATCATCGAAAAACCGTAATCCTTGCATTACACCTTAACTTAACTGTAGGTTGAGGGTTCAATAAATTGCCTCTAGCACTACGTTTTCTGCCTTCTCGACCACACACAAATGAGAAGTATCTTACCATCCCAAACTAACCCTTCTTTGAAAATATTTTTCTAACTGGAAACCCCTTGTGATAAGCATATTGTTTTGTAGAATGTATATGTTGCTTCTTCATCAAGGAACTTCATCCCTTCCTTGGGCACAACTGCATCTCCATCGTCTCACCATTCTATCCATCGTTATTTTCCCAGACTGTCTCGTCTCCAACTTCAAAACTTTCATCATTATCGCAATGTGCAGTTCGAGTTCCTGGAAACAAATTACATAATATTAATACTTTAAACCATTTTAACAACAAGAAGGAGAAAAAATTAGCATTAATAGAAAAACTAAAATCTACCACTAAAAACCTTAAAAGTTCAGTAAAATGAACAAAAAAACCAGAAATACATATCCTAAAATGGACGAAAAAATCATAAATAATGGACCAAGAATTCAGCAATACATATCCTACGATAGATGAAAAAATCTGCAATTAATGGACCCAAAACTCAGCTCCAAAAATTGTTTCTCAAATGAAATAAGAAGAAGAAAATGCAAAAACATTTACCTGGGTCACTCATTCTCAAATCCGACGAGATAGCAAAATCTGGTTGCTCTTCAAATAGCAGAGGAATCTTTCTTTTGCAGCATTTTGTCTATCTTTGAATGTTAGAATGGACGAGAGGACTGATTTGCTTACATTGAGAAACTGAAGTCTCAAGTAAAAATATTTAACAAAGAAAGGAGAAATCGCATAAAATAAATACCCGACTTTTCTCTAAATAAAGGAGCTGACTGGGTAACAGAAAATACATCATCTGAGCATGATATAATTCTGTTGAAAACATCACAGATTTTTGGGAATCTTCAGAGCATGACTCAGAGAGAGAAGAAATAGAAACCACGTGGTGTATTGTATATATTTTTGTATGTATTCATTTTTTGTTATAAAACTACCTGTATTCCTGATTTGTAAAGTGAGAAATGAAAAGAATTCTTTAGATCAACTTCTCATTTCTTTAATTTGGTATCAGAGCCTCCAGCCTCCATGTCTGCTTCCCTCGAGAAAACCCCCTCTGAAAATTCAAATGCCTCCAATCAATCAGCAACTCTGTTGAATCAATCTCCAGCAACAATTCATAGCCTCACCCAGAATATCTCTGTCAAGCTGGATAGAGACAACTACTTACTTTGGAAAAATATGGTAATGCCAGTAATCAAAGGGCATGATCTTGAAGGATTTCTTCTTGGAACTAAACTCTGCCCTGAAGAAACTTTAACTCGTCAAGAGACAGCAGTGGAAGGAGCAACAGCTGAAGTTATTGTGAACCCAGAATTCAGAAAATGGGTATCAACAGATCAACTGTTGATGGGCTGGCTCTATGCGTCTATGACACCTGAGATTGCTATGCGTGTTATGGGAAGTACCAATTCTGCTAAGCTGTGGGTTGCAATTCAAGAAAGTTTTGGAGTGATGAATAAGTCGAGACTCACCTTTCTGACATCAGAATTGCAGAGAATCAGGAAAGGAACTCTTACTATGGATCAGTATCTCACAGCAGTGAAGAAATTAGCCGATAATTTGGAAATTGCAGGCAAGACAGTCAATCAATCAGACCTAATCACCCAAGTACTTTCTGGCTTGGATGAAGAATACACTCCAGTGGTTGTGCAGCTGAATAGCCGAGATAATATCAGTTGGCATGAGATGACATCAGTGCTACTAACCTATGAGAGCAGATTGGAGTATCTAAATCAGATTAGAATTGGAATGGGTTCAATTAACCTGAGCCACAGAGGCAACAGAGGAAGTTTCAGCGGTGCAAGAAACTTTAGAGGAGGTCCAAACGTAAGGTCCAGTGGAGCTAGAGGAAGAAACAGATCGAGAGGCAGAGGAATCAGAAAAGCAGAATTCACAACACCTTGTCAAATCTGTGGACTTAAGAACCATCAAGCTGGATGGTGCTACAAAAGGTTTGATGAAAGCTATGCTGTGAATAGATCAGAGGAGAATAATCATTCTGGCAGTAGCAACTATACAGCTTATTATGCAACACCCAGAACCTTGGAGGATCCTGCTTGGTTTGCAGACTCGGGTGCAAGTAATCATGTGACTAATAACAAAGAGAATATGGATGAATCCAAGCAATACAGTGGTAAGGAACGTATACAAGTAGGCAATGGTAATCTTCTGTCCATTACTCATGTTGGTAAGAGATGTCTAAATGTTTATAACAACAAGACTTTACAGCTCAACAATTTGCTACTTGTGCCTAAAATTCAGAAAAATCTTTTAAGTGTGTCTAAATTCACTGCTGATAATGGAGTATCTATTGAATTTTTTCCTACTTGTTGTGTTGTGAAGGATTTGCAAACGAGGAAGGTGTTGGTTCAAGGAACTCTTAAGGATGGTCTTTATCAACTCACTCTCTCAAACAACTCTGCCAGATCCAGTTCTCAAGAATCAATTCATCCCAGTCATTCCAAGTTTCCAGTCTTTTGTCTTTCCATGAACTGTAATAATGTCAAACATGTGTCCAGTCTAGAAGTTTGGCATAGGAGGCTTGGGCACCCATCTTTTCAGATTTTGAGTCATGTATTGAAAACAGAAATGAAAAATATTAAGATCAATGAAACATCTTTTTTTTGTGAAGCTTGTCAACTTGGAAAGTCACATAAATTTCCATTTAAATCTTCTCTTTCACATTCTCAAAAACCTCTAGAGATCATACATACGGATGTATGGGGTCCCTCACCAGCGAGATCTACTTCAGGATTTAGGTACTACATTTTGTTTTTAGATGATTTCAGTAGGCATTCATGGATATATCCTATGAAGTCTAAGAGTGAAGCCTTGCAGATGTTTGTACAGTTCAAAGAATTAGTTGAGACTAAATTTGAGAGAAAAATTAAAACACTACAGAGTGATTTTGGGGGAGAGTACAGGGTTTTTGAAAGATTCACAAAATAGAGAGGGATTGAATTAAGGTTTTCATGCCCATATACATCAGCTAAAAATGGAAGGGCTGAAAGAAAACACCGGCACCTTACTGAAGTTGGGTTGTCATTGCTTGCTCAAGCTAAAATGCCCTTACATTATTGGGTTGAAGCTTTTCAGACAGCTAACTACTTGATAAACAGACTTCCCACTCCCATACTCCAGTCCAAAACACCATTTGAAACCTTATTTCAAAAACCAGTTGATTATAGTCAAATTAGAGTCTTCGGTTGCACCTGTTATCCCTATCTTAGACCTTATAACAAACATAAATTTTCATTTCATTCTCAAAGATGTGTAAACTTGGGTTTCAGTGGATCTCACAAGGGATATAAATGTCTCAACTCTAATGGTAGGATTTTCATTTCCAGACATGTAATTTTCAATGAAAAGGAGTTTCCATTCTCTACAGGTTTTCTTAACAAACAATCACTTCATCAATTTCAAATTCCACAATAATCACCTATCCATTGCCTCAAAACACCGAGTCTTCTCCAACAAGAAATTCTTGTACATCATACAACCCAGATAATAATTCACATAGTCCTTCTAATAATCTTGATAATTTCCAGCCATCACCTCACAGAGTTGATAGAGACAGTCCACAGAGTTCTTTGCAATCAACATCTTCTAGTAGCAATCCTGAACAGACAGAAGAAGCAGAAGGGAATGAGAATTTAACAAGTATTGGCCTGAATGATGAAGGTACTGACATAAATTATGGAAGAGTTGATGGTGATACTGTACAGGAACTTTCTAATGAGCAAAACACAGGACATCCTATGATTACAAGAGCAAAGAGTGGAATCTTCAGGCCAAAGGTTTATAATGCTGAACTTACAGAGCCAAAAACAGTCAAGGAGGCCATGAGTAATGAAAATTGGAGAGTGGCCATGAAAGATGAATTTGAAGCATTGCAAAGAAATGAGACATGGATATTGGTTCCTCCAGACTTAGCTACCAAAGTAATAGGCTGCAAGTGGGTGTTCAAAATCAAATATAATGAAAAAGGTGATGTTGAAAGGCACAAGGCAAGACTTGTGGCAAAGGGTTTTCTACAAACACCAGGGGTAGATTTTACAGAAACTTTTTAGTCCGGTGATTAAGGCCTCTACACTGAAAGTCATTTTAACTTTGGCAGTACACAAAGCTTGGGATATTAGACAGGTAGATGTGAATAACGCTTTTCTGAATGGGAAACTTGAAGAAGATGTTTTTATGCATCAACCAGAAGGATTCGAAGATAGAACAAAGCCAAACTATGTCTGCAAATTGCAAAGAGCCTTGTATGGACTGAGGCAAGCTCCAAGAGCATGGCATGATCGACTGAAAAGAGCACTTCTAGAGTGGGACTTCTCACAATCTCAAGCTGACAACTCTCTATTTTTTAAGCAGAATGAAAGGTATATCATATACACACTTGTTTATGTAGATGATATAATCATTACTGGGAGTGATAGTAATCAGTTACAGCAACTCATTAGTAAGCTCAACGATTCATTTGCACTAAAGGACATGGGAAAGCTAAAGAGATTTCTAGGTATGGAAGTGGTAAGAAATGATCAAATGTTGTTCATAAATCAAAAGAGGTATGCGTGTGATCTACTAAAAAGGTTTGGATTTGATAGTCTAAAGTCCATATCTACACCTATGACTTCTGGGAAATTGGTTTCACGGCATGAAGGAAATAAGCTCAATAATCCCACTATTTACAGAAGTTGTGTAGGTGCATTGCAGTATCTCTCACATACAAGACCTGATCTCAGCTTCAGTGTTAATAGACTCAGCCAGTATCTTCAAGAACCAACAGATGCTCATTGGAGGCTACTAAAGAGAGTGTGCAGATACCTAAAGGGGACAACTGATTTTGGAATAATGATTCAGAATGATGGAGATCTCAGCATTAATGGATATTGTGATGCTGATTGGGCATCATGCCCTGATGACAGAAGATCTATTGCTGGGTATTGTGTTTACCTAGGTAAAAACTTGGTGTCTTGGAGCTCGAAGAAGCAGAACGTGGTTGCCAGATCTAGTACAGAGGCTGAATACAGGTCATTAGCACATGTTACTGCTGAAATCACTTGGATTCAGTCACTAATGAAAGAATTAAACATCATTCAGCATAATTCCCCTACTGTGTGGTGTGATAATGTGGGCGCAAGTGCCTTAGCTTCGAACCCTGTGTTTCACGCCAGGACGAAACATATCGAACTGGATATACACTTTGTACGAGACAAAGTGTTGAAAAAGGAGATGATTGTGAACTATATACCTTCATCAGATCAGACAGCTGATATATTGACGAAGGCTCTGCCGTTGTCACGGTTCTTGTTCCTAAGAGACAAGGTAGGACAGATCTCAGATCTTCCACCTTGAGTGGGGGTGTTAGAATGGACGAGAGGACTGATTTGCTTACATTGAGAAACTGAAGTCTCAAGTAAAAATATTTAACAAAGAAAGGAGAAATCGCATAAAATAAATACCCGACTTTTCTATAAATAAAGGAGCTGACTGGGTAACAGAAAATACATCATCTGAGCATGATATAATTCTGTTGAAAACATCACAGATTTTTGGGAATCTTCAGAGCATGACTCAGAGAGAGAAGAAATAGAAACCACGTGGTGTATTGTATATATTTTTGTATGTATTCATTTTTTGTTATAAAACTACCTGTATTCCTGATTTGTAAAGTGAGAAATGAAAAGAATTCTTTAGATCAACTTCTCATTTCTTTAATTTTGAAGACTGAAGGCGGCGAGTTCACAGATTTCTGGAGATTTGGAGAATGAAGGGATGTGTTCAAAGTGATTTGAAGCTTTAAAGGAATGGTGGGCTATGATTTTGGAAGGAAATTCTATCAATTCACATTTATTTGGAGAATATCGTGCATTTTTAAAATATCATGTAATTTCTAAATATTATGATATTTTCTCACTTACGGATTCGGTGAGAAATTCGATAATCAAATATGTTCCAACAGCAATATTCTTAGGTCTATATTCTTCATAACACTTCTCCCGATGTGTGATGGTGCAGGGTAGCTAGAGTAAAATGGATTGATGGAAGAGTTTGAATAATATTATGTATATATCATCAGCGTTGAGCATCATTGTGGATGTCAACGAGCCGATCCGAGCCGGCTCGCGAGTCGAAGATCAAGGCTCGAGCTTTTAGGGGTCGAGCTTTTTTTGGCCCGAGTCGAGCTGAGCTAAAACTAGTCCTAAAAAATAAGGCTCGACTCGAGCTTTAGCCCTTGCTTTTTTCGAGCCGAGCCATGTCAAGTCCCGAGCTTTTAATTTTTTTTTTATAGCAAGAATTCATAAAATCTTTATTGAAAATGTGTATATATATCAAGTTGAGACAAGCTCGTGGTTGAAATTCATTGTTCAAGCTCTCATCGAGTTTTTTTAACGGGCTTTTTTTTTGTTCAAGCCGAGCCGAGCCTGTCTCTAAAAAAAAAGTTCGGCTCGAATTCACTAGCCATGAGCCAGCTTAGCCCGAGCTTTTTTCTAGCCGAGCCCGAGCGGCTCGAGCCGACGAGCCGTTTTGCCATCCCTAAGCATCACCTATGATAAATAACATATTTTTTCGGATGAGTTGTGTTCCTTTTGTGTGTGTATTTAGAATATTCTTGTCTTTTTCGTTTTAGTTTTTCAAATATTTAATTCATAATAAGGAGACCATATTTTTTTTTGTTAATGAAATTGCAATATAAATAAAAAAAATGTTACAATAATAATTGATACAATAATCGTAACAAGGCTGAGGCGCGGATATCTCGCTCTCTTTAAAGAGATTCAAGTCCTCTGCGATATTGGAAAAACATCAATCACTGATTCAATCAGAAATCTCTGACTTATCTCCTCCACGATACAACAGTCAACAGTCCAACTTTAAATGTTGTGTGGTTAAATCCTTATTTTTGCACTAAAGGATTAACTCAAAGCTCTCTCTTACAAGAACAGTTTTCTATTGGCCAAAAAATTATAAATTTATTAATATTGCATGATATGATCTTCAGCACGAAAAGACAAAAAAAATGTATCCGTGTTAGAAATATAACGCGCGTATTTTTCTACCGTCTAATGCACGGTATTTATAAGCACTTGTGTAATAATTATTTACTAGTGCATCACCCGTGCGATGCACGGATATTGTATCGTACAAAATATATTGTAAAATTAGTAAATAATTTTGGTATATTGAAAAGAGTAATTCTACAGGTACAGGGCTCTGTACGAATGCAAATTTCCAATTGAAAATACAAATTTGATTTGTAATAAAATATGTCAACACTTTTATTTTAAGTTTAGTATAAGCGTTATAAATTCAATACTACACCATTTTAATCCATAAATAAAAATAAGTGAGATATTGAGGATGTTATGTTTGTCGGATACTTTAGTATTTTACTTAATACATTAGTAAATAATACTAAAGTATTCACCAAATATAAATATATTGTGGAAGATATCAATTATTTCTCATGATTTATGCCTTTCGTATTTAAGTTTTTCCAATTTTGATTCAAAAATATAAATCACAATAATTATAAATGTGTGCTTAATCTTAAACCCACAAATATTTTTATTTAACCAATAAAACTATATTTTTAATTATAAAATCAAGTAGTCAAAATAATAATTACATAAATTTAGAAATTGTCATGATATGACAACATGCTATGTTGGTCACAAAAAAATATAACGAAAATGGTATACCATATAATCTTCACACAACTATTAAAATTAAGAATGATTAAAAGAATATTATTCGCTTTTAACCACAATTTTTGCATTTTCCTCACGTATTTAACATTTTATCTAAATTTCTTTCAGAAACATCAATTACAATAATTATAAGCTTTTGTTTAATCTTAAGAGCAAATATTTGTATTTGACCAATAAAAATAATTGTTAATTTCAATAATTTTTATGAGTTATTATCAACTTCAAAGAAAATCCAAATTTAGTAGTTTATTTAATGGTATATCATGTTTTTTATTTAATATTATGGATACAATATTGATTATGTGGAATGTATCAATATATTTCTAATGGTTTATGCATTCTCCTCTCGTATTTAAGCTTTAAATTTTTCATTCAAAAATAAGAATCATAATAATTATAAAAGCGTGCTGAATCTTAACCCACAAATATTTGCATTTGACCAATAAAATTATATTTTCACCTATAAAATCAAGTGGTCAAAATAACAATTTCATAAATCTAGCAATTATCATGATATAACAATCGACAATGTTGGAGTAAAAAAATTATAGCAAAAATCGTACCATATAACCTTTACACAACTATTAAAATTAAGAATTATTAAAAAAATATTATTCATTCTTAACCAATAACATTATAGTTTTACATATAAAATCAAGTAGTTAAAATAATACTTACGCAAATCTTGCAATTATCATGACATGGCAACCGGATAACATTGAAGGAGTTCGGCCAGCAAAAAATTGCATCGAGCATTTAATATGAAATGGAAAAATGAAAAGTCATTTCCCATCCACACCTCATTAATCAATTCAACATCAACAAATGAAAAGTCACTGGCATGACACGTCTTCCACCTATTATTCAAGTTGCTAATTAATGTTAAACAATTGTATCGGAAATCAGGAAAAAAAAAACACAAAAAAACATAAGGTTTCCAAAAAAATAAGTGACAGTGGGAGGGAAAATTTTTTGACGGCTGTTGTGATTTAATATATAATATAGATATAGATAATAAAATAATAATAATAATATATTAAGATTAAGATAAGATTTCTCCGTACACAAAATGCATAAAAAATAATATATTAAAACAAATAATAAAATTTTACAAACAATAAAACTACTTCAAATTATAATAGCTTCTTTGAGTAATAAAAATCAATTTATATATTTAAGTAGTAAATGATTATTAAGTTTTCCACATTTTTTCACAAAAAAAAATGAAGTTGTTGTTCAATAAAAAATTGATATTATTTTTTATCGAAAATAACAGATATTTACACATTGTTTGGAGTTGCGTTTTTAAGTATTAAAATAAACATCCTTAATAATTTTAATTTCATTTTCCATTACACTAAACCCATCATCAAGCCCCTGTTTGATACCTATTATTTTTAAATCTCATTTTTTAAAAACTTATTTTTAACCACACATTATACCAATAAAATAATCTACACATAAGTCCAAAAATATTCTCCAATTTTTAACTACACATTCTCCAAAAAAATTACTATTCCAAATCATATTATTCCAAATAATGGGTCTCAAATAGGGACCAAATGCAGTCAACACGTCATCCATAACATAGTAATTAATTTCACTATGTAAAATGATTTCCATAATACCATTTAAATGTATATCAATGTGATGACATAATAATTAGTTTTAGTTTCAATAAATTATTAATTATTATCAGTACATCTTACATTGATGCAAGCAAGTTTAATTCAAATAATTAAAAAAAATGAATAGTCACCGTTTTCTAAAAAAACAATTACTGCTTTCTGGGAAAAAAAAATTCATTAAGAAGTGTAAACAAACTTATTTGTCACTAATATTTTTAACTAAACAAAAAAGAACAAATATTAAAGTTTAATAAAATATTAATTTAATTAATTTTTTTATCATCAACTCTTTATTAATTTCCACATCTTGTCTTTTGAGACGATTTTTGTTCAATATATTTGTTTTGTTGGCGAAAAACACTTATTTATCTCTCATATTTTTAAATAATCAAAATAAATAATTAATACAAAAGTTAAAAAAAATATTTGTACATCCTTTCAATGCAAATTAGCAGAATATTTGAATAGAAATTGCGATTAGAAATAAAATTTATTAATTAATTTAATGTTATAAATAACAATGCGATTAAAAAAAGTTAAGGATATAAAAGCAAAACTAAACAAACACCGAAAATTTATCTTGCATTCAATACATGTAGTCAAACTATTAGCATTCAATACATGTAGTCAAGTGCCTATTTACAATGCATTACACACTTTCCCACATTAAATGTCTCATTAATTGTCAACAACTCATTTCCCAATTCCGGAAATTCAATTGAACAAAAAAAAAAAAAAAAAAAAAAAAATTCCAAAAATAGAAAGTGCAAATGGGCGGGAAATTTTTTTGACGGCACTTCTGTTTTTATATAGAACTAGTATATACCCGTGCGATGCACGGATGACATTATCATTATATTTATTTGCAGTGAGAATTGTTAATGAACAAAGAGACATTATTATAAAGTAATAAACACAAAAAAAATATAATTGGACATTCATAATCAATATTCAAATTTAGTTGGTTAACAAAATAAAACAGTTTTGGAAAACTTCTTTAAAAATATTTGTATAAACACAAAGAAATATTATTTCGAATTTTTACAAACTTCATTTGGGCTTTAGAGTTTACAAATTTAAGTTTCTTGATTTTTTATTTTTGGGTCTCATTAGTTTGTTTTTTATGATCTAACTGTTTATTTATCTTTTACATACCTTGATAAATAATTAATTTTGTTTGCTTCATATTTTAATATTTACTTGGTAATTAAAAAAAAATTAAGGTAGGTGTTTATTTTATTCTTAGAATTCGGCATTACACCAAACTGGATTTCTAACCATAATTTTAAAACTTAATCCGAAACACAAAAAAACTTGTACTTGAAACTAATTACTCAACCAAGAATCCAGAAACAACATAAAAGAAAGCAATAAAGTAAACCAAAACAATTTAATTCAAACAATCCCAAAAGATAAATAATTATCAAACATAATTAGACAATAAATAGATTACTGTCTGAAATTGTCCTTAAAAGGTTATTTAGTCTTTCTCCTTCTTGATCACTGTTTGGAGCTTCTTGTCTGCATTATAAGTAGAAAAATCACCAATAAGAGCCCTTTTCATAGAACCTCCATCATGATTGTCATTAGCATCTATCTGATAACTTGCATCAGATTTTAATAGTAACCTCATCATTTGAGGAAGAGCCATACACCACAAATTAGGGTAATAATACATACTCGCAACAATAGACTAAAGGTAGAAAATGAGACTTTAAATTCTAATAATAACTAATGAAATTAAATACCTTCCTCAATCACAATCCTTTGAACTTTTGAATACAGATTCGACTCCTGGGGCTTAGAGTCAAGAGAAACGCTTCTCAGATCATCTTAGTCTACTTAAGATTTATACGTGGAAAAAAATATATCTTATATCTCAACTAACCTGACTCGCTGCATGCACGCCCTCATACTTGGAAATTATATTAGGATCAACCAACAACTTCGTCACACTAAAAGCATAGCATTTCTTAAGAATATTTTGTTCAAATTGAACCATTAATACTGATCTTGATTAAATAACAATAAAATAAAAGACTATATTTTATATAAAACAAAGCAACATTTAAACTTGAGAAAACCAGTTCATATTCAGAATGCAAAACTGAACATTTCAGAATCATACTATAAAGGTGGAATGCAAATCAAAACTGAACATTTTAGAATCATACTTAAAGGCAGAACAATGATTCAAAGACAGAATGCAAAACTGTACAATCTGAAAAATTAATTTAACAGCAGAATACAGTTTCATCAAAACAACATTTAAATCTGAAAAACACAATTGAAGACATAATTCAAAATGATGATTTCTACCTGGACTAAAGTGAAGATAATATACGTTAAATTTAACATTTCAATCTAAAAAAAACACAAGTACAGTGCAGATGAATGATTTAAGCAGTTTTTTCCAGTCGAAACTAACCTTAATATCTTGGAATATATATATTCTAGTGTAGACCTTTACTCCAGATTGTCGCGTGAAGTCTCGTAGACTCGTACGCGCGAACTACACATATCTTCAAAGCCTAGTGTTTCTTTGTTGCATTCACTTCAGGAGCCATGATGAAATCGACCAAAATCTGCGAAAATACAATTATATTTTTATTTGAGCAATAATCAGTCAACTATGTGAGAAAACGATGATGGGGAAAGACTATAAGGCATGAGAAAAGCATCATTGTGTAGATGTATAATTATGGAATGTAATTTTAAACATCATATATATATCGACACACTCACACAAACCGAACTTGCTCCGAACCTCGTAGTCACGAAGTTAACTTTCTTAGGTTCATCCTGTTGACACTGGACTTCACTCCAACTCATATAACACTGAAGATAATTTACATATTCCAAAAGATAATGAAAAATTATATTGCCACAATTCAAAACCAAATGAATCCACAATGCACATGTGGAATCATTAAACTAAACCAACCTTTCTAAAAGATGCAATGTACTTCGAATGTATGGTATGACAATCTTGATGAACACGGTACAGTCTCAGACACCAATCTTTTTAGGTTTCAAGCTACCAACTCGTAGCATTAAAAACGGACAATATATTCAGGAATTAATTAGATAATTGTATGCACAACATTTTTGAGCCTTTACCTTGAATATCTAAGCTGCCTGACACACAAGTCTATCAAATTTTTATGTTTCATACGAATATTTGTCTGCACACAAAACAATATATACACAAGAAATACTAAATTATTAGCATAAAAAATTTAA
The DNA here is from genome assembly GCA_963555705.1 of Ligustrum vulgare. Classification (NCBI taxonomy): domain Eukaryota; kingdom Viridiplantae; phylum Streptophyta; class Magnoliopsida; order Lamiales; family Oleaceae; genus Ligustrum; species Ligustrum vulgare. Next base: position 34,528,016 of record OY743190.1, on the reverse strand, counting down.
ATCCAAAATCTCTTCAATCTTTAATTTTCAAGGCATTATAGAAAACAGATGTGGAAGATTGCCCAATGGCTCACACAGCTATTAAAGGCACATGGGGCAAATCATCAAACAATGTCATTTCATCTCCACTCTCCAAGTTCTACAGTATCCTTTAAACCCCATTTTTATCATAATTAACTGTATAAGACTAAGTGAGAGACAGAGTATAGTAGCTCTCGGTTCAAAATAATGTTCAAACTTCGAATTCAAAAAATCTTAATCAATGAGGAAATTTTGTGTGGTTCTTAGTCGAACTTATGCCATTTAATTTATATCTTTTTGAGTATCAAACAAATCATTAATTAATTAAATTCATGGGAGAATGCTACAGCCAACATGTTCCAAGTGAAAATCCTGCCCAACTATTCTAATCAGTGTTTAAAAAGTTTACCTCTATAATAGAAACTCCTAAATTCTCTAGGAGTATTAAGCTCTAATATCAGTTCCATTTTTATCCAATAATATGAGTAATGACTTCATCAACCTACCAAGAAAAAATGAAAACATGATTTCAGAATATGCTATTGTAGTTCTTTTAAGCACACAAATCAACTCAAAAGTTTTCAGAAAATATCCTCTACTTGATATAACCACTAAGAACTCATTCAGCTACTATTTAAGCACCTGACCTTGTCTTCCACCAGAGTTTGACTTGAACTCCCTTGTTAAAAAACATTTCTAGATCCAACACCATTTCTTTTCTACTGACTGAACAAAAAATTAACATAACAAAATTTTAGCTTAAAGATACAAACAAAACTTCAACGCATTGGTCTAACAGATTGTGCAATTTTCCACCACAATCACCTTCCTATAACATTTGTAGCAAAGCACTTCCCCTCCCTCTCCTTCGTGCCCCAAAGCAAAATACAAATAAAATGAATAAAATGTTGCCTATTGACAATTCCATTCTGTCGATCAACATAAATGCACCATGTTTCAGTTAATTGTAGAAACCAGTAGCATCAACACAATGATACCATTTGATGCCCAAATTTGATGTATTGAGTTACCAGATTGAAATTTTCTATAACCAGAATCTATATAAAACTGTCAAACAAAAAAATTACACCAAACACGGTAGCACACAACTATTTTGAACCCTCAAAACGCAATGTATCCAAAAATGGAAAATAAATCGTGACGACTCAGTTTACCCAAAAAATCATTAAACTGAAAATGTACCAATAGGAAAAATCTAGAGACAAAAAATTTAGAAAAAGAAGGGACACCCACTGCTAAAAACAGAATAAGCACCCACTACTAATTAAAAAGTCCTTACATAATATACCATGATCAATTTTTCAAAATTTCAAACTTAATCTGATAATATTTGCCACCCAGTCCTTTGTGCTCCACATTCTTGGTCTTGTAGAATTCAGAACGAATAACCTGTGACCCAGATAATTAGAACTGGCCAAAGATGGTACAAAAAGTAGAGTACAAAAAAATTGAAAATAGTAGTTTGGAGTATGAATCTGATTCACCTTCCCAACATTCTTAGATGCATCCACTGCCATTGCCAAGAATTCCTCCATCGAACCAAAAATTCCAATAATCTTATTAATAAACAACCCACTTCAATTACACAATACATACACAAATACATATTCCACCAGAATATTTAAAAAGCAAAACCCAACAATTAATCAAAGAGTTAACATTTCAAAGCCCATTTATGTGTTTTGAGAAGGTAACCTGTCTGCTTGATTCATTTTCAATTCGTTTCATTTGAATCTTTCCTCTCACTATTTTCTGTAAAATAAGTGAAACCCTAAACCTTGACCTTTTCCAACTGAGCTGTAGGTTTATTGAACAAATGAACGTAAATACATGTGACCTGTACCTTGAAGTTTTGTATTATCAGGCTTCTCGTGTTCGGTAATTAGGCATAAAGGTGTTTGCAATGGTTAATGTAGAAGCAATAAGCAAAAAACATAAAGATCAGGCCAAGACTTTGATTTCACAAGATTTAAATTCTATACTTGTCAAGTAGCCAGGAACATCTGCTAACAAAAGTCAGGTTATTGCACTTGATAACATCAACTAAATGCCAACTATAGCCACAACCAATAAAAGTCTATTGCACTTGATAATCATAACCAATTAGGTACATAAAACATATGTGTGTGGCTTAGTTCCTCTCTCTGCATTCTCATTAGCAGGATTACAGAAATGACTATTCTTGAGCAAATTTTCACATAATCTGTTGAAAGTGGAAACTATCTCACGTTCATGGCATGAGATAGGATTCTGACTTGGGCATATGAAAATCACTTAATTTCATTTACTAAAGGAATCATTGAAGAAAATTATAATTAACTAATACCAGTACTAAATTATGTATTTTCTTTTCCATTTAATATCCTTATCTCAAGTTTTTCCCCCCTCTTTTCCTTATCTCAAGCTTATTTCTCTTAATGCCATCATTTACTCCATGTAAAAAGTTGCAAGCAAATAATAAAATCAAGGAAAACATCTTAGAACTCTGCCCATCATGACAATGAAAAATGACATCAAGAGTGCACTTCTAAATGTCATTCTTTCTATAATTAAAATGAACAGACATAATCTCGGCAAAATAGATAAATCAACTTAAAGCAAAAAGGCTGAAAATGAGAAGAAAAAAAGTAAATACCAGAACTTGGAGAGAGCTTTGACTCAGGGAATAACCAATTTTACAAATCAACCTGCATCGGCATTTAAACACAAAATAAGCAAAAAAAAATAATAATTCAAAATACAGATTATACATAAGAAACTGAGTGAAGACCCCGGAAAACTACAGTCACCTCCGGCGAAGAGATGGAGGCGTTAGGGGTGAAATCAGGTTGTGAAGCGATTTTTGTGTTTTATCAAGAACCAGAACGACATCTCGACCAAGCTCTCTAAAATTTGAGCTTTGATTGGTAGAATGAATGTGCTGTGTAAATGGCTTGGACGCAGTTTCAGTAGAACGAAGCCTGATTAAAGAAGTTCTGGGGAACTATTGTTTCCTCCTTTGTAGTTGCAACTGTACGTTGCACGGCTTCAGGTAGTCGGCGACATCACCGGATGAAGTTACTTGAGGCTCGAGAGAAATATACACCGGATGGTTATCTGATGGAAGAGAGTATTTTGCTGGTTGAGAGAGTAAAGGCGTGAATTAATGGTAGGGATGGAGACTCAACAGTAAATAGGGTGTCAGGTGCACAGATAAAAGATGAAAATGTTGATTTAAATTTCACAAACAGACAAAAAAATTTCAAATGTTGATAAATGGCTTGGACGAGAATCTTCAGCAGCAAGATATTTTTCAGCTAGGCGGGAATATTGGACAAAATATGGGCGGGAATTTCTCTTTCAAGTCTTCTCCTTTTATATATTAAATAGATATAGAATATAGATATAGATATAGATATAGATATAGATAAGCACTTGTGTAATCATTACTTCAAAAATGGACCAATCAAAATTAAACAAAGTAGTGTGTACGTGTGACTTTAAAATTGAAGGATGAATTGGATGATGCCACGCATTATTTCAATACAAGAGATTTTGCCACACAAATGAACATGTGAAAATAATTATCCTCCTCCAATCAAAAGCCAACATTTGATTAAATTTTAATTTTAATAAATGTCACGACACTTTTAAAGAAGTTTTATCTTTTTAATTGTAAAAAATGGTTTCCATGATATAAGGATTCGTAGAAGTTTTAACTTTTAAGGGTCCTACAAATTTACGAAGTTAAATAGAAAAAATGTTGAGAATCATGTTCGCTACTCTACCTAACGCTTATAAAATTTTAATTTAATTTTTCTTCAATGATGCAATCTGTCTCTTTCACACCAAATGTAAAGCTGCCATCAATGAAAAATTTGGAATTGATCCACTGTACTACTACTATATCATTTGTTTCATTTCATGGTGAAAAAACGAAAAATTGATGATTGAAAAAAGGCCAATTCTATCTTCTCGATAGTCACATTAATTACATCAAATGTCATTGAAATTATTTTGATAAGGTGATACACTTAAGTTTATAAATGTTACACTAGTGACCGCTTTGTTATATTAATTAATGTTAAATCATACATGTGTCATTAAGTATCAACATCGCTGCAAATGACATTCTGTATTACTTTAAGTCCGTTCAGACGAGAAATTATGCTGACTTGACGTAATAAATAACGTTGTTTAATAACGCATTTAATATTTAATTGCGTAAGTTAAAATTTAATCTTAATATTTTTATTGAGTGGTCATTGTTTTCATCCACAATTTAAAATCCAATCCACAAACAAGTAAATTCAAAATTTTTGGTTGTACCAACCAGAAACAATTAGGGGGTGGGGGCCCAAAAAGAGGGGCTCCACCCCCCTTATTTTGTGAGTGGTCGTTACACCCCTGCTGTACGACCAGCTTGGTTCCAAATAAATTACGAGAACAAAGTTAATATATGGTTGTTAGAATGCTACAGGGAAAAAAATGCTCAATTAGTCGAACAATTTGAACATAAATTATCAAATTTCATTCTAGTTACATAGCCATATAATATAAGGGTGTGTTTGATTGAAGATGGAAAAGGAAATAAAAAATATTTTCTTTTTTCATCTAAATTTTCCTACCTCAATCCATAAGAAAATATTTTCTTGAAAATTGGCAAAAACAAGCTTTAATTGATTGAACCTAAAAAAAAATTTTCATGGCAAAATTTTCAATCAAACACTAAAGCTAGAAATTATTTTCCTTGATTTGACATTTTTCATGTAAAATTTGTCCAATCAAACATATCATAAGTAAAAATTTTGATCAAGTGCCTTTCAAGGGCACCCTTGAAGATACAAAGACAGTGAAGGCACTAGAAAAAGCCTGATCTAAGTAAAATAAAAGAGGACGTTTGGAAAGAGTGAGGAAATGGAACATATTCAGTGGGTATAAATTAAAATTAGGCAAAGAGGATTCCTTTTATTTGGTATAATTTTTAACAACAATGCTACAATCACAATATCATTCACAATGTGGATGACAATCCCTTCACATTAGGGTGGGAACCACAAAATTCAAATTTTGTGATCTTCACCCCAATGTGAGGGGATTGTCATCTACAATGTGGATGACTTTGTGAAAATAGCATTATTCAATTTTGAAATGGACCATACGTATTCGGTAGGATAGACAATATTTATTCTTTTTTTCTCTTAAATTTTTTGCTTTTATGGGAAAGAAAAATTCATTCTAAAATGTTCTTAAAAATAATAATATTGATAAATGTGTAATATTATTTTATTGATAAATGGGTGGTTGAAAATAAGATGAAAAATGTATTTTATTTACAACTGAGGCCAAAATGTAAATTTATAACAGTGTGCCCCTGAAATTATAGACCCATGCAGTAGCATCTATGGGCACCACCTCCGTGCCGTCTCAGTCTGCACATTTTCGTACATGGTTGAAAAATGAGTGTTCGGTTTTGGCTCCATTTTTGTAAAGAAATGACTTATCAGCTAAGGTTGATTTAATATGGAAAAGATAAAGGAAAATATTTGCATTTTTATACAATTTTTCTCACCAAAATGGTAAGCAAATAGTTTCTAAAAAAATTGCTTAATTTGTGCATGAGATGATTGTACCAAAAAAATATTTGAATTAATATGTTTGTACATAGAGTTTGTCACTTTGTCTAGATTTGTTTATCAATGGTATGTTGGCAAGTTTTTGGTTATTGATTTTGGAGATAATGTGATGAATAAGTTAATTGGTGTTTGTCATAATGTAAATGATATGATCCAAAATATTTTTCAAGCTAATTTTTCAATCAAATGCAAAAAGATAAAAAATCTTTTCCTTGATATGACATTTTCCTAAAAAATATTTCCAATTAAATATAGCAGTACTTTTAAAATTTTGAAAAATGTATGGTTACGAAGTATTTTTTTTTTTTTTTAATTTATGTGTATTTTATTAAGAGAATGTGATGATGACAATGAGATTAGAAAAAAAAAAAAAAAAATTTGGATTTTTAGATGATGCACAAAGTAGAGGCTAGATTCCATTTTGTTTGAATTTTTTTGTTTTTGGTTTACGTTTTGAAAAAAAACGTTTTCTATTCTCCGTTTGTATTTGTTGTTTTCAAATTTGATGAAAACACGTTTAGTTTGTCGTTTTGAAAAAAAAAATATTAAAAAAGAAAAAATCAAATCAAATATAATAAATTGAATACTTGTTAATAAAACTAAAAAATGTTCAAACTATGTTTGAATTTCATTCAAATTATAAAATGTGTTTGAGATTCTTGAAATTTAAATAGTCCTATTTTTTTAACAAAATTGTTGGGTTGAAACACCCAATCCAATTTGACCAATTTTTTTTTTAGAGTCCAATCCAACCCGATTTTCATTAAAAATCGATCCAAATCGATTGAATTTGCTTGGGTTGGACGATATTAGCGGGCTGCGTAGGCATTAGCTAGTGATGGCAATGGGTCGGGTATGAGTCGGATTTGTCAAACCCGTACCCTACCCACTAAATATTTACAACATCCATACCCTACCCATATACCCATTTAAAAATTGCGGGTCGGGTGCGGGTCGGAGGCGGGTTTGTTTCTATACCCATTTAAAACCCATTACTATTTATTTATTTTTTTATTATTTTTTTAGGCTATAAATAGGTTATAAGTGCTCCGGATTAACTTGAATCAGTTAAATATTGGGCTTCACTTGAATTTGAGTTGAAAAAAGTTTGTTATATGTTGAAATTATACAAGCGAATTTGAACAATTTTTTTAGACGTTAACAAAGTCAATAGTTTAAACATATTAAGGTTTAGATGATAACAATGTCAATAGATATTTGAGTTCTATTTTTTATTTATTTTTTTATTTTTTTTAAACAATCACTTTTGTTTTAGATTTTATAATTTTTAAAGGAAATTAATGGGTATGCGGGTCAGGTATGGATATTGTAGTTAAACCCACACCCGACCCATATCCATGTCGGATTTTAAAATGAGGAAATTACATACAGACCTACTTTTTAAATTTCAAAGTCATTAATAAGAACATAATTGTATTAGTTCAAAAGTCAGGTACTGATTAAAATTTAGTATAATAATAATATTAATAATATAAAATTAAACAATTCCTAATTAAACCCAGAAGTTCATAACCCACCCCAAATTTATAGCCGCCATCTCCACTCTACAACCCTTACATCAACCACTTCCTCCCCTTTTTCCCCCACCCTAAACCAACGTCGACCACTCCCTCAGATATTAAAATGGACGGTTAAATTATGTGACCAGCTTAGGAGCAAGTTCGACTGTCCTTGCTAGATCTAGTAGAGGAGAAAACGTGAGTTTTTTGTATATATATTTTCCGTGCCCTTTTTCTATCAATGGTAGGTCAATTGGATTAATGGTGAGTGATGTTGGGCCCTCCATATTGGTAGCGGATTTTGAGACCCTTGAAAAGAGGATGATTAATGTACATACTGTGATTTTAGTGTATTTTAAAGCAGGTAAATAGATGGTTAGGTATTATTATTCTCTACACTACTACGGCTATTCCGAGAACAGATTCAATTGTAGGAGAGTGTAAACAAGGGGGCCACAGCATTCAAACGGAAGCACAGAACCAGGAAGCCTAGGTAAATTATTCAAGTTCCAATCAGAATTGACGTATATGATGCTAAGATAGTGGAGTTTTACGACGTGATGTTGGGTATTATCTTAGGTCACATGTTGACGATTATCTCAGGTCACATGTTCAACGGTTTCGATCTTGTTGATGTGATGATGGCGCTGACGACGACATGCAACAATGGTTGTGACCAAATCCAAAAGTAACTGATTTGATCTGTGACCCTGATATCAATCCGTGACCTTAAAACTTGTGTTCGTGGCTTGAAATTATATAATTTTGTGACCTCAATATATATAATTAATAAAATATTTTAATTATTTAATTTAATTAATTAATATTAATTACAACCTGATTTTTTAAATTATACAAATTTGACCTCTTTTTTTAAATTTGTATTTCTAAACACCTTAATTGTGTATTTTTCTTTTTTAAAATTTACCTCCATATTCTACCCACAAACTCATTTAATCGGGTAATTCCCACCTATTTATATCAGGTCTCCATCGAGTATCGGGATCGGGATCGTGGGTAATATTTTCATTCCTAGCATTAGCCACCCCTACTATAAAGGAAGGTTGAGAACATTTTTTATTTTTCTAGTTCATTCACGCTGCTTCTCTAATTTGATCAGTCTCTCATTCTGGTATGTTTTCTCTTGCTCCATCCTTTACTGGATTCCGGGTTGTCTTTTTTTTATTTTTTTCTTATTTTTATTTGTAAATTTGATAATATATGGGTTTCTAGATTGTGTTTTATATTCTTAATTTTCTTACAATTATTTGTATGTTGGGTTCTAGAAATTAAATTATTTTTTCTGAAAATGACTTTGATTGGATGGGAGATAACGTAGTGGTAAGGGGTTTTACGCTTTGGAATTCCGAGCTAGTGAATTCCTCTTTGAAACCATGTTATTTCTGTTGTCAGTAGAAATTTTTTTAGGGAAAATTTCCCCCCAATCTAAATTAATTACTGTTTATCACTGAAATGAAAACGTTTTTTTTTTTTTTTTGGAATAATTCCACCCCCCCCCCCCCCCCCCTCCTTTTCATTTTGGTGTATACAATTTTCAAAATTAGGGATTCCTACGTGAATAAACGAGCCAAAATAAAGAAAATACCAATTATGGGAAAGAAGTTTGGTATATTATAATTTCATTACTGAATTACAGGTCGGTAATGTAGAAATTAATGTTTTCATGTGTACCGTTTCTTTTTCAAAACTATAAAATAGTTAAGGTTGATTATTCAAGTTTTTACCTGGTTTATATGCTTTTTCCTTCCCATACAGATTTTTATTCTGGTTGTTTTCAAGCCTTGAAGTGTTCTATTTCCACTACTACAACTCTTACAGAAAAGAAGTTCGATACTTAAGTGCAAGAGTGGTTAATCTTAGTTATTTCTGATATCAGTTTGTGTATATCTATCACCAAAGTAACAAAAAAAATAATTTATTTCAGATACCACAACAATGGCTGAGGCTGCAGCAAGTGTTGAGTTGCTAGAATGGCCAAAGAAGGATAAGCGCCGATTCTTGCATGCTGTGTATAGAGTGGGCGACCTTGATCGGACCATCAAGTTCGAATCCCCCTTAAGAGAAACATTTATGAATTTTGTTTGCACTAAGATGTGGCATACTTAATTTTCTTGAGTTCATGGTACTAACTTTTGCTTTTATGTCTTAGGTTTTATACTGAATGTTTTGGGATGAAGCTATTGAGGAAGAGGGACATCCCAGAAGAAAAATATTCAAATGCTTTTCTTGGATTTGGTCCTGAAGATTCCCACTTTGTAGTGGAATTGACATACAGTATGTTGAGGCTATTCTATTTTGATTTCTACATTATCGATTGCTATTTACTTTTGAGGTTCATGATTCCGCATGGTTGTGGGTTCATTATGTGTCGACTCCATTGCGCAGTTCTGCAATGGCACCTGATAGTGTGCTTGTTATATACTCCTCATCTCCCCTCCCTCATCTCTTACAAATGCATACTCAGAACCGCACTAAAGGCTTACTCATCCAATCATCAGAATTTATATTTTCCCGTCCAAATGGAGGAGGATATCCAATAAATGGCATTCATAATATATATTTGAGAGGAACAGACAACTCTACGCATGGCATATGTATTGATTCAGAGCTTGTTTGGGAGAGATTTTTCCAATTGAAAATTGAATTTTTTATTTTTTATTTTTAAGAAACGTGTTTAAAATTAAAAACTAGGGAAAACTTAATAAGTGCATGCCATAGAATGTGTGGTTAAAATTGAATTTGGGAAAAAATGATTTTAGAAAAAATCTCTCTCTGAACAAGCTCTCAACAAACTGAAAGTAAGCTAAAGAATTACTTCTTTAGTACTGATAAATCATAATTCTTGGTTGATTCTCTCTGATACTATTCCCAGACTATGGAGTTGATAAATATGATATTGGAACTGGATTTGGACATTTTGCAATCGCAACTCAAAATGTAAGTGTTTATCTCGTTTGCTTTTTCTTTGGCGGATGATGCAAGTGCTTAACTCTTGGCCATATTATGATGCCTTGCCTAAATTAGTTTTCTGACATTTTCTGTTTCTATCGGTTAGGTTTATAAACTGGTTGAAGACATAAAGTCCAAGGGCGGAACTGTCACTCGAGAACCAGGTCCAGTTAAAGGTGGATCATCTGTGATTGCATTTGTTAAGGATCCTGATGGCTACCTTTTTGAACTGATTCAACGTGGTCCAACTCCTGAACCGCTCTGTCAAGTGATGCTTCGTGTGGGTGACCTTGAACGTTCTATCAAATTTTATGAGAAGGTGATCTCTTCTTCCTTTAAAATTTGTGTAGGTTTGGTTGTGAAGTTTGTGAAACATTTAGATTCTTTATTACCTGAAGCATGCATGTAATTTGAAAGTTCCATTTCATTCTTCAGAAGTAATGGTATCACCAGTTTCTCTTCTGTATGACTTCACTTTCCATATAGATACTGCAGTGTAATATGAATGTGCAGTCTGGAGCGATTGGCTGCCCACACACACATGCCCTTATCTGAAAATATGCTGATACTTATCACTCTTTATTCACACAGGCATTGGGGATGAAACTCTTGAAGAAAACTGACAGACCAGAACAAAAGGTATCGCGAAATGAAATCCAGTTGTACTTTGGATTTCAACTTCTTTATTTTCTTTGGGATTTGCGAACAGTGACAGCAAATGTTGTTATACTGTGCAGTACACCATAGCAATGATGGGATATGCTGATGAATACGAGACAACTGTCCTTGAGTTGACATACAATTACGGTGTGACTGAATATACCAAAGGAAATGCATATGCACAGGTTTGTTATATGCTTGTGAAAATTCTTCCTTTTGTTACCGCTCATCTCTGGCCTGATGGTGGATGTAATAATAATTCTAGGTTGCAATCAGTACCGAGGATGTATATAAAAGTGGTGAGGTTGTGAATCTTGTAATCCAAGAGCTTGGAGGAAAGATAACTCGTCAGCCAGGACCACTTCCTGGACTCAAAACTAAGATCACTTCTTTCCTAGATCCAGATGGCTGGAAAAATGTAAGTTCCCAGGAACCAGACAGTACCTTGTTTTTTTTTTTTTTTAATAATAATATTCATGGTGCGTTATCTGTTTAGAGTTTAGTTTTCCTTCTCCACTGCAATTAATAGTATTCGAGTACCTTTCCTCCACCCCCACATGTTTGCTCAGAGTTAAGATTATGTGCATCTGGTGGGCAACAAATCAATTTTGATATATGGAAAGAGAGGATATATCATTACTGGTTGCACTGTGACTTGTTCTGAACATTGGTTAGCTCACAGAGTCACAGTTCTAGCTTCATCCTGATGTAAGCTCATTTCACCGTTTCCCGTTTTATTTAGGTTCTGGTCGATCACGCAGATTTTCTGAAGGAATTGGAGAGCAAAGAGTAACGAGGGTGTCTGCTGAAGGCATTAGTTTTCAAGCCGGGGGGTTTAATATTTTAGCTACGGTAAATAAATAAACCCTGGGCCTGTACTAGTTGTCAGTATTGAGTTTTAATCCAGCTTGGAATGCAGTATTAACTATGTTTTGAGTACTTGGTGGGCTTTCCTCTGATGTGTGTTCTACTGCGTTATCTTGTAAGTACTTTTGAATTTCTCTGAGATCTAAATCCAGTTGCCGGTTATTATCGTTTATATTTTCAGATTTTTTACGTCGTATATTTCATTATGAAAATTAATGAATAAACACTTCTATGGACATGGATAAAATTTTCTGGGAAAATATCGGTCTACATTTGTATACAAGTTGATACAGCCTCTTCAATGAAGGTAAAAGAAACAGGATATGACACACTGTTGGAGTAAGACATCTACTATGCACTGTTCCAATCAAATACACAAAACTGCTTAACTTCCTAAAGATCATTGTGTACAGTTTCAAATCTGAATAATTCCTTTCATGTAGATAGAGAATTGACTAGATACAGGTGAATTGATTCCAGGGCTATTAAACTGTATCCATAGGATAGCAACCAAGAACTCGAAAAAACCTTGAATATTCCTGTAGAATGAAGATTTGTATGTGAGTTGTAACATGAATATAACAGAATAGTTTAACACGAGACGCGGGGTGGGGACTCGTGGGTATATCGACCTTAAGAGTTAAGACCATCTCGCTTAAGATAAAAGAAAATCTACATGTGAGATTGTCGCAGTTTTGCGTAAATCTCAACATGCTCGAGTTGTATCTATGGTGCTTTTTTCCCCCTCCCCTCCCCTTTGGATCACGGTGAAACTTTGCACACAAAACATTGAAAGCTGACCTGAAGATGTCCGAGAGCATATTGGGCACGAGGCTCCGCCATAGATGATTCAAAGTCGATGTAAATGGATACCAGTGTTATGCTACGAGTCGAAGTTTTGAAAAAAAAAAAAAAAACCGGATAAGATTGGGTCCTTAGACATCGTGATGCAATCATATTCCATCTCAACTGGGTATGTATCTTTATAGGCTCTGCCATAGATGATTCAAAGTCGATGTAAAAGAGAGAATTGAAGTACCTGCAATTGAGATTTAGTCACTTCTATGCATTCAGCGACAAAAATATAATGAGTGAGCTTATTGAAGTAATTTTTCCTCTCTAGGCTATTCACAAGTTTGGAGTAAAACAATGACGAGCCTCCAATTGGTAGGAATTTTTTATTTATAAAAGATATTCTAGCTTCTTTCTCTACTTACTTTCATGCTACTGTGGTCGTTAAGGAGAAGTCTGTTGTCAATTTTTGTAGGTTTTAGGCCATCTTTATCATCATCAATAGGAGAGACAATGCGAATATCGTAGCCTCAAAAGATGGATAGATTTCGTGTGCCGGTTTATCTGCCAGCTAGTTAAAAAAAAAAAAAAAAGTTATTATATTAATTTATGACAACTAGTAGATTAATTAAATGAGGTTGTGGGGTGTTCTCAACTAAGACTTTCATGGATTAAAATATTATAAATTCTAATGAATTTTGTGAATTTGAATAGATTCAACAAAATCCACAAGAATCTCATTAAATATGGTGAAACTTAAAAAGATTTTGTTATATGTGTTTTTAGGCTTGAAATCCATCCAAAACTTTTAAAACACTCTATTTATGAAATCCTTATGAATTCATAGTTATTGAGGATAAAATTAAAGAATTTCATTGAAATCTCAGTTATAAACTCTTAGATTTTTAATGGATTTCATTAAAAGCGTGTTTGATTGCACATTGTTTATCATGAAAGAAAATACATTTTCACTTAAATTTTTCATGTTCCAATCAAACACACTTTTATTTTCTATGGAATTTGAATTTCATCCACTCACTATTTGACCATATTTTCCTTGAATCCAAGGAATTGAAATTGGAATTTTATGAAATTGGAATTCCACTTCATTTTTTACTCTCAAATCAAACACACAAATTTCAATTAGGGACACTTGAATTAAGGAAACTTTTAAAATTTATCAAAATGTCAGTTGAGAACATCCTCGCAAATAATAAAAAATAAAAAAGAATTTATTGAATATGATAGATTGTCAAGTTATTAGGAATAAAAAGTTGTCAATCGTTTATGCGTATTTATTTATTTATTTTTGGTGAATAAAAACGAGTTGGAGGAAAAATGAGTTTTTGAGATTGAGAATGAAGCTCAAAACAGAAACCGAATTTCAATTCAAATGTAGTTGGTCCAACCACAATTACATTAATTACAAATCTTGGCTCACTAAGCGAAAAAGTCTTGCAATTATGAAAATAAACAAATTATAAATTATGTTATATAACAAATATATGATAGGATCACAAGAAAGTTTAAATGAAAATATGAACAATAAAACATTATTCATGATTAGCAAAAAAATATATATAATATGAATCAATTTAGATAGTCGTTGATTGTGTAAATACTCACGAGTTTGGTGATTAAAAAATACAGTGATCTCGAAGAACACTAATCTTTAATTATGTGTGCTCATCTGTGTCATAATCGAATCAAAGTACTTGTTTAATGTAATAGTTCTAATATCATATTAAAACTTAAATGTCTAACTTAAAAATATCAATCTTGTTTAGAAGAGTAATGTATACCATTGATATACTAGATAGTTTCAAGGGACAAGATCAAACGCAAATAATTTGCAAGACCAAATTGAGTAAAGCCCATGCTATCCACATTGAGTCAACAATGGAATATATGTACTCTGACCTTAGTGTTATCCAACCTCAGCGTAGCATGGTCTCTCCAACTTTATTTCTGAGTTTATCGAGTTGAACTCCGATACACTTCTCGGAATAACTCAATGATTATACTATACTCAACATTTAGCAAGTGGGTTACCTTGAACCTAAAAAATTTGGATAAAATAGCAAGTTTCCTCCACACTTCCACAGGAAGTGACACCTGCAGTCAATCAACACGTGTCATAAATTGTGGCTCACCATGTCCAAGGTCAAAGGGGCATGGGAGTTTGAAAATGATGACTAGTAATCATTATTTGCCTTAGAAATGGTGAAAGTTACCACTTTTTGTCTACATTAATTCTCTAAATATTACCTATAAATAGGAGGTATTTTGTAACAATGGGGATGAGTAATAAAATGAAGGAGAAAAAAGAACGCTCCCAAAGAAACATTTGTAACCTTATTTTGTAAACTTTCAATTTTACTTCTCAATGCATGTCTTGAAGCATATTCTTGAGTACATAATCAATTCTTGCCTAAAGTTCTCTTTCTAATTTCATTCTATACTTTCCTTGTAAAAATTTTTTGACTAAAAGATTAATACGTGTCTATGTCATTTTTTGACGACAACAATTTTCTGTTAGAAGGAGGGCCTCTCCCTAAAACGATGTTCTCCATTACCTAGTACAAAAAATCCCATATAGAAAACCCCTAAAAAGTCCGTCAATCAAATATATGTCATCCCTAAATATTCGTAAAAGAATCATCAAAATGAGTTGTAGCGCGCACTCTATCAATGCGAAGACTAGGAGTCCTGATGCTGAAATTTCCCAAAATTTTGGGAGGAAGCGTGGTGAGACCTCGCAAGGCCAAAGGGATCCATGTATGGAGTTGTTCATGAACAAATTGGATCACATTGCCATTACTATAACTCGTTCGAGAAAAACCAAAATGTCATACCACCCGCTGCAATGGAGCTGGAGGTTGAATCTCCAGATTGACAGCACGGAAACACTTGCCATGTAAGGAGAAGTCTTAATTTTGTTGAAAGCTCATCCAGAGAAATAGGAAAAAGCAAAAAATAAATAAAAAAATAGGCAAATGCAAACGGAAAAAGAATGGAACCTCTTACAGATATTCAACTATCTGATGACCTGTGTAGTTCAGAGTGTACTTATTTTCATTTGAAAACATCTAGGGTTTGATTTACTTGAAAAGAAAAACAAATGGGGAAGAGAAATCCTTGCTCCAACTCACAAAGTTGTTGAATAAATTAATGAATACATAGTATCTTTTAATCAAACCGAGGGAAATACATATTTAAGTTTTGATACAACTTCCAAATCAGGTTCTAATATTGATTTACTGAAAGATTTTCATACCGCAGAATTCTTGGATGGAATCAAATGTTCTGGGTGCCAATCATGAGCTGGAGTTGAAGGTTGACATTACTGTTATGTTGTTAAGAAACACTAATCTTTTGAGCCCTTGTTTAATTACCATTATCTCAAAAAATTACATTCTGCAATACATTGACTGGGTAATCATCTCTTGTATTTTCCTTGACCATCCACATGAAGTATTACAATGTAATTTTTTTCAAATTAAAAAGAAAAGGAAAATTGCTTCAAGCCGCTTCGCATGAATTCACATAGTTCAGTCCTATCTTTATATTGTGTACCTGTGGTGATCAACCGATCATGTTGCATGGGGTAGACTATCTGGTTTTTATTTGCCTATCGAGAATGTATTCTTTAGCCCTTGTTTAGTATCCTTTAAATTTTTTTCATTTTACTGAAGTATTCAATCTCAACCATCCATTAAAAGTCAAGTCCACAATATTTGACTTTTCCACAAAATCTCAACCATCTACTCTCCTAAAAATCACTATTCATTTCAAAAAAAACTTTTTTTACTTTATGGACTTCGCTAAAGAGCCGTGGTGTGTTGAGATATTTTTTAGAGTTAGAATATTCTAGATTCATCTAGAATTAGTTGTTAGATTTAGCTTGTTAATTTTTTATAAATAGTCTTAAGCATTGTAATCTTTTCACCAAACATTTGAATAATAAAATTTTACTTTCATTTTGTGCATGGTATCAGAGCCATAAGATCTTGGCCTAAATTCCTGTGAAATTCCGTCTCCGGCGAGCGGCGGTGCCGCCGCTCGTCCGGCAATAATTTTTTTCCAGCATATTCTACTTATTCTATCAGTTAATTGTTTCTTCTCTCCACTGATGTCTCGTCAAACTTCATAGCTGGATTCTCCAGCCTCAATTGTTCCATCTCCATTTTCTAGCAGAAAAGTGAAGATCGGTAATGGCGAAGGCAACGAAAATGAGAAGCAAAGCGAGTACCAGCGACGGTGTTTTCAGATCTGAAGTGTCGGAGAAAGAAAAGGAGAATGCAGTGACGGAGAAAGTGTAACAACAGCTGTAGTCACGAGGAGCCTTCAATTACCTTTGATGTTGGAATCTCCATAGCCGGCAGCTTGCTTGTATGGACGAGAGACGATGCGGCGGCCTTTTGAATCTAATGTTCCGGTATCCGAAATTCAAGGCCTCGAGCAGCACTCGTAGGTAATGCTTTAGGATTTTTTTTTCTTTTCCGGTTATGGCACTGGTCTTGGATGTTAGATCTGCCAGCGATGCATATCTCATTTCTCCAACAAAGTTTCGTGAATGTTACACAGAATAAAGTGAATCTCACAGTTTTTTTCCTTTTTCCCGTTGTGAAATCTGAGAATGTTGATGTAAATTGTTTGCTCCATCAAGAGTGGAACCTATGATATTATTTCGAAGTCAATTCCAAGTTCATGAGCAAGAGGAGGCTGCTATGATTCTGTGCAGAGGATTAGTTTACTGTTTTGTGGATTTGGATTTGGGTGTTGTGTTGGACTAGATTTTGTGAGGATTTGGATCTGAGAAATTACAGTGAAGGAACGTAGATGGGTAGTGGATCTGTAGATATATGGATATGAAAAAAAAAAAGGATTGAATCAGGATTAATGGGATTGAATCAACTTTTATCCACATACATGCTGATTCTATCAAGTCTTATTAGCTTTTATCCACATATGTGCTAATTCTATCAGGTTTTATCCCCATACATCCACATTCAATCCGCATTAAATCAGATTTTATCCACTTGTATCCACATATATCCCATTAAATCGGGTTGATTCAGATTTTACCCAGAATAAATCTCTTCCGAAGGATTCTAGAGGTTATCAAATAAACTATCTGTTGTTGACACCCCCTTGAATTTATTAGATCTATTTGATGTTGTCATCATAACCTCATAGATTGGAAATGTAAAACCAGATTGGGTTAATTAATTGGAATATCTATGGTGACATAGCAAGCCTTGATGCCAAACTGTTGCAACTTCCGGAGCCGGACCAAGCCATTCGTGATTTCGCCGAGAAGTTTTTTTGATCAGTGTTTTTTTTTTTTTGCTTCCGAAGTGCGTAATTCAAGGGAAGATGATTTTCCATGCTCATTTTTAGAAGGAACAGTAGATGAATGAGATTGGCGGTGGTTGGAATTGATTTTTGATTCAGATGCAAGTCATCAAGGAATTTTAGATGGAATTTTCTTAACAAATTTTCGAAAATTGTGGATTAGGTCCCTAAAGGTTTTGGATCTATTTTTATTGGACCCTGCATCTTTGATTTTGTGAAAATGGGCCCCTATCAGTTTATTTGCTGCAAATTGGTCCCAAAGTTTCTGCTTCATTGATTTTAATCCCCAGAATTCTTAAAATTGGATTTTGGGCTGGATTTTTGGATTTGCTTTAAAAAAATGATACCCATGGTGGGGTGTTTGATGGATTGGGCTATTTGGCTCTTTGAAGAATTTACCCATGGTGGGTTTTTTGATATTGCTCATATGAGAAGTGGGTTTGATTCACGATTGAATCAAGATTGAAAGTAGATGAATGAATTCATCTAAAAATTGAATTGTTCTAGTAATCTAGAATTTGAAGAATTTGCTCCGAATTGGAGTTTGAAGAATTTACTCCGAATTGGAGTTTGAAGAATTTGCTCCGGATTGGAGTTTGAAAAATTTGCTCCGGATTGGAGTTTGAAAAATTTGCTCCGAAATTGGAGTTGATGCAGGAAATCTGCAATTGAAAGAAAATTTATCGGCTGATTGTAGCTGATTTGAACATTTGAAGATTGATGATCCCTCCTTAAGATTTAAGGGGGATTTTATGAGAATTTTACATTGTTTTTTTTTTTTTTTTTTTACTTTTGTAATACCTTCAAGTTGGAGTTATATTTCATATAACTTCCAACTTGAGGGGGGGATGTTGAGATATTTTTTAGAGTTAGAATATTCTAGATTCATCTAGAATTAGTTGTTAGATTTAGCTTGTTAATTTTTTATAAATAGTCTTAAGCATTGTAATCTTTTCACCAAACATTTGAATAATAAAATTTTACTTTCATTTTGTACATGGTGAAAGCTTGACTTGCCATAGTTAGAAAGTGCAAAATGTCATGGTTGTCTTTGGATTTGTAGCTCCAAGCCTAATTTATACGGTAGAAAGCTTGACCAAACAGTTCTATTATCTGTCTATGATTCTTAACTTTAAAAAAATGTGAAAAATAAATGCAGGAATTTAAAACAATTTTTATTTTGTGAAGAATAACATATAGATCATTGAACAGGTGATGATACCCCCAAGATAATCCTGGCCACCAATTCTTCACATGCGAGTTCTCATGCTCAGCCTTCGCCAGAGTTTCATTGACTATTTTAATTCTCATGATAAGACTTTAGGTAATAGAGAGTGTGTGTGGGTGTCCTCCTTTATATATGATCATTTTTGCATTCAGCCAAGGCAATTTGTAGGCAACAATATTCAGACACCTTGCCCATAACTTTAGGATTTTGGTATCATTTTAATAGGAGTCGAATTTCATATCTAATATTATATTCTTATTCTTTTATTTCTTTTCTAGCTACTTACTTTATATCTACAATGTACTACACATGATTGGATTACAATAACAACATGGTTACAATCTATATCTATATTTCGAGACTTACTTCTCAAAGATTTCTTTCCGCTTACTTACGGCACTCATAAAATAGGGGACTTTTTAACCCTACATCACAGCATTTACATAATTCCATTCTATCTTTTTAACAAATCTGATTTATTTTTTTGTTACATTTTCTATTTCTTTTCACTCCCGAAACCTATTAGAGAAGACGCTAACAGTCGTGCATCGCACGACGCTAACTAGTAAATAATAAAAGATTCCAAAAATCTAACAGACTGTTCGACGGCTTAGGAATGGTTTCGTTTTTTTTTTCAAGGTAAAATATGTGGTTAAAAATTGGAGAAAAAAATATGTATAATTAAAAAGTGATTTGAGAAATTGTATTTATTAAAAAATGGTTTACAAACCATTTCTTTTACTTTGCCGAACAGATTAACCACCTTTGTGTTGCGTGCAAAACAAAGCAACTTTGTGGATTCCAAACAAATATGGCTGGCTGGCTGGCTTGCACTATCATTCAAAAGAAAAGAACCTAAAAAAAGTGGTTTGCTTGTAGAGACAGTTACCAATGAGTTGGCATGTCATATAAAAAAAGGATGGATTAGTTAAAGTGACAGCCTATCCACATGTTAATCACATACATTATTACTCTATCACCTGCTTTCTTCATTCATAGATTTCAATTCTAAGACTCTGTATCCTCTTCTAAGCAAGGTATTCTCTACTTTGGTTTTATGGTATTCATAATATCATTAATTAAAATTCTGTTTTCTTTCTTTCTTTCTTTATGTTACATCTGTTGATGTTTTAATCAGAAGGGTCTATGTTCACATATTTCTACTTTGTTTCAATAGTTTGATGTTTCAAGGATCAAGAAGCAGTGTTCTAAAAAGTTCGTTTACGTTTAGGCGTGCTTAGACTTAATCTTAGTCTTGCCGTTTCGTTACGCTTCTCTCGCGCATTGTCATGCTTTTTTGCGCTTAGCATGCTTAAGTGTGATGCTAGGCTTCGTCGTTTAATCAAACTTTATGCTTTTTAGAACACTGTTGCAAGATAAAACGACTCATATTGAGGATGAACCACTATAAATAAAAGATTCTAGAAGAAGCGATTTTTGCTAGTAATTTCCTTCTTCCTTGTAGTGGAAATTCTGCTAGAGAAAGATAAAACGACTCATGTTGAGGATGAACCACTATAAGTAAGTGTACTTTAATTGCGTCTTTCTGATTTTAGTTTTGTTTGTTATTGCTAGGGAAGCGAATAGTTATGGCCGCGGACGGGCCGAGCTGGGCGGATCAATGGGGTGCAGGAGGAATTGGTGCAATGGAAGACGAGAATACTAAAAGCAATACAGAATTGGGAAACAAGAAGAATGCAGGCTCCACTGCGGGACTTGGTAAAGCCAAAGCAGCAGCAATTTTAGGTGCACAGAAGGTGAAGAATGGCACATCAATGGGCATCAAGTGGGTAAAAAGCAAATATCAAAAGAAACCCTCAACGTAATATAAAATATCACATGTTGCAAGAAAAGATTTTGAATGTAAAATTTTCTTCTGCAGGTTAAATATTTTAAAATTATATTCCATCTGTATTTTTCACGTGTCAAAAAATTCACTCATGTTTCATCTGTCAACTCCTTTGCTCACCCCGTCCATTATTTTATAACACGTCTAATCTCATCTAAAGCATAGGTCGGGCAAAATTGCACGTAACTTAAAAGTCGACCACCATTTATTTTATAAAATAAAATTTTCACAATAAAGTCATATAAATCTAGTACCAAGTAGTTGTCACCACGAGGTAGAAACGTTCTAAGAGTTAGAGTCTCTTTGGTAATATAAAAAGTTTTGATTTTTTTTTGGATGCGTAGTTTAAAAATGTTTGAAAAATAAAAAATTGTGGACTTGACTAAGAATGAATGGTTAAGATTGAATTTAAAAAGTTGAGGTGAAAATTTTTCCATTACAAAACGGACTCTTAATATAAGAACTTCTCCAATCCAGATGGCAAAACAACATTTACCACCATTGTCGAGCTCCAACCGAAGATGTAAAGTCAACTGCATAATGTAGTTGGTATGCCGTCCTACTGTAGAGGCGCATATGTTTTGGACAAGAATTTAGTTTTGCCAAATTTGCCCCAAATTTTATTCTAATTCAATTCTTCCCCCCCCCCCCCCCCCCAACCAAATTGGTTTTAATTCTGATTTTGTCCTATTTTTTTAATTTTTATTTATTTGTATTTACAAAACATTGTTATTTGATGAATCTAATTCAATTTTGCTCTCAAAAATTGATTTTTATTTCAATTTTGTCCTCTTTTTAATTTTATTTATTTTTTTAAACATTATTATTTGATGAAATTCTAATGGATATTTAATGAATCTATTCATTCCACTAAAATTATTTGCCTAATCTAACTTGTGGTAGTTAAATTAATGGTAAAATAAACATTTTAAATAAAATAATAATCAAAACTATTAAGTCTAGGGGTGAAAAATAATAAATGCTATTTTTTGTGCGAAATTTGAAGTTTTGAATTTGAGATGAGTACAAGGATAGAGTAATAGAAACTGTATTTAGTATAAAGATGATTGCATTTTAAAGTTTTTGGTTGAAGATAGTCTAAGTTCACCGAACCACTGGTCCACGTCCATGTCTTTCTGAGCCTCTCCATCCACCCAATAAAATGAAAAAGAAACCCATGCTCCGTGGTCCGTAGCATACTCCACTGTGAGGTCCCAAGAAATGGTTAACAATTAGACACACAATTAAATTCACAGCATTGACTTGGTGTCTGGGACCATCATCATTAAGATCAAGCTCATGTAGAAGATACATTGCCAGTGCGAAAGAACATGCAAAGTGATACATGATGTTTAAAAAATCGGATCGAACAAGCCTATTTGACCGAGAAAATCGGGAATTGGACGGAAAATCGATCCGGTTCATCTACAAAAACGGGCCGAAAAAAACCCAACTGGAAAACCTGGTTTGGCCAGGTTTTTAAAACCCGTTTTTATTTTTCTTGCTTTTCTCTAGTTGTTTTAAGTTACTTTTGGCCAGGTTTTTAAAACCCGTTTTTATTTTTCTCGCTTTTCTCTAGTTGTTTTAAGTTACTTTTGTGTATAATTTTATTTTTTAAATGAGTAAATATTAGTTTATTTGTAAAATAACTTGTTTTTTTAGAAATTTTGTAATTTTTGATGTTTTAATTAAAATCAGTTCGACTCCGATTCGACTTGATCGGACCTTTTGACTCTTGACCTGTTGCCTTTCTCGATTCAAATCAATTTTAGATTTTCTAAATACTGGTTCTACATTATTATAACAAGAATCACAGTTACTTAACTTTTTCGATATCGTTCCCACTTGTGCATCTTCATTGGACTAAGGCTATGTCCAACTTTGTACAAACATGTCATAAATGCTTCCTTAAGATGGGTATTAAATGTGCCGAGGAATTAAAGGTGGAAGGTGAGGGGCAAAGTGGGGTTCAGCATTTTCACGTGAAAATAATAGTATTGTGATGTTCTCCGAAACCCAAATAGGCCATGGGTGGGGTAACCAGCTTCAGGGATTTCCAACAAAAAAAAACCAAAAAAATTGAAGTTATTGTTGTGAAACAATCAAAATTTAAGAACAAGAGAATAGAGAGGGATAGAGAAATGAGAGAGTTTCTTTTCATTCCATTCAAATCAAGTGTGTTCACTTACAAAATTTAGACCTCTATTTATAGAATTCAATAGGGGCATAATAAGTCATTCATACCTATAAACAAATAATATAAATTAGGTAAGGTTAGGTATTAATTAGGTTAGGGAATAATTTACAACACCCTCCCTGAATGACTTATTGCTCAATAGCTCAATTGTCTGACTCGTTAAAACCTTGCTAAGAAAATCCAGTTGGATAAAACTTGAACGAAATAAAAAGAATACAGCTGCTCCCCCTGATGTTGGCCATCATTAATCATTGAGTCTAATATTCAAAATGACATCAATGATAAGTAGTACAAATCATGTACTGAAATTTGAAGTGCTGAAGTGCTAAGGTGCTGCCTCGTTAAAACCTTGTCAGTAAAACCCAACGGGACAAAATTTGAACGAAGGAAAAAGAGTACAACCGCTGCCTCGTTAAAACCTTGTCAGGAAAACCTAGTAGGACAAAACCTGGACGAAGGAAAAAGAGTACAATATGATTCTCCTCCTGAAGTGTGCAATCAAGTATTCATGAACCTTTTGAATAATGATATCATCTTTTGTCTGGAATATGTATATATGAAAATCTTCTTGTGTGTAGCCGATATCATAATATTCTTCATAAGATGTCTATGATTTTCTTCATTTATTGATACCATTCCAGATGTCTATGATTTTCTTCATTTGTTAATATCATTCCAGCACAATTTAAAGAGAGAGCTTGTTATTGAATTATTACTTGCAGATAGCTGTGACAATGTCTCAAAAACCTTGCTAGAAAAACCCTGTTGGACAAAACCTTAACGAAGGGGAAAATAGTACATTATTCTCATTGATACGCCATAATTGCTGCCTCATTAAAAACCTTGCTAGGAAAACCCTGCGGGACAAAACCTTAGTTAAGGGAAAAAGAGTGCAACGCGTATTTGTTCCCTTCATAGGAATATCATAAGTATATTAATGCAATCTCAAATCATTTCATCAAACATATAGTTTGTAATGAGCTTTTATAAATAGTTTATAACTCATTTATGATGTCATAACTCATTTATGATGTACAGAACATGCTATATCAAGCAATGTTTAGTTAGTTGACTGATTGCATTACTCAAATCTAGAATTGATTCACATCTGGTGAAACTTTAAAAATCTAGAATTCACTTCTGATGAATAATTAAATATTCATTTTCAAATTCACTTATGGTGAATATTCATTTTCGGTGGATAATATAATTTTACATATTGAAAATCAATTGCATGCCCAAATATTCAAATATAATAATAGTACACTCCAATTTCATTTTCAACATATCATATTATGGGGTCATATGTATTATCCTTCATGTTATTTTATTTTAAGAATCACATTTCATTCTATAATGATACTATTCTGGACAAATTGAATCTTTCAATGATTTATACATGTATGTTCTTACACTTTATAAACTGCAATTTCTAATTTGCAGGAGTATAATCAATCATTGAAATAGATATCAACTTCGACATATAATCAATAATCATTTCGCTTGAAATCCCAACGTACCGCGATCAACTGGTACATCAAAGAAAACTCCCAAAGTACGGAGATGAGAATCAAACTTTTTGATCTCACTCATTGATATATCAAAGAGCTCAAACTAGTGATCTAGATTATAGTCCCATCCACCATATGTCATGCCAGTTTTTTGAAAAATTTCGCGCGCAACAAGTCATCTTTTACGACAGTGTAATATTTTTCATCTGTACAAATAACTACTAGCATTACACATTTAAGTGTTTTGCACTTCAGGTTCTATAACAATAATCCCTACATTGAGATTTTTATATTTGGCCAAAATATTATAATTTCAAAAACCCCGTTTTCTTAAGAGGGTTGTGTGTAGTCGACTTATTTATCGATTCCATTTCATGTCAATATAAACATAATATAGAGAGATCTCTTTGTTTATTCTATCATCAGGTACCTGAATCTCTCATCATTTAACTATGTCCCTTTTACTCATCATGAATATTTAGTCTCAAAAGGGATCATTTCAATTATTCAAAAGATATTTGTTTTTGGAATCAATTGTCATTATGCTTCAGGCATAATTATGCTTTAAGCTTGATCACGCTTCATGCGTGTTATTGTTTAATTTCCCCATAATATTCAAGAATCTTATATTATATCAGTCGGCTAAAAATGTCGCAACACATGTCATTCGTAATTATGGATATAATCACAATCATACATCAAGTGCGTATTGTTGGAGTGTATATAGATATCACACTTCTTAGAAATCATAAAGCTTCACAAGCAAATCTTTATTTCATTGTATTGACATGTTTGTATGTAGAATATTGCTGCATGAGAAATATTTATATTCAAGTTATTCTCATAGCAAATAATTGGAAACTTTTAATTTGCTAAACCATTAGCAACATAATGCTATTATCTCAACTAATTCGTAAAATCATTAATGACTTTAAGATATATTCATCCTAGCATTTATCACTTTGCTCGTAATATCATTACTTGAGCAAATAATCAGTCATTCATTTTTTTAGTGAGATAATTAATTTGCTTTTGAGAACAAGCAGCAATGATAACTTGTTAACCTGAACAATCTCAATAAAATGATCCTTGTCCCCTTCTTTTGATTACAAATCTTTTCCCCTTTTCTTGGTGGAATCAATGATACTCGGAGCCAACGCTCTTTACGCGTTAAATAATGCTTTTAAATAAATTACTTCGGGAGAAGATCAGATCCATCAAAATGGATGTTATATTATCAAATATTCGCAAATACTACTCAAATCTTCCGATAAATATTTTGAAAAAGATTTACTGAGTTCGACTCGAAAGAATGAGGCTGATGATAGATCAAGGTATCCTAGAAGATATTCGTTGGTTGATCGAAGCAAAAGTTCGATTAGCTGGTGAATTACCAGATTCATTTTTTGAGCACATGCCTGACTTAGGTAAGAGTACTTTTGCAAAGAAGTGAAGAGCAAAAAGATTGAAATGTTGTTACAACTGTGTTCGATGGACATGTAATACCCGTTGTAAGTCAATAGGATATTCATCCATAAATCGAGATGATAAGATAGATTTTATTAAGGGTGGACTGAGTAAGGAGTTATTGGATGATATCCGATTGACTCTTGAGACGCATCCTAGTGGGTATGTGCAGCGTGAGCTACTATCTTTATGGGCTAAATTCATCAGCGATAAAGACCGTTATAGTCTCAAAAATATAATAGCAAAAGATCATGTTTGCCAGGCTGTTATAAACAATGATGTTTTGGGTACTCAACATTGATACAAGGTAAATCAGTATAGTATATATGTTTTAACAAAGTATTTTGAATTTTCATTTTTCGCATATTTACAGATGGTATCTGAGAGATCACCGAAAGATTATCCATTATGGAGCAAAATATATGCTATCAGAGACAATATCAAAAGTGGTGTCATTTAGTCAAAAGTAAATAGCAACTTTTTCAAAAGAAAAACAGTAAATAGTGAATATTTTCAAGTTTAAAATTTCTGATAATTTCGCAGTTTAAAATATCCCAAAATAATAATTTCTCGTAAGTTTTTCTTTCCTTATACTCTTAAAGATGGAAGGACCAAAATTTCGACAGATCAAAACTATCTGTGTATTTTGTGGATCAAAAGTAGGGAAATGTTTTGGGTATCTAGAAGCAGCAGTGAATTTAGGAAAGAAGTTGGGAGAGAAATGTATCAATCTAGTATATGGAGGAGGTAGCAGTGAATTGATGGGTTGTGTTTCACAATCCGCTCAAACAGATAAAGCAAGAGTGATATATGTTATACCCGTTCCTTTAGCTGATATCGCAGGCAAAACATGAGGGCATGAAGTACAGACGTTATCTATCCATGAACACATAACTTGCATGTTATATGGTTCTGATGCCTTCATTGCCATGCGTGGAGGTTTTGGTACTTTAGAGGAAATCTTTAATATTACCTCATGGGCTCAATTAGATCTCCATACCAAGCCTATTGGGCTTTTAAATATTAACAATTTCTTTGATGGTTTGCTAACATTTCTTGATTATGCTGTAGAACAGGGATTCATATCTCCATTTTCTAGGAGAATCCTTATTTTTGCTCCTACTATCGAGGAACTGCTAAATAAGTTGCAATCATATATTCCAATATAAGATCCAATAGGTTAAAGATAGATTGGTCGCAAGGAAGGGGTGCCAAGCGAAAATGGAGTCATGTTAATGTAAATTTATCCTTGTGAATCTCCAAAATATTGTGGGTGGTAGAGTACGGGGTATTCTTACTCTTGAGATAGACCTTTAATATTGATGAGTATTTGAACTTAATCTTGTGAACCTCAAAAGGATTAGGAGTGGTGGAGTACGGAGTATTCTTACTCTTGAGACACACAAAAAAGATCAGGGGTGGTAGAGTATGGAGTATTATTACACCTGATACACATCTCTACTTTTGAGGATCATAAATGTTTCCCCCTTTTGTATTTTGCATGTATGTCTCGTTTATACTTCTTCAGGAGCAATAATAATAATATAATTTCAGTATGTTTAGATGATAATTTTTACTTCTTCTAGAGTAAATATGTACTTCTTCTGGAATACATAAGTGTTTATGCAAGAACTTTTCCAGATATTTATCATCTAATATTTATCTCACAATACTGATGAGATTATTTTCACATTAGTTATGTCCGTGCTATCATGTGATATTATCTTATCATACATCAACATTCTCTTGTTGGATAATTCATTTTTATCTATCTTTTCAATACACATAATGGTAACTTCTGGTACCGCTTGATAAAATATTTTTTATCAACATTCACCAACTTTTTGGTAATGATAATTTCTGGTATCATTTGATAAAATATTATTTAACTTTAGTATTGATAACTTCTGGCATCATTTAATGAAGTATCAAATAACAATAATATTGTATATATATTAACAATAATAATATTGGGGTTATACCACCACGTATATATGTTGACAACAACCTCTAATATGTTAGAATTAATCAACAACTGAGGTGTTTCTGAAATAATATAAAATATGAATATATGTAAAGTATTCCATGTATTCAATTAATAAACCGACCATATAGGCGGTATCAATATAATGAAATAATTACATTTCATAAGTGAGCGAACCATATCTTCAAATCCAGTCAAGGTATTCATAATAGTCTAATCTGTTACGATAATGAGTCATATCCAGTTAATGTATAAATTTAGTCCATAATGACTCAATCTATCACGATATGACAATGATTATATTACTTATACCTTGTTTAAAATCTTTAATTTATTCAATTGATCCCTTATTATATATTTTATTAATATTAATCATATGGTTAATATGTATAGTTAAACAAGTTAAAATATGATAATAATTTTGAAATCTTACCAGTATACCTTCCAAGTTGGTGGACTTTTTGTTAATTTCCACCAAGTTAGTGTTGGACACCATGATCTGCATCCATGCCTTTAATCTAAATTTTCACAAATCTCCCGAGCATGAAACAACTTTTCTCTTCTCATTTTTTTCATTAAAGTATTCATCTTCAAGATCAATTTTGCAATTTCAGAAGTCTTAGCAACAATATGGGATTTAATTGAGTGGTTCGTGTTGATTAATAATAATCAAGTTTCTTATACAGATGTTCATCATTTAGATGTAATTGTAGAGCATACTCTCGTCATATTACTCAATAGGTTAGAGACTAGTGCTGATAACGTGTTGTGAAACTATCAAAATTTAAGAACAAGAGAATAGAGAGGTAGAGAAAAATGAGAGAGTTTCTTCTCATTCCATTCAAATCAAGTGTGTTCATTTACAAAGTTTAGGCCTCTATTTATAGAATTCAATAGTGGCATAATAAGTCATTCATACTTATAAACAAATAATATAAATTAGGTAAAGTTATGTATTAATTAGGTTAAGGAATAATTTACAATAATTATATGCTTCTTGTGCAAAGGGGCATTGGTCTTGTATAAGCACACATCACAATCAATTAGATATCACTAAGAAACGACATGCTACATGAAAGCAAAGCAACGCTCCAATTGTTTATGGTATATTCAGCTCGTGTTTGGTACACATTAAAATCAAATTTTTAATAAATTTTAATAAAAATTAATGAAATGTGTGATTAAAAAATAGTGAATCTTATAAAACGCGAGATTAAAAATAACTGTTTGATTTTGACTTGAAATTAGAATGAGAACCAAACAAAGGCTCAGTGTATCGAAAAGTAAACAAGACAACCTACAAATTTTATCAATTTAGCCCTTTCTTGAGTAAGAAAAGATTTATCTAGGGTCCATTTGATTGCCTTACATTTGCCATAAAAAATTTAAATATTTTTCAACTTTCTCATGTTTGACGCCCTTAATTTGGCCTAGAAAATTTTTTCCACCTCCCACCTCCATGATTTCCTTCAAGTTGAGGCAAATGTTTGCCATACAAATACATGGGAAAATATTTGGTTGGCAACATGGAAAATTATTTTTAATACGTTTGATCAATTTTGTTGTTGTTAATTAATTTATTTTTGTTTCAAAAAATAAAATTATTATTATAAAGTACAAATATGTTAAAAAAGTAAAAAATATATATATATTAAAAAAAATTAAAATAACTAAATTTTACTTTATTTGCCATGGAAAAATGTCAAAACTTGAAAAATTTCATACTTTTTCCACTTAGAAAATTAAACCAATCAAACACTTCCAATTGATATTGTCCACGAAAATGTTTTCTTTTCACTCATTTTTCACCATCGCAATCAAACGTAATCAATGGATGCCATGCCATGTCCAAAGTAAGTTAAGAATCCATGCATAAAAACACAATATACAGTACATAAACCCTCAAAGATTTTAACATAATTACAGAGAAAAGGGTGGAGCCAATATAAAATACTATGTATATTTTTGCATTCAAAGAGAATTAAATTCAAAATCATCTTGCAAGACACCCAGGAACCAGCTTTGCTATACTCCCACAAAATATTCATCCTGAAAAATGGAATCTCATCATATCTTTTTACAGGGTGAAAATTTAGGCTGAAAATCAAGGCATAAACTTAAAATTGAGTATACTGACCAAGAATTTTTCCCAGTTTGAAATTTAAATGCAGGTATGATGGTACTAACATGCCTTTCCCCTCAACCTCATAAATGCATATTGAAAGCACAAGATTTTGCTCCAGTAAGCTTTTGAGTAAATGTACCACTCTTTTGTAGTTGGGTTGTTGGCAAATTCAATGCTTGGTTCTCTCAATCACACCATCCATACCCCATTCCAACCACCACCCCTTCCCCCCCAAACTTCCCAATTTCTGTTTCTTTATCTCCCACACATACACACACATATATATACACACACCTATGTTTCATAGAGAAAAATCTTCATAGTTGTCATATTCTTCCCCAAGGTTTCTATTCATCACTTTGAAGCCCTTTCATTTAAAGAAAACAAGGCCTCTTAACCAGGGATTTACAGGTATTTTGTTCTGGGTGACAAGTGATATTTTCAGTTTGGAATTCAATCTTCCTCAAAGCCAAATGGAGGATAACGGAGCGATAGATGTCTGTCAGTTTTAGCAATACGGGATATTAGTGCGGTTCAATTAGAAAGCGGTGCTCTTTATATTTAGAGCTCAGTTATTTGATTGAGCCGTGCCAATATCACGTACATATACTATTACTGATGCTTACAGTTCCCTATCACTCACTTCCTCTCCATGCAGTCCACAACAGGGTATTTTATTAATCTACGATTCCAAGGATTGCTTTACATGAAAAATGGGACATCATATTTTTTGAAGCATCCCACTTCCCATGTCACTAATCTTTGGCAAATACCTTGATTCAGTGCCAACCATTGATATCGTTATGGTGCCAACGATAGACACAACTATAACCCCACACACAGGTGGGACTACAACACATGTGTCTGCCGCTGGTTAGCACTAGATCTTTTTCACCTATTAGCGTGTCTGGCTCAATTTAAAAATGAGAAAATAATATTTTTAGGTAAAATTTTTGTTTCAAATCATCTTCGATAGTTTCCACCAAGCCAAACATATTTGCACTTGATTGATAATAAAGTTAATTATCATCTACTTACTTTTTTTCTTACTTATAAGTTGGATAAAAAAAATAAAAATATAGAAAGGAACTCTTACCTTCACGTTAAGTAACTTACTTAAATTTTGACTAAATAAAATATTTATTTATTTATTTATTTATTTTCGAACTTATTTACTCAAGGAAAACTTCCAAGCTTAGCCAATCGTGGTCTATTTATATTTTCCAAGTAAAATAAGTGGTTGGAAAGTGGAGAGAAAATGTGTGTGATTAAAAAGTGATTTAAAATTTTTTTTGCTCATAAATTGATTTATAAACTGTAATGATTACATTAAAGAATAGAGACATCTCACAGCCAGAGGAACATATTATGATTAGATTAGAAGGCATATATAGAGTTGTCACACAGATGATCTAGCCTTTGTTCGGATAGTGCATTAATTAGGTTTATAAACGAATTTATAATCTACACAATTTTTCAAACCACTTTTGAAATATTTTTTTCTCTCCATTTTTTTTATCATTGATCTTACCTCGAAATTGCAAAAAAAAATCTAGATTATAAACTGATCAAGTTATCTGAATAGAGGCTTAGGTAACTTTCTTTAATCCAAAGATAGAAATCCTTCCTCTCGACAAATTTTGGTGTTGGTTACACGAATCGTTTACCTCTCATTCAACCCCGCTAATCTATAATCATTATGGTTTAACCTAGTATTTTTTCTACATTTACATGGATTTATTTTTTTTTTTTTATTTTTTTTTTTATTAATTATGTTTTTCTCTACTATGGCACATATTCCTTTATCCTGATTATATAGTGCAGAGCAGCCCCTATAATCATAATTGTTGTCTTATCTAAAGAGCGAGCATAAATGATTAAAAATTGACACAATGAAGTCTTTAATATTTGCATTTGATATTTTTTTTTTATCGTATAATTTATTTTTAAAGGTTGTGACCGAGTTGGGCTTCTAATATTTGCATTTACTAAACTCTACGGGTAAAGGATGTCTGCATTCTTCGAGAAAGTGGTGTAGTAGATTCAACCTTTTGGTCTCAGCATTAAAGCTATTTCAAAAAAGAGCATTAGAACTTTCCAAGTTTTTTTTTTTTTTTTTTATTAAAAAAAAAAAAAAAAGACACTAGGGCCGCTTGGTCCCGACTCATTTTTTCAAAATTTTCATCAAATTCGCTTTCAAACTTGAACTATATATTTTTATGGGAGCCACTACTTTTCAACCACACATACTATCCAAAACTTGAATACTCATGCCTTATCCAATTTAGAGCTTGTTTGGTAAAGAAAAAAATCTCATCACAACTTTTAAACTCAATATCAACCATCCATTCTTAGTCAAGTTCACAAGTTTTTACTTTTCTAACATTTTTAAACCACACATCCATCAAATAACAAAAAAAAAAAAAAAAAAACTACAAAAACCAAATTTTTTACATTACCAAACAAGTTCTTAAGTACCATTTGACATGTATTTCTTTATGGATGAGTTAGAGTAAATTAATAGGATAGTAAATTAAAGATGTATACATAAACGTGATGGTTTTTGAGGAGCCAAAAATTGCTTTGAGATTCAAAAGTTGATTTTAATTCGTTTTAAAATTTTTTTTTTTAAAAGTACTTCCACCAGTTAGAAAATCTTCTAGAGGAAGCTAGTCTAGTGTGACTTCCTCTAGAAGTACTTCCGGAGTACGAAGTTCTTTCAAAAATCAAATTTCAAGCAAAAATTAAGGTAAACTTTTTTCAAGAAGCTCTTCTACAAGAATCAAAAGCTAAAGTAAAAGCCGTGCTAAATTGGCCCATAATCTCTTTGACAACTTTTCTAGAATCGGCAATGGAGCATTCATCTGAAAATTGCCAACTCTTATTTTCTCTGCATCTTATGGTGCATAGTAGAATGAAAAAACGAGAAACTGCAAGCAGTTTGATCACATTTTGGACCCAAATAAACAGAATCTTAGCATAGAGCAGATAATATTGAAAATTGAAAAGGAAAAAATAAAGTGCAAATGAAATAAATGAGGATGTAGAAAATAACCTTAAGGAAAACATGGGGTACCTTATGCAGAAAATAACCTCATATTGTTGTCAAGAGTCCCAAAAAATCCATCAATTCCAACACTATGCACAATGAACCCTTCATCATTGTAATGTTATTATCCTTCATATCAAGTGAAAATGTTTTCCCCTAAAGTTCCATTATTAAGGATTTTTCAATTAAATAAACCCAAGTGCATGTATACATTTTGCAGCAAAATTAAGCACTTCTTTTCATTTGACTTTAACACATCCTAAAATAATAATGTCAACTATATACCTCGCAATCGATAGCATTATAATAATTTATATAAGTAATAATCATCTATTAGGGTGTGTTTGATACACAGCTATTTTCCAGGAAAATGTCAAATCATGGAAAATATTTTCCAGCTTTTGTATTTGTTGGGTGTTTGGTTGACAAAATTTGCATTGGAAAATATTTTCTTAAGTACAACCATTTAAAGCACAACTAACTCATTTGCCTTGAAAATATTTTCTTACCTATTTGTTGAGAAAATATTTTCCAGCTAAGGTGGAAAATCCTTTTGTGTCACGTTTGATCATTTTTATTATTGTTAATTGACTTATTTTTTTTCCAGAAATTAACATTATTATTATCAAGTACAAATGAGTGAAAAATTAAATTTTTTTTTTTATTAAAATAGTTAAATTTTGATTATTTGCCATGGAAAATAATATCAATCAAACAACAAAATTAGGAAAATCTCCCACTTTTTCACCTGAAAAATTAATTTAATCAAACACTTCCAATTATCATTTTTCAGGAAAATAATTTCCAGCCAAATCAATTCCTAGAAAATATTTTCCTACCATCTATTTTCCATCTTTTCTATCAAACACACCTTTAATATTTTCTCAACTACAGAACTTGAAAAAAAAAAAAAAAAAAGTACGTACATGACATAACTAAAAGATAAACCAAAGGCTACAAGGGAATTGTATAAGAGATATTTGTTAAATGATTAGTAACATTGTGCGAAGATTTAATACAAAAATATTGATGTTTACCAAAAACAACTTACTAGGCATTTTCTTCCCCTTCTTTCTTCTGCTTCCCATCTTTATTGCTCGAAAGAACCCTCGTCTTCTTCCATGACATTATGGATGATTTTTCAAAAGAAACTGACATCAAGAATGGTAACAAAAGTATAGATTGGCACTCGAAAGAAATATTACCTTCTCTTTCAACTAAGAATTTAAACGGTTCCCCCGTTGCATCCACGTTTTGGATTACTTCGTAGACACTTTTATTGACCGTATTAACACTTTCTGTTACCTCCGCTATCCGGTCGGCCAATGAGATTCTTTCAATTTTTTTGTCTCAACTTCTTGTTTAGTTTTTCCTAGATCTTTTTTTTCTAGTTCGCCAATTCTAGCTAATGGCATTTACTAAATTGTTTGCTCTCTGAAAAACATTTTTCTTAGGCATTTTTTAAACTTGCAAAGAAAAACTTGTGTTTTTTTTAATGCAAAAAAGGAGGGTAGCAGAAATTTTTCCCTCGACGAAGATTTGTTGATTTTTTACTTGATTTAATTTGATTGGATATTTTGATTTGGTGCCTACCACACGCAAAGGCTAGTAGGCCGAGCCTCTATTCGGTAAAGCCATTGTGTTTGGAAATATCAAATAAATTTAAATAAAGTCAAAAGTCAATAAATCTTCCGTCGAGAGAAAAGTTTTTGCATCCCTCCATTTTTGCATAAGAAAAAACACAGATTTTACTCTGCAAATTCAAAAATAAAAATAAATAAATAAAAAAAAAAAATGCATAAGAAAATTTTTATCCGAGAGCAAACAATCTAGTAAATTTAGTAAATGTCATTAGAATTGACGAACTAGAAAAAAGATCTAGGAAAAACTAAGGTCCCGTTCTCTTTACTGTTTTGAGTTTTCGATTTTTGAAAATATCGAAAACGCGTTCACTTTACCCATTTTCAGAAACGCGTTTTCCAAAACACAAAAAAAAATACAAAGGAAACTCAAAACGATTTTTTTTTTTCGTTTTGGATATTTTGTGTTAAAAGTCCAAAACGACCAAAACGCGCGTTTTGGGTTTTTTTTTTTTTTTTTTTTTTTTTTTTTTTTTTTGTAAATGTGAAATACTTCCTTCACTTGAAGTTCTTATATTATTTTGTCATTATATATAGATCCATGTTAAGATTTTTTTTTTTTTTTGTAATTTATTTATTTATTATTATTATTATTATTTTTTAAATGTGAGACACTTCCTTCTCTTGAAATTCTTATATTATTTTGTCATTATATATAGATCCATGTTTTTTTTTTTTTTTTTTTTTTTTGTAAATTATTTTTATTTTTACTTTTTGTAAAAGTGAGACACTTCATTCACTTGAAGTTTTTATGTTATTTTGTCATTATATATATAGATCAATGTTAAGTTTTTTTTCTTGTAAATTTTTTATTTTTATTTTTATTTTATTTTTTTTTATTTTTTTTGTAAAAGTAAGACACTTCATTCATTTGAAGTTCTTGTATTATTTTTCTATTATATAGATTCATGTTAAGATTTTTTTTGTAATTATTTATTTATTATTATTATTATTATTATTATTATTATTATTATTATTTTTTTTTTTTGTAAATGTGAGACACTTCCTTCACTTGAAGTTCTTATATTGTTTTGCCATTATATATAGATCCATGTTAAGATTTTATTGGTATGAGGTTAAATTTTTGTTTAGCTGAAACAATATTAATGATGAATTTATTGACATAGAGAACTAACTAATTTATTAACATTAAAATTAATGTAATTCAACAAATCAACCATTTTTGACATATAAAATATCACAAAATAAATATATCAAAAAATTACAAAGTAAACACATTTTTCAGTTTTCTATTTTTGAAAACAGTTTTCCAAAATCACAAAGAGAACATGTTTTCAGCAATCCCAAAACAAACAACCAAAATCCAAAATTCAAAACAAAATCAAAAACTCAAAATCCAAAATCGAAATACAAAGAGAACGACCCCTAAACAAGTTGAGATAAAAAAATTTGAAAGAATCTCATTCAGCATTGGTCGACTGGGTTGCAGAGGTAACAGAAAGTGTTAATACAGTCAATAAAAATGTCCACGAAGTAAGCCAAAACGTTGATGCAATGGTGGGACCGATAAAATTCTTAGTTAAAATTCGAGTGCCAATTTATGCTTCTGTTACCATTCTTAATGTTAATTTCTTTTGAAAAACCATCCAGAACGCCGTGTAAGAAGATAAGGGTTCTTTCGAGCAATAAGGATGGGAAGCAAAAGAAAGGAAAAGAGGCCTGGGTATTACATTCACCCC
Source organism: Ligustrum vulgare (assembly GCA_963555705.1). Lineage (NCBI taxonomy): Eukaryota > Viridiplantae > Streptophyta > Magnoliopsida > Lamiales > Oleaceae > Ligustrum > Ligustrum vulgare. The sequence continues at coordinate 34,491,442 of OY743190.1, read as the reverse complement.
CGTGAGATTTGCGACGTCCTCATTGCACTTAAATTATCTGAGGATCCATTGCTAGGCGTTGGGATTCTAGAGGTGGCTCGTATGGGTTCAAAAGGTGGCTCCCTCCCTTTGGCATAACACTTTGTTTCGCATAGCACTTGATTCCCGATTTTCAACTAGCGTCCGGATCTGATACCATTTGTAACGACCCAGATCCCACTTAATGGGCTATCCCGGCCGTTAGAGACTGTACAGTCCCTACTGTACCAACATTGGGTCATTTTAGCATACTTTGTCCTCACTCACACTCACCCTGAGAAAACTTCCTAGGGAGTCACCCATTATAGAATTACTCCAAGTCAAGCACACTTGAGTGTAGAGTTTCTTACGATGGATTTTCAAAAAAGAAGGTGCACATTGTTTGTATGAGTAGTACCTATCAAAATCTTTTAAGCTTTCCTGATCTAGGTATTACAGTTAAACTCAAATGACAAGAAGTGTTTAATTCTACCCTTCACCAGCACTGTAGCGCCCCGAGTTCCGTATACCCGATTCACTACGTCATTTTCTGTCTAAATTTTTTTCGAATAATATTTTTGCGGAAGAAATAATTGAAATTCATTTTTGGCAACATTAAATAAACTGTAATGGCCGCTAAAATTGAAAACATTTATGAAACCATTTGAAATAGTAAATCGAACCATTAATATTGTAAAGAAATTGCCAATATCATAATTTCTCAAATAAATGAACTTCTCTAAATTATTCGATTGTTTGGAAAATACGGAAATCATTAACGTCAAACTTTCTACCGTTCAACGATTATTGCCACCATCATTCATCGCTCGCCACCGTCTCCGAAATCTGCAAAACTGTTAAAAGTAGGGTGAGTATTTCATGGGGGAAATACTCAGTAGACTCATCGCAAATTAATTTAATTTATAAGATGATTAAACACATAAATCCCGGCTCTTTATAAAACGGGCATTGATAGAGCTTCTTTATAAAACTGCTCTTGATAAAACTCATATTGTGCATTACAGCACGGGACATATTTTGCAAATCATATGCTCTTTGAAAACATCTCTTTGAAAACAGTTCTTTGAAAACCATATACTTATAAAAACATTTTAATTATGCCAAGCATAATTTCTTTTGAAAGCATAACATAAGATAGGATTGAAATCCTCATAAACATAAGAATTTTACCGAACTTAGGTGGTAAGAATTCTTATGTAGTAAAATCATAATAACAGTAAGTTTTCATCATAACATAGGATAAAATCGAAATCCTCATAAACATAAGAATTTTACCGAACTTAGGTGGTAAGAATTCTTATGTAGTAAAATCATAATAACAGTAAGTTTTCATCATAACATAGGATAAAATCGAAATCCTCATAAACATAAGAATTTTACCGAACTTAGGTGGTAAGAATTCTTATGTAGTAAGTATACCAAGCATAATTTTCTGAAATTCATAGGGATCAATTGCATCATAACATAAGATAGGATCAAAATCCTCATAAACATATGCGACAGGAATTTTACCGAACTTAGGTGGTAAATCCTCATAAACATATGGAAAGATAGGAATTTTACCGAACTTCGTGGCAAATCCTCATAAACATAGGAGACACAAGAATGTTACCGAACTTAGGTGGCAAGAATTCTTATGTGTAGCGCTACTAAAACTCCGGTCCCCTTAACATATCATAACTTATCATATGGGACCCAAAACAATCTTGGTAGATTGATTTCATAGCAATGATCAAAAAAACATTTTCGTGAAGCATAGGGTATACTTACTTTTCGTAAAAACATAAAGTATATTTTCTTTTCATAAAAACATACTTACTTTTCATAACAACATAAGGTATATTTACCTTTCATAAAAACATACTTGTTTTTCTTAAAAATTGACTTTCACAAGTCACATGACATTCATATGAAATCATAATTTAAATCAATTAATAAGTGCGAGTCTACCTCAAATTCGACGAGTGCAAAGTTGAGCGGGAATGACTTCAATTTCTTTAAATTCTCCGTACGCTTCGTCTTAGCCAATAAGTCACTTTAGTATATCGAATATATAGTTCAAAATGATAAATTATAATTTGAGGACTAAAATTGATGTTTTGAAAGTTGAGGGATTAAAATGAATACTTTTGATAGTTGAGGGACTAAAATGAATATTATCAAAAGTTGGGATTTAACATGAATATTTTGAAAGTTGAGGGATTAAAATGAATACTTTTGATAGTTGAGGGACTAAAATGAATACTTTGAAACTTGGGCTTAAAAGTAAATCAGCAGGTATTGAAATAAAAGAGTTTAAAGTTAAAGGGCTGAAGTAAATCATTTAAAACTTTGGGGCTGAAATGGATAACTTAAAAAGTTGGGGACTGATTTGAAAAACTTTAAAGCTTAGGGACTAAAGTGAAATATTTGAAAGTTAATATTATAACGTCAGATCTATCTTCTCTCTCTCACTTTACTCAAAACACACTCTTTCTCTCTCTCGCGCGATTTCAGAACGGTGATAGGGAAGCAAGGAACTCCGGCGTGTACTGCGCAAAATCGTAGGTGATTCCACGGCGGTATCACCGCCGTTGAATGGTGATAACAAAGAGGAAGGTGTGGTAGCAAGAAAGGCGGAGATTGGTGCGATTTGGGGCTGAAATCCGAGATTCTAGGTCGGGGTTTTTCCGGCGAAAATCCGGCATTTGAGGTAGGTGATTTTCTGGTTACTCTGTTTCTTGGGTTTGGGTTGATTTTTGGGTTAACTGCGTGCGGTGGTGGTGGCAGTTGTGATTTACGATTCGAGTGGCAGGGTGGTTTGACTGGATTGTAGGATTGTGCTGTGATGGTGGATTGGTGATGATAAGGATCAGAATGTGGTGGTGTTGGACTGTGGCCTGGAAACAGGGGTTGCAGTGGTGGTGTTTGATTCTGATGATTGTTGCTTGTTCATGATTCAATTGGCGTTGAAAAAGCTGCAGGGTGCCAACTGATGATGAATGATTTTGGTTGGTTTCTGATCGTGATGAAAATGTGGATTGGAGATGGAGGTTTGGATGTGTGAAGGTTGAGATGGTTATGAGATGAATCAGTGTGGATGGTGATGTTGAAATGGTGATTTGCAGTGGTGAGGTTAACTGCGTGAGGGAGATGGAGAACGTATAAATTTAGGAAAAATGATGAATAGTTAGGTATGAAAAGGGTGGAATATGGGTAATTCATCATTATGTTTAGTATACACATGGGGTAGGATTGAATTGTGATAGCTTTGATTAATTGGTAGTGGTGTTCTTTGTTAGGTGTAATGATATGATGAAGATGCTTTGATTATGGTATATTGAGGTGGAAAGAGTAATAAAGAAGGAAGAAAAATATGTGGGTTCATGATACAATTTTGATAAATATTGGACTAACTTCGATCAAGAAAAGTATTTAAAACTGATATATTTTGGACTGAAAAATGATTTTGAAAATAACACTTTAAATAAATAATAAAAATAATATAATTTTAGAAATTCGGATTTTAATTTAAAATCGAACAAATTCGATATTTCTTGACTTGGCTAGACGAATCCGTCGCGGCGTTAACTTCAAAATAATAAATGAAATAGTAGCGACACAATTTTCTAAATATTAAAATAATTATTTATTGCATAAAAATTCTGGGTCGCTATAATCTTACCTCCTTAAAATAATTTCGTCCTCGAAATTAAACTTACTTAATCTTATAATTTCTGAATACTTAATCAGAATCTCTTCTTCTTATCATCGAATATTCTCAAAATAATCAAAACAATTCCCAATCGTATGTAAAAATTTCATCAAATCTTTACTGACATATCGTATCATAATAATTTTTTTTTTCCTTTCTTATCATCGAAAATTCCCAAAATCATCAAAGAATTACCTGAATATTCTCTCTACGTAATATCCCCAAACATATCAACATAATATCATCAACTTATCTTTCCAATATTTGTAACCCAAAATTCAGTAAACAAATATCTCCCAAAACTAAGATTCTATACTTAAATGTCACCACATTTCCTGCAAAGTATTTCTTTCACTTGTATATACGTATGAATTCTGATTCAATACGGTACTCATTTTACTTTCCACGTATCATCACACTATACCAAGATTATCATTATTAAAACAAAATATCAGTACCCATAATCCAAGAAAATATTCCAAATCTCCAATCAAATCTCCTTTATCGATAAAATTTAACAGCGCATTACTTCTTGTCTCCTCTTTTCCATTAAAATAATCCTGCTCTTTCTTGCTGGACACAACATCACGCGGATTCATTCATATCCTTGCTTTTTTTAAATAGTTCATGCTGGGAAGAGGTTGAATCATCAAACAATGGATATCATTCTTTCTAACATTCGCAAGTATTATTCCAGTCTTCCTATGAATGATCTGAGAAAGATCTATAGAATAAGGCTCGAAAGATTGAGGTTGCTAATGGCTCATGATATTCCAGAAGATGTTCGCTGGTTGATAGAAGCAAAGGTTCGACTATCTGGTGAATTACCATCAACATTTCCAAAGCACATGCCTGGTTTAGGCAAAAGCACGTTTGCAAAGAAACGAAGAGCAAAAAGACTGGGTGGTTGCTACAAATGTGCTCGTTGGAACTGTAATACACGTTGCAAATCAGTAGGATATTCTTCTACTAATCGGGATGATAAAATCGAATTCATAAAGGGTGGACTGAGTAAGGAGTCTTTGGATGATATTCGACTGACTCTTGAGACGCACCCAAGTGGTTATGTACAACGTGAACTTCTCTCCTTATACGCTCAGTTTAACGAGGACAAAAATCGTTATAGTCTCCAAAATATAATAGCAAAAGATCCTGTTTGCCAGTCTGTTTTACAAAATGAGGCTTCTGGCAGTTCAGCAATGTTATAAGGTAAATCTTTTAAAATATTTTGCTGCTTTCTTTCACGCGTTTTGAAAATAAAATATATTTTCCTTTTCTCGAGTTTTGATAAAGCTGGAAATAAAATATTAAATCGCCGAAAGGTGACAGCCTCGATACGATAAAAATATTCAAAAGTGGGCTGATTTTGTCAAAAGTAAATCTTTACTTTTTCAGAATCAATCAAAAACAGTAAATTTTTCCGGCTTTAAATAGCCAAACATATTTCATAGTTCAGGCATCCCAAAATCACATCTTCTTCGTAAGTTTTCCCTTCTTTACTATCAAAGATGGAAGCACCAAAACTTCGACAGATCAAAACTATTTGTGTATTTTGTGGATCAAAAGTAGGGAAAGGCTTCGGTTATCTAGAAGCGGCCGTAGATCTTGGAAAGAAACTGGGGGAAAAAGGTATCACTCTTGTATATGGGGGTGGTAGCAGTGGTCTAATGGGTTGTGTTTCCCAATCTGCTCTTGCAGAGAAATCAAAAGTAATCGGTGTCATACCTGTCCCTTTGGTAGATGTTGCAGGCAAAACACGAGGGCATGAAGTTCAAACCTTATCCATCCATGAACGCATAACTTGTATGCTATATGGTTCTGATGCCTTTATAGCCCTGCCCGGAGGTTTTGGTACCTTAGAAGAAATCTTTAACATTACCTCGTGGGCTCAACTAGATCTCCATACTAAGCCTATTGGGCTTCTGAATGTTAACAATTTCTTTGATGGTTTGTTAACCTTTCTTGATTATGCTGTGGAACAGAGATTCATCTCTCCATTTTCCAGAAGGCTTCTTATTTCTGCTCCTACTATTGATGAACTACTGGATAAGCTGCAGTCATATATCTCAATACAAGATCCAGCAGGGGTTAAGATAGATTGGTCGCAAGGAAGGGGAATCAAGCGAAAATGGAGTCCGGTTAATGTAAACTTAACTCTTTGAATCTTAGAATAGGTGGGGGTAGAGTACGGAGTATTCTCACTCTCGAGACACCCCTCCATTTACTAGGATTTCCTTAATGTTTAAATCTTGTGTGTACTTCAAAGATTCCAGGTGGTAGATTACGGAGTATTCTTACTCTCGAAACACACCTCTTTGAAGGTTTCTTTATTTCCTCAAAAAATCAGAGGTGGTAGGATACGGCTACTCCGGAAACACATCTCTCATTCTGAGGATCTTTCCATGTTTTTCTCTTATGCTTTCGTGTGTTTCATGTATTTCCTTTCCAGTGTGACTCTTGTGTGTTCTCCTTATGAGAAAATAATAAAATCTCTGCTATCATCTACTAAATCTCGTTTGTGATGTAAATGATCTTGCATGTCTAACCTTAATTCCTTTAGTGGATGCTTATCATATTATGCTCTTAATTCCAAATGATAAAATTCTGGATAGAGTCTCCCTTGTAATTTGGACTTATCCAAACCATAAGCATACTTCATAACTCACAATAATAAATAACTCCACATTTGATCACAACGATCTAAAAATATTGAAAACGATTCCAACACTTCAATATCATCAAAATATCCCAAAATTCAATTCATAATTCCTCAACATAGAAATTTCAAATCATATTTTTCAATATCACAATATTACTTCCTTCCATACCTTAATTGGCTCAAAAGTTACTCATACTTATAAATATATGCCATAAATCATATTCCCAAAATTTATTCACAAAGCCAAACTTCATAATAAATTTCTCTTCAACATAGAGGCATAATAAATTAACTCAACATAATATCCATTACTTAATTCTCAATAAAATCATATTATTCCCATTATGCTCAACACTCGTTTTCTTTAAAAAAATTCTCATAATCATACATTAAAGCATATAAGTTATGACAAAGCATAACAACATCATTATTTTCGAAGAAATACATTCTTATTTCTCATAAATCATAAGTATCCGAAATACTCTTCATTCTTTCTCATAAATCAATAAAATGAGTATTCGAAATACTGAAATAACTTTAAACATCATAAACTTCTTTACCTCGGAGTTGGTGGAACGAATGATGGCAGTGGCAATCTTCATCAATAAAAATCTTATAATGGAAAATATTTCTTAAAATTCTTTTTGAAAATTTTACCAGTCTACAGAAACGCAGACTAGCTCTGATACCAACTTGTAGCGCCCCGAGTTCCGTATACCCGATTCACTACGTCATTTTCTGTCTAAATTTTTTTCGAATAATATTTTTGCGGAAGAAATAATTGAAATTCATTTTTGGCAACATTAAATAAACTGTAATGGCCGCTAAAATTGAAAACATTTATGAAACCATTTGAAATAGTAAATCGAACCATTAATATTGTAAAGAAATTGCCAATATCATAATTTCTCAAATAAATGAACTTCTCTAAATTATTCGATTGTTTGGAAAATACGGAAATCATTAACGTCAAACTTTCTACCGTTCAACGATTATTGCCACCATCATTCATCGCTCGCCACCGTCTCCGAAATCTGCAAAACTGTTAAAAGTAGGGTGAGTATTTCATGGGGGAAATACTCAGTAGACTCATCGCAAATTAATTTAATTTATAAGATGATTAAACACATAAATCCCGGCTCTTTATAAAACGGGCATTGATAGAGCTTCTTTATAAAACTGCTCTTGATAAAACTCATATTGTGCATTACAGCACGGGACATATTTTGCAAATCATATGCTCTTTGAAAACATCTCTTTGAAAACAGTTCTTTGAAAACCATATACTTATAAAAACATTTTAATTATGCCAAGCATAATTTCTTTTGAAAGCATAACATAAGATAGGATTGAAATCCTCATAAACATAAGAATTTTACCGAACTTAGGTGGTAAGAATTCTTATGTAGTAAAATCATAATAACAGTAAGTTTTCATCATAACATAGGATAAAATCGAAATCCTCATAAACATAAGAATTTTACCGAACTTAGGTGGTAAGAATTCTTATGTAGTAAAATCATAATAACAGTAAGTTTTCATCATAACATAGGATAAAATCGAAATCCTCATAAACATAAGAATTTTACCGAACTTAGGTGGTAAGAATTCTTATGTAGTAAGTATACCAAGCATAATTTTCTGAAATTCATAGGGATCAATTGCATCATAACATAAGATAGGATCAAAATCCTCATAAACATATGCGACAGGAATTTTACCGAACTTAGGTGGTAAATCCTCATAAACATATGGAAATATAGGAATTTTACCGAACTTCGTGGCAAATCCTCATAAACATAGGAGACACAAGAATGTTACCGAACTTAGGTGGCAAGAATTCTTATGTGTAGCGCTACTAAAACTCCGGTCCCCTTAACATATCATAACTTATCATATGGGACCCAAAACAATCTTGGTAGATTGATTTCATAGCAATGATCAAAAAAACATTTTCGTGAAGCATAGGGTATACTTACTTTTCGTAAAAACATAAAGTATATTTTCTTTTCATAAAAACATACTTACTTTTCATAACAACATAAGGTATATTTACCTTTCATAAAAACATACTTGTTTTTCTTAAAAATTGACTTTCACAAGTCACATGACATTCATATGAAATCATAATTTAAATCAATTAATAAGTGCGAGTCTACCTCAAATTCGACGAGTGCAAAGTTGAGCGGGAATGACTTCAATTTCTTTAAATTCTCCGTACGCTTCGTCTTAGCCAATAAGTCACTTTAGTATATCGAATATATAGTTCAAAATGATAAATTATAATTTGAGGACTAAAATTGATGTTTTGAAAGTTGAGGGATTAAAATGAATACTTTTGATAGTTGAGGGACTAAAATGAATATTATCAAAAGTTGGGATTTAACATGAATATTTTGAAAGTTGAGGGATTAAAATGAATACTTTTGATAGTTGAGGGACTAAAATGAATACTTTGAAACTTGGGCTTAAAAGTAAATCAGCAGGTATTGAAATAAAAGAGTTTAAAGTTAAAGGGCTGAAGTAAATCATTTAAAACTTTGGGGCTGAAATGGATAACTTAAAAAGTTGGGGACTGATTTGAAAAACTTTAAAGCTTAGGGACTAAAGTGAAATATTTGAAAGTTAATATTATAACGTCAGATCTATCTTCTCTCTCTCACTTTACTCAAAACACACTCTTTCTCTCTCTCGCGCGATTTCAGAACGGTGATAGGGAAGCAAGGAACTCCGGCGTGTACTGCGCAAAATCGTAGGTGATTCCACGGCGGTATCACCGCCGTTGAATGGTGATAACAAAGAGGAAGGTGTGGTAGCAAGAAAGGCGGAGATTGGTGCGATTTGGGGCTGAAATCCGAGATTCTAGGTCGGGGTTTTTCCGGCGAAAATCCGGCATTTGAGGTAGGTGATTTTCTGGTTACTCTGTTTCTTGGGTTTGGGTTGATTTTTGGGTTAACTGCGTGCGGTGGTGGTGGCAGTTGTGATTTACGATTCGAGTGGCAGGGTGGTTTGACTGGATTGTAGGATTGTGCTGTGATGGTGGATTGGTGATGATAAGGATCAGAATGTGGTGGTGTTGGACTGTGGCCTGGAAACAGGGGTTGCAGTGGTGGTGTTTGATTCTGATGATTGTTGCTTGTTCATGATTCAATTGGCGTTGAAAAAGCTGCAGGGTGCCAACTGATGATGAATGATTTTGGTTGGTTTCTGATCGTGATGAAAATGTGGATTGGAGATGGAGGTTTGGATGTGTGAAGGTTGAGATGGTTATGAGATGAATCAGTGTGGATGGTGATGTTGAAATGGTGATTTGCAGTGGTGAGGTTAACTGCGTGAGGGAGATGGAGAACGTATAAATTTAGGAAAAATGATGAATAGTTAGGTATGAAAAGGGTGGAATATGGGTAATTCATCATTATGTTTAGTATACACATGGGGTAGGATTGAATTGTGATAGCTTTGATTAATTGGTAGTGGTGTTCTTTGTTAGGTGTAATGATATGATGAAGATGCTTTGATTATGGTATATTGAGGTGGAAAGAGTAATAAAGAAGGAAGAAAAATATGTGGGTTCATGATACAATTTTGATAAATATTGGACTAACTTCGATCAAGAAAAGTATTTAAAACTGATATATTTTGGACTGAAAAATGATTTTGAAAATAATACTTTAAATAAATAATAAAAATAATATAATTTTAGAAATTCGGATTTTAATTTAAAATCGAACAAATTCGATATTTCTTGACTTGGCTAGACGAATCCGTCGCGGCGTTAACTTCAAAATAATAAATGAAATAGTAGCGACACAATTTTCTAAATATTAAAATAATTATTTATTGCATAAAAATTCTGGGTCGCTATAAGCACTGATCTAGTGCTCGTGCCAGGCATTAGATGTGGCCCCCATCTGTGATTGAAGTTTAAAAGGTTGACAGAAATATGTCTTCGCTCAAGAACTAAAGTACTAGAAGCCATAAATTGTTCCTGCAGATCATAAAGAAATGGAAAGGAGTCTTATAATTAGGGATGGCAAAATGGCTCGTCGCTCGAGCCGCTCGTGCTTAGCTGGGAAAAAGCTCGGGCTAAGCTCGGCTCGAGGCTCGAGATTTTGAGCCAAAGCTCGAGCCGAGCTTTTTTTTGAGAGACGGGTTTTGGCTCAGTTAGGCTATAGCCAAAAAAAGCTCGATGGGAGCTTGAACAATGAATTTCGACCACGAGCTCGGCTCAACTTGCTATATATATACATTTTCAATAAAAAGTTTATAAATTTTTGCTATAAAAATAAAAATAAAAATAAATAAAAGCTTGGGACTCGGCTCGGCTCGAAAAAAGCTCGAGTCGAACCTTATTTTTTGGGACGAGCTTTAGCTCGACTCGGTTCGTACCAAAAAAAGCTCGAGCTGGTTAGATGCGTGTAGAGGTGTCAATCCGGGTGGTCCGGGCTGGGTCAGCCCGTCAACATATGAGCCCGGTAACGGCCAGCGTAAAAAAAAGCCCGCACGCTGCGGGTTCCGGGCCGACCCACAAATTTTGAAATACAATCCAGGCCCGGCCGCTGGCCCATCCGGGTCGAGCCCATGCGAGTCGCGGGTTGTGATTCGTTCCAATTTGACTAGTATGAATAAAAATATAGAATTTTTCATATTTATAATACATATATTTTTTGTTAAATTTATAAATATGAGATTAACAAAATGATAAATTCATATTTATACCATAAAATATTTATATAGGATTTAAATTTATATAAACAAATAACAACTAAATGCTAAATGCATTTCTAATTACTATTATCAAAGAACATTACGTTTCTTAACTATTAGGGAGAAAAATAAGATTTAGCTTTAGAAATTGTGTTAGTGCTAGAGTTTATAGAATTTTTTTTTTTTTTTTTTTTTTTTTTAATTTCACGGGCCAGCGGGTTAACCGCGGCCCGCGAAGGTTTGGCCCGCGAAACTCGCGGTTCACACCTTCTTGACCCGTGAACCGCCCGCACGGGTCACGGGTCGGCCCGCGGTCCCGGGTCGATTCGGGCCGGTTTTCACGGGTCTGGTCGGTCCGTCTTGACACCTCTAGATGCGTGGGATAGAGGGCCTGTAGTACTCGGTGAACCACGGGAGCTGGTTGGATGCATTGGATAGAGGGCTCGTAATACTTGCTAGTGCACTGCTTTTAAAGCAAGGAATGGTTAGGACAGAACATAGCCCCAAAACATGTCCCAAAGGCATCTTCTATTCATATCAATTTTGGTTTTTCTGCACCATAGCTAGAGATGGCAAACGGGTCGAGCCCCTCGTCGGCTCGGCTCGTCCAACTTATGGGCTCGTCCACGAGCCAAATAAGCAAATCCTAAAACGAGCCGAGCACGGCTCGGCTCGGCTCGTTTTGCATGGATGGCTCGTGAAACACGAGCCACGAGCCGAGCCCACGGCTCGTGGGCTCGTTTTTTTTATAAATAAAATATTAATTTTAATGAAAAAAATGAAAAAATAAAATAAAAATATGCACGAGCCGCAAGCCAGCTCGGCTCGGCTCGCGAGCCACGAGCTCAAGGGCCAAGCCAAGCTTGACCCTTGAGTAACGAGCCGAGCCGAAGCTCGGCTTGTCTAACACGAGCCACAATCTCGGCTCGTTGCTAAAACGAGCCGAGCAGCGAGCTTAATGGGCCGAGCCGGCTCGGCTCGGCCCATTGCCATCACTAACCATAGCATTGAAGTCTTTTTGTTCAGGCATTAATTAGTTCATAGTTTATCACTATTCCAATTCTCAAGTCATACGATTTTAATACGGATTTGTGCCCCGAATTTGTGCCCGGATCAGAGAGTCTTTAGCGGGCTAAAAAGCAAGAAAAAGAGATACTAGATGGGTTAGCTCAGCTCAAGGAAAGCTACGAGAAGAAATACAGACCCCTGCAAAGAGCCATCGAAGAAGTTGGGCAGGGAACGAAGGATCCGTAGGCAAAACTCATGGGAGTCTTTTTCGCCAAAAAAGAGGTTGCTGGTTCAACTGAGGGGAAGCTGCTTGCTTGCTTGCTTGCTTATTTTGGAGTTGCTTTGTCTTAATTTGAAAAACTAAAAATAAAGGATAGAATGCCAACTGAACTCATAGGATATATATAGCATCAAATGAAACCTGCCTACTAAGACAACGTAGTTCCATTTGTTTTACTGACCAAGTAGTTATTAAAAGATGTCAACACAGGCAAGAAAATATGCACTAAATAGGATTCTGCAGGTATTCTAGTGGTTGCTTTCATATTCTTCATCAACTGTTGGCTCAAAATTTATATAAATTCAATCTTACTAAAACAGGTATTTAAAGGTCTGGTCACAAACTTCGCTTTGCGAGATTCAATTACTCTTCATGGCACTATATGCTACCACATCCTGACACCTGTGCAAAGGAAAATCAAGTTCCTTAAAATTGCTAGTACTCAAGAGTCTAAGATCCACCTGGAGAAATACTGAATGCAGAAATACCACAAGATGAATTGGGAATATATCAGAACTAGGGAAAATGCCACTCAAGAATACCAATCAATAAACATTAATCAAATGCCTTGGCAAAACAGAGGGAGGTATTGATGTGGACATCACATCTATTGTTTCGGCCTTTGTTGGGCCGTTTATATACTTTTATGTTATTGGACTTATTTATGAGTTTGACCCAAACACATTTACTAATTAGGTTTATTTTACTATTAAATTATTATAATTTGTATTGAACTCAGTTTTTTATGAATGAAATAGTATATTGTCTTCTCTCTCTCTGCCTTCCTCGATCTCCCTTTCTCTTCTCTTCACCTTTTCTTCTTGCTACAGCCTTCTATTTTTCTATTGATTCTACATCAAATTTGGTATCAGAACTAAACCTGGATTCTGTCAATTTTCCTATATCCCAGAACTGCATATCCCCTGCTCCATATTTAGTCACCATCGTAACCATCCACCTGAAACTTTCCAACCCAGAAACAAGAACCCAGCCACCACTCAAGTCATGACCACAGCCACCTCCATCTACACTAAAAGTCACCAAATACTTAGAAACTAACAACAAAAACATCACCCAAACACCGCAAATACACCTCGAAGACCGAGGTCGAAAAAAAAAGAGGAAAGAAATTAGTGGAAACCAAGAAGGCCCAAACGTACCAGCAGTCTATTCAGCCATCCCACGCCGGCCCCTCAAACCTCAGTTGGTGAACCACCAGTCGACCACTCCTATGCTGCCGTTCGACCCGTGAAGGCGGTCCCTGCGTTAGGCCATCTCCAATCCAAAACTCTAAAAATGCAATTAACTTTACAATAAAATAAATTCTCTTACTCTGTCCTTATACCTTATTTCCAACCCAAAACTTCAAATTTCACACAAAATAAACAGTGTTTATTATTTTTCACCCCAAACATAATTTCGATTATTATTTTATTTAAAATATTTATTTTATCATTAATTTAATTCTGTGATAAAAATAAAGGTTCAATTAATTAATTTTATATTTTATTACACTACTTATATTAAGAAATCACAAGAAAATTATTATTTATTTGCACCCCTTCCTCCTGGTAAACTGCTCCTCCGATCAACCTTCTTCTTCCCCAAATATTTTTCCTTCCAAGCTTGCAAATCAAATTCATCAAACTCAATTGGAAAAAAATTCATCAAACTTAATTGGAAAAAAAAAAAAAACGAAAATCAATACAAAAAAAATTGGTTCAAATCCCTACCGATTCTTTCACTGTGTATTCTCCACCCAGCTTCGTTCAAGCTTCAGTTGGTCGGAATCTTCCCTGCCTCCTCATCAGACATCTTATGCATCAAACTCAAGCCTAGGTATTCTATGAAAATGAAACAAAATCAACTTTTGGGGCAAATTTGGCAAAACCAAAACTTGCCCCAAACATTATAGCGTCGCCAGAAAACTTCATTTTGCAGTCAAGGTTGCCGTCTTGGTTGGAGCCCTTTTAAACTGCAAACGCCATTTTTTTTTCCAGTTTTGCAGTATGGTTGGAGATGGTCTTAGGGCATCTCCAATGCACCTCTAAAATGGAGTTTCACACCATTTTGCAGTTGATTTCTTGCTCCAACCGGACTGCAATTGGAACGTCATTTTGCAGATTGTGAACAGGGGTATATGGCGTCCCACTGTTCATATGCCGTTCTTTTTTTAATTCCAGTTTTGTCCATTTTTTTTCAAGACCAAATTTGTTTCTTCCACTCATGTACATTGCTCATTTTTTTGTTATTATTTTGTTTGGTTAATTTTTTTTTTTGTTATTATTTTTATTTTGTGTGAAATTTGCAGTTTTGGGTTGGATATGAGTTATATAATGTTTATTTGGTGTAAAATTTAAAGTTTTGGGTTGGAGATGAGTTATAAAGATAGAGTAAGAGAGACTGTATTTTAGTGTAAAGTCGACTGCATTTTAGAGTTCCTGGTTGGAGATTGCCTTAGTGTGGTAATTTGGTTTTAGTAGGTGTGTATGGGGCGAGATAATTTGGGCTTCGTTTGATTTGGAGATAGATTGGGCTTAGTGTACTAATCCTGTTGTATTTTGTAAGGATTAATTGTAGTGGAAATTACACCCTGCCCGGTATTTGAATATTCAAAATCAAAAATCAGGTTTAACCTTTAATTATATACAAATCAGGTTAATTAATTTTTTAAATAATAATAATAAAGTGCAATTAAACCTACCTACACCTCACCCAAACTACCCAGCCCCCACCCTCCATTATTTCCCTTACTCCAATTCAATTTCAATCAACAAAAACTACGCCACTAATTTCAGAAGAGAACACACAGCACCACACACACAAAACTCGAAATCACTCTCTTCTTCCCACTGTAAGTGCCAATCTCACCCCTCCAAGACTTATAGCATCTCGGCATAGTCCACGCCGAAGAAGAGCCCCCCGCCGACAACAGCTCTCCCAACACCTCAACCCACCCACTCAGGTGACTATTGGCAATGGTTGCGGTCAATTGGACTGGGATGATAATGGTTGGTAGTGGTGGCGGTGATTTCGATTTCTTTTCTTTTGAGGCACCGATTTTTAATATTTCTATTGTTCGATAGTAATTGGTTGTGGTGGCTTTGGTGGGGGCAGTCTGGGTGGTGTTTTGGTGTGAGGCAACGATGGGGATGGCAGTGGCGGTTGAGATGGTGTGGTTGGAGGAGTACACAATTTTCTGTTGGTGTGGTGTGGTTGTGGCATGTTTACATTTTGGTGTTGGTGAATGGTGTAGACTCTAGACTGTGTCTGCTGGTGGAGGAGTTACGAGTAGACCGTGGTGGTCACGTCACATTCACGTTAATTTCTCAGGTCACATGGTAATCCCTGAAGTCACACGTTCATTCCTCGAGTCACACGTTCAATTTTTCTCAGGTGACATTCATATGCACTCAGGTCACATTCATATGCGCTCAAGTCACACTTTTGTTTCTCAGGTCACACGTACATATTCTGAAGTCAAACGTTCAATTACATTGATTACATGTTAGTTTGTGATGATGGTTGTGTGAGGCAACGACGGTGAAGTCTAAATGGCAGTGGTAATTCGGTGTCATGTTACATTTTCTTCGATCTCAGATCACGTGATGTATCAGGTCACATTGATGCATTGGAGAGGGAGATGGAAATGTTGATGGGAATCGATCATGGTGGTGGTGATGGTGCATTGGAGATGGTGGTGGCATTGTCGGTGATGAGGCAGCGATCTAATTATGGGCAACGGGGACTTTGAATTTATGAGTTGGATTGGGTTGGGTGCTGAAAGCTGTAATGCGTGATTGAAGGAGATATTCTAATTACCATATATACATATGTACTTATTTATTTATTTATGGATTTATAACTTTATATGTAATTAGGACCTGATGTTTGAAAGAATGTAATTTGTTTCTCAATTATGAATTGTGATTTTATAACAACTTGATTTATGTATTTTTCCCTTAATTGTATAGGTTACTTGATTTAGATGACAAAACTGATTTATACTACCCAAAAAAATAATAATTGAAAAATACTTCAATTTCTTCCCCACTCCCTACACCGCCGACGGCTTACGCTAACTCACCGCCGCGGCCACCACCACCCGCATCAACCGAACCACCACCACCACCCTAACCACCTGTTCAATCTCCATCACCCCGCAACACATAAATCAACCATATTGCCCCCACCCCACATTCAGTCGCCGGCTACCACACACATCCAAACCACAAGGCACCACCCAAACACCAATACCGAAACTCAATGCAGTAACCCCCCAAAATCACATAATCCACACCGAAGAAGGAGCAATTCGCGAGCTTCAATCCTGATAGTTTCCAAAATTCGAAATCAGATTGATTTTTGGCCCTAAATGAGTAGAAAAAGGAAGATAGTAGGTAGGGGTAGGGGTAGGGGTAGGGGAATATCATACTAGCACCCAAATCCATCCTCAACCCTTCAATCGAAAGACCAAACCTAAATGCACTTGATGAGACGAAAACAAAATTGTACCACTTCACAATTGTGATTGCTAGGGGTGGGCATGGGTTGGGTTGGGTCGGTTTTTTGCCCAACACAAACCCAACCTGCCACGGTCGGGTTGATAAAAAATCAACCCAACCCAACCCAATTACAAGTTCAAAGCCAACCCAAGTACCCAACCCACCAAATTTCGGTCGGGTTTGTCGGTTTGGGCTTTGGCCCAATTAGTAAAATTTTTGAAAAAAAAGAAAAACTCATGAATCTATCTTTAATTCAAATCAATTATGTACACTCCAATAACCAAAAATACAATAAATTGAATACTTGCTAATAAAATTAAAATATTTTCAATCAATATTTAAATAAGTCAAAGTTTCATTTAAATAAATTAAAAAAAAAACAGTTTTTTTTATTTGGGTTGGGTCGGGTCGGGTTAGTCACCCAACCCGCAACCCGACAAAAAAATTTAAAAAAAACCCGAACCCAACCCAATTTTCATGAAAAATCGACCCAAACCGATCGGGTTGGGTCGGTTTGGGCAGGTTTGGCGGGTTGAGTCGGTTTTTGCCCACCTCTAGTGATTGCTAGGATGGGATTTTTCGCTGATGCCTATGACCTCTTATTCGTTTCTCTTGTAACCAAATTGCTCGGCCGAATATACCACAATGAGGGAACCAAAAATCTAGGCACTTTGCTCCAATTGTGGCTGCCGCTGTCAATAGGGTCACCTTTTGCGGTCTTTAGCTGGCTTGGAGATAAATTGGTAAGGAGAAAGGTTTATGGCATGATCCTTAGGATTGGGGATTATTTTTTTGTTTGGATTATGCCTGAAAATGTAGTAAAAAATAGTGTATGAAAAGAGTTTGATTTTATGTCTGAGGTAAAGTATCATAAGAATTTGTAAAGTTTCAAGCTCTAATACTAAAAAAATTGAAAAGTATCACAAGTATCATATTGTGATACTTACAGATTTGAAAAGTATCATATTGTAATACTTTACGTAATTATGAAGTATTTTTAAGTTTTTACGATTTTATTATAAGTAATCTTCAAATTTTATAAAATATAAGTAAATTTTAATTTGATCCATAAAAGTAGAGTATTTATGTGGACAGCTCGTATTGTAAACTATTAGACACGTGCTTGATATTTTGGGCATCTGTTGTATTGTTTGATTAAAAAAAAAACTTTCTAACATTATTTTGCAGGTACCTATTTTCTCTCGTTGACTGTCACAACTATTTTCTCCTGTTGATTGACACAGTTACTTCAAGAACAAAAAGGGGAGTTATTGTTTTTATTTATCTTTGGGTTATACTACTTTTTTATTTTAAAATTGCATCAATTTGATTTTTGTGCTGCTGTTATTCTAATATTTGACAACTTTTCGCGTGATTGAAACTGGAACTTGTTAAAAATCATGCATTTTCGAATTTTACTGTTACCTTGCTCATTTTACATGATTAAGTTGTTGACCAGTATTTGACCCTTGCTTTATTATTTTACATAGCCCATCGGTATTAGCTTGCCATATTCGGATTTACATAATCCCCAAAAAAAGTTGTCTTTTTTTTTTTACTCGTGTGAGTTGTTTATTGATCTCTCCATACACTTTATTTAGCTGTATTACAATGCACGCAGTTTCCCGGTGGTCGTCTTGTCATATTTAGTTCCAATAGTTTGACCACGGACTCTTCCCAATTTGATGCCCTCACTCGACAATTAGCTCAGTTTCAGACTCAATTAATGACTGTCCAAGCTAAGGTGACTGCTACTCGTGAAGAGAGCAGAGAACTTGATGTTAGGGTGAACAATTTAGAATAAACCCCATCTTTAACGGAACTCCGAATCGTCTCATAATGTTCACTATCGTCATCGACGAGGTGGGCGACAACATGGTCGAACCATGATACATATTACACCTAAATTGAATGGTATTACTGATAAAGCAAAAAATGCAGGTATGTTAAAATTCTATTTTTTATGAATGTACCAAATTAAATACATGACGCTTCATTCAGTACAAAATTCAGGTCTGAAATTTAAAATTAACTTTCTAGAAAGTTTGAAGTCTATTCGAAAGTCGTGTTTGGAAAAGCGAGTATCGTTAAAGTAAATATGAGTTTATAAGGGAAGGGGGTGGGGCGAGAGATAGCATGCAAAATTTAATTAACCGATTCGCGCCTTTATAGAACAATTAATAAATAAAATGCTCCTTGAAGAGGGACTGTGGTAGATTATATCACAAGGAATCACTGTTAACTTTAAAATGGAGATCAAATAAGATGGAAAAAACTTACTCTTGGGCACCTAAAGCGCTGTTGTGGTTCATGGTTCCCCCTACCAGTACAGGATCGGACCCCGGCGACCTTCGAGTGAATGACACAAGAAATACAATACTACATCTTCACATATGGCTTGGGAAGGGTGTATACATGATTGAGAATAGAAAAGTGTGTATTAGATCGTTAATCAGAGATTATATAGTGATCTATAGTTTAAGAAAAGTGTACACGTGTCTATGAAGAGATTCAGAAAGTAGAGAACTAAATGTCGAAAGCACATGCTGTTGTGGTTCATATAATATGTTGAAGGCATCTCTTCATATACTAGTTTTGTAGAACTGGATATCGAAAATCTACACAAATTTTAAATACTTAAATCTTAGGCACTACATCTATATGTCAAAGAAATAGGTGAATGAAGAGATGACGGTCATCAGATCTTTCTATAATTAAAGACCTATAGGGCCATAGGTAGTCAGATTTTACGTAGAATAAATTTTGTTAAAAAGGTGTAGCCCACACCCTGAGGGTCCGAACCGACCACGTCCAAGGCCATTGGTTCGAGAAGGTAAATCCAGGTTATGTCTCCAAGTAGCCAGGATGGAAGGGCTTATGGTAAGCATGAGCAAATCTCAATAACTCCTGCTTGCCACAAGGCCAATTCCATCTTGCGGGGAATCGAACCAAGCATACAGTCGCGCTGAGCACTTACCACCCATCCTCTTTGCCACTTGAAGATATGCCCGGGGGGCAAATAAATAAATTTTGTTCACTAGACCGCAAGTGGTTAACCAACACAAAGCAACATATGATATAAATAATAAACTAATCAAGTTTTCAGATGGATGGAGATACGCAATCATCAATTCAACTATGGTGGATAATCTCTATACACCCAGGTTAAAAATCAGTCGTTAATAAGTATATATTAGCAAAGTTACTGAAACCAGTGATTTAAATTACAATATCTAAAGTACAATCCAATCTCCCAAAATTATGCAACACACATATAGGTAAATTGAAATTTATCTCGCTGAAAATAATATCAACAAATGTAATTTCCTTTTCCTACATAAAAGAAACTAAAGATGAAATAAATAATTCGCATAGGCATCAAATCTATTGTCTAATTCAAGGGTCGATAAACCTATAAAAATGAATTTCATTCCTTCTTTAAGAATTTATCTTTCCGTAACGTAAACATACATGTACTTGGGAAAAAATGTACCTTAGGATAACACTTGCCACAGTTTGAGCAGCGAATAAAATTAACGTGTCCACGACCATGCTTGTTGCGTCCTCCATTCCTTCGCTTGAATGTCTGCAAATAAATGTACAAATTAATACCAAAAAATTATAGTAATGTTATGAAATTACCAAAATTCTAACAACTAATTAGAGAGAAAGATTGAGAGCTAGAGAGAAGGAGGAGAATTCTCTTGATCAAGAATTGGTGTGCCAAATACAAATGATAAATGCCTCTATTTATAAGAGGATAAAGTCATTCACTACAATTAATTTACAATATAAATTGGGTGGAAATTAAGTATAAAATTAGTGGTGAATTTCTAAATAATTTCCATAATCACCACTAATTATACCACTAATTATTTATAACACTCCCCCTTGAATGACTTATTGCTCAATAGCTCAATTGTCTGCCTCGTTAAAACCTTGCTAAGAAAACCTGATGGGATAAAACTTGAGCGAAGGAAAAAGAGTACAGCTACTCCCCCTGATGTTGACCATCATTAATCATTGAGTCTAATATCCAAAATGACATCAATGATAAGTAGTACAAATCATGTACTAGAAACTTGAAGTTATAAAGTGTTTGAAGTGCTTCAGTGCTGCCTCGTTAAAACCTTGTCAGTAAAATTCAATGGGACAAAATCTGAACGAAGGAAAAAGAGTACAGCCGCTGCCTCGTTAAAACCTTGTCAGGAAAACCCTATGTGACAAAAACCTGGACGAAGGAAAAAGAGTACAGTCACTCCTCCTTGATGTTGGTCACGTGAATCAAGGTACTTCATAGTATAAATATGCTGCCTCGTTAAAACCTTGCCAGGAAAACCCAGTGGGGCAAAACTCAGGCGAAGGAAAAAGAGTACAGCTGCTTCCTTTGATATTGATCACTGAAGATATTTGAGTTTACGCATTTCAATATTATATACCAATTTCTTGAATGTTGACGTCGGTAATGCTTTTGTAAATAAGTCCGCTACATTATTACTTGAGCGAATTTGTTGAACATCGATGTCACCACTTTTCTGAAGATCGTGTGTGTAGAAGAATTTTGGAGAAATATGTTTTGTTCAGTCTCCTTTTATGTAGCCTCCTTTAAGTTGCGCAATACAGGCTGCATTATCTTCATACAATATTGTTGGACTTTCTTTTGTTGAAGTTAATCCACATGATGATTGGATATGATGTGTCATATTTCTCAACCATACACATTCTCGACTTGCTTCATGAATTGCAATTATTTCAGAATGATTTGAAGATGTTGCTGTCAAAGTTTGCTTTACAGATCTCTAAGATATAGCTGTTCCCCCTCGTGTAAACACATAACCTGTTTGTGATCTAGCTTTATGTGGATCAGATAGGAAACCTGCGTCGGCATATCCCACTAAAGACGATCCGGATTTTTGTGAATAAAATAATCCCATGTCAACAGTACCTTTTAGGTATCTAAGAATGTGTTTAACACCATTCCAATGTCTTTGAGTTGGGGCAGAACTATATCTTGCAAGAAGATTTACAGAAAAAGCTATATCTGGTCGAGTGCAATTTGCAAGATACGATAATGCTCCTATTGCACTAAGGTATGGTACTTCAGGACCAAGAATTTTCTCTCCATTTTCAAGTGGACGAAATGGATCTTTGTTTACATCAAGTGATCGAACGACCATAGGAGATGTCAGTGGATAAGCTTTACCCATAGAAAATCGTTCCAATACTTTTTCCGTATAAGAAGATTGATAAACAAATAATCCTTCTGGAAAATGTTCAATTTGTAAACCAAGACAAAATTTAGTTTTTCCCAAATCTTTCATTTCAAATTCCTTTTTTAAATATTCAACAGTTTTATGAAGCTCTTCTGGAGTTCCTATAAGATTTAAATCATCAACATAAACTGCTATAATTGCAAATCCAATATTTGTTTTCTTTATGAAAACACATGGGCAGACATTGTCATTTTTGTAGCCCTCTTTCAACAAATATACGCTAAGGCGATTATACCACATTCTTCCGGATTGTTTTAATCCGTACAATGATCTTTGTAATTTGATTGAAAACATGGTTTTGGATGATGAATCATTTGCTTCAGGCACTGTAAATCCTTCAGGGATTTTCATATATATATATATCGCTATCAAGCGATCCATATAGATAAGCAGTTACTACATCCATAAGTCGCATATCTAGCTATTGTGACACAGCCAAACTGATTAAAAATCTAAATGTTATGGTGTCCATTACGGGAGAATATGTTTCTTCATAATCTATTCCAGGTCTTTGGGAGAAATCTTGGGCTACGAGTCGGGCTTTATATCTAGTAACTTCGTTATTTTCATTTCTCTTCCTTATAAAGACCCACTTGTATCCTACAGGGATTACATTTTCAGGTGTTCGAATTATAGGTCCAAACACTTTGCATTTCTCCAAAGAATCCAATTCCGCCTTCATGGCATCTTTCCATTTTGGCCAATCATTTCTATTTTGACAATCTTTTATGGATTGTGGTTCTGGATCCTCAATTTTCATAATTTCAAGTGCTACATTATAGGCGAAAATATCATCTACGATAATATCATCCCGTTCCCATAATTTATGAGATAACAAATAGTTTATTGAAATTTCATTATTTTCGGACACTTGTAATTCTTCAGGAATTTCATTATTAACATTTGATTGATGAATCTCTTTCAGTTGGTTTTTATCTTGTACCTTTCTCTTTCTAGGTACCAAATCTTTTGCACCAACTGGCCGGCCACGCTTCTGGCGTTTTTGAGATTCATTTGCTATAATAGGTTGTCCTACAGGGACATCAATTTTTGCTGGAGTATTTCCTGCTGGAATGTATGACTTTGTCACTTTTCTTGTATCAACAAATGCATCAGGTAATTGATTTGCAACCTTTTGTAGGTGAATTATTTTTTCAACTTCTTGTTCACATTGATTATTACGGGGATCAAAATGAGACAATGTTTTTTCATTCCAAGAAATTTTACGTTGTTCATCAGGAGGTAGCTTTGCTACTCCCAAAGTTGGGAAAGTCATTTCATCAAAATGACAATCTGCAAAGCGTGCAGTAAATAAATCACCTGTTAAGGGTTCAAGATACCTGATAATGGAAGGTGAATCAAAACCCACATAAATCCCAAGTCTTCGTTGGGGACCCATTTTAGTACGTTGTGGTGGCGAGATTGGTACTTGGATAGCACATCCAAATACTCGCAGATGAGAAATATTAGGTTCTTGGCCAAATGCAAGTTGTAAAGGTGAATATTGATGATAAGAAGTTGGCCTTATTCGAACCAATGATGCAGCATGTAATATAGCATGACCCCAAGCAGAAGTGGGAAGTTTTGTTTTCATTAATAACGGCCTTGCAATGAGTTGCAGTCGTTTGATAAATGATTCTGCTAATCCATTTTGTGTATGGACATGAGCAACTGAATGTTCAATATCAATTCCAATTGACATACAATAATCATCAAATGCTTGAGATCTGAATTCACCAGCATTGTCAAGGCGAATCGTCTTAATTG
Source organism: Ligustrum vulgare (assembly GCA_963555705.1). Taxonomy (NCBI): domain Eukaryota; kingdom Viridiplantae; phylum Streptophyta; class Magnoliopsida; order Lamiales; family Oleaceae; genus Ligustrum; species Ligustrum vulgare. The sequence goes on along the minus strand of OY743190.1, from coordinate 34,467,531 downwards.
AGTATTCTGAAAATTGAGCTCGTAATTTTATTATTTGAGCAAGCAGTCTAGAAAAAGCTGCATTCCTTGTTGAAAGCAAGCATACATGGGACCATCGAGTTGATGCATCAATCAAAATCATAAAATAACGAAATGGTCCACATGGTGGGTGAATCGGCCCACATATATCTCCATGAATTCTTTCCAAGAAAATAGGAGATTCAATATTAACCTTAATAGATGGAGGTCTGATGACTAACTTGCCTTGTGAACAAGCAACACATGGATATTTATCATGCGAAAGAATCTTCTGATTCTTTAAAGGATGTCCATGTGAGTTAGTAATAATTCGCCGCATCATTATAGTTCCAGGATGTCCAAGTCTATCATGCCAAAGCATAAAACTTTTTGGGTCAATGAACTTCTGGTTCATAATAGCGTTTGATTCAATTGTTTTCATAACTGCATAATATATCCCAGATGGGAGTGATGGAAGTTTTTCTTTTATCTGCCTTTTACCAGATATAAAAGAAATAATACAAAGATATTCGGTATTATTTTCTTCCATGGTTTCAATGTGGTATCCATTTCTGCGGATATCTTTAAAACTAAGCAAATTTCTTCGAGATTTGCTAGAATAGAGTGCTTCATCAATATAAAATCTTGTATTATTTGATAAAATAATACTAGCTCTTTCGAAGCCTTCAATGATATATGATTCACCGGATATTGTGTGAATATGATTATTTGCAAGTGTTAAGTCCAAAAAATACTTTTTGTCTTGAAGAATGGTATGCGAACTTGCACTATCAGGTAAACAAATATCTTGATGATTCATCCTGTATCTCAAACATAATCAAATGGATGTTTTAAGAGTGAATAAAAATAAACCGAAATAACACAAATGTTATATATTCCCAGTAAACAAACTTATTACAGACCAAACTTTTATCAACTTAAAACAACATCACTCAAACTTTAAATTCAAACCAAACTTTCTTTTATTTTAAAACACAAACAAAACATGCAATCTTAAAGTAGATCAAACTTAATCTTCCTCCATTATATCGCCACCGATTAAGTGATCAATATTGCCACTTCGATCACAAAAAAAATCTGAGACGTCCAAATGAGTCATATTAACTGGATCATCAAAATCAGCAAAATTTGTTTCCACCTTTTCTTTTCCTTTGATTGATTTTTGGTATAGTTCTACAAGGTGCTTTGCCGTACGACAAGTACGGGACCAATGTCCTTTCATTCCACACCTATAGCAACTATCTTCATTTTCCTTTTTGGATGTATTATCTTTTGCTTTGTGCTTTCTAGAGTTGTTGTTCTGTTGCTGATAATATGGTTTATTATTATATCCACGTCCACGCCCACGCCCACGTCCTCGTCCACGTCCACGTCCACGTCCGTGTCCGCGTCCATGGTTTAATGTTACATTTGCTTTAGGAAGTACAATAGCATTTGCTTCAGGCAATGCTGTAGAACCAGTTGGGCGTAATTCATGATTTTTCATTAGCAACTCATTATTTTGTTCAGCAACTAGCAGGCAAGATATGAGTTCAGAATATTTTTTAAATCCACGCTCTCGATATTGCTGCTGTAGGAGCACATTTGATGCATGGAAAGTGGAGAAATTTTTTTCCAACATATCATTATCAGTTATTATTTCTCCACAGAGAGTTAATTTTGAGCATATTCTGAATAACTCAGAGTTGTATTCACTCACTGTTTTGAAATCCTGTAAGCGGAGGTGTATCCACTCATAACGGGCTTTGGGGAGGACTATAGTCCTCTGATGATCAAATCTTTCCTTTAAATCTTCCCAAAGAATATATGGATCTTTTATTGTGAGATACTCAATTTTTAATCCATCGTGGAGGTGGTGGCGAAGGAAGATAAGTGCTTTTGCACGATTTTGTTGGGATGTTTCATTTTCATCTTTTAACGTGTCTCCCAATCCCTTTGAGACCAAGTGAGTTTCTGCATCAAGTGCCCAGGACAGGTAATTGTTGCCCGATATGTCTAGTGCAACGAACTCAAGCTTTGTGATATTAGACATAACTATATGATGAAAAAAAATGCAGTTATTAAATCATATAGAAATCAATCAAAGATTTTCAGTTATTAATGTCAACAGGACATTAATTTTATGCTTTCCTTCAGGGATAATTTGTGTATACAAGTTTGATATTTCTTCAAAACATGTGCTGCTTCGAGAGCACAGTATTCTTGAAAATATTGATGAAGTTTATTATTATATCTTCAGGATCAATAAATATCCTTCTAGAATAGTTGTCATTATTCAGTAATAACAATTTATTGAATCAGCTCTTCGGGAGAACTATAACGTAATTAATATTATGAATTTGTATTCTTCGAAATCAAGTAATATTCTTCAGGAATATTAACTTAATGTATCATTGTACTTCTTCAGGAGTAATGATGAATTATTCTTCTAGAATAGTTGTCATTATTCAGTAATAACAATTTATTGAATCAGCTCTTCGGGAGAACTATAACGTAATTAATATTATAAATTTGTATTCTTCGAAATCAAGTAATATTCTTCAGGAATATTAACTTAATGTATCATTGTATTTCTTCAGGAATAATGATAAATTATTCTTCTAGAATAATTATATATTTACAAAATTGTAGTTCTTCAAGAAATAAATATCATTTAAACATTAGCAATTATCTACTGAATAGATCAAACAAAATATTGAATAATTAAATTAAACACGGATAATAATATTATTAGAATATTATCAAATGACCAAACAACATACCTTATTCTCTTGTAAAACGGATATTAGATTTAAAATGATTAGTCTTAGAACGTGAACTCCAGTAAACGGATCGTATTTATAGAATTAGATTTTATTAGTAATAGCAAAGTTTCTGATACAGAGGATCATCCGTAGATGCAACTGTAGAGCATAATCCTTTTTTTATTACTAGAGGCTCGTGCTGATAACGTGTTATGAAATTACCAAAATTCTAACAACTAATTAGAGAGAAAGATTGAGAGCTAGAGAGAAGGAGGAGAATTCTCTTGATCAAGAATTGGTGTGCCAAATACAAATGATGAATGCCTCTATTTATAAGAGGATAAAGTCATTCACTACAATTAATTTACAATATAAATTGGGTGGAAATTAGGTATAAAATTAGTGGTGAATTTCTAAATAATTTCCATAATCACCACTAATTATACCACTAATTATTTATAACAAGTAACGATTATTCTGATAAATTAAACGTAGTATTTACCATTGTTGATTAACTTGATGATTTTCGCGAGGGGGGGGGGGGGTGATGAGATCCGAGAAATCCAAACCTTGATGCTCATGTCGGTGGGACCCATGACGAGATCTGATGCCAAAAAGGTTCAAGATTCGAGCATAAAGAAAGTGGTTAAGTCAAAAGATGAGCCAAGAATCAAGTTGGAGATCAAAAATCACATGGTTGAAATTTACCCCACGCGACTGTGCGCGCCATTTGGGCACAGGTTTGGCAGAATGTGGAGGTCACTGTTTACGCTTGAACTGCGCGACCTTGAACTACGCGGCCATGCGGCTATATTGGAGGCGGGTTTCACAAATTTTCAAATTTAAATCCAACCAATTTTCTTTTCTTACCTCTTGTAATATAAATAACCCTGTTGAAACCCTAGAAAAAAGGTTGGACATTTGAGACCTCTTTGAGAGCATTTAGGAAGGCAAATTCCTTTTCTTTATCTTGTAACTCTTCTTGGAATTTCTTCAACTTTAACTGGAGTATATTATTTTTGTATTTGTTGTTGATTTTCACCACCTTGAAATTGTTTAATCTATATCCATTGAGCTAGGTTTGTTAAACTTTGAATTTTGGGTTAGATTTAACTTGGGTTAAAGTATTTATTTACCATTTTAGTTTTCTTGAGTTAATTTCAAATTGTTTTGGAAATTTTTGGGTTAAACACAAAAGTATTTCGCATCATTTAGTATCAGAGCTTGACTCTAAAATTGGTAAACCTATCTTTACATTCTTGTATTGTTGTTATTCTTCATATTCAAAAAAAAAAAAAAAAATTGGGGAAACTTCATGTTCTTGATCATCTATTGACTTCCACATATTGGGTCTATTTTTATTGTCATATTTGAGTTTTGTTGGGGTCATCAAAATAACCATACATTATCATTCTATGCTATTCAAGGTTTAAACACAATGTGTTTGATGAAATTTCTCAAAGGAAACTACACTATTGTAAACTATTATTCTCTACACTAAACATTTCCCTTGGTAATCTCTATTGTTTTTGTTCAATCCATTGTTGAGGTTTTGTTCATAATATCTTATCCCATATATCACTTGTCCTTTTGGGTATAGCATCTTGAGTTGTTGGGGTTCTTACATCTATCCACAATATACACATTTAAGGCTATTTAAAGATTAAGTACAAAGTGTTTGATAAATTTTCTCAATGAAAAGTACACTATTTATACCTATTTGCTCTACATCTATGCCTTGTCAAATACTTGTGGTTGCTCATTCCCATTGTTAATATTGTGTTCTTACATCTTATCGTACCAATTCAAAATCATTTTCTTGTTATAGCAAGCAAAGAAATTTCACTTGCTTTTGTGTCTACTTGTTCTAAAATTCATTTCTTCCTTATTTATGGTTTTTAACTTCACAAGAATAATATTTTCTCGGTTTAGTTGATTACCTTTCTTGGAGAGCTTGAGAAAGGAAACTTTGAGTGGAAAAAGACAAGAGTGGTGAGCTCATTATCGGGTAAAAATCTATTTTGAGTGAAACACGAGTGAATATTTCTTGTGAGGACACCTCCACACTTGCACAACATGTTCATTTCCAATACTTAAAAGTGGGCAAAATTCCAATGCCTAAACTCAAAACTTGCGAGAGACGTCTCTAACTCTTTCAACCACTTTCACTAGACAAATGGAGGAGATTGGGTGAAGGTTGGAGAGGTTATGAATAAGAAGGGAGAGTACATCAATTAGTGGTGATGGAGAAGGAAGGAGTACTAGGAGAAGAATTAGGAGAAATTTTGGAGAAATTTTGGATAATGATGGGGATGGTGAACAAAATAGGAGCATGGATAGGAAAAGAGAAGTGAGGTTTGATAGGAGTAGAGATGGAATAGGTGAGGATATTGCTAGTATACAAATGAAGAGTCCATTCCATGAGAAGAATGGTATTAAGGAAGTAGTGGTGGAGAGAATTGTGAGTCCACCAAATTCTTTGGCAAAGGCTAGTGAGGTGGAAAAACATGGGGAAATTAATTTCTACACTAAGTTCCTTGTGAATGATACAACATGTAGCCTCGTTATAGATGGGGAGAGTTGCACAAATTTGGTGAGTGTTAGTAAGGTGGGAAAATTGGTATTACCGATAATGAAGCATCTCAATCCTTATCAATTGCAAAGGTTGTGTGACTATAGGAAGGTGAGAATAAGTGAACAAGTTCTTCTTACTTTCCACATTGGTACCTATAGTGATCAAATACTATGTGATGTGGTTCCCATGCATACTACTCACATAATTTTGAGAAGACCTTGACAATGTGATCGAGATGTGAAATATGATGGGAAAAAGAACCAGTATGGCTTCCAATTGAGTGGAAAAATGGTGGTGCTCCTACCTTTAAGTTTGGAGGAAGTGTACAAAGGCCAAATGAAACTCAAGAAGGAGTTTGAGGAAGAAAATGAAATTTCAAGTGAGAAAATTGATGAAGAAAAAAATGTGAGAAAAAATGAGAGCAAGAGGGTTGGGGTCACGACCCTAGAAAAGGTGTGGAAATGAGAATTGGAACCATGACTCCAGAAAAAGGAGAGGCAAGAGGAGAATCGATGGTTGAGGTTCCTACCTCAGAAAAAAGAGAGAGTGTGAAGAGTGCTAAAAAGAAAATTGAGAGAAAAGATTCAACAAAAATGTTTTTAGCACTTGAAGGACCTAACATTTCCTTCCCTAGTTTGGTTATTCTTTTATTGCAGGAAATTTACTAAGGCAACGAGAAATTTCAAGGGCATAGAAAATGGATGAAGTACATGGAGACATTTCCCTACATCAAAAACTACCATCAAGGTAAAAAAATTGTAATAGCCGATGCATTATCTAGGATGTATGTTCTCATCATTTCTTTGGATGTATGGTTATTGAATTTTAAATGTATGAGAGAGATATATGAGAATGATGTGGGTTTTCTAAATGTATTTTTGATTTGTGAAAATGTTGTATATAGTAAATTTCATGGGCATGATGAATCCCTATTTTATGAAAATATGCTTGATGTGCATATTTGCCCTATAAAGGAATTGGTAGTTAGGGAAGTCCATGGGGGAAGGTCTAACCGAACATTTTTATGTAAAAGTGACTTTTCTTCTAACCCCCCCTAAGTGCCAAATTCTTTTGTTTTGAATATGTTAAGAGCATGCATGCTGATAACCCAAAATTGTCTATCATGTTTGAATCATGTGGTAAGAGGGACTTTGATAGGTTCCTCAAGCATGATGATTATTTATTTTGGGAAATTAGGTTGTTTGTTCCTAAATGTCCTATGCGGGAGTTACGAGGGGCACATATTGGGTGCTGGATGGGACATTTGGAGATTAAGGGGACTTTAACTTTGTTAAGTGAACATTCTCATTAGTCTAAAATGAAAGTTGGTGTTACACATGTTTATATTCGTAGTACATACATCACGTGCAACGGGGCCGAGTCTAAGTTTTTGCTTTAAGCTTTATGCACACCATTGCCCACCCCTAGTAAACCTTGTATTGATATTTCTTTGAATTTTATATTGGGTTTACTTAGATCAAAGAAAGAAAATGATGTTATTTTTGTAAATGTTGGTAGGAACATTAAAATGTCACATTTGATTGTATGTCATAAAACCAACAATGTTATCAATATAGCAAATCTTTTCTTGTGGGAAGTAGTCCATTTGCATGAAAGTGATCTAACAAGTTGGGGAGAAGGTCTACCTTTTTTTAAAATTTGCTTGCAATAATATTGTTCACTCTATTAGAAAATTTTCTCCACTTGAAGTTGCTTATGAATTTAACCTATTAACTCTTTTGAATTTAATGCATTTGTTTATTGATAAAAGAGTTAAGTTTCGGTGGAAATAAACATTCAATGAAGATCGAGCTTCTATTTGGAGAGCGTGGTGAACAATGTATTTCCAACTCAAACCAAGGTCAAACGCGAGTCGTATTTAATCTGGGTGGTTGAATATGGTTCCTTTTGAGGAAAAAATGGGTTCCTAATCAAAGAAAATCCAAATTGCTACTCGGTGGTGTCAGTCTATTTCGAGCTCTTGGAAACGCCTACAAATTGATATTACCCTAAGAGTATAAAATTCCAGTTACATTTATTGTACCTGATTTTTCCCTTTTTGCTGTAGATACTGATTTGAGGTCGAATCTTTCTCGAGAGGGAGGTGATGATGAGAATCGAGAAAGTCCAACTTTATTGCACAAACCCGTGGTCCACATTACAAGGACTAAGGTCAAGGAACCTCACGACAATGCATTCAAGTAAGATTCGAGGTCGAGTCCTTTTCAAAAGGGAGGGGAAGATGAGATCCGAGAAAGTCAAACCTTGATGCAGGTGGCAGTGGGACCCATGACGAGATTCGATACCAAAGAGGTTCAAGATCCGAGGCTAAACAAAGTGGTTAAGTCAAAAGAGGAGTCAAGAATTAAGTTGGAGATCAAAAATCACGTGGTTGAAATTTACCCCATGCTGCCACGCGGAAGGAAGACCACGCGGTCGCACGCGCCATTTGAAATACGCGACCGCGCGACCTTGAACCACACAGCCGTACGACTATAGTGGTGGCGGGTTTCTTGGATTTTCAAATTTAAATCCAACCCATTTTCTCTTCTTACGTCTTGTAATATAAATAACCCTTTTGAAACCCTAGAAAAAAGGTTGGACATTTGAGGCCTCTTTGAGAGCATTTGGGAAGGTAAATTCCTTTTCCTTACTTGTAACTCTTCTTGGAATTACTTCAACTTTAACTTGAGTATATTATTCTTGTGTTTGTTATTGATTTCCACCACCTTGAAATTTGTTTAATCTATATCCATTGGGTTAGGTTTGTTAACCTTTGAATTTTGGGTTATATTTAACTTGGGTTAAGGTGTTTATTTACTATTTTAGCTTTCTTGAATTGACTTCAAATTGTTGTGGGAATTTTTAGTTTAAACACCAAATGGGTTCTGTAACACCCCAAGTTTAAAATCTAAAACCTAGGCGTGTGAACTTCCATTCACATTATATGCGGAAATATTCGTTAAAACATTTAACCTTTTGGTTTTCTATTATAAAATTTTACAAAAATTTCGGCAAAGTCTCCTCAATAACTTGGACATAGCCAACCTGTAGAGGGATATCAAAACCATTTTAAAGTACACATCTCAACTCATTCAATCCCAAACATCATCCAAACCATTACAATAAGTCTCAAACTCCTCAACAATATAATTCCAAGTAAATAAACTTTAGCAAATGAAATAAGAGGTAATTTAACCTCTAATACTACCAATACTTATTCAAAGCAAATTTCAAACCAAACACTTAACAATAATAAATGAATTAAGGAATAATTAATGAGAAACTTAAATGAATTCTAACTTAACTTTATTTTCAAAGATTTAGGATAGGTATAGCCTGAGTCTGTCACCAAGTGCTCTCCTCGGATCACCTAACTTTCATCACTTGAAATGTTGGGGAGGGATTGGGGTGAGCTAAAGCTCAGTAAGTAAACTTTATGCATGTAATGCATGCTTATGACATGAAATGCTTTAAACTTTGAAATATGTATCACCATTCACTTTAACCTTTCAAAACTTTCAAATTTTTCAAGCTTTCACTTAACATTTCAAAACTTTCACTTCATTTCCATCGTGAGCTCACTTGGTATATCTTCTAGCCCATTAGAATGCAATGGGCACTTTTCTTTATTTGGAACCAGGTATCACTTTTTCACCTCATAGCGGTTTAAAATTTGTCACCGCCAATTGGTTTAGCAATCGTCACCGCAAATCAATTTAATATTTGCCACCGCCAATCGGTTTAGCAATCATCACCGCAAAGCGGTTTACTATTTGCCACCGCCATCCGGTTTAGCAATCATCACCGCAAAGCGGTTTAATATTTGTTACCGTCAAGCGGTTTAGCAATCGTCACCGCAAAGCGGTTTAATATTTGCCACCGTCAAGCGGTTTAGCAATCGTCATCACAAAGCGGTTTAATATTTGTCACCGCCAAGAGGTTTAGCAATCGTCACTGCAAAGCAGTTTAATATTCACCACTGCAATAGCGGTTTAATTAGGGTCCAAGCGCCCCATTTCCCACTTGCACCTTTCATGGCATAGAAGTACACCCATTCTTTCTAAAAAATCTTGGGATACATAACTTTTGAACAAACTTGCATCTTGAGACATTTCTTTCACTTAAAAACATTTGACTTCCCAAATTTCGATGCCAATGGATGCTTGACGATGCAATGACATGATAACGTGCATGCTTGGACATTCTTCTTAATAACATATACTTTCATCAAATAAACGAATTTCATCAAAGCAAGTTGGAAGACAGTCATTTACACATTTCACATTTACATTCAACTTTAATAAAAATAGGGGGAAGTTTACTTACCTGACGTCCTTAGGATTTACCGTCTTAAATTGCTAGTGGAAGTACTTGTTTGCACGTAACGTCAATGTGCCCACAATCCTGGTTATCTCCATTCATTCACAGAATATAACTCTTAATCCAAAACATTAACTATTCTTTTAATACTAAACAACACTATTAACCGAGGTTAAAACTTCTATGTGACTCACAATTTGATTCAAACATGTCTAAACACATATAATATCATATTCGAAGTAATATATTAAATTCAAGGACAAATTTGAAATCTTACTTATCAATTTTTACAAGTCAAAACTAAGCACTACTTATTGCAAAAATGTTTTTAAACTACAAATTAATAACTTTGAACATAAATTCAATTTAAACTAACTTGTTCCTTAAATGTTAAAGTTTACTCTTTTATACTATTATCTCAAAATTTCAAAATCACACATGTTGTTTCATATACATATACATGATCATATATACATAAATTCAAACCTCAAATTTAATATTATAGCACATCAATTAATCAAAATTTCATGAGTCCAAAATCTGAAAATTTTATTTTCATAGACAAAAATCTGAATATATACATACGCTCACATGAAAATCCAAAATTTACATATTTACATACACCTATACATACATAATAATATACACATTCATATACATCAATACTCACACACATAAACATCATTAAATCCTTAATTTATGGTATAATTTGAAATCAAACAAAAAACCAAAATCTGAAAATGTGAGAAAAATACATATATACTTACATTAAATCCATATATACATCAACATATACATACAATTCAACATATGAATTTCTGTATGTGTGTGAGCGGGTGTGTGTGTGTGTAAACCCGTGTGCGCGGGTGTGTGAGTGACCGAGGTAAGGGGCTGGGCTTACCGTGATGGAGGTGCACAGTGGTGGTGGTGATGGTGGTCGGCGTCGTCGTCGTCGTCGTTGACAAGAGGGAGGTCGCGAGTGAGGTTGCGGGAAGAGGTCGCGAGAGAGAGAGAGAGAGAGAGAGAGAGAGAGAGAGAGAGAGAGAGAGAGAGAGAGAGAGAGAGAGAGAGAGAGAGAGAGAGAGAGAGAGAGAGAGAGAGTTGCGTGAGAGTGAGAGGGGGCGTGGGTGAGGGACGGGTTTGTGGGTTATTAGGTTAGGTTTAGTAAAAATTTTGGATAATTTACAAATCAAACCCCAAACTCTCTTAATTTAGCAATTTAAGTCCCCAACCCTCAATTAAATTCAAAGTGTCACTAAACTCGACAATTTCAATTTATGCAATTTAGGCAAATTATTACTCAATAAAAATAGAATTTGGCAAGTAACACATAAAATAAATTATTAGGCATAGAATTGTACGCAAACAATTTATAAACATTTTAATTGGCACATTGATCGATACATCGTCCAAGTCCTTCCACTGCAAAATAATTCAACTTATTATCAATAATAATTTCCAAATAAATAATTCATCATAGTATCATCATAGAAATTGGGTGATATTCAAGAAAGCATGTAAAACGAAAAGTGGTATTACAATTCCTTACCCCCTAAAAATAAATTTCGTCCTCGAAATTAAAACTTACCAAAAAAATGTGGATACATGGCACGCATTTCATCTTTGCGTTCCCAAGTAGTCTCTTCTACTACATGATTCCTCCAAAGAACCTTAACTAACGAAATCTTCTTTCTTCTAAGTTCCTTATTTACTTTCATTAGGATTTTCACAAATGACTCCTCATAAGTCAGATCCTCACAAATATCTAATGACTCATAACTGAGACTATGGGAGGAATCCGAAATATATTTCCTCAACATTGATACATGAAAAATATTGTGCACACCAGATAGCGCTAGTGACAATGCAACCCGGTAAGCTAGGTCACCCAACCCTTTTCAATTTTTTCAAAGGAACCAACAAATCGCGGACTTAACTTTCCTTTCTTCCCGAACCTCATAACTCCTTTCATAGGAGCTACCTTCAAAATGATCATATCTCCCGCAGCGAATTCCAGAGGTTTTCTTCTTTTGTCCGCATAGCTTTTCTGTCTACTCTGTGCAATTTTCATTTGTTGACGAATCTTTTCAGCAACTACTGCTGTCTATTGTACTATTTCTAGACCCAACAGTTTTCTTTCTCCTAACTCATTCTCGTGAACTGAAAATCTACACTTCCTATCGTATAGTACTCAATACGGATCAAAGTTTGATAGTTATTTTTGTAGGAGACCATCAACCGACATTATCCCACTTATGAATCCATTCACTAACTTTCTATTTTCAGCCTTTCATAGGATCTATTCTAACGTCTAAATCTTAATATATATATATATATATATATATATATATATTGATTGATCACATTCTTAAAACTAAAATCAAGAAGATTGACCAAAAATAAGACTTTATAATCCAGAATTAGTGAAACTTGACGTCCATACCAAAATATACAGTAGAAATACTAAAATTTTGACAGAATCTTTCTGGAAAGATTTACAAACAAAATCCTTTCTAAACATGCTGACATTTCTTTTACAATTGGAGGATCAAACTTAAATCCTATAACTCATACTTATATATTGTAATCAAGTATTCAGTATCATACACTGAGCTTAAAACTAAAGCTAAGGTACTAATTTAAGAATCCATGCTTTCAAAATCATCATAACAACAATATTCTAACCAAGTATTTTATAAATAAATCATTGACCTATCACCAATGAATAAGACTTTTGTGATTCATATAGGATTCCTCATCAAGTTTACTTAACCCAAAGATACAACTCCATAATAAGTAAAAGTTACACTAATGATCATCCTAGATTTAAACAATCCAAATTTATGTATATTCCATAGAGATCTCAAAATAGATAATATGCTCTACTCACATCTAATGCACAACCAACAATGAGTAACCACAACTATATCACCAAAATTTTAAATAAATTCATCTATCTTGTCATAAACAAATGAAGTCTCCCGACCATAGGTCATATTTAGCAATAAACAAACCATTGATCAAGATAAGATTAATTAGTTCAAACATGTCATCACACTATTCTTCCATAGGACAATCATAACATTCATTAACTATTTATTCACCATAACTTGTGATAATCACGTGACATGCCACTTATCACCATACCATATGACCTCAACATTTAATCATATCAATCTCCTTAAGATCACAGTATAATAACCATCATATATATCACATGAACATTTCTACATCAATAATCAGTAAATCACTAAAATCTTATATATATACCAATCTCTCAAGCTCAATAAATCTTAAACTTTACAATTCTTTACTCCCTCAGTTGCCTAGAAGTGTAGGCCATCACCTTGTCATATTGCATAAGAACACAACCGAGCCCTTTTAATGAAGCATCACTGTATATGAACAACCATTCATTTCCTTGTAGAATAGTTAAAATGGGCACAGTTGTTAACCGTGTTTCACAATCCGAACTCCACTGAAATTTCGTATCATTTCTAGTCAACTTAGTCAACGATGAGGCAATCTTGGAAAATTCCTCGACAAATCTCTGGTAGTAATCAGCTAATCCGAGAAAACTACGAACTTCTTGAACATTATATGGCATCGTCAAACTTCCTCAATCTTACTCGGATCAACATTAATACCTTTCCTTGATACAACATGTTGGGGAATGACACCCTATCCAGCCAGAACACACACTTCTTAAACTTAGTAAAAATTTCTCTTCTCTAAGTTTCTAAAGCACGATCTCAAATGTCTTGTTTTTTCTCAGACCTCGAATAGATCAATATGTCATCAATGAAAACTATAACAACTTAGTCCAAATATTCTTTAAAGACCCAATGCATTAAGTCCATAAATGTTGCAAGGGTATTTGTTAACAACACCACTAAGAACTCATAATGCCCATATCTAGTATAGAAAGATGTCCTTGAAATGTCCTCTTCCTTGGTCCTCAATTGATGGTAACCAGATCGCAGATCAATCTTAGAAAACTACCCTGAAGCTGATCAAACAGGTCGTCAATTCTTGGCAATTGATATTTATTCTTAATTTTAATTGTCACCATATTCAATTCTCTGTAGTCTATGCAAAGTCTCATAGAATCGTCTTTCTTCTTTACGAATAACATAGGAGCACCCCATGTCGAGAAACTGGATCGAACAAAGTCCTTATCCATGACATCTTATATTTTCTCCTTAAGTTCACAAGAACCATCTGATATGGTCCCTTAGACATTGGGGTTGTTCCAGATATCGAGTTTGTTCCATATACCAACTCAACGACAAATTCAACTCCATTTCGAGAGGTAAATCAATAAGGTCTTCTGGGAACACATCTTGATATTATCGAACGATCGTAAATAGTTCGAGAGAGAGGTTTGTCTTATTCACTTCAACTTCATTCATCCAAGTAGGCTTTACAACTCTTATTCATCAATTGACAAGCATTGATCACCTACACCATCGAAATAGAAAGGTTCACCTCAACCCCAACAAATGAAAGGGGTTTTGTTTGGAGGTTCAAACACCACCTTATTGTGACTGGCGATTGAAGCATTATATCATAATAACAATTCCATTCCTTGTTTGACATCAAGATCGTGGATATCCGGTGTTATGAGATCTATCATCTACTCCTTCCCATTTACCACGATCGGGAAATCATTTAACGCATATCTTGAGTTCAAAAGTTCTCCAAAATGTGTTAGCAAGCAAAACTCGATCTCCAGTTACCGAGATGGGTAAATCAATCTTCCTATGATTGTGGGACTATCAAATGAGTGGTTAGTCCTGAGATCAAACATGATAAGTGCTTAATACTAAGTTTGATGACTTCTCAATTGCCGACTTGGATATAATATACATTCGTGCCGATGTAGTCTCCATGACTCAAAGCACTATTAGCATTCACTTCATATCTTTCACATAAGGAACTTATAAACATTACCCAATTTTATAATAATCATTAATATCTCATTTTCTCATTTACATAATCAAGGTATACAGGCATATTCATTAACAACATCCTTAACCTCTAACTTTACAACATAACATATTAACATGCAAAAATTTACAATACTGAAAATATTACCACACATTTACTAACTTGAACAGAAATTTAACTTACCAGATGATCGAGGGAGAAGCACTTGAGGCGTGACTTAGTACCCGAACCATTTTCAAATAAATTTTAAAAGTCTACAGAATCGCTTTTAAAACTCTTAGCTCTGATACCAAAAATGTAACACCCCAAGTTTAAAATCTAAAGCCTAGGCGTGTTAACTTCCATTCACATTATATGCAGAAATAATCGTTAAAACATTTAAACTTTTCGTTTTCTATTATAAAATTTTACAAAAATTTCGGTAGAGTCTCCTCTATAACTTGGACATAGCCAACTTGTAGAGGGACATCAAAACCATTTTAAAGTATACATCTCAACTCATTCAATCCCAAACATCATCCAAATCATTACAATAAGTCTCAAACTCCTCAACAATATAATTCCAAGTAAATAAACTTTAGCAAATGAAATAAGAGGTTATTTAACCTCTAATACTACCCATACTTATTCAAAGCAAATTTCAACCAAACAATTAACAATAATAAATGAATTAAGGAATAATAAATGAGAAAATTAAATGAATTCTAATTTAACTTTATTTTCAAAGATTTAGGATAGGTATAGCCTGAGTCTGTCACCAAGTGCTCTTCTCGGATTACCTAACTTTCATCACCTGAAATGTTGGGGAGGGATTGAGGTGAGCTAAAGCTCATTAAGTAAACTTTATGCATGTAATGCATGCTTATGACATGAAATGCTTTAAACTTTGAAATATGTATCCTCATTCACTTTAACCTTTCAAAACTTTCAAACTTTTCAAGCTTTCACTTAACATTTCAAAACTTTCACTTCATTTCCATCGTGAACTCACTTGGTGTATCTTCTAGCCAATTAGAATGCAGTGCACACTTTTCTTTATTTGGAACCAGGCTATCACTTTTCAACCGCATAGTGGTTTAAAATTTTCCACCGCCAATCGGTTTAGCAATCGTCACCGTAAATCAGTTTAATATTTGCCACCGCCAATCGGTTTAGAAATCATCACCGCAAAGCGGTTTAATATTTGCCACCGCCATCCGGTTTAGTAATCATCACCGCAAATCGGTTTAATATTTTCCACCGCCATCCGATTTAACAATCGTCACCGCAAAGCGGTTTAATATTTGCCACCGCCAAGCGGTTTAGCAATCGTCACCGCAAAGCAGTTTAATATTCACCACTGCAACAGCGGTTTAATTAGGGTCCAAGCGCCCCATTTCCCACTTACACCTTTCATGGCATAGAAGTACACCCATTCTTTCTAAAAAATCTTGGGATACATAACTTTTGAACAAACTTGCATCTTGAGACATTTCTTTCACTTAAAAACATTTGACTTCCCAAATTTCGATGTCAATGCATGTTTGATGATGCAATGACATGATAACGTGCATGCTCGAACATTCTTCTTAATAACATATACTTTCATCAAATAAACGAATTTCATCAAAGCAAGTTGGAAGACAGTCATTTACACATTTCACATTTGCATTCAACTTTAATAAAAATAGGGGGAAGTTTACTTACCTGACGTCCTTAGGATTTACCGTCTTAAATTGCTAGTGGAAGTACTTGTTTGCACGTAACGTCAATGTGCCCACAATCCTAGTTATGTCCATTCATTCACAGAATATAACTCTTAATCCAAAACATTAACTATTCTTTTAATACTAAACAACACTATTAACCGAGGTTAAAACTTCTATGTGACTCACAATTTGATTCAAACATGTCTAAACACATATAATATCATATTCGAAGTAATATATTAAATTCAAGGACAAATTTGAAATCTTACTTATCAATTTTTACAAGTCAAAACTAAGCACTACTTATTCCAAAAATGTTCTTAAACTACAAATTAATAACTTTGAACATAAATTCAATTTAAACTAACTTGTTCCTTAAATGTTAAGGTTTACTCTTTTTATACTATTATCTCAAAATCTCAAAATCACACATGTTGTTTAAGTATTCATATACATATACATGATCATATATACATACATTCAAACCTCAAATTTAATATTATAGCACATCAATTTATCAAAATTTCATGAGTCCCAAATCTGAAAATTTTATTTTCATAGACAAAAATCTGAATATATACATATGCCCACATAAAAATCCAAAATTTACATATTTACATACACCTATACATACATAATAATACACACATTCATATACATCAATACTCGCACACATAAACATCATTAAATCCTTAATTTATGATATAATTCGAAATCAAACAAAAAACCAAAATCTGAAAAATGTGAGAAAAATACATATATACTTACATTAAATCCATATATACATCAACATATACATACAATTCAACATATGAATTTGTGTATGTGTGTGTAAACCCGTGTGCGCGGGCGTGTGAGTGACCGAGGTAAGGGCGCTGGGCTTACCGTGATGGAGGTGCACGGTGGTGGTGGTGGTCAGCGTCATCGTTGACGAGAGGGAGGTCGTGAGTGAGGTTGCGGGAAGAGAGAACCGAGAGAGAGCGCGAGGTCGTGAGGGAGGCCGAGACAGAGAGTTGTGTGAGAGTGAGAGGGGGCGTGGGTGAGGGACGGGTTTGTGGGTTATTAGGTTAGGTTTAGTATAAATTTTTGATAATTTACAAACCAAACCCCAAACTCTCTTAATTTGGCAATTTAAGTCCCCAACCCTCAATTAAATTCAAAGTGTCACTAAACTCGACAATTTCAATTTATGCAATTTAGGAAAATTATTACTCAATAAAAATTGAATTTGGCAAGTAACACATAAAATAAATTATTAGGCATAGAATTGTACGCAAACATTTATAAACATTTTAATTGGCACATTGATCGATACAGCGTCCAAGTCCTTCCACTGTAAAATAATTCAACTTATTATCAATAATAATTGTCAAATAAATAATTCATCATAGTATCATCATAGAAATTGGATGATATTCAAGAAAGCACGTAAAACAAAAAGTTGTATTACAGGTTCACATCGGGATAATTCTTAGGAACTTATAGTATGTACCATTGTTGATTGACTCGTCGGTTTGTGAGGACTTTGGTTAAGATTGGATGAAGTTGAGGATTGATAGTGGGCAGTTAGGAGCAAAAATTGGATAGTAGGGGTGATGTTTGAAGCACATTTTCAGATTTTGTTCAAAATTGTGCAAAATCTCATTTGCTTTAAATAATATATAGAATATAGATATAGATTGGACAAAAAGATAATGGTCACCTACATGACTAATGAGCAGCACCACTCAAATTTATAGAATTCGGGGACTGTGACATTACTTACAGCACCAGAGGAATGACTCAAAAATTTCGTATTGAGAGTGAGCTACTTGCGACTATCTATTTGTTTGTACCAATTCAACCTATTTTAGATACCTTGACCATCTGCAAATGGTGTTCCCTTCTTCCAGTGAAAGCACTGATATGTAACATGAATCCAGATCAAAAAACTCACCACAGTTACTGATAATATAAGCACTTTTGTACATCTGCTTATAAATTACTTTAGTTCCTGTAAGTGATTAAAAAAAAGTCTTGCTATTTGATTTCCACAACTAAATAAAACAATAAATTAAAAACATGCACCTTTGTCCGTATAAATATGACAAAGACCACATCACAATTTATTTAAATTCCTAGGAAAACTTCTTATCAAAGTTGGGTTATGATGAAACAATTATCACTCTAATTCCACCTGTAAGCAAAGTGCTATAAGGAATTGTGATATTCAAGATGTAGCGACCAGAAATTTTCATTGCTTTTAAATAAAATGTTTTAAAACTTTAAATGCGCGTCGCTACGATTTTTCCAATTTAATTTAAAGGAGTGTTCGTCTAGCCAAATTATGAATGAAATTAAATTTATTTTCATCGTAATTAAATTTCCGAATTTTATTTTAAAAAATATTCCAATGTCACCATTTTAAATCTTAATTCAATCTTAATGATTTTTAAAGTCCAAGATCAAAATTTTATTTCTTATTATCAATCAATCGATTCAATCTATAAATTATAGGTCCATCATTCCATCCCTCCTTTCCATAATGACAATGGTTATTTTACTGCAAGTTCCTGCAATCCATCCTCAATCAGCAGATCCCCTCAAATCATAAACCTAACATAATTTGCCACACATTCCATAAACCACAAACGTTGCCCTAAACTACCAAAAATAAGTCAGCAGCCTATGTTTCTTAACACAATCCCTCACACAGCCGAGGAATCACGCAAAGCATCAACTTCCGAGTAAGCTCTCGAGCGTCACAATAGCTACACACGAATTCCCGCAGTTCCAAACCAACCACCGAACCGCCGTCGTTCAAACCAACACCCCTACCACCACTGCACGAAATCAACAATGGCTGGAAATCTGCACAACACCACCAATTCAATTTCAGGCTGCCACCAATTTCCCAAAAGCACCATTTCAAATCCGCAATCAGTCGAACCAGAACCTGCAGAACCTCAAACACCATTGAACGGCTGCACCGCCACTGCCCTCCTATATTCACATCATCAACCCCCAATCAACCTGCAGTCCCAACAATCATTTCCGCGGCCAACCACCAAGAAATCACCACCCCAAACCACTACATCGAAATTCACTGCACTCAAACCTCCTCTATCCCCCCACTCGCACGACGGCATCACCGTGCCCAACCTCAAATCCAAGCCAAATCCCCAAAATCAAACCCAAAACCGAATTTTAAACAGTACCCATAACGTACCTCGACCCTCACCGGAGTTTCTTCGCTGGAAATCACCAAAAGAGTCAAACCACCAAGCCTCGGTTTGGTCTCATTTTCACACCAAAATCCATCCTTACCATACACAAGAGCCACCACCCTAAGGTGGCGCTAGCGCCGGCGGGATGGCAGCGGAGAAGGGGCGGAGCCCCTCCTTTCCCCATCGTCCCTCGCGGCTCTCTACTCTTTGTCTCTAAGTTCTGATTTTAAGAAAGAGAGAAGATGAGGATTTTTAATTATATTAAGTTTTCAAAATTGCCCATTGCAGCCCCCAAGTTTCAATATATAATTATTTCAACCCTTTGTAATTCAAAATATTTTATTCAGTTTCAGTATGTAACAATTGGTCCCTGCAGTTCTTAACTATTTCAATCAGTCCTACTATTTTCGAAAAAGTCTACTTCAGTCCCTAAATTTTAAATTCAATTCTCTTAAAATTTCATTAGATCCTTATATCTTATTTTATTTTAGTTACTTTAAATTCAAGTTCGAAAATACTAATTTAATTAATCTTTCTTGGCTAGACGAATCATTTGGAGAATTAAGAGATTGACGTACTTCCCGCTCCGATTTTGAGAACTCGTTAAGTTTGAGGTAGACTTGCTCCCACTAATTGATTTAGATTATAATTGCACGTGATTATGTGGATTTGTATGATCTTGTATGCTTAATTGCATGAGAAAAGAAAAGAATATCTCGTATGAGATAAATTTGAGAATTTATGTTATGCACGTCATAACTTATCTGCTAGCATGATGACAAGAAAAGAATGTGTTCATTTGCACTCATTTTATGATGCTTATGGATAAGAAAAGAGCGTCACTACATTATTCGCATGATTACTTGTCCAATTATCTTATAGATTAATTATTGGAGTTGAGTCTACTGAGTATTTCATTTTGAAATGTTCACCCCGTTATTTTAACAAATTTGCAGATTTCGGTGACGGAGGCGAGTGATGGGCAATGACGAAGAATATAATTTGGATATTATGTTTGAAAGTCGTGGATTTCGAAATAAACATTTCATCTTATCAAAAATTTTCATTTTTAATAAGTTTGTAAGAATTACTTTATTTAATCTGAATTATCGCTAAACTTATATCCAATAAATGTGATATTTAATATTTAATTCATTTTTCGCAATAAATTTTATTTGAAGTTTTAGAAAGTGACGTTCCCGCGTTTCTCGAAACTCGGGACGTTACACAAGAAGTTCATATCCCTTCCTCAATCGATTTATCCCCTGATCTTCTGCCATCATATAATTCCACCAAATACATCCATGGGGTAAAAAACTCTACATTCCACAATTAAGCATATGATA
The DNA here is from genome assembly GCA_963555705.1 of Ligustrum vulgare. Taxonomy (NCBI): domain Eukaryota; kingdom Viridiplantae; phylum Streptophyta; class Magnoliopsida; order Lamiales; family Oleaceae; genus Ligustrum; species Ligustrum vulgare. Next base: position 34,446,681 of record OY743190.1, on the reverse strand, counting down.
TGATGTACATTCGCAAAAATCAAGCCATAAAATGCATGAGAACCATAATATATTTATATTCAACTCCGTAAAAAGGCTATGTCAAGAACATTTATTAATATGATAATTAATTTTCCTACTTAATTCTCAATTCATAAAGCATTCTCTCCTGAGAATTTGCATAGTTAATCTTGGGTAATTAGCGCAAAACGTCCCTACCTTTGGACTCTCTTGCGAAATTCATCCATACCTTTAATTTCTTGGCAATTTCATCCTCACCTTGGCCTTTTTTGGAAATACACGTCTCTACCGTTAAAAATTCTGTTAATTGACAAACAAATCATCAATTGACAATTTTGATGAAGGGTAAAAGAGTCTTTTTACATTATTTAATTTAGGAAAATTGGTGCAAAACGTGCCTACCTTTAGACTCTCCTGTAGAATTTATCCCTACCTTTGATTTCTTGACAATTTTATCCTCACATTCACCTTTTTTTTTTTTGGAAATACACGTCCTTACCATTAAAAATCCCTTTAATTGACCAACAAATCATCCATTGACCATTTTAATGAAGGGCAAAAGATTCTTTTTAAAACTTTATAACAAAATAAAAAATAAAATAAAAGGGTGAAATAGCCTCCCCCAATGAAAACTCTGCGCCGGGGATGTCGAAGAAGATGCCTGGAACTCTGGACCTTCAAGGGTTTTCGCGATGAAAGAGATTGGGGTGGAGGATTTGACAGAGTTTTTCAAGAAAGCATTCAAGCCTATAGTAATTTCAAGTTAGGGTTTTAAGCAATCATTCAAGAATAGTACTTTCGATTTTGTATTTTCCGGTAGTGGTACGATTGAGAAGTCTGGGAAGTTGACAAAATTTGCAATGGAAATTTCACATACCCTAAAATCCGAAGGGTTTCTAGTGGTCCATACCGGCATGAAAGATGAGTACAGTCTCAATTCAGTTCTTGAATTGTTTCACTTTTCTAAATTGGTAAAAACTAGGAACATAGATGTGATTCATTCCAAAATGCCATTTATTCGTGAAGTTGTCATGGAAAAAGTGAGTGGATGTGGAGATATCTCACAAAGTATTAACTATGTGATTGAAAATCTCAGTGTTGATTTGGTGGCCAATTACTCAGTTCCGCGAGAATTGATCCATAAAGTAGAGCCTCTAATAGAGAAAGAACCAAAGAATTAAATAATGTAAATAGATTCTTTTACCCTTCATCAAAATGGTCAATGGATGATTTGTTGGTCAATTAACGGGATTTTTAATGGTAGGGACGTGTATTTCCAAAAAAGGTGAAGGTGAAGATGAAATTGCCAAGAAATCAAAGTTATGGATGAATTCTGCAAGAGAGTCCAAAGCTAAAGATGTTTTACGCCAATTATCCTAAATTAAATAATGTAAAAAGACTCTTTTGCCCTTCATCAAAATGGTCAATTGATGATTTGTTGGTCAATTAACAAAATTTTTAACGGTAGGGACGTGTATTTCCAAAAAAAGTCAAGGTGGGGATGAAATTTCTAATAAATCAAAGGTGAGGATAAATTTCACAAGAGAGTCCAAAGGTAGAGACATTTTGCCCCAATTACCCTTTAATCTTATTACCGGATTCAAAATTCTTGATACAAAGCATCAGCAATATTTCAAAACATTAATAAAATAAATCTCCACATCACAGATGACACAATTTGTTCTCATTTCATATAAACAAACAAATACACGTAAGTACCAATAATAGCCAATAAACAAAAATGGGAAAAAGTGTACAACGGAATGGAAGAGGTGGACGATGGTACAGGTCATGCCGGGAGAGCAACCGAAAATAGAGAGCCCTGTTGGGATATTTGACCCAAATTAAGAATCGAAATATCTTGGACAATTGATTTCCATATTAAAGTGGTTAACTTGGAGACCAAGTTAAAGGTGAAAAGGAAAATAAAAGACTTTATTTTGGTATTCTACTTCAATAAGGAAATTTACTTGGACACAAATTCTACATATTCTAGGTATTGTTTTTCACCTATAAATATGTGTGTTAGTGAGCCATAATATTGTGAATCTTATGTGAGACTAATTAGAGAGAATTGGCGAGCTTTATCTTTGTTGTTTCTTGTAAACTCTTTGTGGGATAATTTAAAGGGTAGAAACTTGGGTTAGATAGAAGTTCATTATTAGTATTTTCTCTGTAGTTTATGAGATTGGGTTGGTGAGTGAAAGTCTATATAATTGTAACAATTTATTATATAGTGAAAAGTTTTGGCGATCCGGAAATTTTGCGTTGTTGTTATTATTTCTTGTTACTCAATTATTTCTTGAACATCAAAAGATCATGTGAGTTAAAGAAGGGGAATCAACGTATAATTCCCAACAAGTAGTATCAGAGCGTCAGGTGGTTCGAAGATTTTATTGGAGCAAAAGAAAATATGTTTGTCAAGTATGACGTGGAGAAATTTGATGGAAGAATTAATTTTTGCTTGTGGCAAGTACAAGTCAATGATATTTTAATTCAGGCGGGTCTGCACAAAGCTTTGAAAGGAAAACCAACCGAGAGTTCTGACAAAGGAAAAGAAAAAGAAATTGAATCCAACAAGATTGATGAAGATTGGGAAGATTTGGATTTGAGAGCTGCTAGTACAATACAACTTTGTTTGGCCAAGAATGTTCTTGCAAATATTCATGGGATATCTGCTGCTAAGGAACTTTGGGAAAAACTGGAAGAGTTGTATCAGACGAAAAACTTGTCAAATCGCTTGTATCTGAAGGAACAGTTTCATTCGTTGAGAATGAGCGCAGGTACAAAAATCTCCGACCATCTTAGCGTTCTTAACGGGATTGTTTCTGAACTGGAATCCATTGGAGTCAAATTTGAAGATGAGGATAAAGCGTTGAGGCTCATCTGGTATCTTCCATCCACGTTTGAGCACATCAAGTCGATTTTGATGTACGGGAAGGAAACAGTGGACTTTGCAGAAGTTACAAGTAAGTTGATCTCTGAAGAACGGAGATTGGGTGGAGGTGATAATTCATCTGGAAATAATTTGCTTGTTACTGAAAAGTGGAAGAGGGGTAACTCCATGAAGAAGAAAGTTGTATGTTGGAACTGTGGACAATCTGGTCACGTAAGAAGAAATTGTCCAAAATGTGGAGCAGACTCGGCTGACTGCTCAAAGGTGGACAATGCGACTCTCCTGGTGGAGGGCGGTGATGATGTACTCTGAGTAGGATGTGACATCCTCATGGCATGATGCCAGTTGCCTGATAGATGATGTGTTCTTACTGGCGGGTGCATGTGTTCGCACACAGCATTGGTTTGACTTGGATGCAAGGTGTGTGGTTGAATTGATGTCGATAGCTGATGAGCTTCCATGGAAAATCAAACAATAGGAGTTGCACCATGATTTTTCAGCAATTTTTTTTCGACATGAGCCGGTGAAAAGCTCGGAGTTCGTTGATAATTCTGAGTGATTATACTCATATGGTGGAGTATGGGATCGTCAAAGTGGAAAAAACTTGCATGTTTACCCAATGATTAATTTTTGAATATTTTGGCTCGGATGAATTTGTGTCAAGGTGGAGATTGTTGGGATATTTGACCCAAATTAAGAATCGAAATATCTTGGACAATTGATTTCCATATTAAAGTGGTTAACTTGAAGACCAAGTTAAAGGTGAAAAGGAAAATAAAAGACTTTATTTTGGTATTCTACTTCAATAAGGAAACTTACTTGGACACGAATTCTACATATTCTAGGTATTGTTTTTTACCTATAAATATGTGTGTTAGTGAACCATAATATTGTGAATCTTATGTGAGACTAATTAGAGAGAATTGGAGAGCTTTATCTTTGTAGTTTCTTGTGAACTCTTTGTGGGATAATTTAAAGGGTAGAAACTTGGGTTAGATAGAAGTTCATTATTAGTATTTTCTCTGTAGTCTATGAGATTGGGTTGGTGAGTGAAAGTCTATATAATTGTAACAATTTATTATATAGTGAAAAGCTTTGACGATCCGAAAATTTTTCGTTGTTGTTATTATTTCTTGTTACTCAATTATTTCTTGAACATCAAAAGATCCTGTGAGTTAAAGAAGGGGAATCAACGTGTAATTCCCAACAAGCCCCACCATCCACGAGAAGATCAAGATTAGAATATAGATCATCCATAGGCCATGCAACCGGGGTACGTGAACCATTCCATGTTACGATTCAGATCTGTCGTCGGCGCCGCACGTACATACAAATTTGCCATTTTGAAATGTAATTTTCCAATCAGATTCACGTTTTATTCCAATTAAGTGGACAACAGAGGTACGGTTTAGGATGTATGTGAGAGAAGAAGGGGAAAACTAATTTTAAACCAACTAGTTTAAATTATAATAATAATTATGTTATCAAATGTATTAAAAAAAGAACATAATAAACCAAAATAAATAAACCAAAAGACATAGAAAAAAAATAAGGAAAAGAAAGAGAGAAAAAGAAACCAATCCAAAATTTTGAAACCAAACCGACCCATCCATATGCCAAAAAATAGTAGACCACAACTAATGAAAGTGAAAGGGACAATCCTGTCATCGGCATGTCATTTTAGCTAGAATATTAACCCATGGACTAAAACACCAAAATCACCAATTTGATCCAAAAATTGTCTCTAACCCAACACCAAATCTGTGGAGCATTTTGGTGTATTGCAATGTGACACACCAAGTTGAAATGGTCTATTACATTATTTACAAAAATGTCATCAAGTTATTACAATATTGTCATTACATTATTTACAAAATTGACATTTAACTTTATATGTTTTTTTTTTCTTTTGCCAAAAAATAAGAGAAGTGATTTTGAAACTATTTTTTGGTCTATAAATTTAAGCCTCTTCCACGTTGACATATCTCCTATTGTGTTAATTATGCATTAAAAATAACGAAATTAATACCAATAAAGAACCGAATACAAATAATAAAATAACGAAATTTAGATTTAGTGTAATATTTGGTACATGTGGTTGGAGATGGGTTCAAAAAATGGTGTGAGTTTTGCACCATTTTAGTGCAAATGATGCACCAAATTGGTGTTTATGGTTGGAGATGGTCTAAGGGCATGACTGTAGGACATGTAAATATCCAAGAAAAAAAAACCCAGCAATTAGGTATAAACATAGAACAAACACGCAAGTTGGAACACTTTTTTTGGTTCACAACAGTGTTCACTAGTACAGAAATGACCAAAAAAATGGGGAATATACGTCGATTTTACTAAAAATCGACGCTTATAAAAAGGACGATGGTATTTTTATAAATACAATCAAAAAACACACGTCGGTTGTAATAACACAACCGATGCGTAAAGATGAAAGTTACGTTTTAAGAACCGACGCATAAAACTTAGGATTATGCGTTGGTTATTCATAAACCGACGCATATTCCTAAGTTTCACGCATCGGTTCGCGTTATTTTATCAAATAATGTGCGCATTTCTCTCATTTTCACTTCTCCCGCTTCTCTCTTTCGACTATACATACACTCACCATGTCGTCACTGCCTCCACAGCCAACATTCCATCTGCTCCACCACCACCATTCTTCCGCCTCCACCACCATCATACTCCTCTCCTCTCTCTTTATCTCTTCCTTTAACAAAAAACACAAAATCTCAAATGAATTATATATATATATAATTGATTTATTTTGTTAGTTTATGATTGAATTTATGATTTTATATGCTAATTGATTTAAATGAATTTTTTATTAGCTTAGTTTGGATGTTAATTTTATATTGTTGATTTTGAGTTAGTAGATGAATATATTGTAATATTCGAATGACTTGAGTTCTATTGAAATTATGGGATGTTAAGTTATGGAATCTTAGTTTGAGATTTTCGGAGTTGGGAATTGATTTTGGAGTAGTTGATGATGTTGAAATTTAACTGAAAATGTGTTTGAGTTTTGAATATGTCGAGGTTGAACATTTTGGTTTTATTGTGGCATTTTGATTCCTCTTACAGGTGATTGCAGGTCATGACCTGCAGTGACCTAGGTCATTGCATGCAACTTTCAGGTTATTGCAGGTCAGGACCTGCAGCGACCTGGGACATTGTAGGACACATTCAGATAATTGCAGGCCATGACCTGCAGTGGCCACGTTAAAGCGGAATGAATGAAAGAATTGTGGTGCTTCCACACCAAAAAAAAAAAAAAAACCACTTTCGGAGTCAGTTGTGAAGTTACAACCGACGCCAGAAGTCGACACCTAAAGTCGAGCTTTAGGCGTCGGTTTAGAACCGACACGTATAGTCAAGAATTTACGCGTCTGCGCCATATACATCGCCTTTACAACCGACGCGTTGTCTTTTACAACCGACGCAAATGAGGCACCATTCGGAATCTTTTTTTGCAAAATAAATGGAATGTTTGTTGTCAAATCAAAGAATTTAAATTATTTGTTGATTTATTTGTATTTTTGAGGTAAGATGTGGGGTTAAAAATTAGAGAGAGGAAATGTGAATGGTTAAAAAATGGTATGAGAAATTGTGTAAACTAAATCAAAATAATCATTACAAATTAAAATGTAGCTGAATGGTGCTTGAGTCTTTCTGTACTAGTGGTTTATATTATAAAAAAAAAATGTAAAAAGCTACTGGAAATGTCATTGGATTCTTTTAATAGTATTTTGACATTTCACGTGAGTTGGGCCAAGTGCATCGAAAATACCCTCAAAAGTTTTGTGAAATATGAACATGTAATAAAATGTTTGACTTTTCAAAGGGTAGAAATGACATTAAGACCACAAATGGCATCTGGAAATGAAATAATGTCACATCTAATCAGTACAGTTGTAGACATTTTTTAATAATAAAATGATTGTTGTGAACAAAAAAATTGAAAAAAGTTCTGAAGACTTGAGGGCCAAACAGACGCTTAATATTTATACATCACTGCTGCAAAAAACAACGAACCTCAATTGCTTTCTCGTAAGAACTCGTATCCTCAAATTCCACAATACCAAAACAAAATGCCTATAGCTGCAGCAAAAATATTTAGAACTGGTTTATTGTTTAATTTTCCGCTATTTGTTGGATGAATTTGTGAATAGTGACGCCAAAACAAGTAGAAAGATAGTTTGTAAATTCGTACCAAAAATTGAACAGTGTAACAGCAAGGAAAATACAAACAAGAAGAAGAAGAAGAAAAGTAGTGACAAAGTCGAGGTAAGAGTTGGACTCTTTGTCCTTAAGTCGAATTTGCCCCGCAACGGTGCCTACGGATTCCGGAAATCGACTCCCAAGATACAACGGCTACACTTGTGTTTGTAGCACTCCAAAACACAAATACAACGAACCAAATTTTGGCTTATGTACTCCAAGGATGAAATGAAGGAAAATCAAAACAAATGCAATGATTTTGTTTTTGGAGAGAAGAGATGATAATATATGTTTTGCATATCAAATTGTGAGGAATAGGATGCCCAAAGGGTCCTATTTATAGACCATGAAAGGGTGTTGACGAAATGGTTGAAGCCAAACTATGCACCATTTCCAAACCATGCACTTTTATGAAAATGTGTTTATTCACCGGACAGCCGTACGGCCGAATGATTATAGTCCGTGCAGTCGCACGGTTTTACTCAAAAATCGGAATTGAATTTGACATGTGATCGCACGGTTTCCCAACCATGCAGTCGCACAGTCAAATATTTTGACCCGATTTCGTCCTTTTTCGTAATTTCTCATTCATCCGATATTGGTTTTCGAAGTGCCAAATATACCCTTTAATACATGCAGAGAAATCAAAATTCTCTTTCAGGGGCATTGCCCCCTCACTGATGCAAACCCCTTTGGTGATTAAACCAAAAATTCCTACAACAAAATTGTATCAACCCAAGAAAGCTAAAATAGGTAATAAATGAGGAATCTTGACCCAAGTTTAATCTAACCAAAATTTTAAGGAAAGTTAACCCTAGCCCAATAGAGAGATTAAGACAAATACCAAGACTTGTGGAATAAATATCTACAAATACACAAGAACAAACTCTCAATATATAAGTTGAAATAAATTCCAAGAAAAGTTACAAGGGAAAAAAGGATTTACCTCTCTCAAATGCTCTCAATGGAGTCTTCAATGTTCAACAAAAAACTATCTAGGGTTTGGGCTTTACAAAGTATATACAAGAAATGAAAGACAAAAAGTTTGGGAAATTGCACAGAAAACCCCGTTTTAACATTCGGGAAACTTTCGGTCGACCACCTGGTCGACCACCTGGTCGACCAAAATGGCATTTTCGGTTGTACGGAGGTCAGTCGAACCCGCCTGAGGCTACGTCTCAAAATCCTGTAGAGTTTCGGTCGACCGGATGAAACTTTCGGTCGACCGAAATGTCCTGAGCTTCCAAACTTAGGTAATTGACCTCGATCTTGCTCTCTTCCATGTGGACTTGATTTCGGAGCTTGAAAATGAGTCCCGCCATCGACTCTTGGACCTCTTTAGCCTTGGATCTTGTCATGGGCCCCACCGGTATTCTGATAGAGGGTTGACCTGTTTGACTTTGACTCGATTAACTCCCTGGATTCTCATCATCCCCTCCCTCTTGAAAAGGATTCGAACTCGAATCTTCACCTGCATCAAAAGGGGATAAGTCAGAGACGTTAAAAGAAGCCGATACATTGTACTCACCAGGAAGGTCAAGCTTATAGGCATTGTCGTTGATTTTCTCTAGGATTTGGAAGGGGCCATCACCACGTGATTGTAATTTTGATTTTCTTTGAGTCGGGAACCGCTCCTTCCTCAAATGCAACCATACCCAATCACCGGCTTCAAATGTCATTCATTTTCTACCTTTGTTGGCACTGGAGGCATATTGTTCATTCTTCTTCTCGATTTGGAGTTTGACTTTCTCGTGGAGAGATTTTACCAACTCTGCCTTTCTCTTCCCATCTAAACTACCTCTTTCATCAATAGGTAACGGAATCAAATCCAAAGGAGTTAAAGGGTTAAAACCATAAACAATCTCGAATGGAGAAAAGGAAGTAGTAGAATGAACACTTCAATTATATGCAAATTCAACAAAAGGTAAACACTCTTCCCAATTCTTTAGGTTGCCCTTAAGGACGGTGCGAAGAAGTTGTGTTAAAGTTCTATTAACCATCTCAGTTTGGCCATCGGTTTGGGGATGACAAGTTGTTTAAAACAAAAGTTTAGTTCCCAATTTCCCCCACAGGACCTTCTAAAAGTGGCTAAGGAATTTAACGTCCCTATCCGACACAATGCTCCTAGGAACCCCATGGAGTCGCACTATTTCCCTAAAGAATAGGTCGACGATATGAATGGCATCATCGGTTTTATGACAAGCAAGGAAATGCGCCATTTTACTAAACCTATCTACAACCACGAAAATGGAATCACTGCCTCTTTTTGACCTAGGCAATCCCAAAATGAAGTCCATAGAAATTTCCGTCCAAGGTTCACTAGGGACAGGTAGGGGTGTATATAATCCATGTGGTTCTACCTTGGACTTGGCCTTCCTATAAGTTATGCACCTAGAATAAATTCTCCCAACATCTCTACTCATTTTAGGCCAAAAGAAATGTTCTTGTAGGATTTCCAAGGTTCTCCTTACCCCAAAGTGAGCCATTAATCCCCCGCTATGGGCCTCCCTTACCATCAACTCTCTCAATGAGCAATTTGGCACACAAAGTTTACCTTCTCGAAACAAAAACCCCTCCTGCCTATAATACTTACCAAATCCAACCCTCTCACATGATATAAATATACTAGCAAAATCCGCATCATGCGCATACAAGTCCTTAATGCTCTCAAAACCCAACAATTTAGCACTCAAGGTAGTAATAAGAGCATACCTTCGAGAAAGGGCGTCGGCTACCACATTCTCCTTACCTTGTTTGTATTTGATGACATAGGGAAAAATTTCTACGTACTCCACCCATTTGGCATGCCTCTTGCCCCTTCAAGTGCTTCAATGACTCATGGTCGGTGTGGATGACGAACTCTCTAGGCCACAAGTAGTGGTACCATGTTTCTAACGATCTTACCAATGCATAGAGCTCCTTGTCATAGGTGGGGTAGTTCAGGGCGGCTCCACTGAGCTTCTCGCTAAAGTAGGCAATTGGTCTTTTCTCCTGCATCAAAACTGCTCCAATACCTGTTCCTGAAGCATCACATTCAATCTCAAAAGTTTTATCAAAATTAGGCAAGGATAAAACCGGGGCGGTGCACAATTTGTTCTTTATTTCATTAAAGGCCTTTTCTTGCGCCTCCCCCCATTTAAACCCAACATGTTTTTTAACAACCTCGGTAAGTGGTGAAGCTAGTGTGCTAAAATCTTTGACAAAATGACGGTAAAAACTAGCTAACCCATGGAAGCTTCTTACCTCGGTGACACTTGTGGGAGTGGGCCATTCCTTAATGGCTTTGATCTTCTCCTCATCGACCTCTATTCCTTTAGTACTAACTACAAATCCAAGAAAGACCACACTTTCCATGCAAAAATTACACTTGTTGAGGTTAGCATACAATTTTTCTTCTTTTAAAACCAAAAGTACACTTCTCAAGTGTTCAATATGCTCATTCAAATTTTTGCTATAAATCAAAATATCATCGAAGTAAACTACCACAAATTTCCCAATGAATGCACGCAAAACATGGTTCATTAATCTCATAAAAATGCTTGGTGCATTAGTGAGACCGAAGGGCATAACCAACCACTCATATAAACCATATTTAGTTTTAAAAGCGGTTTTCCATTCATCTCCTTCTCTCATCCTAATTTGGTGGTATCCACTTCTCAAATCAATTTTACTAAAAATGCAAGAACCATGCAACTCATCTAACATATCATCTAACCTAGGAATGGGGTGTCGATACTTTACCGTTATGTTGTTAATGGCTCGGCAATCGACGCACATTCTAAAGGTTCCATCCTTCTTGGGCACAAGTAGCACGGGAACGGCACAAGGACTCATGCTCTCACGAACATATCATTTCCTCATTAACTCCTCAACTTGTTTTTGGAGTTCCTTGGTCTCCTCCGGGTTGCTTCGGTATGCCGGTCTATTTGGAATGACGGCTTCGGGGATGAAATCAATTTGATGCTCGATGCCTCTAATGGGTGGAAGCCCACTAGGCATCTCCTCCGGGAAGACATCCTCGAACTCCTGCAACAAAGAAGTAGCTAAAGTGGGGAGGGAAGTGTGAGGGTCGACAAGTGTAAGGAGGGACTCCTTATACACCATCAAAAGAATAGAATGATTTTCTTTTAAAGCTCTCTCCACATCACCTTTACTCTCATAAAAATTCATTTTTTTCTCAATTTCTTTTGCTCTCTTTCTTTTTTCTTGCATCCCCTCATTTTTTTTCTCACTATTTTTTTCCCCTTTTTTTTGTTTCACTTTCTTTTTGTCCCTCACTCAACTCCATCTTTTTTTTTTCTTCTTTCTTTTTCCTCCTCCTCCTCATCCTTGAGTTTCAATTGGTCCTTGTAAACTTCTTCCGGACTCAAAGGTAGGAGAGTCACAGGTTTTCCATTTATTTGGAAACTATACCGATTTTTCCTACCATCATGCAATACCCTCCTATCATATTTCCATGGTCTCCCCAATAATATATGTGTAGCTTGCATGGGCACCACATCACATAGTACTTGATCCTCATTGGTCCCTATGTTGAAAATAAGTAGTACTTGCTTACTTACTTTCAACTCACCATAATCACTCAACCATTGCAACTTATAAGGATTATGATGTGGCATTAAAGGTAATCCCAACCTCTCGACCATATTAGTGCTAACTACATTGGTGCAACTCCCCCCATCAATGATGAGACTACACGCTTTGTCCTTCACAAGACACCTAGTATGGAAGATATTCTCCCTTTGCTTAGCTTCCTCATCCATCTTGGCTTGGGTGTTGAGAGACCTAATGGTGACTAAAGACTTGGGTGGACTAACAATTCCCTCCACCTCTTCTTCCTCGCCATCACTATCTCCTCTACATGGCATCCCCTCTTCGTCCTCTTCATCTTCCGAGTACCACTCCCCATTTCTAATAATCATCACCCTATTGTTAGGGCACTCTCGAGCATAATGCCCCCATCCTCTACACTTGAAGCATTCTATATCCCGACTCCTAGAAGTGGTAGGAACAACCTTTGGTTTATCCTTGACGAAGCTAACTTCCTTTCCCTTGGAGGTTTCAATATTGTCCTTAAGTGGTGCCTTATCAACCCTTTCACTCCCCCACTTAGACTTCCAATTGGAACTAGGACCCCCCAAGAATTTTTCTTGTCCCTTTCTTTTAAATTGCTCCTTCTTCTTCAATTGAGCCTTCACTTTAATAGCCATGTGGACCAACTCCTCCATCTCCACATAATGGTGTAATTCAACCACATTGGCTATCTCCCTATTCAACCCACTCATAAAACGAGCCATAGTGGCTTCTCTATCCTCCTCAATGTCGTCCCTCATCAAAGCTTTCTCCAACTCCTTGTAATAATCTTCAACCCCTTTTGTTCCTTGAGTAAGAGTTTGTAGTCTTTGATAGAGCCCCCTATAGTAGTGACTTGGTACAAATCTTTTTCTCATAAGGCTCTTCAATTCATCCCAAGTATCCACACTACCCTCTAAGTTGCTTCTCCTAGTGAGTAATAAATTATCCCACCAAGCTAAGGCATAGTCGGTAAACTCCACTACCGCTAACTTAACCTTTTTATCCTCGGAGTACCTATGACATTCAAAAATCAATTACATCTTCCTTTCCCACTCTAAATAGGCATCCGGATCACTCTTCCTATGGAAAGAAGGAATTTTCATCTTGATATTACCAAGGTTACCATCCACTCCATCCCTACCCCTAGGGTTCCTCCCATGATCTCGACCAACTCCCCTCACATTCCTTCCTCCTCTATTCCTACCCATGTTCCAATTTTGGTCACTACCTCCTTCACTCTCCAATTCATCATCATCAATATCATCATCCTCATACTCATCCCTAGGCCTTCTCCTATCACCCCTCCTAACATTATCATCCCTTGGCTCCAATCTTCCCCCCATATCCGCCATGGTAACCGTGAGAGCGTGTATCATATCCCTCAACTCTTGAGTTTGTGCATTAGAATCTTGTCCACTCGAAGTATGTGCGCTAGCCATGGAGTGTAAGTGTGCAAGTGTCCCCACAAATTTATGTTTGCTCGTGTTTCACTCAATTAGGTTTTTTCCCTCTAATGAGCTCACCACTCTTGCCTTTTACCACTCCTCACTTTCTTATCCAAACTTTCCAAGGAACGTAATTCAACTAAATTGAGAATTCAAATCTTGTGTAGCACAAATTCCACAAACAATAAAGGAAGCAAAAAAGGGAGGATTGACACAATAGCAGGTATAATTTAGTTGCTTGCTATTATACAAGGAAGTGAGGAATTGAACTTGGCCAATAAGATTTTCAAGGGTATAGTCACAATAACTTGATGTAAGACACAAGGAATTCAATTAGGAATGTGTTCGGTAGTTGAATGGTAGGTTTCAATATGAAAACACTCTTTGAAACATTTTGTCAAATACTTAGGATGCAAACTTAAATAGTTTGGAATTTTCAAGTGTTTGTTCAAATGTATTCCCAACAAACTTTCAAATTGATAATAACAACAATGCCCAATATGTAGGAATCATGAAATATTCATGGGCAAATAATTTCCCCCAATTTTTTTTTGTAATTTCCGTTTTTTTTTTTAACTCTCAAGAACAACAACAATGAATGTAAAGATAGGACTACCAATTTTAGAGTCAAGCTCTGATACCAAATGATGCGAACCCTTTTGGTGATTAAACTAAAAATTCCCACAACAAAATTGTATCAACCCAAAAAAGCTAAAATAGGTAATAAATGAGGAATCTTGACCCAAGTTTAACCTAACCAAAATTCTAAGGAAATTTAACCCTAACCCAATGGAGAGATTAAGACAAATACCAAGACTTGTGGAATAAATATCAACAAATACACAAGAACAAACTCTCAATATATAAGTTGAAATAAATTCCAAGAAAAGTTATAAGGGAAGAAAGGATTTACCTCTCTCAAATGCTCTCAATGGAGTCTTCAATGTTCAACAAAAACTATCTAGGGTTTGGGCTTTACAAAGTATATATAAGAAATGAAAGACAAAAAGTTTGGGAAATTGCACAAAAAACCCCGTTTTAACATTCGGGAAACTTTTCGGTCGACCACCTGGTCGACCGAAATGGCATTTTCGGTCGTACGGAGGTCATCCGAACCCACCTGAGGCTACGTCTCAAAATCCTGTAGAGTTTCGGTCGACCGGATGAAACTTTCGGTCGACCGAAATGTCCTGAGCTTCCAAACTTAGGTAATTGACCTCGATCTTGCTCTCTTCCATGTGGACTTGATTTCGGAGCTTGAAAATGAGTCCCGCCATCGACTCTTGGACCTCTTTAGCCTTGGATCTTGTCATGGACCCCACCGGTATTCTGATAGAGGGTTGACCTGTTTGACTTTGACTCGATTGACTCCCTGGATTCTCATCACTCACCCTCACAGGGGGTACTGCCCCTCACCCCCGCGACCTGACCGGGCCGTCGATCCCCGTATGTGCACTCCGAAGCGGCGATGTGACAAACAATTTTGTCTAAACGGACCGAGCTTTTGAGTATTTAGCCGAAGTCGACACGAAGTCACTTTAATCGATTTTCAATTCTCGATTTATTTAACCAATATCCAACACTATTACAGTGACCATAAGAATTTATCTTGACATCGTCCAGAAATCGAAAAATGTCATTTAGAACAAAGTTGCCCCTTTATTTGTGGTGTGAGGAAGGAAGTTTGAGTAAAATTGTAAACTGTGTTGTCCGTCCTAGTAAGGAGTCCAGTTACAAGAACCTGCACTCCCCTATCAAAGGACTCGTGCATCCATTGACGTAATCTCTGCTCTAGAGTTTCCATAGTTGAGCGAAAGAATCTTCTCATTGATGGCCTGTGTATTTATTCCAGTGTTCTAAAGTGGGCCACGTAGAAGCGATGCGCGGTCAAAAGGCGTCGAATAAGTGGTATGCGCAAAAATGCAATCAAACTTTTTTTTGACCGCCTAGTAGCGCTTAGTCACGCCTAATCTCTCCTAGGCGCATTTAATCCCGTATTATGACGTTTTTTTTTTTAAAGGTAAAAAATCTATTTTCTATATAAAAATTTATTTAATATCTTAAAATAATTAAAATAATATTAAAAATACGAAACGCATTATGTCGTTTATTCTTCGCATTGACACGTCTAAACTTGTGATTCTTGATTCTTAACCTCGACGTCTCGCAACGCATTACGCCTTTTAAAACATTGATTTATTCAACCAACAGCCAAAATCTCAAAAACTTCAATTTAATCCAGTAAACGACTCAATTATTCACTTTTTAACGGCCGCTTGCTTAACAACATGTTTAAAATAAATTTCAAAACCTAGAACACTTACGGTGTTGAAGAGAAGTAACAAGTCAGCATCTTTGTGTATTTATGGATCGAGAGAGAGATTACTTGCATAGTGGTGGTGATACCCATGGAGCCATCCTCCTCGGGACGACTGAGCTTACTAAAATCCAGATAAAACAGATGGACAAGCTCCGACGAGTGGTGCAGTATGTGGTTGACTGCTGCACAAAATGCGTCCCCAACGTATTTTTCCCATAAAGTTCTCTATAAAATTTACAAAAGTCTGCCTGCTTCAGACTAACACCACACCCAAAACTATTGACAGTTATACTTTGAATCGGTGCAACTGTGTGGGCTGATAGTGGGTGGTTTAAAGTTTAAACACAACTTTAAAAAAAAAATATATATATATATATATATATATATATATATATATATATATATATATATATATATATTATGGCAATTGAGATTCTGGAGGAAAAAAAATTTCAAAATTTCAGTTGGCTTTATATATTATATAGATTTTTTTTTTCGAGCTTGAGTAACTGGGCACGCATGTTTCACAGCTACTTTAACCACCCCAATAAATCTGCAAACTAAAAATAATTTAAAAACTGACCAATCAAAATAATAAGTGCAAGTTACAAGGGCTGTACAACGAAACCGTCAAACAGATATCAAACCGTCAAATCGAAACCGTTGGTTCGGATCCACGCGGACCCGTCAACGTTTCGATTTTGACCCAAACCGAACCGCTTTCAAATGGTTTGGTTTAGGTTTCATTTTTCAAAACCCGTTTCAAACCGCCAACCCGCTAAAAAATTACAATTAAAATTTAATTTTTTAATTGCAAAAATACAAAAAAAATTACTACTTTTATTTCAAATTTTACACTTTTATTTTCAATTTATATGAAGGGACACCTTGCTTTTCCTTTATTGTTAAGAAAGACATTTTGCTAGTGCTAACAACTAAGTACTACCGATGACTTTCTTACTTTATTTGTTTTTTATCCTATGATTTTTTTGGGGGAGTATGCATAAACTTGCTCATTATTTATTTTTCTTAATTATAATATTTGTCTTCTGTTAATTTAGCAAGTCATGACTTGAGTATTTATGATTATCTAAGAAAAATTAGTTGTACTTGAGATCTTTTATCATCAGTTGTAATTCATCAAACTCTAAATTTCTAAAGCATCATTCTTTCATCATGTAGTTCAGTAGTTTTACTTGGAATACAGTATATTTGAGTTTAAGTTGTTTTGTTGTGAAATAATAGGAAAATCTAACTTGAGAATGGATTATGTCATCTATTAGGTTTTTTTTGATATTTTTGTGATTATTTGTTTGTGATTGTGCCTTTGTATCTATTTTAGAAGTTGTTTACCCATATATATATTTTAATTTTGTTAGTCTTATAACATCTATCTGTAATGTCGTTGGGTTATTTGCAATTAATTTTGATGTCTTAATTCAAAATTCTATTTCAATAGTTATTTTAACTCGATTTACATATATTAGTTTAGTTTCGTTTACAAACCGCGGTTTAAAACCGCACCAAACCGCAAAAAATGGTTTGGTTTGGTTTGATTTAGGAAATGAAATGGTTTGGTTTGGGTTGGAAAAATCTCAAACCGCTTTAAACGGTTTGGTTTGAAAAATTATCAAAAACCGCCCAAACCAAACCGTTTACACCCCTAAATATCACCACGTTCAGAAACCACCATAAAATCGAAAATTGCAGATGCTAATTGGTAAAATAGAAGATAAACTGTTTTAATTGAAGAATCTTTGACAAATAAGAATATTCTGGCCAGAATAAATTGGTCATAATCTCAGTTGTCATTAATATAGATTTATACATTTAATAAATATACTACTTTTATTAATAACAAAATACATTTTTTAATAAATAAATTGTTAATTTTTCATTTTGATAGAGTGGCAAGGGTATGTTTGGAGGAATATCAATACAATGTTTTCCTTATAATCATCCAGGCAATGATGGCATATAGAGATGCATTAAAATCAAAGTTTGCCCATTCGCATTCACTTTTTCTTTTCTTTTCTTTTTGTCAAATTATGAAAGTTGATAAACAACTTTGGAAAAACTGAAGTAAAATCCTTAATCTATGAATACTTTAACAACTCAGTCATCAGCTTTTATCTCAATATTTAAAGAGAATTTATTTGCTCATCCTATCCAAACCTCCTAGCCCCTTTGTCCAAACTCCTGTCACCCACTTCCTTATTATTTTCCTTCCCTTGTTGGGTTCCTCTTCCGCTGTGCATCAAACACCCCTTATCGCTACTTGATTTGACTCTCGAATCCCCACCTATTCCCCCTCTCTCTTGGGATGGACATATGTCTATCGCTTCCGCGTGACACGTAAATATAGTAACCCACTTTTCAAAACTTGTTGAAGTTCGCTATGTTGTTGTTTGAAATTGACATTGTTTGACTATAAGTTATTGTAAGCAAGTATCATTCATAGAATCTATTGTACTATCTCGAATGTCACGTGTCGAGGATAACTACCTATATAAATCTATTAACCCCTTTTTAAAACACGTTTAAGTTGTCTATATTGTTGTTTGAAATTGACACTGTTTGACTTTAAGAATAACTTATTACAAACAATAGTATTCATAAATCCTATTATACTATCTCGAATGTCACGTTTCAATCATGATATTAATTATTCTTATAGTATTATCACACATTCCAAAAATATAGGTGTGGATATTGTGTTTTAACTAATTTTTTTGTCGATAGCTATTTAATTAGATTCGTCTATATGTGATCGTTTAAAAGTTTTTTTTTGACAACGTTGCAACTACTTATTCATGTAATATGTCAATTTTAACACGTCATTTTGTCGATAACTATGAGATTGCATTCTTACATTCCAAACATACAAACATGAGATGATCATTTATTGTCGCTCTCATGCAACATTAACATTAGGTTTCCTAGGATAATAACAAATTAACGAAACCCATGGAGACCATTTCCTTGTGTTTTGTGATGACCATTTAAAGATCACCATTTTAAACTTAATAAACCAAAAATAATGCTACATCAAACCTAATTTGATATTTCATATTATGGTATTATTTCTTAAAGACAATCATATCTTTTTTGATTAAAATTCCAATAAACTACTCCAATAAAATTTTATTGCTCATGATAGCACTTGTTAATCTCTAAACTTTCTCAACAATGATGCATGTGATACAACATAGAGATGTTTCATAGTGCACAAATAATCTTTTCTTTTCTCGGGCTTGCCATTGGTTGAAAAATGTAAATTTTGTAATTTTTATATGGAAAATATTTGTCCAATTATGATATAATTTTACGTTTTACAATTAATTAACCGGCATATTAGAGCATCTCCAATGCACTATGTGAATTGAGATTGACGTGACAATGAAATTAACGAACTTCTAGAGAACGTGATTAAATTGACATAGAAGTCTTAAATTTCATCTCTAATGATCTCGTCTACATTTAAATATTGTTGATTACGTGACATTTTTTTAAATTTAAGAATAATAACTTATTCACAAAATGATTAATATAATATTAAACTTTTAGTTATTATAAACTATAAATGTCATTTTCTTGGACTATATTCTATTTTTATATTTTATTTTGGTATTTAAATTTATTATTATGATATTTTTTTTTAATTATTACAGAGAAAAGATTATTTATTAATCTTAAATTATTATTTTTTAAAGATATTTCAATGACTAATATTTTTATATAACTTTATTTAGCGATAATTTTCTATTGATAGAATAACTATTTTAATAAATTAAGTCTCTGTTCAGGGACTAAATTTTTTTTTCAATGTAAAATATATGGTTGAAAAATAGTTTTGAAAAAATATATGTGGATAAAAAGTGAGTTGAAAAAAATGTGCTACTTATAAATAATTTATAGATAAAACTATTGAACGAATGCTAATATTGAAGAGTTAATATCTTGATTTCTTTTTAGTTAATAATATTAATAAAATGATTACTATTTTTTAATCATTCTTAATTTTAAAATTTTTTTAAAGATTAAAGGGTATAAGATTTCGGTATAATTTCATGATCTCCAACTTTATAACTCGGGTGTCGTATTATGATAATTGTGGGGTTTTCAAAATTATTATTTTGACTACTTATTTTTGTAAATAAAGTTTTATTTGTTAAATTCAATTATTTTGGCTACTTATTTTCTAATTATTGTGATTGATGTTTTTGAATGAAAATTGAAAGTATGTTAAAAACGAGAGGCAAATGTAGATGTTATGAGAAATATATTAATACATTTCACATGCATTAATATTCGTACACATAATATTACTTCAAACATGATATATCATTAAAAAAAAATACTAAATTGTATTTTCAATGAAGTTAATAATAATTCATAAAATTTATTGAAACAAATAGTTATTTATCATTTAAATATATAAATTGACATTTACTATTCAAAAAAGTTTTTAATAATTTGAATAGTTATGTTATTTTTTAAATTCTAATAATTATTGTAATAGAAAATTATTTTTTATGCATTTATATATATGTTGAATATGTATAAACATTAAAATTTTATGAATACTTATTGAAATCGATATTGTGAATAACAATTTTCGTGCATCGTACGTGTGAAATACCAAATGAGAAATACTTATAAGAGCTTGTTTGTGTGTGCATATGTTAGAACAAAACTTCAAGACTATTTAATTATTTTTTATCATAAATGCATACATACATCATTCAAAAGTACCAGGTTGGTTTGTCGTATTTTATTCAACTACATATAATAAGTAAATTATATATATAGAGACAAAAGAACTCACCTAATCATATTGTTGTTTTATTCCTTTCATTGTGAAGTTTTATTTTAATGTTGCACAACAGAAATTATTTATAATGAACCTTACAAAAATATGAGGTTAACGGAGCATAATTTCACAATATAGAAACAAAGTAATGGTTAAGATTATCTATAATTGTAGACTATTATTTTCTACAAAATAAATCTATAGGCGGTCATAACTCATAACTATATATGTTATTTTTATTCCATTGAAAAAAATCTTTGTAATATGTGATTTTTTTTTTTTTTGATACATGTAATATATATGTGATATTTATAGATTAATATCTTAGGAAATAATTTTCTTCTACACTCATGTCCAACAAAAAATAACAAACTGAAATTTATTCTAAATAAACTAGAGATCAAATACACTAATCATTTTTTCCAATACTCATCATCATTCATTATCAACTCATTTACTAAAAGATTTAATATAAGAAGATTGGAAGAATATAGTAATATTTTTTTTAGTTGGACATTTGGGTTCATTAAGTAATTACAAGCAAAGCAATAATACATAATAATGAGTAGATTAGGCCCTTGTTTAATATTTATTAATTTTTTCTCTTTTCCACAGTACTCAATCTCAACTATCCATTAAAGTCAAGTTCACAATATTTGACTTATCAAATATATTTCAACAATTCATTCTCCTAAAAATCACTATTCATTAAAAAAAAAAAAAAAACTGTTTTTTAAACAGTACCAAACACACTCGATATTCTTGAAACATACTAGTTGTCCACAACACAATTCTTCCATACAATATCTCAAAAGTTCTTATTACAGAAACCAAAGAAAAACCCAAAATGACCTTTGACACAGAAGATTGTGCTGTGGATCAAGTTTTTCACACTGATGACACAAATACTAAGCAAATTAAAAAAGAAAATAAAAATGATACATTTACTGCTCGCCACACTGCGCCCTTGCATAGGCTCATATGTGAGGGGGCAGTCAGCCGCGAGGTCACGTACGCACGGTGATTATATCACTGCCCATTAAACAAACATTAAACAACACAAAAATAACCAATTAAATATTCTTCAAGATTCTGTGTTGGGATTTTGTACGTTTTTCTCACATTCCTTTTTGGACTCCTTCGCGGAAAATTGGCGCTTGTCATTCTGATCTGGACTAAGAGGAGTTCACGTACATAAACGAATCCTTCAAAGTCGATGGATAACTACCAACTATTGTGCTTTGATTGGATTTTTCGTACCAAATTGTTCAAAGTGTAAAATTTAAATGGTTTTCTTTGGATAACTACCAACTACTTATTCATAATAATATATATGTCAATTTTAACACCTCGTATTGTCGATAACTAATCTGATATTGCATTATTAATTAGAAGTGTACATTTCAAACATACAAATATGACATGATCATTAAATCTTGCTCTCACGCAACATTAATATTTGGGTTTCATAGGATAATAACAAATTAAATTAACTGGGTTTTGTAATAATCTGAAATTGCATTCTTAGAAGTGTACATTTCAAATGTATATATATGACATGACATTTGCTTTCACGCAACATTAACTCTTGTGATGCCTTTAAAGATCACCATGTTAAACTTCATAAATGATAAAGCACAATGCTATACTTCAAATCTAGCTAACTTGATATTTTATATTTAAATTCTATTTTTCAAAATATAATTCTATCTCTTTTCATTTAATTCCGTTTTCTATAGTTATAGACTTTATTTAGTTCTAAAAAATAAATCTATAGTCGGGCAAAACTATGTATATTAATTTTTATCGCATCAGAAAAAAGTTACGTAATTTTTATATTTAGGAAAAAAAAAATCTTTTATATTCATGTTTCAACAAAAATGACAAACTGGGTTTTATTCTAAATAAACTAGAGATCAATTACATCAATATTCATTCAACTTAATTATCAACACATTTACTATAACATTTAATATAACAAGATTAGAAGAAGATAATTTGTTTTAGTTGCACATTGGGATTCATTAAGTAATTATAAGCAAAGCAATAACACACAATAATGAGTAGATTAGAGATTCTTGAAACACACTAGTTGTCCACAACACAATTCCTCCATACAAAATCTCAGTAGTTCCTAGTACAGAAACCCAAGAAAATCCCCCAAAATGGCAACTTCTGACAAACAAGATTGTGCTGTGCTCCTGTGGATCAAGTTTTTCACACTGACGACACACACATACTAAGCAAGGACACACACATACTAGGCAAACAAACATTGAACAACTCAAAAATCCAATAGGACACTTCTAATGAGATGCTCATGAGGAATTTGATGAGATGAAAACGACAGACGGTAATTTTTATTTATTTTGGCCATATATTTAGCCATGGATGATGATGATGATGATGGCGGCGGCGGCGGTGGTGGTGGTGGTGGTGGTGGCGGTGGTGGTGGTGGTGGTTTTATTAATTTTCGATAAAGCCGGTTAATTTCAAAATAGAATTCCTAGTATTAGTAAGATCTCTTCCCTTGAGAGTCCTTCCAATTCCTTCATACATGGAGTGAGAAATACAATGTTTCATGGCTTCCCTCCTCGCCAAAATTGTATGGGGTGGGATAAATTCACCATCACCATCATCATCATCATCAAGTCCAACAACATCAAAAAATCCAACTTGTTTTCTGATGAGAATAAGAGATTTCTTTAAATCACATGTAGCTTCCCACAATTGCTTTTTGGGATTTAACAGATAAATCTTAGACCAATCTGGAATAGGAATAGGGGCTGACATGCGGGACTCAGCTATCTTTCTGGGTGTCGGCTCTTGGCGGCCACTGCCGCCACCACCACCACCACCTCTATTTTCCTTCAGGATGATTTTCGGGACTATAGGAATGCTCCATGCAAGTGCAGCTGTTAAAGCCAAATCAAGAGAGCAGTTGATCAGATTCTTTTTTGGGTTCGAGTTTAAGCCTGAATCTTGTCCCTCTTTTGGTTTATCGTTATACCATACATCGTCTTCTTGAAGCTCATGATTATCATCCTCCAACTCCGCCTTGTCGAGGCTGAATAGGAGGCTGAGACCACCACGCAAACGTTCCATTTCTCTTACTTTACTGGAATTGAAACGAGTTCAAAAGCTAGGGATTCCAGAGGCCCCCCTCCCCAGAATTTATAGAGATAAGAAGAAAGGAGTGTTTTTTGCGTGATTATCTCTAGAGAATTGTGTGTAAGAAATGAGAAGTTACCTAACTGTGGTTAAATAAAGCCAAAAAGGCAACAGGCTTTGGTGAATAAATCATAAACCTAAGCGTAACACGCTCACGCTCACGCTCACGCACACAAACAAACCTAATGCAAACCTCACGAAGTTCATGAGATAAAATGCAAATTTTTTGAAAGAAAAATAGATACAGATGTCAAGTACAGAGAAACGAGTGTCTTACAGGTGAGAATAAGACAAATGCCAGAACAATATGCATGACATGAGATTCAAACTTATCTGAAAAGTTTAGTGGTTCATTTCAGAATCTCATTTCCAACTAATGCAATTTTAAAATTTAAACTGAGACTTACTTAGGAAGCTCCGAAATCAAGTATCAAAGGATTAATCGAATTAGGGTTTATTACAGTAATCTTTTAGAACTCTCAAAATGTCTGGTTTTTTATTGAGAAAGGTGGAGAAAAGGATCAGTAACTTCATTCTTCTTCAGAAGACAGGGACTTGACAGTGAATGTTTCAGTTTTGGAAAAACCTTTGAATGTTTATTAAAATTTTTTTTTTTTTTTGTTTAAAAACATGTTTTTTTTTTTTTTTTATGTTTTCTAGGTAAAATTTGTGGTTGAAAAATGAAGAGAAAAAATGTATATGATTAAAAAGTGATTTGGGAAATTATGTAGGAAAAAATATGTTTGCCACTAGGAAATTGAGGATAACGTTCTGTATTTGGACTGTATATTAAGGATTATTCAGACAGCTAAAATCCTGAACTTGATATTTACAATAATTAATTAATCTTAAGGAACGATTTAATTTGATTATTACAATAATGGGTAAAGCTGATGATTCTACATATTATAGGATTCCATTTATTATAGAGTACATGTGAATTTTTTTTATTTTTTTAATTTTATTTTTATTTTTTAGTAAGTCAAATTGATTTATTGAGTTCATGTTGAGCCTCATTACCTACAAATTCATTTATTTCTAAACTCGTTTTCAATCACACGATCTATCAATTAAATAATTTGTACGTAGTTCCAAATTTTTTCCTACTTTAATTTTGACTATACATTTTTAAAAAAACACTATTATAGAATTTTATTTTTTTTTTTTGTGAAAAAATGGGGGTCAAACGGCTGAATATGCTCTATTCACTACAACAGAAGTGACCTTTTATGGCATGCATTTACGGTGTGCAATTGCACGCTGTAAAAACAAATTTACTGCGTACAAAATAAAAACGCCGTAAAATTACTAAAATAAGGAACAAACACGGCGTGCACAAGCACGCCTTGAAAATTCTAAGTTAATACCCGCGCAATAGGTTAGATATAACATTAGGGCGCGCCACAACTTCTCCTCCTCTGTTCTCACTATCAACCATAGCATCCTTCCGATTCTTCTTCTTCAGCAGTCCAATTTCTCCTCCTCCTTCTCGCTTTCTTCTTCCCTCTTCCTTCCTCAATAGCCGACCAATTTCTCAAAACCCAATTGCACGGCGGTGGGAGCAGAGAGGCGATTAAGGTGGGACTTCTATTTACCAAGTATACAAAGTGGGTAGCGATGACAGCAGAGGGCAGATTAAGGTTGCTATGAGGTAAGTTCATTATCCTTCTCTTCTTCCTATTCCGATTAACAAATATTGTGAATATGATTCCACAAATTTGGGCGACCACTTTCTTGTGCGTGTTTTCCACTACTTGAGCGGGTAAGTGAGCCACTGGAAGTCGAGGCTTTTTGAACTTGTCTTAGAAATTCCAAGTTTTCAACTCGGTGCAATACTGTATGTGGTGGCTGCAGTGTTTGTATTGATGGAGGAGGAGGTCGTTGATTGTGGTAGTGGATTGTGGATTATGAGAGTTCCTAATTGGGTCTTTTACCCCAAAAGTGTGCCAGCACCAAGGCTTGATAGGATTCATCCAATACCATGTTTATGTTTTTTTGAAATCCGAAATTGTGCAAGGCAATAAAATGATACGAATGTAATTTGTAAAAGCTACATATTAATTAAATAGGAGTAAGATGATTTCCAAAAAGCACAGTTTCAATTGATCGTGGTAATGAGAAATATTTATTTCAGTTGACGACATGTAAAATATGTACATTATTTACATTATAACATACCTCATTCTAGTTGCTATAAAATTTATTTTATTACAGGTATGATGACAGAAAAACTATATCCTAATATATTAGCATATAGTAGTACGTGAAAAAAAGGAAGAGCCTCATTATAGGTATAGAAGTGATATCACTGATTGTGGTTGTGAATCATTGATTCTTAACCTTTGGCAGATTTGGTGAGTAAGTAAGTAACCTCTCCTGAAAATCCTATACCTTGGTGACATGCTTCTACAAATACATATGTATGTTCTGTTGCTTCCCAGTACATTGATTATCCAGAGAGTAGTCCCGTTTCCTGGAAGTTCTCTTATACCTTCATGGTGTGTTCCTAGAAGTACATCTATATGTCATGCTGCTTCTATAATATTGATTATCTAGAGAATAGTCTCTTGAAATGGAACAATGGTGACTTCTTTTGTAGTATCGGTTATGGGGAGAAGGAAGAATAGGAATTGTGACGTTGCCTAATAGGAGATCTGGTGTATGATGGAAAACGAACAAAATAATGCTAAAAAAAAGACAAAACGCAGTTTTTCACTAAGTAAATGACTTTAAACGGCTAAAATCCATCGTCATCACAGCATAGCAGTGAGTCTAGTAGGGCTCGTCGAGACGATTCCGGAAAGTACTTATGGGCCCAAAACGGACACTGTATGGCAAAGTTATGGTCATTTAAAGTCATCAAGCCTAACAGCTCACGTTTGGCGATCTCAATGGTCCATAAATGCGAGGGTCTGGTCCTGCAAGCCATCACCTTCTCTTCCCCCTTAAGTTATAACCCCACCCCCACAAATTTCCTTCCTTTCTTCTTCACTAATCACTCTGTATAATTCTTGAGATATGAAGAAACCTTGTTTTCTTGGCGTTTTTATGTTAGCAGAAGCAGTATTAAGTGTTCACAAAATGGACAAGATTTTCAAATGATATCACACCACCTCAAATAGATATATAAATAATTAAAGTTGACTAGTGGATTGGGTTGGGTGTGGTAGGGTGAGGTGAGGGTAGTTCATAGTTTAGACAGATATACTCTATAATAATATTGTTATCTTCTTTATAGTACCATTTCAGTATTTTGTATAGATTTTCATTTTTTTTAACAAGTCCCCTCATCATCGTTATCCAAGGCACTGACCATATATAAACATGTATATTTATTTTTTTTGAACAATTATCCATTTTAGTTTATTTGTTTTCATGCAAAATGAAATTATAGGAACCAATAATTCTTCGTGTCTTCTTCATATATATTTATTTTTGGTAAAGAAAAAGATTGATTTTTCATGTCTTTGTTCAACATTAGAGGTTTGAATGAGAGGCAGAGGCAGCAGAAATTCAAGGGGGGAAAAAAGTAAAGGGAAAAGGTAGGGAAAGAAGACAGAGAGTTTGCATAATTTCTGTTTATAATTTGTTGTTTGAAAATTAATGTTTGTGTACACACACACACACATATATCACGTCAATCCTCATAGAAAGACAACATTTTATTCTCCAAGAACCCAAAAGGCTACACTCTGTCTGCTATCCTATAGCATTATTGCCTCTTTTCACTTTCTCTCTCTATTTTTTTGTAGAGATAGAAATAAGCTATCCACCTCTAATGATAAAGTACCAAGTGTCTCATTTAAAAATTATCCGAACACTTGACACTTACAATCCTATGTGGCACAATCCTTATGTAATAGTTAACCAGTTGTAGTTTAATCAATCTCATAACGTGTTCACTGTGATTGCATAAGGGAAGAAACTAGATTGCCATAGTGTCCTTAAAACAGATTCACCAATTCACTGTAAGTACATGGCAATTTAATTACCAATTAAAATTCATAACCACAAGAGTTTTAGGAGATTGAGGCTGTACTTAAAGAAAAAAATTAAATTATTATGAAAAATGACAAAAGGTGGACCTAGATGGCCAATTTTGGTTCATTCGATCCGACATTCGTAATTTCAGGTCGTCTCATTTTCGCTTTTTGTAACTAATGATGATACTTTTAATGTATCAATATAATTCATTATATGAGTACTTTCTCTTGCTTGTTCTTTTATGAATTATTATATACCATGTACATCATTTTATTTGAATATGATTGCTATATTTGTACGTTTCAAAATCTGTTAGTCGACTTTAAAATTCTATGATATTACATAGTTTCAATTTATGAGGTGTTGACTTCTAAATTCTATTGGCTGAGTTTGCTCCTTCATTATAGGCCATAATGCAGGAAATCTTAGTCGAGAAGTCTCACTTAGTCATTTTACGACACTGCTGATGTCACCCCTTGTTCATGTGAACTCATTTCCTCTTTGACGCTTGCATTCAATTCAAAACTCCTACTTCTTGACCTTCGGGATTTGTTACTTATAAAGGATATAATTTGGTATGCACTACTACTTTCCCTTTCCCTTTCCCTTTCCAGGCTGTAATATCACCACCCTCTTCTTGCTTTATGAGGGTTGTCTCGATTTAACAATAAATGTGTAAAGTCTCAGAAATACATTATATTTTCCTCTCTGTTAGCAATAAGCTACAAAGGGGACTTTTATATAGCGACTCCCCCGAGAAATACATGTTTTTACTTTTCATTTTCATTTTCCAGGGATTTAAATTGCCAATTACTAAACCTTAGGAGCTCATGTATCAAAAAACTGGACTCCTGTCCTTCTCTCGCTAACCTGGGGGAAGAATGTTTTGCTTCCATGATATATATATATATATATATATATATATATATATTTGGAGTAACGTTATTTATCATTAGTAGAGATATATCTACTAGATCTTTAAATAAAAATAGTATTAAGCTTTTGATTATATAAATAAAGTAGCATTAATCTCGTAGCTATTTCCGGCACACTACGATCATTAATACACATTGGACATGCCTCAAGCATGCTCATACTTTTTGAGGCTTTTCATTGCTCATTTAAGCATAATGACTTAATTCATGCATGTACCTATGTGCGTGTGTGTGTGTGTTACATTAATAACCATTTTTTATTTGATCTTTTTACTATGTTCATAACAGGTTATATCTTAATAGTGTTGATATATTATCATGGATAAAGATTGGGTACATCTATCAAGGTTATCTTATCTCCTTAGTTTTAGAAAATTTCAAAATAAACCTGTAAATGCTTTTTAGATGATTTATATTTAGTATTTTGTTTAGAGTTTCAGAAGCATATCAATATGGTGCAAGAAATTTTTCAAATACGGTGCAAGCTAATGCGGGAAATCCAGAAAAGGTCTTATGCCCTTGTAAATGTTGCAAAAACTTATTCCACCAACATTGTGACACAATGTACGGGTATTTGATCATTAATAGGATGGATCCTACTTATACTACATGGGTGTTTCATGGGAAAAAATTGAATGCAGCTTCATTGCCTCATCAAAATAGAGAAAATCTAGAGACATATAAGATGTATAGGGATGCATTTTTTGAGGATGATAATATTGTAGAACCCGGTAGTGAAAATAGAGATAGGGACTTTTCAAATTTATATGAGGGTGTTGAAATTCCTCTATATCCTGGTTGCACAAAGTACACAAGGATATCTGTCATCATTGTCTTATACAAGCTTAAGGCTATACATGGTATATCTGACAACGGTTTCAATGAACTTCTTGATATTATCAGAGACATTCTACCAGATGGGAACACCCTTCCTGATTCTTGTAATTCAACGAAAAAGTTATTGAACACTTTAGATCTTGGGTACGAGAAGATACATTCATGCGTTAATGATTGTTGTTTATTTAGGAGTGATCTAGCGGATTTGGAGACATGTCCAAAATGTGCTTCTTCACGGTGGAAATTTAATGAACGAACAAAAAAATATCAAAAGGGGATACCTGCAAAGGTTTTGAGATATTTTCCGATTATACCACGATTTAGAAGAATGTTTAGGTCACTTGATAAGGCAGAACAACTAATATGACACTTAAATCACAAAAGTCAAGATGGAAAAATGCCTCATCCAATTGATTCATTAGCTTGGGATAGAATTGATCAAAAGTGATCTTGTTTTGCATCAGAACCACGCAATCTTAGGCTTGGTCTATCATCTGATGGATTTAATCCATTTGGTGATCTAAGTTCTAGGTATAGTTGTTGGCCTGTGATACTAGTTATATATAATCTCCCTCCTTGGATATGCATGTTCAAGGAAAATTTGTTGTTGACTTTGTTAATCACAGGTCCAAAACAACCAGGGAACGATATAGATGTGTATTTACAACCACTCATTGAAGACTTAAAAGTGATGTGGAATATTTCCGTTGAAGTATACGATGGATTTACAAAGTCTAACTTCAATTTGAAGGCTGTATTGATGTGGACAATTAATGATTTTCCGGCTTATGGAAACTTATCAGGATATCCTACAAAAGGCGAAGCAGCTTGTCTAGTATGTGGTTTATCCACATGTGCAAAATGGTTGAAATTTAGTCGAAAGTTTGCGTACATGGGTCATAGAAGATTTCTTGCATATAATCATCCTTATCGATCAAAAGAAGCTTGGTTTGATGGGAACAAGGAACATATGCCTAATCCTAGAATATTAACTGGTCGAGAAGTGATGCAGAAAATCAAGAATGTCGACAATAATTGGGGGGAAAGAAGAAAAAATCAGATTCTGATTGGCCATGGAAAAAAAATCAATATTCTTCAAGCTACCATATTGGGAGGTTATCAATTTCAAGCTATTTTAAATTAGTTATTTCTTTTCTTTAAAGTTTTGTTTTTCTAATTTTATAGTGTTATTTTACAGACACTACTTTTGCATCATAATTTGGATGTAATGCACATTGAGAAGAATGTTTGCGAGAGCATTCTCGACACTATTTTGAATGTGAAGGGAAAATTAAAAGATGGGCTCAATTCTCGTAAGGATTTGCTTAATATGGGTATTAGAAAGGACCTTCATCCAGAGTTGAAAGGAAATACTTATTACCTACCCGCAACATCTTACATGCTATCCAAAAAGGAGAAAGAGTTATTTTGTAAGAGGCTGTTTGATTGAAGATTACCTGATGGTTACAGTTCCAACATTTCAAAGTGGATATCATTAGCAGCTAATAAGATTTTAAATTTGAAGTCTCATGATTGTCATGTGCTCATACAACAGTTGTTATCAGTTGCATTAAGAGGACTTTTACCAACAGGACCAAGAAATGCAATTTTTCAATTATGTGCATTTTTCAATGAAATATGTCAAAGGGTCATTGATAAAAATAAATTAGAAAAGCTTGAGGAGGATGTTGCGGTGACTTTGTGTATGCTAGAAAGGTATTTTCCCCCATCGTTTTTTGACACAATGATTCATTTAACCATTCACCTTGGGCGTGAAGTCCGTATTGGTGGACCTGTACAATATTGTTGGATGTACCCATTTGAGAGGTAACTTACTTTTACACTTTTGTATGTATTTATACAACATTTCTTCTTCTAATTGTTTGTATATATCATGCATATTATGTTTTAAATTAGGTTTATGAAGACACTTAAAGGATATGACCCGAGGGCTGCATAGCAGAGCTTTATTTAGCCGATGAATGTATGCATTTTTGTAGTGGTTATATGAAACAAGCTGCTGAAGTTGGTGTTCGACATTCTCGAAATGAGGATTTCGAGAATGAAATAATTATTGATGGACGTACAATTTCGAAAGGAAAGTCAAAAGCTTTGAGTCAAGAGATGCTAGAGGTTGCTCATCGACATGTGTTGTTTAACAGCGATGCGGTTGAACCATATATAACGTAATAGAGTTAGTTAATTTATTTAATTATGATCAATAATTACTAGTAAACTTATCTTATTTTTGTTTATTTATTTTCATTTAGGATGCATAAGGAGGAGATTAAGAATTCAGATAGTCGTATTGTCAGGAATGAAACCTTATTGCAAGTGAGACATATAGAGACTTTTACTTCTTGGTTTGCTGAGAAAGGAAAACAAGACAACTGTAACATGTCAAGTACATTGAAGTGGCTTTCACGTCGGCCTAGATGTGATGTGATGTCACATTCGGGTTATATTATCAATAGGCATCGATTTCATACAATCGATGTTAGTAGAAGTACACAAAATAGTGGTGTTTCCAACTTGAATATATATATACACAACTTGCATGTGTGTGTGTGTGTGTGTCCCTTTGTTAAATTTGAGTAAATATGTTTTTTTTATTTGTTTAATACAATCATCTAATCAAGGAGGTAAGAAATCAAAACGAGCTAAAAAAGCTTCAATTGTTGCTGCCACAAGAGAAGGAAACGAAGGTATAAGAATATCAGAAGGAGGTTCTCATTCTATTCCAGACAGACAAGAAAATGATTTGCAACATGATGTAGAACTCCTAACTAGCAATATTGAAAAAGGAAATAAGGGAAGAGGTCGAGCGAAAGTGAATTGTCTCAATAGGGGGAAAGGTGCAAAGTTAACTATAGAGTTTAATGAAAAAGGTCAGCCAAGTTGTGAAAGTTCAAATAAGCTGTCATCATTTCTTGGAACAATTGCAAGAGAACTTATACCAATCACATGGAAAAGTTGGAAAGATATCAACGAAAGTTTTCTAGATGACATATGGGAGCATGTACAGGTGATAATAACTTCAGTTCACATATATAATTTAAGTTAAATTACTATTAATGTTGTTTATTTTGATGCAGCAAAAGTTTGAAGTTGATAATTGTCATAGGAAGTACATTATGCAAAATCTGGGAAAGCATTGGCGAGATCATAGATCTAATGTTTTGAAAGCAATCAATAACATAGGAATGAAAGATGGTATAACAAGAGCTGCTACTCTCCTCAAGCCCAATAATGTTAGCTTAATGGAAGAATGGCAAGCATTTGTCAAGGAATTCAATTCTCAACCATACAAGGTAAGCGTCCATTGCTTAACTCAAAGTTGTTGATTGCATGTAGATTTAAGTTATATTGTTGGGATTTGAAATTGTTATGTTGAGGAGTTGGGGATTTTCTTGGAGTAGTTGATGACATTGAGATTTGATTAAGTTACGGTTGATGTTTTGAATCATTGTGGTTAAGTGTTGATTGTTTATAATATTGTGATCTCCCCCTACAGATTTGCTAAGTTTAATTTATAAGGGAGATTTTGCCGAAATTTTTGTAGAAATTTCATGTATGCCTTTATTGATTTTCGAGGAGAAGAGTGAAATATTCAAAAAGATGAGGGCTAGTCAAGCCATAATGCATACAACGAGTAGAAAGGGGTTGCTCGCTTAGAAGCTGAATTGGTAAGAAAAAAATGTTAAATTTGTTTGAAAAATCGTGTCTACAAATATCACATATATAAAATGTGTAAAAAATTGCAGTGTTTTGAAAGTGAAGACCCTGATTCCATTACAATAGATGATGTTTACATACGAGGACACACACGGAAAAACGGTGAACCAATTAATGAATTAGCTGGAGAAACACCGATAAATGTTTATGGTATTTTCTTGGGACATTCAAAGTTTATATTTATTTAAGTTTAATGAATTAAATTATTTCCTAATATCAGCAAAAAATAAAAGCATATTAAGAGACGGTGAACTCTCCAAGTAAACACTCTCTAAAATATGATGGTGTTGCAAAAGTACTTGGTCCAGAACGTCGAGGACGGGTAAGAGGTCTTGGTTTTGGTGCCACTCCTTCAAAGTTGAATGATTTGATTCATAATCATAATGTGCAATCTCAACTCCAAGATTTGAGAGATGAAATTAAAGAATTAAAAGATTTGTTTCAAATGAAGGGAAAAAGTGCGACACAAGAAGTCAATGTAAATGGAAAACTATAATTAGTGAATGTTATTTTATATTACATAGACTTTTCTATATTCAAAATAACCAATTGTACAATTTGATATTAATTTTACAGTCCAGAGACAAAGCTTGAATGATTCAGATAGCCTTAAAAATAAGAAATACAAATTGTTATCTTGCTTTGGGAAATGTGATGTTGTTGCAAAAGGTGAAATCACATCAACAAATCCAAATGATCTAGTGCATCATGTACCTCTTGGTAATGACTGTTGGAGAGTCTGCGTTACTGAAGTAATTGATAATGTCAGTTTATATCGTCCTACTCGTGAGTTTTTCCTTCTTGAAGATGCATTTGGAAGTACAACTGCATGGCCAATTAGGTGCATCGAAGTGGATTAGTCGAAATCACGACAAAGGTATGCTTCACTTCTTGATATACTTTTGATATGATAATTATAAATTTATTAATCATACTTTTATTATGTGATGTGCAAGAAGTTGATTAATTTTAGTACAAGACTCTTTGGTGAAAGAAAAGCTTCGATATGGATAACATCTTTTAAAGACATTTTCAGTTTTTTCTTGAAATAATTGTTTATACACTTTTGACATATTTCTAATTCAATTTTTGAGTAGGTTATGTGGGATCTAAAAAATTGCGTTTATTGATTATATATTCATTAATGTGTATAATTTTGTTTTAGTATTTTATGTTTTTGAAATTATAATGTACATTTTTTTTAAAAAAAAAAAATCAAATTACAATTTATGGCGTGCATTTTGGAACGCCGTAAAATTATGTTTTCGACGTGCAGTCTCTGCACGCCGTGAACATACACGGCGTGCACGACTGCATGCCGTAAACATAATTTTACGACGTTCCAAGATGCATGCCGTAAAAGACCTTCTTTGTTGTAGTGATTTGTATTAGGAAGTAATTTATACATTTGATAAATACACTAGTTTTATTGATAAGAAAATAAGGCACGGAGCCTGGGAATAAGATTGTTTTGAGAAAGTGAATCGAAACTCATGTGCAAGATCATGCATATGTTACTTGCTGAGCGTTAGCTCATGTAGTTTTGCATTGTAGGTATGGCAATGCGTGAATTGAAGGTTGATACCAACTCTCAAATGACGAGAATATTGTGTACTGGGTACCTAACCGTAGTTCATGAGCCTCTCACCAGGAAAACCCGGAAAAGGTTATAACTACTTTTTAAGTAGTTTTATTTTTATAATTAAATATTTTTAATAGGTAATTCCCAGCTATCTTTCGCTCTCTATTCCTTGTTCCATGTTTTAAACAGATATTTTTATATCAACTTCTAACCATGTATTTTATATTATGGTTAGTTTATTTTGTTTTCTTCTTACATTTGAAATTTCAGAGAAAAATACTTATTTTTAATAATTTCAAATTATATTTAGAGCGGGTGGATATAATACTATTTTATTCGTTTGAAAAATTAAAATATGACAGGAAAATAAATAAATATACAAAAATTGGAAATGAATTTGGGTTGCTCAAAATCCCCAGAGTTGGTATATGGCCTCTCCCATTTGGGGATTTGGCCTCCAGATTATCCTCTTTACGTTGACAAGCTGCAGGTTCATCTTGCTTCCCTTTGTTGTTGTACGTGATTGCTTCCAGAACTATGATCCATGTCGGTGTAGGATCGTTAAGAATGATGTGATTTTAATGAACTAGTTGGGTGGACTGCTTCTTATCAAAAGCGACACTCCTTCTAGCTCTTATTATTGACGGTTGAAATATAATAATTCCAAGTAAGCAAAAAAATAGGTGAGTGTTAGTTATGTAGTGAAATACAATGATCGTGAGAGGTGGATCCCAGATCGTGCTTGATCAAGGTTCCACGTATGATTTCTTATTTATTGAGAGTTTTTGGCATATAATAGCCAAGATCTGGATCCTTTTATGAGTTATCATCTCCTATATTTATATTGAGTTAGGAGTGAGCCGACTTATTACAATGTCTAACCACTTAGAAATACATTCTAACTGAACTACTCGAGTTCTTACAAAGTACAAAATAGTTGACTTTTAACTAATCTAACAGTCCAAATCTCAGAATGGCTATCGAAAGAGTTGTCGTTGGTCAACTCCCATGTCGTGCAATGGTCAGGTCCTAAAATTTTTCACCAATCAGTAATACGTTGTGACTACACGACCTTATTTTATTGGTATGATCGTGCAAGGTTGGACGTAATACGACCGTACACTACACGGGCCTTTCACACCGTGTTTTGCATGATGTACGATGTTACACATTTATAAATCGGTGGGATAAACATGTTCTGCCAAATTGTGTATGTAACAACTCGAAAATTTCGTACCTTAGTTAATTTATTTAGAAAGTTGGATGCAAGTTTTTTCTTAAGAAAATAGTCAATTCCACGTCTTGTATTACGAGATGGTATAGAATTTAAGAGAAAAGAGGAGAAATTGACATAAAAGAAAGTTATATACGATGTTTGAACTCAGTTGGATTGAATTTCATGGTTGAGGACTAAACTGAAAATTTTAGGAAGTCCTATTAATTACTGTTTTGCCATTGGGATGAACACGACTTTGGGATCATTTTGTGGATTATATAGTGATCTTTAGTCATTTCAAGTTATACCATTTTATAGTTCATGATGAGATTTAAGTATTGGTATCAAGTTTAATCACAATTAAGGTAGAGAAGTGTTTCAAAAATAGAGCTAAAGTTGCATTAGAAGAATAGTTGGAATGCTGAAAATCTTCAAAATAATTCTAAGTGTAAAGTGGTAATCGAGTAACCATGTTTGAGAGGATGGTATGAATAACATGGTAATTTTATGTCTTTGCATGTTATGCTAATTTGTTGTAGTCCACAAGGAGATGTACGTATTGGTATCAAATTTGAGTACAATTGAGTTCGGGAAGTACTTCAAATATCTAGTTGAAGTTGCATACTTGAAATAATAAAAGTGCTGAGAAAATCAAGAAATTTGGCTAAGTATGGAAATCTAGTCGAGCAGCCATTTTTGGACGAACGGTACGGGCGGTATAATGGTCTGTTTTCTTTGCACGTGTAACCGTTGCGAAACTTGAAGTATGAACTTTACAATGGTATAAAGATTGGATAAAATGGAGCTCGTCTTGAACATCAAATATTGACCCGAAAGTGGCATCTTGAAAAGGAAAAATTGAAATTTTTAGCATTAAAATATTAGAGGAGAAGAAACTTGTCATGTCTTATCTTAAGGGATGTTTGGAAACCAACTTATTTTGATTATAAGTAATTATTTATCATAAATTATAGGGCTTGGAGGATAGAAATAAAGCTTTAAGGACTTAGTTTGCAATTACATAAGGACCAACTTGTACGAAATTGAAAGTATGGAGCTATTTTGTAAAAATATGATATATGTATCTATTAAACACGATTTTCAGTCTCCATTTCTTCTTCCAAGTCGGTGGAAACAAAGGGGAGAGAGAGAGCTTGAAAAGAGGAAAAATGAGAAGAGGGTTGATAAATTATTGTAGATGGAAGTATGATTCGAGCTTTGAATGCCTTCTTTATTTCCTTAAGGTAAGAAGTAATCTCTCCTTCATGTTTAAGGTTTAAAATGAGAGTTTTGGGTTGATTTATCAAGTTTAAAGTTAGTAAAGTTGAAGATTATTGAAACTATTGAATTTAGGATCGATTTAACCCATTCCTTCTTCATTTTCAAGAGAGAACCGAGAGGCAGTGAACAAGACAGAATTTTGGCTGAATTTGGAGAGGAAAAAGGAGAAGAAAAAAGGGAAAAAGAGGAGGAAAAGAAAAGGGAAGAGGAAGGAGAAGCTTTGCTTGAAGTTTGAGCTCTCAAAGTATGATTTTTCTTCCTAGAATTCAAGAGGTGAGTGAAATTTGAATTGTGTAATATTGTGTTAAGTTTTCATATAGTGTTGAAGTATTATCTTTAAATTTTCAGATTCTATTATGGTTCTATTTGATTATGATTGATTGGATAAACTATGTTTAAGATTGAAAGTTAAGAAAATAATTGCCCTCTAAGTGTTTGATGAATTGTTTGAGTAAAGCAACAATGGTTTTGTTGAGTTATGTTGATGTTGTACTATATTTTAGATGTTGAGAATTATGTTTAAGTATTATAATAACCAATAGTATATTTATGAGTATGATTATAAGTGGAGAAATACTTGAATGAAGGTTATGGAGTAATTGAGGTTGACCTGGGCAGAAAGTTTAAGTGCTGTTTTTTTTTATCTTTAATAGTCTCAAATCATCATAAATTGAGGGATTAATTCATGTTTGAAACCTAATTTTATAAGTGGAGTTATAGATTAAGAAGTTACATAAGATTTGAACATTATTTGTGATCATTTAATGATTTATCTTGCTTAGGAAGTTGCAAGTCTTAAAATTCAGCTTCATAGTGGATCTTCTTGAGTTGAATGAATCTAAAAATTTTGAAGGAATAAATGAATTTTTTGAAAAGGATTTTGAGGCTACAGAGTTGTTGAACGGGGGTTATTAAATTTTAATGTTGATGGCATTATGTGAAAGTTATGAGTAAAGAAGATGTGCTTTAAAGACTTATCTCAAAGGTTGGTTGAAACTAAGTTGTTGTCCCTATGAAAAATGTGTTGATAATATATGCTCGTCGAGTTAATTTATTTGTACTCGTGACATTTTGGAATAAAATATTATTTTGATTAAATCTTTGATTATATTATTTTGAGCTTGCATTAGTCCATAGATCGATTCGATATTACTAATTGAGTGTTTAAGTTGTTAAACACAGAAAGATTCAATTTGTAATTCGATCTAAAATTATTGTTCACAATCAGTAAATAAATATGGAAAATTTATTTTGATCGTCTCGATTTTATTAAAATTTCTATTTGATTTTGAAAATGAAATTGAGAGTACATTCGATATGTATTGAACGGGGCCACATGAAATTAATTTATGACATTGACCATACAAATTTAATTTCACTTGACTATCGTACATGGAACCTTAATCCTAATCGGATAATGAACTTCGATTACTAACTTGAAGTTCTTTGAGGTATCAATGGGTGAGATCAAATTGTTGGTCAATATCTTGATACTTTGGGAATTAAAGTAAACTAACGAGGAACATATATTCGTATTATGGAATCCGTCACCTTTAAGCATGATCACGATCTCTCTGGTTCTTCTAGTGGACAGTTAAATCTAAGCTCGGTAATTCGACAGTGATTGTTGAATTTTATGATGTGATGTGATCACATAGAACTTTCAGATAGAAGATGAGAGTTGAGAATTTATGAATATTCAGATAAGGGCATTTTGGTCATTTAACCTTACTTCGAATGTTCGAGTTGATCGACGGGGGTAACATGTAAGAGCGGTAAGTCAGGGGATATAATTATTGGTTATTGCTTCAGTAATTACAATTTTACTAAGAGTGCAGTCTCGTTCTTTTAGTGGAATAGAACGTGATTAATAAATAATTTTGACTGGTCAATAGTTGACCAAATCAGAATTAATTTATTGGAACTTAGTTTAATTGGGTTCTATCAGGTTTCCTTGGTGGCTTCAATATAACAGACATATACAGGCTTATAACTTGTATTGGGCCGTGCAGAAATGGGTCGGGTTATAGTATTAGGGTTGGTAGGGTTTTTAGAGGGTAAAGAAGTTATAAATAGTCTTCTAAGACTATTTTTCTTTACCTAATACAGGTGTGGCGGGACACACACTAAAGTATGTAGTGTGTATTTTCTTCTCTTGATTAAAACCATAATCCTAGTGTAGCCTAGACCCAAAAAAAGTGATTGCATTGCTTCTGTTGGAGAACACCAAGGAAAACTTGAAGGTTTGGAGCTTGGTGAAATCGGTTTGGAACTTGGTGGAATCAAGAACAATACAGATAATTGTCAAAGCACACTGAAAGGGTAACGATTACTAAACTTTTATCTGTTCAAAATTATTTAATTTAGTCAAATACCTAAAAGAGTGAATTCCTGTGATGGGATGATCCAAATCATAGGAAATTAATTTTTGTGATTAGATATCCCGTTGTTTTTTATTTCCCAACAATGGTATTAGAGCGTAGGTTTTTGATATTGTTTTACGTATTTAGATTAAATAATTTTTTTATGCATGTGTTAGTGGAGCGATGTAGGTTTTATATGATTTGATTTGTTATTGGTTGAATGATATTTTATTGAACTGATTTATGGCCTTAAATTATTTGTTGTAAATCATGTATTTGTTTTATCAAGTCTTGTAATAAAGGGGTTAGATTACGACTCCATGTTTCCCCTTTGATTTTAATTTATTGCAAAATAGAATTAGAAATTAGTTTTCAAATATATTATTGTTGTATTTGAAATCATGAAGACCGAAATCATTACTGCTTAAACATGGAGGACTTCCAAGGCAATTTTGAAAAAGGATACTAAACTTTATCTTCATCAACACATGAAGGGCTTATCTTGCAATTTTCAGAAATCAACCATGAATGGCATGCAGGCAGTCGATAGGACTCGTGGGTGCTACCGCTATGATCGGAAGTTGATGGTGGCACTATTGGGGCTGCTATCTTGGCTCGGTCGTGACGGCAGTGGAATCCATAGGCGTCCCTGCACACAGGTGCTGCCGCTGCAATGGGTGGTTGATCACGGCGCCTTTGGCGTCGTGATCTCACCTGGATCGCTGCTACCATTGGTGGTTTATTCCACCTTGTTGGCGGTGGGTGCGGCAGCACAAGGAGGCTGGTGCTATGGTGACATCATTCCAGGCATTTTCATGCGATGGCACTTCCACGGATGATTGACGGCTGAAACTTGCTCTCGGTTGGTTCACAGCAAATGCAATAGAAAGGAGGAGATGACCTTTTTCATTTTGGCCTTGACTTCTTCTTGGGCCGGATGGACTGAATTAAAATTGCAGATTGGACCAGTTTGAATATGGGCCAGATTATTATTATTTGAAGAGTTCAAGTAATGAGCTGAACACTTGTAAATGGAAATTGAAGAATTAGGCCAGGTTGTGGCTCAATGTAATCTTTAATTAATTTGTAATTTTGTGTCTAGGTTTTGGCCATAAATCATGTTCTAGTTTATTTTATTATTGCATTTTATTTATTGCTTTAATTGAATTGTGGATGAATGTCATTTGTTAACATGTCATGTAGATCGTATAAACACCGCTCTAGGAATTATACTGTCATGCATGGTTTTATATTTTATTTTATTTTCTAAATGTTAGATTAGAAAATAATTTTGATAATTAATAAATCGATTTTAAAAGTTAAAATTGATTAGGTAATTATTAAATGAAAACCCAATAATTTAAAAATATTAAGTGAGTGAGGGTACAAATTCTTGAACCCACGGCTTCCCTTGTTAGCCCATTAGTAAAAATTTGTGCATGCCTCGTGCTAATTTATTTAGTCTCCCTATAGGAGGGCTGCACTATTTTCGTTACTGGTTTGGGTCCAACTAGGTGGTGATTTTTTAAGTTATAATTAATCATGATTACCCTATAGGTAACGTAATTAATTTGGTATTTGAAAATCATCAAGATAAGGGTTGAACACTTAAATCAAAAACATCGTGGGGACTTCCTCTAGAATTTCCAAACGATGTTAATGATGGCCAAATTTTAATGACAATAAAAATTAATATTGCATGAGATGCCAGATATATTGATTTTAGTGGGAGGGTCCCAGCCTAACCATAAATCACATTTATTTCTCCTATAGAGAAATGTGTTTAAGATTTTGGGGTTTTAGGTTGTCATCATATTATAGTAGTTTTTGGTCTACTTGTGCATAATTTTTTATTCATGCATCATATATGAAATTATCGAATGCATAACTCATTTTCTTTATTTTATTTTATTTCAGAAAAATGTCTGGAAATTCACTGTCCATTGGCTTAACTAAAAATCAACTGGTTGGAGAAAATTTCATTGATTGGAAACGTAATTTGATGATTGTTCTCACCGCCGAGAAGCATAAATCTGTGCTAACTGAACCCCATCCCAATGCATCTACTCGGACTTCCACACTCGAATAGAAGGCCGCATATGAGAAGTGGATCAACTCTGATGAGATGGCTCGCTACTACATTTGGGTTCTATCTCAAATGTGTTGCAGCAGAAACATCATAATATGGAAACTGTTGCTCTGGTTATGGAGAGCCTTCAGCAAATGATCGAACATCAAGGTCGCCAGGCCCGTAGGTCCGTCAAGCTTCCATTAGGTCCATTATGAACATGCGCATGAAACCCGGTACGCCCGTTAGAGATCATATGCTTGCATTGATTGGTCAATTTAACGTGGCTGAGGTCTTGGGGCTAAAATCAATTCAGAGACGCAGGTTGACATGGCTTTAGAGACTCTTCTAGAGATGTTCTCTCAGTTCAAGGTTAGTTATAACATGAACAAGCTGGATATGTCACTGACCGAGTTGATGCAGGAGCTTCAGAATGCTGAGACTGTTCTTAAGACCAGGACCAATGATGTG
Source organism: Ligustrum vulgare (assembly GCA_963555705.1). Taxonomy (NCBI): domain Eukaryota; kingdom Viridiplantae; phylum Streptophyta; class Magnoliopsida; order Lamiales; family Oleaceae; genus Ligustrum; species Ligustrum vulgare. The sequence goes on along the minus strand of OY743190.1, from coordinate 34,404,756 downwards.
CTGGTTGTTGCTTCTACTGGACCATCCTCTTCGAAGCTGAAAGGAAAAGGAGGCAACAAGAGGAAGAAGTCTAACAAGAAGGGAACACAGCAGCAGGTTAAGAAAGCAAAAATAGATGGCAAACCAAAGGGGAAATGCTTTCATTGTGGACAGAAAGGTCACTGGAAGAGGAACTGCCAGAGATATCTAGCTTCCAAAAAGCAAGGTAATGGTGAGTTATCTTATATTGAGTCTTGTTTAGTGGTTGATTCTACATATACTTGGATAGTAGATTCTGGAGCCACTAATCATGTTTGCAATTCATTGCAGGGGTTTCAAGTAACCAAACAACTCAGTGAAGGGGAGCATATTTTAAAGGTTGGCATAGGAGCAGTGGTTTCTGTGAGAGCTGTTGGAGAAGTTTATCTTTATTTCAATAATAATAAACATTTGGTTTTGAATAATTGTTATTATGTCCCGGATATTACCCGAAATCTGATTTCGGTTGCATTACTTTTTAAACATGGTTATTCTGTTTATTTCACCCGTTTGACGGTGAAAATTGTTATGAATAAAGTTTTAATTTGTGACGGAACAATTTGTATACTTTGAAACCTGCTTATAGCTCTCTATTTCACATTACATCTAACAAACGCATTAAGTTATCTCCTACTAATGAGACTTATTTATGGCACCTGAGACTTGGTCATGTTAACCTAAATAGGATTCAAAGACTTATAAGGAATGGTCCTTTGAGTGACTTAAAGGTGGAATCCCTACCAATCTGCAAATCCTATCTAGAAGGAAAAATAACCAAGAGACATTTTACTTCAAAGGGGTATAGGGCCAAAGAAGTCTTGGAATTAGTACACTCTGATGTATGTGGACCAATTAATGTCCAAGCTAGAGGTAGGTATGAGTACTTTGTCACCTTTACTGATGATTACTCTAGATATGGTTATGTTTACCTAATGGCACACAAGTCTGAAGCTTTTGAAAAGTTCAAAGAATTCAGGACTGAAGCGGAGAAGCAATTAGGTAAGAACATTAAAACACTTCGATCAGATCGAGGTGGAGAGTATCTATCCCATGACTTTAGGTCATATCTATCAGAAAATGTGATTGTATCCCAATTAAGTGCACCAAGTACTCCCCAACAGAATGGTGTATCTGAAAGGAGAAATAGGACCTTGTTGGACATGGTCAGATCAATGCTAGGATTCTCAACTCTCACAACAGCCTTTTGGGGATATTCTCTACAAACTGCAATATACAAACTTAACATGGTTCCATCTAAATATGTCCCTAAGACACCCCTGAAATTTTGGAATGGAAGAAAGCCTAATCTGGCACATATACGGTTATGGGGATGTCCTGCACACGTGCTTAGGGGAAAGGTGGAAAAGATGGAATCAAGATCACAAGTATGCATTTTTGTAGGATATCCAAAGGGAACAAGAGGATATTACTTCTATAGTCCTCAAGATAAGAAAGTTTTTGTGAGTAAAAATGCAACTTTCTTAGAGGACAAGTATATAGAAGAAAGCAAATCAAAGAGCAAGGTTCTTTTAGAAGAAATGAAGGGAAAAGTTCCCAGTTCATCAACCCCAGTAATCCGTATTGAACCTACTCAGGATGAATTCACGTCCCCACCAGTTACGGTACCTAAATTCAATGGGAGACAAGTGGAGGTTACACCTTCCATGTCTGCTGAATCATTGGCACGTAACTTGGAGGATGATCAAGTCCCCATTACATCACCACTTGGTACTGAAAGTTGGAAACGAGGGACTTGATACAAGAGAGGCAGTGGTAGAACAATTACATATTCCAATCAATCAGGAGCCTCCTCAGCATAGACGTAGTGAGAGAGTCATTAGACCACCCTCCAGACACTTGCTCTATGAAGAGTCTTTCAAGGCTGTCTCCACTGAACAAGAGGAGGATCCTACCTCATATAAAGAAGCTGTGGAGGATGTAGACGCTGACCATTGGAGGAGTGTCGCGGACTCAAAAAATGAAATCCGTGTACACTAACTCTGTCTGGGATCTTGTAGATGCACCTAATGGGATAAACCCATAGGATGCAAATGGGTCTACAAGAGAAAAAGAGGGGTAGACGGAAAGGTAGAGACCTTTAAAGCTAGACTGGTTGCTAAGGGTTTCACCCAAAGAGAAGGTATTGATTATGAGGAAACCTTCTCACGTGTGTCCGTGCTTAAGTCTATTCGGATCCTCTAATCCATTGCAGCTCATTTTGATTATGAGGTGTGGCAAATGGACGTCAAGACAGAATTTCTTAATGGAAATCTTGACGAAAGCATCTATATGATGCAACCAGACGGTTTTATCCAAAAGGGTCAAGAGCATAAAGTATGCAAACTGTGTAGGTCTATTTATGGACTTAAGCAGGGGTCTAGGTCCTAGAATATCATATTTGATCAATCTGTAAAAGGTTATGGTTTTGATCAGAATCTTGATGAGCCTTGTGTTTATAAGAAAATTAAAAACAACAAGGTAATTTTTCTCATACTGTATGTAGATGACATCATGCTCATTGGGAATGATGTAGGAGCATTAACATCAATTAAAAACAAGTTGGCGCAACAGTTTGATATGAAGGACTTAGGAGAAGCCAATTATGTTCTAGGAATCCAGATCCTTCGGGATAGGAAGAACAGGAGAATTGCGCTATCTCAAGCTTCATATATAGACAAGATTGTGGTGAGGTTTGCTATGCAGAATTTCAAGAAAGGTCAAACGCCTTTCAGACATGGAATTTACTTGTCACGGGAGCATTGTCCTAAGACTCCTAGTGAAGTGGAACACATGAAACAGGTTCCTTATGCCTCAGCTGTAGGAAGTCTCATGTATGCTATGCTATGCTATGCTATGTACTTGCCCGGATATCTGTTATGCTGCTGGGATTGTCAGTAGATATCAGTCAAATCCTGGACTACAGCGTTGGACCGCTGTAAAGTATATACTCAAGTATCTTCGCAGAACTCGAGATTATATGCTGGTTTATTCAGCTCCAGATTTGTTGCCAACGGGTTACACTGATTATGATTTTCAAGCTGATAGGGACTCCAGAAAATCGACATCTGGATCAGTGTTCACACTGGGTGGAGGTGCCGTTGTTTGGAGGAGTATCAAGCAATCGTGCATTACTGATTCCACCATGGAGGCAGAATATGTGGTAGCTTGTGAAGCAGCCAAAGAGGCAGTATGGTTGAAGAAATTCTTACTGGACCTTGAGGTGGTTCCATCTGCATCTCAGGCCATTACTCTATACTGTGATAACAGTGGAGCAGTGGCGAATGCAAAAGAGCCTCGCAGCCATCAGCGTGGAAAACACATTGAGCGTAAATACCACTTGGTTAGAGAAATCGTTCAATGGAGAGATGTGATAATGTGCAAGATAGCATCAGCAGACAATCTTGAAAACCCCCTTTACCAAAAGCTTACCAGCTAAAAGTTTTGAGGGTCATATTGAAAATGTGGGTGTACTTAACATGTCTCATTTACTCTAGGGCAAGTGGGAGAATTGTTGGATAGTGTATGCCCGTCGAGTTAATTTATTTGTACTCGTGACATTTTGGAATAAAATATTATTTTGATTAAATCTTTGATTATATTATTCTGAGCTTGCATTAGTCCATAGATCGATTCGATATTACTAATTGAGTGTTTAAGTTGTTAAAAACAGAAAAATTCAATTTGTAATTCGATCTAAAATTATTGTTCACAATCAGTAAATAAATATGGAAAATTTATTTTGATCGTCTCGATTTTATTAAAATTTCTCTTTGATTTTGAAAATGAAATTGAGAGTACATTCGATATGTATTGAACGGGGTCACGTGAAATTAATTTATGACATTGACCATACAAATTTAATTTCACTTGACTATCGTACATGAAACCTTAATCCTAATCGGATAATGAACTTCGATTACTAACTTGAAGTTCTTTGAGGTATCAATGGGTGAGATCAAATTGTTGGTCAATATCTTGATACTTTGGGAATTAAAGTAAACTAACGAGGAACATATATTCGTATTATGGAATCCGTCACCTTTAAGCATGATCACGATCTCTCTGGTTCTTCTAGTGGACAGTTAAATCTAAGCTCGGTAATTCGACAGTGATTGTTGAATTTTATGATGTGATGTGATCACATAGAACTTTCAGATAGAAGATGAGAGTTGAGAATTTATGAATATTCAGATAAGGGCATTTTGGTCATTTAACCTTAATTCGAATGTTCGAGTTGATCGACGGGGGTAACATGTAAGAGCGGTAAGTCAGGGGATATAATTATTGGTTATTGCTTCAGTAATTACAATTTTACTAAGAGTGCAGTCTCGTTCTTTTAGTGGAATAGAACGTGATTAATAAATAATTTTGACTGGTCAATAGTTGACCAAATCAGAATTAATTTATTGGAACTTAGTTTAATTGGGTTCTATCAGGTTTCCTTGGTGGCTTCAATATAACAGACATATACAGGCTTATAACTTGTATTGGGCCGTGCAGAAATGGGTCGGGTTATAGTATTAGGGTTGGTAGGGTTTTTAGAGGGTAAAGAAGTTATAAATAGTCTCCTAAGACTATTTTTCTTTACCTAATACAGGTGTGGCGGGACACACACTAAAGTGTGTAGTGTGTATTTTCTTCTCTTGATTAAAACCCTAATCCTAGTGTAGCCTAGACCCAAAAAAAGTGATTGCATTGCTTCTGTTGGAGAACACCAAGGAAAACTTGAAGGTTTGGAGCTTGGTGAAATCGGTTTGGAGCTTGGTGGAATCAAGAACAATACAGATAATTGTCAAAGCACACTGAAAGGGTAACGATTACTAAACTTTTATCTGTTCAAAATTATTTAATTTAGTCAAATACCTAAAAGAGTGAATTCCTGCGATGGGATGATCCAAATCACAGGAAATTAATTTTTGTGATTAGATATCCCGTTGTTTTTTATTTCCCAACAAAATGAGCCTAAAACACCACTTTAAATTAGAGTTATTCATGCCTTAAAGCCGGTTTTAAGTTGGGTGTTGATTTAGGGGGCTTGATGGTGAACTCTTGAGGTAGTTTATGTCATTTTTGGTTGGTTGTGATGATGTGTATTGATTGAGTAAATGTTATGCCAAGACTAAAATTATAATTGAAAATGCTTTCTATGTATTTAATGAAATGTGTAAATGAAGTATGCCTTGGCAAGTTCTTAAGAAAGTTTATCTATAAGTTAGATGTTTGACTTAAAGAATGTGAAGATGCAAAGGTGAGGATTAGCATGAAGTTTTGAGTTGTTGATTTTGTGTAAAAGATCTTAGAACTTAAGTCTTTATGTCAAGTATGAAATTCTATTTTGAGTTAGTATGTTGGTATAAGAGAGAAATTTAAGTTAGGGACATCTAATGATAAAGTTTCATGACGTATCCATGCTTATAAAGTGCAAAATTCAGTTTTGGAGATGATCATTCATGAGGTAAGAATCTAAATTTATAAAAGTATTATAAGATGAAGTTTGTTGAAGTTTTGAGGAACTAATTATGACTTGATATTATATCTAAAGTTTGTGTATTACGTTCTATATGTTAGAATCAATCCATATGATCTAAGGTAATCAAACATGCATAGATATTGATTAAAAATCTGCTGGGATCGATTGGGTTAAATGTGACCCCGAGGATGTTAGAAATTGGATTTTTGAGACATTAAAGTATGAAACTTATAGTGAAACCTTGATATAATTTTAGATTATACTTTTATGTCATTACACAATTGGGAAGTGTAGTAAAAAGTGACATAGGTGATGTAAGAATCTGTTTGGGTTACTTTCTTAAGTTTGTGATCACCTACAAATTAGAATCAAGATTTTGATGAAGCTAAGGATTAAATTCAACTTCTAGGATGTAACTCAAAGGTTGAGATTTTATGTATTAAACATAGGAAACTTTATTCTATACTGAAAGACTTGATCTTGGTCCTTTATGTGTTAAGAAAATGATAAGATATTATATTTCAATATGTGATCGAATGTTATTATGTAAAGTCTTTCACATGATATTTTATGAATAGCATTTCATCTCATCATCACAAGTATGCATGATCATTTCACATAAAAGAGCAAAGTATGTATTTTCAAAATGTGAAGAAATGATTATGTATAAGATCTTTCAAATGATGTTTTCAAGAAATGATCATGAACAATTAAGAATGACCCTATTTAGGTCGTTGCATCTAGGGAGAAAGTCCCTAATTGGTCACGGCCTGTGAGATACACTTCGGGCGTAAGTATCTCACGAGGCACCCTTCGGGGGTAAGTATCTCTTTTATGCTAGCGAGCTCAAAGGAACGAAGGAAAAGTCCCTTATACTTGGAGGCGTAAGAGTACGCCCAACTATTTATGAATGGTGACCTTGTGTCGTAGGTACACATATGATGCGCGCGATGCACGACCCTAATATGGGAAGGGCCCCTAAAGTAAAAAAACATGAAAGAAATGCAAAGAGTAAAAAAGTCATACTCATTCATGTCACTTTTCAAGGAAGAAGAAAGAAAGAAAGAAAGCATGAGAAAGTGAATAACATTATCATTCATGCATATCACTTCATGCATTACTTTCATGTCATAAATATGAAATTGATTAATTGAATGTAGTTATATGAAAGTAAATGTTGTAAAGTGATTACAAATGATACATTGAATTGATTACGATTTCTTGTATTATATGAGAATTGATGTTAAGATTAGAAAGTAGTAAAAGAAGCAAATGTAAGAAAATAAGTAAATGATGCTTTTATGATATCAATCTCCATGAACTTTGTTATCATGATTGAATTGAATATGATCTTTAGAATTGCTTGAGTTGATTAACAAACTAAGTTTGCTATTTGAATGTTCAAATTATTACTTTAGGAAAAGATGGAAGTTGAAGTTAAGAGGTAAAGTGTGTGAGTTATTTTCATTCACGGAAATGTGAAAATTTGATAAGAAAATAATGAGAATGATAGATGTTTATATGACTTTATACACTTTATGTTGAAATTAACCACTTATTACATACATCAAGTTTTATTCACTAAACCATGTGGTTCACAGTTGTTTCATATATCTTTTTATAGGAAATTGAGCATAAATCTTTGTAGAGTGGATTCCCTTTGGAGATTGTCGGCCGATAATGAAGAGTACTTATTGGTAACTGAAAGAGATGACAGATTAAGCCCTTTTGTACTTAAAACTATTTTAAAATGAAATTCTTATTCTTCTAGTATTCAAGAGTTAAATACTATTTGGGGCTCGATTTTGAGATGTATAAGTAGATTTTTATGAAAATAAATGGGTCTTGTATTTCTAAATTTTCGCTTGATGTTAAAATATTATTCTTATGAAGTGTTGAAAGTGTTTTTAATGTTGTTGTTATCAAAATGACAAACTTAAAATAGGAATGATGATCCTAAATGTTTAACAGGGTAAAACTATTGTTTAGAACAATTAAAATGGTTCTAAACAAGTTTAGAAAGAATTTTTAGTAAATGTATCAAATGAGTCCTGTTTCTAAAAGTAAAATGGTTCTAAACAAGTTTAGAAAGAGTTTTTAGTAAATGTATCAAATGCGCCATGTTTCTAAAAGAGCGCTACTAGTAGCCACCTGTGCTACGTTTTCAGTTCATTTTATGTTACTAGTAACCTCAGCAAAATTGGAAGAAAAAAAATTAGTCTGAATTTTGGGGTTGTGACAGTGTACGCATGTTCGTGCCACGTTGGTGGGATAAACATGTTCTTTATTGTCCACATCAGATCATGCAGTAACAAGTTACATCTCTCTTTTATCCTAAATTCCTGCAAATGTTACAATGCCTTCGTGAACTTGAAAATGAAAATAGAATGTAATTTCAAACCTAAAACCAGATTTGAAACCTCGATTTTTCTTGTACGGTTTCTTTTTTTTTTCCCCTTGATTTGAGAATTGCGGTGATGATGGTTTGTGATAGTTCATTTTTGTGGTTATTTTGTGGTGACTTTGGCAGTGGTGTGTCGATGCAAATTTATTATTAATGGTATGGTGGGAGGTGGGGTGCAGAATGTGAACGATACTGTAACATCTCGAAATTTTCATATCTTTATTTATTTAGTATAATTATAGCTCTAAGGGATGATAAGAGAAACCTTAAGAAGAGATAAGCAAAATATCCTTAATTATAAATTCAAGGACCAAATTGGCTTAAAATAAAATCATGAAAAGTATTTGGATTCAATTAGAAATTTAATTATATTAAGGACTAAGCTGAAAAGTTAGTAAAGATTCAGCTTAAATTACAGAATTGCCATTGTAGAGGACTCGACTTTATGACCTTAGTAAATGAGATGTGTTGAGCCATTTCCGATGCATGTTACACCAATTTTTAGATCACAATGAGTTCTACACATTGGTATCAGATTTGAGATCATCCAAGACCGGGAGTCACTTGAAAAATCGAGCCAAACCTGCATACATGAAAAGGTAGAAACCTGAGAAAAAATTAGAAATATGGCTAAGTATAATATCCTGTCGAACAGCCAACTTTGGAGGACCGGTTCGAGCTGGATATTGGTCCATTCTCTTTGCATGTATGACCGTTACGAAGCTCGTAACGTGAGCCTTCCAACAGTATAAAGAATGGCCAAAATGGACCCCGTTTCGACCTTCAAATCTTAGCCTAAAAGTGACTACCTGGAATAAGAAATCTGAGATTTTTTCTATTAAAATATTGCATGAAATGGACACCTGTCACATGGCACCAGATTTAATTAAGACATGTTTGGCATGGATAATCTGAACAAGGAACCAGCTCGATATATATTCGTACAAATAATCGTTGAATTCACATAAATATAACATGTGGCATTAAATAAGTAGAAATATGATATGAAAAACCCAACCAAACATAACCCAACTTAGACCCTTTATATATATACTTTCAGTCTGAGATTAGAACCCCCAGAGCCTTACTGATCAATCAGCCAAAGCAAAAATCAGGTAACCCATTTCCCAAACTTAGAATTCTTAGGAAACTCATCAAATTCTTCATTTGATTCCTTTAATCCATGGAGGTATAAGTGTAAATACTAAATAATAAAGAAATTCATCACTTATACACTCAAATACTACCAGAAATCGAAAGAAATAAACACAGAAACTGATTTCCAAAATTAGTGAAAGTTTTGAAATTCTGGTGGTACTGGTTGGGATTATCAAACAGGGTTATTATCTGAAGTAAATGCTTTCTTTTAGCCTTAGTTTATCAAATTATTAACTTGATTTTATACCCATAAAATTATAAATTTCAGGCTAGCAATTCTAAGAGGAAATCAACCTAAGGTGAGTAAAGTAGATAGTTTTCTTTTATGTTATGTCTTGGTTCAGATTTATGTTATGGGGATTCCTGTTTATGAATTACTTTAATACTTAATTAAGGTCTTGTAGTGTTCAACCTTATTTATGAAATTACTCAACTAATTATGGGATGAAGTTATATAATTACAAATCTGTATATGGGTAAAATGTTGCTGTCCAGATTTTTAAATGACTTCAAAATTCTATGTTTAGCTGGGAATTTCAGTTTATGCCCTGAGAAAGATGTTAAGGATTGAATTATTAAATTCTAGAATAGAAATTATACCATGAGTTATCATATTTAAGTCATGCATGTGTCAAAAGATTGATTTTATGCTTCTGTCCAGATTTAAGTTATGGCATAACAACCCTTTCAGTGATTCCTAAGATTGAGTTTTAATTGGAATTATTAATTGATGTCATGAAAGAAAGTTGCTAGTTGAATAGGGAAAGTCTTTAAGTTTAGAATATAGCTTATATCATGGATTATTAGATTTATGGTTTGCATGTGTTCAAAATGTCTATCTGATAAATCTAAAAAGGATTTAATACAAATAAAATGTAAAGTGAAATGAAGGATTTAAATCTTCCAATTTTGTATTTAACAAGTGAAATTAGTTTCTCACTTAAATTGTGTTTTATTGTCATCATACATGAGTCAAATATCTTCAAAATGGGTAATTGAAATTGAGAGTCAGATTTGAGAAGAGGTCATTGCACTAAAGAAAGTAGAATATGATAGTGAAGTTATTGTTTAATTAGGTTAAAGTTAGGATTGGCAATTATACACTTAAGTAGTTAAAGAAGAAAGAAGTAGGGATTTAATGTCATTCTATCATATTGAAGTTTCAATGTTGTAATCTTCTTCTTCATTCTTATATGCTAATTTTAGATGTGGATGTATTTGGAAAACATAAAACCTTCAAATATGAGATTGGCCATTGCATCATTACATGCATGCAAGTTTGGTACATTGGTATGAAAGAAATACATAATCAAAGAAAGAATTAATGAAACATTATAAAATCCCTATTTAGGTGGTACACCTAGGGAGAAAGTCCCTAATTGAGGTCACGGGCTACTAGATGCCCATAGAAGAAAGAAAATATTTGAGCTAGTATGCTTGGGAAAGAAAGAAGAAGAATCGAGTTAATATACTCGTGAGTGTAAAGAACACTCTAGTGACCTTGTGCTTAATTTAGCACTTTTGCGCGCGGGTGTACAACCCTAATAGGGAAGGGCCCAATAGAAGAAAGAATGAACAAAGAAAGAAAATGGTACATGCATCATTTTGAAATAAGGAAATTAGAAGAAAAAAGAATGAAAGAATGTGTATCATCATGCATGGCATTCTATACATCATCTTCATACTTGTTTAATTTGAATATAATGTGAGAATTCTTATGTGTTAGTAAATCAATAAGATTAGAGATGATATGAATGAGAAAGAGTTTTTAATGCTTCTTATGTGACTTATTTGGTGAAATAAGTGATTGTGGCATTTCTTTGTGTATTTAACTCTTGTGAAGCTATTAAGATATTCATATCAGATTTTTGTACTATACTCACTTACATATGCAAGGTAAGATTCAAAGTTCAGAGGTAAAGTTACTTCACTCCATGAATTTTGCATAGTTACTCCTACTTTTACTCACTAAGCTTCACCGCTTACAAGTCCTTTATGACTAAAATAGGTGATGGACCGAGAAATTCATGAGGTGGTGAGAACTTGGTGGAGAGCCTCGCGGGATGGAACGGAATATCATATTATTACCAAGATAGAAGTTTGGAGCCATTTTACCCGCTTCCCCGGGTTATATATTAAGGAAATGATGTACAAAGTGTTACATGCCTATGATGAGGTGGCCCTCAAACCTAAGGGAACTTACTTCTTCATCCTATGAGGTGTAGAAGTTACTTAACTTTTGTATGGTAGTCTTCCCCTTAGCATGTGAGGAGGGATATTTTGTATGAAATACCTAACTTGCTTTTGTATGGTTCCCTTGTAATTCACCCTAGTCTTTTGCTAATAGGGTGACTAGATAGAAATATGATAGGGAATATAAGGTACTATGGAAGGGGAAAGTATGTATGTTGTAAGGCTCCAAGTTAATGTTATGATGGTAGTATTATGAAGTTTATGCTATGAAGTTAATGTTATGATGGTAGTATTTTGATGTTGATGCTATGAAGTTAATGTTATGAAGTTAATGTTATGATGTTAAGGTTATTGTTATGAAGTTTATGTTGTAAAATGAAATAGTTATATTTAATGGAAAAGTGATATGAATTATAAATTGAAGTAATTGGAATAAGGATATTGAAGCATGGTGATATGATACTGGTAACTAAGCATTTTTGTGAATTTAGAATTAACAAGTTGATATCAGTACCATTGAAAGATGTTAAATCGAAAAGCAGAATTTGATGATACTAGTAGCACACAGTAGCTATGTAGACAGTTCAATGTACAGATACTAGTATCCGGGAAAAAAAAAATTAGTCAGATTTTGAGATCGTCACAAATACGTTCTACTTTTTTTTAAAAAAAAAATTAGTTTTATATTTTATTATATGTTAAAATTACGAAGTTGCCATTTTATCTCTCTTATATTTGGTCAACGTTAATTTTTAGGTGATCAACTAAAAGAAATTTGAATGTTTTCCATCCATTTATCATTTTCCTGCGACTAATTTGTTTGAGATTGTGGGTGGCACAAAGTGAATTTTTGGATAAAATCTGCCAAAAAAAAAAAAAATGATTGGGATCGTGTACGCAATTTTCTATATATATTTCAAAGTCTATCCTAGTTTCTGCATAAAGGATAAACTACAAGTTTGGAAAAATGATGGATACAGAAGATAAGTTGTGTTACGTATAGTGATTAGGAGGCCTCTACTTGTACATCAAGGGTATCGCCCCCTCACAATAGAGATGAGCCCTCCCTGTAATCCCTGATGTACAAGTAGACTTTTTCTAGTGATTTACATGTTGCAAGGCTTTTATGGGACACCATAAAAAATGTCCACCAACCTTATATCATTATTTTTATTTTTTATTTTTTATTTTTTGTCGTCTTCTGGATCATTATTTTTGTAGAAAGGTTTGCCAGGCTGACAAGCAACGACACTAGGATAAGCTTTATTATCTGTATGTTGCGATTGTATGATTTGAGATTTTTTTTAATTTTTAATTTTTAATCTCGGACATAATTATCTGAAAACCGACCAAAATTGAAATACTGTGATCCGAAATATTTGTATATACAGTTCCCTGTCAGCATCAAATAATGAATTCATATATATATTTATATATTACAAACAATAGTCAGCAATGTATATCTTTCCAATTATCTGTAGGGTTATTATATATTATTATAAGGAGATATGGGGGATTTGGATTTGAATGCCTTAGACCACCATGGTGAAACCCAAAAAGGTTGGTTGAATTTTCTTGTAATTATTTAAAAGAAAATCTGTGCCTTTTCTTGTGAAGTAATTCTTGATTGTTCTCGTTTCAGAAGTAGCTGAGAATAAGGATTCCAAGGTAGAATTTTCTGAAGATGAAGAAATGCTCATGGCAAGAATGTTCAGTCTGCTTGGACCAAGGTTAGTTTGTAATCAAAACACTGTGTGGGATTTTTACCTTAAAAGCTGCTTTGTTTGTTCGTGTCCGTGTCCGTGTCCGAGAGTTGGGTGTTTTATGTGTTTGTCTGGAGCAGGTGGAGTTTAATTGCTGGAAGAATACCAGGAAGAACAGCAGAAGAGATTGAGAAGTACTGGAATTCAAAGAAGACTTAGGCTACAGAGAAAAAGCATTTGGATATCAAGCTCCAACGGTCTGCCAATGATATATGTATACGTACATACTATTATATGATCTTATGAACCTATTGTAATTATGTAGAAGAATTTTACGGAAGCGTGACGAAAAATTCTAAATTTTAAATTCATGTCACATATAACTTTCCATTAATTCTAAATTTTAAATTCTAAAAAGTGGTGGTTGAAATTGTAGAGATAAAATGTTTAAGGTTAAAAAATAGTTTGAAAAATTGTATGGTTTATAAACTGATTTATAAATCAGTTTATTTTCATTACCAAACGAAAAATTGGATGTGTCTAATCATCATTGTTGCATAAAGTTATTTAAAAGGTTGTACTCTAACCTTAGTAGTCTCTACAGTCCTGCTCCCTGTCCTGGAGTTTTTTAGAGAATTTAAATCGCGAAATGTGCATCAATAAATCAGGGTTAAGAGCTAGCAGTTTAACTATGCTTGTAAGGAGCCTCATTCATACCAAATGTAGAATTCGAACTCCCACCCTGTAACTATCAGCTCAATTGAGATTTATCACTCTCACTTTTCAACCAACTCAGTTATGCCTCGAGGGAATGAAATTATTTAAAAGGTTAGAACTCCAACCTTGAGAGCCCCTACATGAAATTATTTGATTTCAAGGATTTTAGTGTTAGTTTTTTCAAGCGAGACGTTGGTTTTGTAATTTGGACCAAGAGAGCGGGGTGGGTTATATATTTTTGATGTCTGAATTTTAAGACGAATAGTAATGTTATTTTATTAACAATTTAGCAAATAGGTTGCTTGTTTTAATTGTATTGCACTCTTAACATTTTGGCGTTTGAGTTTTAATTGTTTATTTTTAAGAAAATATTTTTAATTGATACTAATTTCCCACCCGTGCGATACATGAACATATTCCATCGACAAAGATTAAATTACATGAAAGGTACAATTTGGAAAAAAATAGAAAAAAATACGAAAATTCAGTTTCAATTTAAATAATAATAAGCATTCTGTAATCAAGAATATTAAAAATTTTGGAAAACCTCCTTATGAATAACATTTGTCGTCACATTTGTTGGATTCCCACCTCATCACACATCAATATCTTCAGAGTAGCATGATCCATTACTCTCGACACTACAACTACCCATGATTGATATCCAAGTTTTTTATGAAGAGACTCATGTGTGAAAGTGATTGACTTTGACTTATCGAGTAAAGTAGATTCTACGAGACACTATAAGAAAAGAAAATAAGCTAAAATCATATCTGTTATATAATCTAGTCCTCTTGACTACTTCATACCAATCATTCTCTCAAGAAATAAAAAACTAACTATGGCTCAAGAACAATTTTAACAACCTTACAATTTATTTATTTTTGATTTGTAGTCGGGTTTGGTTTTCAGGGAAAAGAGGTTTCACGAATTTCAATAATATGGTGGCCAAGTTGTTGATTTGGAGAAATGATGTTTTGAAATGCTTGATAGCGAGAGTAGGAGAGAAGACTCAAACAAAAGCGATCTCCTTCACCAAAGGCTTCTGCACCATGAGATACAACATTAAGGAGGAAAATCGTAATTAAACTAACTATAAGCTGACTACATTTTAATTTTATTGGAATTTGCAAAGAAACAATAATAGCTTTGTAAATTTAGTTTCCAATCTATATATATTATTGATGAATAGAACTATTAAAAAATAATATCCAAGAAAGAGAATTAAAAAATTGGCAATAACTTTTTCTGAACAACCAAGCTTGACATATGCCCCTTTTGTTCTCGAAATTACAATAACTCTCCTTTGAGCATCTGAATAATTGTTGAGGGATTTCTCATACACAACACTATTAGAGTCATTACAACTTGAGCTTTGTAGACGTTGGATACATTGATTAAGACAATTAGTGAGCTTTGTAGACATTGGATATATTGATTAAGAAAATTAGATAAAATCATAATTCAAAATTCTTTTTAAAAAAAAAAATTATAATTTACTATTAGAGGTAGGATCTACCTACCCCCTTTCAACATAAAAGTGCACATCAAGCTTACAAATGCAAGCAGTCATGTCTAAATCGGGCATTCACGAAGGTACATTGATCGCATGCCCAATTTCTCGAATTATTTGTGTTTTTGCTTAATGCTCCTGTCATGGAAGATCCCTTTGCCATTCCACCTTTCGCTTTGCTGCTCCCTACTATATTTTTTGAGCCTGTAGTCTTATTAAATGATCATTGTGGATCAGCATCAGAAAGACCATTCTCCAGTGCTCTAACCAAGTTCTCAAAGTTATTCCGAGTTATACTGCCAGTTAAGGAAAGGGAACCATTGGTAATAGAAATACTGTCACAAATTAGTTTCGATAAACCAGAATATCAACGACATCAACTAAAAGAAATGGCTAGGATGGAAGTTCACTAAAGAGAAATGTAAACATAGCCACTAAAATCCCAAAATATATATGACTAGCTCAAACCTGAAAGAATTTTTCCCTACAAATTATGTCACCAAGAATTCGACCAAAAGAGAGTCCAAGTGTTACCTGGAGACAGGAATGCACGTGTTAAAAGCTTCACATGCCTTATTGCTTTCTTCGAGATACTCGCGTACTGTCGGAGAGCAGCTATAGTCATTCTATGAGACTTTTCTATATTTCCCTCGTCAAGAACTACAATCAGTGATGCACCAGCAATTTTGCTTGCACTTTTCAAGACATTCGAAGAGGCTCATGTTGTAGTCATCTATGTAATAATCACCCATATAATTTGTAGTCCTAATGAAATCATTATCATCCTTCTTACATTCAGGCAGTGTCTTCTTCTCACAAATTTTGTTATTACAGGAAAAATTTAGAAAGTTAGATTCTCCTAATTTATTAGTAACATAGCCACCCCAACCTATTATAAATTTTATCCCAAGTGGAGAGTCGCACATTTTTACTGAATAAGTCAAGTTCTCAATCTCATTTGAAATGTAGCTAAATTGACATAGCTACTACTATATAATTGGATAGGAGGCAATTTTACTTGCAACAGATAATCTTGTTGTTTGACATGATAAGTTGTAAAATGAAAGATTTTCTTAGTTCTATGACTTTAGCAACCATTTTCAGAAGTATTTTGAAAGACCATTAGCTGAGGAAAACTATGCTACAAGTTATAAGACATGGAAGTAAATGTTAATCTTAAATTGCATTTATCATTTCCATTTAAATTCTATATTGCATCCTCTGCATTGTTAATCTTCTCACATGGATACTTCATGGTTCCACCAACAGATGAGCTCCTAAATCAAATACAGAAAATTTATTTAGTCATAGGTGCCTACATTATCTTGTAGTGCATTGCTTTTTTTTCCCCTTCCTTTTCTTCAACCTAAACTAAAAATGTTTTTCTCCTCACTTCTTCATTCAACCAGCTAGAAAATAGGTCAAAATATTAAGAAGCGTCATAGACAAACACCCGCCACAAGTACGAAATAGAAGAAGTGCATATGGGAAATCTTAGTTTTTTATCTTTTCCATTTATTTTCTTATTAAAACAGAAATATAAGTTGAAAATCCAATCTATTAGAATTATAGGTATTTCTCGAATTTATGAACAGCCTATTTATAGATGGGTGCTCCATCATATTTGAAATCACACTGGAAAAATGAGAAAAGCAAAGGGTGGCAAATTTTGGTCCCTTCCAAGCTCCAGCATTCTAGAATCTTGTATGATGAACCCAGAATTCTACCAAAAGAGAGTCCAAGTGTTACCTGGAGACATGAATGCATGTGTTAAAAGCTTCACATGCCTTATTGCTTTCTTCGATATACTCGCCTACTGCTTGGAGAGCAATTGCAGCCATTCCATGAGACTTTTCTATATTTCCCTTATCAACTACAATCAGTCATATATTTCACTTTGAATTAGTATTTAATTTGAGCTCCTGGTAGTTTTATTAGTAGATTCAATTTGAATATTTGTAACTGTCTATTCATAAAATTAATTATGAAGGATGACTCATCTAATTTCTTGTTGTGTGGTCTACTCAAATTAAAAAGTTGGCAATAAGATAAAAGTTGTTTTAATTCATGTATATACTTTTTACATACTATCATATCATTGTAATATCTACACATAAATAACATTTTCGACTTGGACTGTCAAGTTGATTATATACATTCCTTCAAATACGTCACTCTCAATTTGGTCTTTTTTTTCGTGTCAATTGATAATGCACAAAAATTGATTCATCTTTTATAACATCAGTTTCTTGTAACAATTCGACTAATTTTAGGAGATTGTTTAGTTTTCCTACCTTTGGATGACCCGGCTTCCTCTGCCTCACTGTCAGAGAACTCATCATCCTTCTCTTGATTTTCAAAGTCTTTGATTGAGTTTGTAGTAGCTGCAGCCTTGTCATTAGGTGTAGGAAGACCTGAAATTTCAACCAGTTTACCAAAATATGCGACAACAAAATGGAAAACATTTTGAAGGAGATCACAATGTATTTCAAACTAAGAATCAAATGATAGATTGATACATAGATTTATTCATGTATAAATGGCCTCCCCTTTGTTTCAGATATACTTATTCACAAGCTCAATTAAAGTGGGGGAAGAGGAAACCTCAAAGAGAAGTCATAAATAAGCAAACAAACATAGATATAAGCCACATTTTTATTTGGAAAGTGATATATTAGTAGATGATGGAGGTCTAGCTAGAATAGTAGTGTCATAATCCCCGAGCACATTTTTAATATGGAATTCTTGGGATGGAAGTTTCCTCTGTGCGAAATCCAGAAAGCTAAACTATAACTATATACTATGGCCAATTAAGAAAAGGTAATTTGAAATAAACAACAGAAAACACAAAATTTGAAATGAGAGGGAAAAAAAAAAAGCAAAGTCCAAGAGTTTGAAAATATCATATTAACTTTTCCATCACTAATTTACTATTGATTTTATTTTGGAGTCTTGGAGATATAAGTAGAAACCTAATTATAGGACCAAAAAGTCCACAGAGGACGATATGAAAATATCAACACGGAATTTGCATGATTGAAGGTATTTGAATTAAGGACATTTTACATTTTCATTGACACAGCTCCAAGACCTCAATGGCACAAAAATATGAAGATTCCGTTGTCAAACCCATCAAGATTTATTTCCTCATTTATAATATTATAATGTCAAAAATAGTTTAACATTTTTCATTTGTCCTAAAGGACCGATGGCATAGAATATTTTCTAAAGATAAAACACCATTCCGCAACCCAGCCACAATCTCTATATAAAGTACACCAACCTCTATGTCCAGATAATCAATGCTTCCAAAAAAAATAATATCTAAGAGGATGCCATTAATTGCAGAACATGACACTAACGTACCGATAGATCCTTGATCCTTGGATGCATCTTAGTCGAAAAGAGCACTCCTGCAAATGAGCAGAGTACGTCTCTAGATAAAATTGCTAGAATAAAAATGCACATGAAGGGGAGTCAAAAGTGTATAGAAAGATGGCAAAAGATGAAAAACTATTAGAACAATCAATTGATAGTAGAGTTAATATGCCAATGTTCATATAGCAACAACAAATATGTAGGTTAGAAGACAAGAAGGAAATGGAGCAGTACAAAATATATGCTCACATGATAAAAAAAATATGCATAAAAAATGCACTTACCATTATGATCAGATAGAGTAATGGTGGGTCTGATCCAGTATATTGTATACCAACCATTTTGACAGACCTTTAAAGGTAAAGCTCACAAAAGGTTGAGGGAATATATTTTTCCAAGAATACCTGCAGCCCGCAATGCAAATCATCAGCAAACTATAAATGAAGAAGCAAATAAGACTTGTATAGAATCATCCCTTCAGGGGAAAGATAGGAAAATGATTCAATCAGCTTAAACGATTGACTCGTCCCCTGTTTCTTCGTTGGCTTCATCATCGACTGTGGTGCCGTCGTCGTCGAATAACTACGCTAGCCTCCGGGTCGACCTCTAGCATATTCTTAGTTGTCTCCATTTCACACAACAGTGTTAACTGTTCGCCATTTTCTCTACGAAGAATGAAGATGGTGATACCAAAACCACTTTAACTTCATTCTATTGCAAAATTGTTGCTCGAAGTTCCTTCCTTTGATTGGACAAGAATGCATTTTCATTTTGCAATTAACTAACAAAGAAGCAGCATTCGAAGCAGATATAGAGAGACCTTAAATGAAGAAGAAGAATCTCGAATCAGAGGAAGGCCTTTTCATATGTACCATCCCTATCAACAGAAAAAACCCTAAATGGGGAAGAAAACCTATCAAAGCAAGAATTTCAGAAACCCACTTCCCGACAGCTTGTCTGAGAAAACTAAATTCAAGAAATGGAGAAGATGAATACTGGTAAACAACTGAGACTGAGAAAAAACCTCTCCACAAAGAGGGCTGAAATCAACTGAAGAAACTAAGGTGGCGTTCTGTTTATATTTTATTTTGTATTTTCATTTTCGAAAATGTTTTGTATTTCCTATTTTCATTTTTGTTTTTAAATTTGCTGAAAATGCGTTTGATTTGTCATTTCTGAAAACTGTTTTTAAAAATGAAAAGCTGGAAAACACGTTCTGTTTGAAATTTTGCAGAATACTACTTAAACTATTTTTAATTACTTTGCTTGCAGAATATTACTAATTCAAACTCAAATTTCATTTCACAATACACTGAAAACATGATTACATGCAACACACTAATGTGAGCATTAAGAGTCTATATTAACACAGATTGGTCAGGTTCGGAATTTGAAAAAGCTCTACTTCTATTAAAATTCAGAAAATGCAAGTTTTTCAAAATCATCAGAGTCCATTTATCAGTGTATTTTTTGAAATATAATAACAAGAATTCTCACTTTATTTTTTTCTGTAATGTTGATATTGAATTCAATAAAACTTTATTTAAACTTAGTTCCAAGTTATGATAATTCTCAAAAAAAAAAAAAAAAAAAATTAAATAAATAAAATAAAATTATTTAGGCTTAGTTCCAAGTTAGGATAATTCTAAAAAAAATAATAAAAAAATAAAAACTTTATATTAAGTTTAGTTCTAAATTAACAAAAAAAAAAAATCCCAAAACGCGTTTTCCACGTTTTGGACATTTTTTGTCGAAATACACACAAAACGCCCAAAACGAGGTTTTGGGCGTTTTGCGTTTTGTGTACAATATTTTTTTTTTTGTTTTCCAAAATGCGTTTTCGAAAATAGCCCCTGTTCTCTTTGCTGTTTTGAGATCGTTTTCTGTTTTTATTTTCGAAAACGCTAAAAACGCGTTCTCTTTACCATTTTCGAAAACGCATTTTGGAAAACAAAAAAAATTGTACACAAAACGCAAAACGTTCAAATCCTCGTTTTGGGCGTTTTGTGTGTATTTCGATAAAAAAATGTCCAAAACGCGGAAAACGCGTTTTGGGAATTTTTTTTTTTTTTTTTTTTAAGAATTATCTTAACTTAGAACTAAGCATAATATAAAGTTTTTATTTTTTTATTAATTTTTTTAGAATTATCCTAACTTGGAACTAAGCCTAAATAATATTTATTTATTTTTTTTTTTTTTTTTTTTTTTTTAGAATTATCCTAACTTGGAACTAAGTTTAAATAAAGTTTTATTGAATTCAATATCAACATTACAAAAAAAAAAATTAAGTGAGAATTCTTGTTATTATATTTCAAAAAATGCACTGATAAATGGACTCTAGTGGTTTTGAAAGAACTTGCATTTTCTGAGTTTTAATAGAAGTAGAGATTTTTCAAATCTCGAACCTGACCAAGTTGTGTTAATATAAACTCTTAATGCTCACATTAGTGTGTTGCATGTAACCATGTTTTCAGTGTATTGTGAAATGAAATTTGAGTTTGAATTAGTAGTATTCTGCATGCAAATTAATTAAAAATAGTTTAAGTAGTATTCTGCAAAATTTTAAACAGAACGTATTTTCCAGCTTTTCATTTTCAAAAACAGTTTTCAGAAATGACAAAACAAACGTGTTTTCAGCAAATTTGAAAATAAAAATAAAAACAGGAAACACAAAACATTTTCGAAAATAAAAATACAAAATAAAATACAAACATAACGCCACCTAAAATTCTGATCATTTCTGTAAAATTCTCGGTAGGGAGAAGCTTCAATTGGAAGCTTTTTCATTTTTCAATTGGGCGGGATTCTTCTCTTCAATTTGGCTGTGGGGGCCACCGATTTTTGGGGATTTTGCTGTCTTTAGGTGGGACTTTTCAAAGGAAGCAGGGCTTTTTGGAGAAAATATTAGGCGGGAGACTCTCTTTCACTATCCTACTTTAATATAATAGATAGATATAATAGATAGATTTTTAAATGACATTGTGATATGATATACATACATTGAACGATGAAAAGTAAATGGTGAGATAGTTTTTTATAATATTTAATACATGTACGTCATGTCATAATGTCTTTTAATATGTGTGTGAGAGCGCAAGTTAAAACTAAGAAGCTGGTTAAAAAACAATAAGAGAAAAGAAAAAATTGAAGTTAGTGAGGATTTTGTGGTGCTCCGCCAATTGAGGTGAGTATGGAGTGCAAAATTCCCCAACGTGGCAGAGCATGAGTATCGTCCCTGTCCAGCCTCATTGTCATCCATACTTGCCGCCCTCTCTCTTGTCAAGTCAAAATGTCCGTTCTTGACTTACGTGCCTCCGCCTTGATTGAATGAATTTCATTGATCGTGATGATAATGCGAAAATGATCCAATATTCGTAACGTGTATTGCTTGTCCAGACACAAGGTGGGTCCCACTGTATGGGAGGGGGCCCACCCCATGTGTGTTGACGAGCAATGCTTGTTGCGAACAACAAAGACTAAATGGATGATAATGTTGATTGATGTTGATGTCAATGATAAAACTTTCTTATCTTTCATTGGTTATAATGGGGATCAAGGTGTTGATATCTTTGAGGACATTTCAACAGTTTACTCGTGATAGTATTTTTAGACAACGGCCATTTTTGGCCATTCTAATCAATTGATTCATGTGATCCGACCTCATCTCATGATCAAGAATTTCTGATAAATAAACTTTCTATAACCACTTTAAATTCAATCCACACACTATTTAAGGTGGCCCTTTAGGATTGAACGCCAACAAACTATACACGAGTCATTATATAAACACATGTTTGGAGAGCAAACATAAATGATAAATGACATATTAAAAATCATTTAATACAAGAAATTAATTAGAATAAGAAAGTGGGATGAATAGTCATCATTTTATCCAAAAAGCAGTGCCTCGTGCATTATTAGATTAGATTCCTTAGCCGCCAAATTATTGATAAAATTCGAAAGTGGCTCCAATTTATGTAGATATTTTCAAAGAGCATCTTTGACGAGTGTGTAAAATCGAGATTCATTGAACGAGAGAAAAAGAGAAAGATATATTATTTTAAGATTAAATTGTGGGACGTGGATGTTTAAAAAAAATAAGGATTGACACAAATTCAAATAAATTAATATAAAAATAGTGAAAGTAGTCAAGTATAAGGTCCAATTTTTTTAGACCTTGTGAAGGACCCCAAGTGTAAAAAAAATAGGGAGAATGTGGAAGAAAAGAAAAAAGAGATACTAGAGTATGACCCACAATTTTTTTGTGTCTATCTCTTTCACGCACTTAACCTTCATCTATTAAAGATGCTCTAAACGAACGACATATGTTCGACGAATTCAACTGTGTTTATAAAAAAAATTAAAATACGATAATTTTAAGAATGTGGTAAGTGAGAATTGTGCTCTTTATAAATAAGTATTTGAACATGGGCTAGCTTGTTTGACCCCCATTTTATAGAAAAAAATTATGAATAATGGTTTTAAACGGAGGAAATTATACCTATCCCTACTTTTAAGAGTTCATATTCATAAATACGATTAAACATATATTACGTCAAAATTAGGTCTAAATTCAAATTTTAATTAATTAAAAATTTTATATAATAATATTCTATTAATTATCCAACTATATCCCGACCCTCCCTTCACCCGCGTAGCCGCACCCATCCTTGAGGCCATGGCCAGGCATTTCAACTTCTACAACTTAGGTCACCAGGCCAGTCGGTGGGACAGTCCATTTGATCTCAGCCATGAGATAGATCTTGAGGAAGAGTTTGGAGAGTCCCAAGTCTTTAAGGTCAATGCTCATGAGTAGTTCAACGAAGAACAAAGGGGATAATAACATGAAGGGGATCGCGTTGACTCGGTCAAAGAGTTGTATTTCGAGTTTGTCCCCGATTGATTCGCCTGCTTTGTATGGTGTGAGAGAAAGCTCTGAATGATAAGAAGCCAGGCTAGTATGGTAAATGAAATGAAAATATTGAAGAAGATGAAGAGGAGAAAAATACATAATCAAGTTCTTAATTTTGATTTGCAGCAAGTGTAAATGGAAGAATCATGTAATGAAATGCAATATAGGTAGCGGCGGTGGTCCAGATCTGTGTGATGGTGGTTGTGATGTATATCTATGTAGGGTTGGATTGTGTGGTTTCATTGATGGCTGTGCAATTTGTGGTGGCTACAATTGTAGGCGTGTCTTTGTTTGTGAGTGCATCTATGGTGGTTGTGGTTAAGCTGTCTGTGTTGATTGGGAGGTTGTGGTGCGTTTGTTTGGTGAGTCGATCATGACCCTCGTGTGTGCTAGGAACCGGAGGTAAGAGCAAAACATGGTTAAAAAACATCTAGCTTCAACTGGGGCGCCATCGAAATCTCCCCCTACATGTGGCGAGGCATGCCACCACGCACCATTTTGAAGCGGTGCGGGATATTCAACCATAAAAATGGTGCTCTCAACGTCTGCTTCGAGTGGGCGAAGGATTTACCCAAGGGTGGTGGTTCGAAGTACGACACCAGTGTCGGAAAGGAAATTGCAATTGATCCATCAAGGGATTGACTAATTTGATATTTGTGACCTAAAAAAAAATGTATGACCTAATAATTGATAACTTGTGAGCTAGAAATTAAATAAATATGACCTAATAATTTGAAAATTGTCACTTAAAAGATTTATGACATAATAATTTGATAAGGTGTGACCTAGAAATAAGTCGAGATTGATTAATTTGATATTTTTGTGACCTAATGATTTAATAATTTGTGTCCTTAAATTATTTGTGATTTAAAAACGTTGTGACCTTAAAAATAATGATTGTGACTTGAACGATTTATATTTTGTGACTTGGATTTTACAATGTTGTGACCTTAATATTTATAATTAATAAAATATTTAAAATTATTCATTTTATTAATTAATCTTAATTACAATCTGATTTTTAAAATTATACAAGTTTTATCTCAATTTTTAAATTTACATTTATAATCATCTTATTTGTGTATTTTTCACCTTTAAATAGTATTTTTAGGAGAATGTGTAGTTAAAAAATGTTTGAAAAGTCACCTTTAGTAGACTTGATTAAGATGAATGGTTGAGATTAAGTATTGAATAAATTTTGTTTTGTAAAAAATGGGGGTCAAACAGATAAGTTTGTTTATAAGGTTTGTCTAAAAACGTCACGTGGTCACATCTTATTGAATTATTTTTTGAAAAATCAACAATTTGAATTTGTCAAAGATTATCGTCTATCATTTGACTTTTCAAAAAATATATTAATAAAATATTTTCAAATCGTTATTTATTAACAATCATTTGTGAAATAAAGCCTAATTTTGGCATGGTAAGATTAATGAAAATGAATTGCCATGGCAAGAAAAAGGTGTGAAAATCCACAAATTTTATCGTTTATTATTGACTATGATATGTATAGGATATACTTTATACATGATTTGAATTTTGAGAGCATTGCAATCTCAAATATAGAGGAGGGTATTTATAATTCAAATTGCATTTAGTAAAAGTTTTTGCTAATAAATAGAAAAGTGATATTTTCGAAGTAAAATGTATGATTGAAAAATATTTTTAAAAATATGAGTAAATAAAATATATTTTTAAAAAAATGTATTTTTTATAAACACAGTCTACCATACGGAGGATATAAAAGTTGGTCCTGACCATAAATCGATGACTCAAGTCTAACTAAATTGGGTGACCATTGAGGATCGGAATGCTCTTGACTTGGTCAAGAACGGTCAAATTTTGGCCCATAGACGAAATAAGTATTGAAGAATGAATTGCTCTTGGCTCAATCAAAATTAGTCAAATCACTTTTTAATTACACGTATTTTTTAAATTATTTTTTAACAATATTTTATATATATATATATATATATTATTTATTTAAATAGAGGTAAATTCTTGGGGATGTAGACTTCATCACATGACCTTCAGGCTCCAACATTTAAGGCCAACAAGGATAACCAACATCTTATCTACGTTGGGTCAAGGGGAATAGTCCAAGTGGGGAGGCACTCGCTTATCAGGGTTGCACCTGGGTTCAAGTCCTTGGGAGAGTTAGGGGTTGGGTTTTATTTTTAAAGTTAATAATAATAAAAAATAAGAATCTTATCTACGTTTATGTATTTATACGGAGAAATTATTTTATGAAACTTATATCAAATACTTTAACGCAAAATTTTATTTTATTCATCCTCGATAGATGCTCGTACATAACAAAAACGAGAACAATATAAGTTTTATAAGAGATTATGAAATTAAAATATAGAAATTATAATAACTAATAAATATACAATATCAGTAACTTGTTGGTATAAAAATAAGGAAAAAGTAAACAACTATATTACATTATAAGAACCACTTTTTATAACTAAGAAACTTAAAAAATACATTTAAAATTCAGGTGCTAAATAATGAACTTAATAATGTCATATAATAAACTAATCTATTAAAAACCCAATCTACACCCCAAAACCAACACCATACAACCATAGCCAACAAAATCAAAAGCTCATAAGAGCAACGCATTTCATCTCCGATACCAAATGGAGGTCGTTGCTATAGATGGGTGGGTTGGATTGGTGCAGATAGTGGTGATATGTTGTGTGGGCGACGATTGTTGTGTTGTTTTGGTCTTGACGGCGAAAGTGAGGTGGTGGTGTTGGTGGATCTAAGATGCGGTATTTTGTGAACCAAAATTTTGAATACCGTGATCCTCTGTGACTTGTAATGCATTGATTATGACTAAATTTGTGTGAACTGTGACTATTATGACTAATTTTTGTTAAGTATGATCAGGTCTGTATGAACTTTAACTATTTGTGACCAGGTCTATGAAAACTATGACTACATGTAACTTGTAATGCATTAACTGTGACTATTTCTATATGAATTGTGACTATCGTGACCGATACCATGTTAAGTGTGACAGCTCCAGATGAGATGTGACTGATTGTGATCAGGTATGTGAAAATCGTAACTGTTTGTGACTCATAATGCACTGATTGTGACCTGAGCTGTGTGAATTGTGATTATTTGTGACTAATTATTTCATCTCCTCCACCTAATCTCACCATACCATACTTGACCACAACCTGCACCACCTAAAACACCACTATCACCTCTGACCGCAAC
This sequence comes from Ligustrum vulgare, assembly GCA_963555705.1. NCBI lineage: Eukaryota > Viridiplantae > Streptophyta > Magnoliopsida > Lamiales > Oleaceae > Ligustrum > Ligustrum vulgare. The sequence goes on along the minus strand of OY743190.1, from coordinate 34,378,056 downwards.
CACTTCCAATTAACAACCACATCACCACCACAACCTCCAACAACAAACACAATTAAACTATAACTATATGTGACATGTAATGCATTAACGTGACCAGTTCTATATGAATTGTGACTATTTATGACCAATTTTGTTAAATGTTACGGATCTATATGAGCTGTGATCAGGTTTGTGAAAATTATGACTGTCTGTGACCAGGTCTGTGAAAACTGTGACCCATAATGCATTTTTGATTGTTTGTGTAAACTATGACTATTCGATGCAGGCGGAAACGTATATGAAAGAAGATAACAAGAATTCAAATCATTGATTCAAGAGAATATCGAATTGAATTGCATAAATTGGAAAAACTCCAAGATTATAGGTTTACAATAAAAAACAACTGCGGAAAATAAAAAACAAATGCACTTAAATAACAAACTCTAACTCTAAAACGAGGAATAAAAGAAAAGAACTAAAATAGACATAATAAATATGAAAAATCCCGTTTTTAACTGTTCAGACGATTTCAAAAGCCCAAAATCCATTATCAATAACAAGCAAAGCAGCTTGTCCAGTCCGGCCGTCGAGACGATTCCGGAAACATATTACGGGCCAAAATATGAGCTCGTGTGCGAATTCTATGATCATTTCTTTGAAAACTTTGAAATTAAACGATCCCGCTCATCCAAGTAATCCAACGCTCGATCTTCAACGCTATCACTATTTGTGACCAATTACTTCATCTTCTTCCCCTAACCCCATCATACCCTACTCCACTACAACCAGCACCACCAATAATGGCTTGAAAGATCGATCTAAGTTTTACCCTGAAATAGTGAAACTAAAGTTTTGATTTGTGTATTAGCATTACAAAACAAAGATGGGTGGATGTTGAGTATAAAGAAAAAGAACAATAAATCTATTATACCCATCTTTATCAAAGATAATCCATGCAATTGTAAAGGATGAGCAAAAACTGGACCGGGGTTTTATTACTCCAACGTTCAGGAAGGTTGTGGGAGATAGTAAGTTTACTTGAAAATATCTTCTCACACCTGAGAAATAAAAACAAATCTTTAACCATTTATTTTTGAATTGTACTCTTTGTATGCAAGTTTTTGTTTAATTTTCTGTAAAAATAATTATTGACCCAACTTTATCCACTAGTGATGCAATGATCGATCCAGTACTTCGATTAGAGTTTGATAACTAGGGTCTAGGATCGTTGCTCTTTAAATTCCCAATCATGCTGGGTCAGACCCAAAGGGGGAAGGGAGCTAGAGTGGGTGAGATTGATTGGATAAGTATAAGTTAGCATCTATTTGACTGTCCTCATTTGACAAGTAAAAGTTTTTTAATAGTGAATGATAGGAGATTTTATGATTGAAAATGAGAAAAATTATGGGTTTGCGTACTTTATATTTTATTGTTAAAAATCAACATTGAATAATGTAACAAGATGAGTTAAAAATAGTGATTGTTTCTTTCTTTATTTTATTTTTTTTCTCTTTTTCATTTCTTTTTGTTTGTTCTTAAAGATGCCTGAAAAATCGTCTCTTTATAAGACTTTACGAGTAAATGGACAATATAATTTTTTTTCGTAATGTTTGTTTAATCTGAGTGAAGATTGTGAAAAAATAAAAGGTTATGACTTATTCGAACAAAATAGTTAAAGAATATAATCGTCTTGTGACAATTATCCTAACATAACTATGTCGATGATTACTTGTTTGTTGTCCCTCTATACATTAATCTTTATTCTTTAAGTTTGGGGGAAATCTTCACTTCTAGATTAGTTTACAAAGACTATTTTAAAAATACTATTTTTTAAATCTAAAAACTACCACATTGTAAGGGTGATATATTTTGGGGAGAAGTGGTTGGTGTTACAGGCCCCTGTACATCAAGGATTTTTCTATTTTAGGTAACTGACCATTATAACAAGTGCATCATAACAAATTTTAAATTGCTATAGAAATCCTTAAAATTACGCTATTGTCATATGTTGTTCAAGATTTGAATTATATTCATACGAAAAACACCATCATCGAAATTGTTATTGGCGAAATGAAGACTGGGATTTGGGAGATGATATATGTGATCAAAGATTGGAAGAAGATTTAGCCGATTTGAAGGTAAAGATTTCATAAATGTATTATGTTACTACATATTGGAGAACCAATTCCATATAATACATTCCTAACACATTGTAGTTTTTTTAATCTTTTGGGGACTGTTTTATAAAACACGATTGCGTGAACGTTAGCAATATGTGTTGGGATATGTTATATATCAGAATGCATGAATAATAGTATGGTGGATGAGTAACAAAACACCCATATTAGCTCCGTTTGTTTATGTATAGACTTGGGTGACATTTGAGATCATGGGTCCAAATTATTTTACTCCGAACGTAAATGACTATGAAAGTATTTGGATTCATAAAACTATTTCCTAGGAATAAAAAAATTGATTAATAAAGTTAGATATTGAAATAAGCTTGTGTAGAATAAAGTAAAACTTTTTCCCGCATAGGAAAAATAATGAAAAATTACTTGTTTATTACCTTATACTTGGACACTTAGATTTGAGTCCCAAGGGGTACCAATAGTGTTTGAAGGAGGGATGACTTAGATCCTATTAGGTTTAGTCCAAAGCCCGCGCAGTCACCTTTCGTCCATCTGACCTAGAGATGGCAAACGGGAGCGGCTCGACTCGTCAAATCACGAGCCACGAGCAGCTCGGCTCGTCCAACTCACGAACTCGAACACGAGACAAGCAAATGCAAAAACAAGCCGAGCACGGCTCGGCTCGTTTTTCATGGACTGCTCGTGAAACACAAGCCACGAACCGAGCTCGTGGGCTCGTGTTATTTTTGAAATAAAATGTCAATTTAAAAATGGAAAAAAAATAAATAAAATTTATATACAAGCCGCGAGCTCAAGGGCCAAGCCGAGCTTAACCCTTGAGTGACGAGCCGAGCCGAAGCGAGCCACAAGCTCGGCTCGTTGCTAAGACGAGCCGAGCAGCAAGCTTAAAGGGCCGAGCCGGCTCGGCTCAGCCCATTGCCATCACTAATCTGACCGGTCGACTCAACACGGTCTTGTAACGACCCGGGTCCCACTTAACGGGCTATCCCGGCCGTTAGATGACGTCGTACTGTCCCCACCATACCAACACGAGTCTTTTCAGCATGCTTTGTCCTCACTCGTACGCTCCACGAGAAAACTTCCCAGGAGGTCACCCATCCCAGAATTGCTCCAAGCCAAGCACGCTTAACTTTGGAGTTTCTAACGATGGACTTCCGGAAAAGAAGGTGCACCTTGTTGGTATGAGTAGTACCTATCAATTCTCTTAAGCTTTCTTAGTTGGGGTATTACAATCACCCCCTGTTAGACTCGCGACGTCTTCGTCGCGCTTAACCCATTTGAGGATCTGTTGCCAGGCGTTGGGATTCTAGAGGTGGCTCCCGCCCTATGGCGTAGCACTTAGTTCCCGATTTCCGGTGGCGATCGGCTCTGATACCATTTGTAACGACCCGGGTCCCGCTTAACGGGCTGTCCCAGCCGTTAAATGATGGCGTACTGTCCCCACCGTACCAACACGAGTCTTTTCAGCATGTTTTGTCCTCACTCGCACGCTCCCCGAGAAAACTTCCCAGGAGGTCACCCATCCCAGAATTTCTCCAAGCCAAGCACGCTTAACTGTGGAGTTTCTAACGATGGACTTCCAGAAAAGAAGGTGCACCTTGTTGGTATGAGTAGTACCTATCATTTCTTTTAATCTTTCTTAATCGGGGTATTACAATGATTTTCTTGAGACTTCTATGAGAAAAATTATGAAATTTGAGATTTAAAGATTTGATTCTTAATTATTGGGAATTAAGGAATGGATATTGTGTTTGAGTAAGTGAATTATTCCTCTATTTTGAGAGAAAATTATAATGTTGTTTGGTCTTGTAACTAATAAATTTTGGGATTATGTGAGATAATAATGATTGTCATAAGGTCATTTGAATATAAAAGGTACAAGAGATAAGCATAAGGAATAATGCGATTGCTCTTATGGTGAGAACTGAAGGTGACGATGTATTGAGATTATGAAATAAGTTGACTTTCTATGAATAAGTTATGCTATATTTGGTTTTAAGTGGAATTCGAAGAAAGATGAATCTCAGTCATGGAAAATAAATCAGGTTTCATCGTAATTTGAATGATTCACTGATGTACGTTAAGTTTTCATTGATGATACTAAAATATCATATGAGAGATTGTTGGATGAAATTGATGAAAGAAACTTTATCAGGTCCTAGATTTGTACAAGTATTGCAGAAGTAATGCATCTGATCAGAGGAAAGTTTATGATAGTACATACCATGAAATTGTGGAGATTATTATTGATGGTATCTTGATACAAAAATAAGAAATGAAATTTTAGGCAATTGTCCTTGTGGATAGGATTTGTGGAAAATGAGAATAAGACTTCACAATGATTATTTATTATGGAGTAGTGTGCAGAAAGAGTGACAATGGTAGAATCCAAGATTTATTGAGTTTGAGAGATTGATATAAAATCTTAGTGAGTATGTTGACGTAAAAGGTTCGTGTGAAGGATATGATGGTTATTATGTTGTAATCTTAGAGAGATTGATATGATTATTTGAGGTCAGTTGTGTGACTTTTACTTATAATGGGATTATATCTTTGGGTTAAGTAAACTTGATGAGGAATTCTATATGAATCACAAAAGTTTTATTCATTGGTGATAGGTCAATGATTTATTTATAAAATACTTGGTTGGAGTATTGTTGTTATGATGATTTTGAAAGCATGAATTCTTAAATTAGTACCTTGGCTTTAGTTTTAAGATGAGTGTATGATGCTGAATACTTGATTACAATATGTAAGTATGGGTTACAGGATTTAAGTTGATCCTCCGATTTTAAAAGAAATGTCAGCATGTTCAGAAAGGATTTCGTTTGTAAATCTTTTCAGAAAGATTCTGTCAAAGTTTTAGTATTTCTACAGTATATTTCGGTATGGACGTCAAGTTTCACTAATTCTGGATTATAAAGTCTTATTTTGGTCAATTTTCTTGATTTTAGTTTTAAGAATGTGATCAATCAATATATATATTAAGGTTTAGACGTTAGAATAGATCCTATGAAAGGCTGGAAATAGAAAGTTAGTGAATGGATTCATAAGTGGGATAATGTCGGTTAATGGTCTCCTACAACAAGAGCTATCAAACTACGATCCATATTGAGTACTATACGATAGGAAATGTAGATTGCCAGTTCATTGGGATGAAGTAGGAGAAAGAAAATTATTGGGTCTAGAAATAGTACAGCAGACAATATAAATTATAGAAGAGATCCGTCGATGGATGAAAACGGCTAAGAGTAGACAGAAAAGGGTTATACGGACAAAAGAAGGAAATCTTTGGAATTCTTGGAAAAAAAAAAGGTGGGTGGCCTAGCTTATCGGGTTGCATCGTCACCAGTGCTATCGGGTGTGCACAATGTTTTTCATGCATCAATGTTGATGAAGTATATTTCGGATTCCTCCCATAGTCTCAGTTATGAGTCATTAGATCTTTGTGAGGATCTGACTTATGAGGAGTCACTTGTGAAAATCCTAATGAAAGTAAATAGGGAACTTAGAAGAAAGAAGATTTCGTTAGTTAAGGTTCTTGGGAGGAATCATGCAGTAGAAGAGGCTACTTGGAAATGCAAAGATGAAATACGTGTCAAGTATCCACACCTTTTGGTAAGTTTTAATTTCGAGGACGAAATTTCTTTTTAGGGGGTAAGGAATTGTAAGACCGCTTTTCATGTTATGGACAATTCTGAAACCCCATGTGATATTTATGTTAATGTTTTTATAAATTTTAAATTGATAATTTTTAATGTCTATAATTTTAATTATTTTGCAGCGGAAGGGCTTGGACGCTGTCTTGATCAATTTGCTAAATAGAAAGTTCATAACTTGTCTATGTGCAATTTTATGTGTGATTATTAACGTGATTTATTAATCTTGTTATTTCTATTTAATTAAGTTGAAAGTAGCCTAAATTGTGTTAATTGAAAATTTGGGGAAAGTTTGGTGACACTTTGGAATTTTATTTGAGGGCCGTGGACTTAAATTACCAATTTATGAGAGCTGAGGGACTAAATTGCAAATTCCTAAAATTCAAAACCTAATCTATTCTCTCATCTCTCATCACTCACGCTCCCTCTCTATTCGATCTCTCTCTTCCCCGATCTCCTCCGCCCCGCTCTCCCTCTCTCAATCTCCCTCGTCTCTCCGTCCCTCTCTCGACTTCGCCCTCTCTCTCTCGATTTCTCGCCGGCACACCACCGGCCAGATAGCAGGCGCACCACCGGCCGCCACCGTCACCCACGGTAGCACCTTTTTCCCCGACCCAACACACACACGCACACGCACACTGGTCCGAACGCACACACACACACCCCTGCACACGATTTCGCACACACACACGATATCGGGACTACCCACTCATTTAATAGCCCCACAATTATAGGAAAATTGATTTACCCATCTCAGTAGCTGGAGACCAAGTTTATATTGTCAACGCCATTTGAAGAATTATTGAACTAAAGTTATGTGTTGAGAAATGTCCCAATCATGGTGAATGGGAAGGAGTAGATGATGGATTTCATAACACTGAATACCCACAAACTTGATGTCATACTAGGAATGGAATGATTATTATGGTATAAGGTTTCAATCACTGGCTACGTTAAGGTGGTATTTGAACCTTCAAATGAAACCCTTTTTCGCCTTGTTGAGGTAAAGGTAGAACTTTTCATATCGATATTATCAGTGATGAAGGCTCGTCAATTGATGAATAAGAGTTATTAAGCCTACCTGGTTGCAATAATTGAAGTGTCTAAGGTGAATACTTCTCTCGAACAAATTTTTGTTATTCGAGAATGACTAAAGATGTTCTCAGAAGGCGTTGGGATTCTAGAGGTGGCTCCCGCCCTATGGCGTAGCACTTAGTTCCCGATTTCCGGCTGGCGATCGGCTCTGATACAAAAAAATGTAACACCCCAAGTTCAAAATCTTAAACCTAGGCGTGTTAACTTTTCTTTCACATTATATGCGGAAATAAATTGTTTAAACATTAAAATGCGGAAACAAATCATTTAAAAACTTTACCCTTTTTATTTTCTATTCTAAAATTTTATAGAAATTTTGGCAGAGTCTCCTCTATAAATTGGACTTAACCAACCTGTAGAGGGACATCAAAACTATTTTACAACATAAAACTCAACTCAAATAAAAATCCAATATTCAACATACAACCTCAATTCTACTTCAAACTCCAACAACACCACACTATTTCAAATCAAAATCCCCAAACTCCTCAACACAAAATTTTATCTCAATAACTACAATTCAGAGAAATAAGTGATAATATAAACAATACTAGAAGTGTCATATCACTCATAATCTCAACATCTCATCACAACTTCATAAAACTGGTTTTGCCATGTCTAAAATCAATTATGCAAAATCTTATAAAACCATCTTTCTTCTTCATGTATAGCTCCTGAGTACCCCATGGCAAAAAAACTAGGTTGAACAAAACCCTTGTCCATGAGGTTCTATAGTTGCACTTTGAGCTCTTTTAAGTTACGAATGAGTCATCCGATATTATACCTTGGATACTAGAGTTGCGCACTTAATCGATGACGAATTCAATTTATCTTTTAGGCGGTAAATCACAATGATCTTCTGAGAACATCTTTAGTCATTCTCGAATAACAGAAATTTGTTCGAGAGAAGTATTCACCTTAGACACTTCAATTATTGCAACCAGGTAGGCTTAATAACTCTTATTCATCAATTGACGAGCCTTCATCACTGATAATATCGATATGAAAAGTTCTACCTTTACCTCAACAAGGCGAAAAAGGGTTTCATTTGAAGGTTCAAATACCACCTTAACGTAGCCAGTGATTGAAACCTTATACCATAATAATCATTCCATTCCTAGTATGACATCAAGTTTGTGGGTATTCAGTGTTATGAAATCCATCATCTACTCCTTCCCATTCACCATGATTGGGACATTTCTCAACACATAACTTTAGTTCAATAATTCTTCAAATGGCGTTGACAATATAAACTTGGTCTCCAGCTACTGAGATGGGTAAATCAATTTTCCTATAATTGTGGGGCTATTAAATGAGTGGGTAGTCCCGATATCAAACACGATAAATGCTTAATACTAAGTTCGATGACTTCTCAACTTCTCGTTTGGACATTGTATACTCTCGTGCCGATATACCATATATATCCATTTCTTATTTCACAAAAAGATCTAATAAACGGCACCCAAATTTTTTAATAACCATTACTTTCTCACTTCCTCATTTACATAACCAAGATATACTCGTCATAATCACTGACAACATTCTTAACCTTTCACTTTCCGACATTACACATTAGCATTCAAGAATTTACAATAATTGTAACATCAAATAACATTTCATAATTTAAACAAAATTTAACTTACCAGATGATCGAGGGAGAAGCACTTGAGGCGTGACTCAGTACCCGAACCATTTTCAAATAAATTTTAAAAGTCTACATAATCGCTTTTAAAACTCTTAGCTCTGATACAAAAAATGTGTAATACCGTGTATGTGTGTGAGAAATCGTGTGCAGAGGTGTGTGTGTGTGTGTGCGTTCGGACCAGTGTGCGTGTGCGTGTGTGTGTTGGGTCGGGGAAAAAGGTGCTACCGTGGGTGACGGTGGCGGCCGGTGGTGCGCCTGCTATCTGGCCGGTGGTGTGCCGGCGAGAAATCGAGAGAGAGAGGGCGAAGTCGAGAGAGGGACGGAGAGACGAGGGAGATTGAGAGAGGGAGAGCGGGGCGGAGGAGATCGGGGAAGAGAGAGATCGAATAGAGAGGGAGCGTGAGTGATGAGAGATGAGAGAATAGATTAGGTTTTGAATTTTAGGAATTTGCAATTTAGTCCCTCAGCTCTCATAAATTGGTAATTTAAGTCCACGACCCTCAAATAAAATTCCAAAGTGTCACCAAACTTTCCCCAAATTTTCAATTAACACAATTTAGGCTACTTTCAACTTAATTAAATAGAAATAACAAGATTAATAAATCACGTTAATAATCACACATAAAATTGCACATAGACAAGTTATGAACTTTCTATTTGGCACATTGATCAAGACAGCGTCCAAGCCCTTCCGCTGCAAAATAATTAAAATTATAGACATTAAAAATTATCAATTTAAAATTTATAAAAACATTAACATAAATATCACATGGGGTTTCAGAATTGTCCATAACATGAAAAGCGGTCTTACAGGTCTCGAGTAGTTGGTCAATTTATATATATTCCTTTATTTTTATTTGGAGAAAATTAAAATAAATAAACTAGTTTTATTTAATTTTTTAATTGGAATTCCAAAAATCAAGCTAGCATTCGAGCAGAACTATAGCGTTCTGAATCTACTAAAGACGCTCAAGCGTGATTCAAACGGTTCTTGAGAATCGTTCTAGTTGGGTCAAGCGTGATTTTTCATTATTTTTCCTATGTGGGACAAAGTTACACTTATTTTAAACAAGTTTATTTTAACATCTAACTTTGTTTATAAGTTCTCATTCATTCGAAAAGATTTTTACGAATCCAAATATATCACGGTCATCTACGTTCGGAGTAGAATAATTTGGACTCTTCATACGCATGAAACGAATATCGGGACCCACCCGATTAATTGGTCAAAGTTGACCCATTTAACACAATTTCCAACAATCCCCCCTCCCCCCCGAAATGGAAATGACTAGAAAATGCAAATGCAAATGCTAATACAGATACTAGTAGAGAATATAGGCTGAAATCTATTGCATCAGAAAAAGTAGTTTTTGGATTTGAACCTGCCATCAAGGACGGATCCATTGAAGGCCCAGTGGAAAAAAAAAAAATTGAGTAAAAAAAAACGCCCCCACTGGAAAAAAAAAAATTGTCCAAAAAAAAAAAAATGACATCTTGAATTTATTCCCTTTTATCTTAATTCTCTCTCTACAATCATTATGTTTATGCAAGAAATGGATACAATGTTCATTACTAGTATCTCTCATCTTGAAAATTTACATTTACTTTTCAGTTATAAATATTTTCTTTTGTGAATTACTACCTTACACTGATTAGTTATAACTTGTTAGTTAACTTAGTTTAGTTTTTGATTTATTGCTTCATAGTTTCAATCATTTTGGTTCAAAAAATTTTCGGGGGCGGGCCTCCGCCTACCCTCTCCCATCATTTGAAAATTTTGGCCCCCACTCATTCGAAATCCTGGGTCCGTCCCTGCCTGCCATAGTTAAATACCATTGGATTTACTTGGCTAATCAATGAACATAATGTCTTGAGTTGTTCAGCAATTGGTGTAAGTCAAGACAATTGCACTCACACAATATGTTTCCTAAAAATTTTGATTCTCATGATTGTACTCATTTTGGTCTTGAACAACTCTTAGATTTCATAAGTGCTTTAGAGAATTCAAGTCTTGAAACATTCTTATAAAAGCGACCCCACTTCGCACTTACATAGGCGATCTCTTATTAAAAGTATTATGTCATACTCTAGTTGATTTATTCAACGTATAGGAATCATTAAAAGCTTAACTTAACCTTATATATTCTGCAAAAAAAAAAAACACTTTTCTTCATCATAGAAATGGGTAGGAGATTTTCTCCTAAGTGTTCAACTAAATTCTTGTAATTTAGTTGTCATATTGAACCAAGGTCTTGGGATCCGTCAACAAGGTTGGGTCACCATTTGATTCATGCGTAATAAGCTTTCAATCTCATTCCTTTTGATAAGCAGTACACTTGATCTATTAGTAAACCTTTTCTAAGCAGATCCACGAGATTTTCCTTTGATTTCATACAATCAAGGGAAATAATGTCATTTGAGATAAACTGCTTTACGGTATTATGTCTACTACGTAAATGTCTAGACTTACCATTATACATACTACTTTGTGCCCTCGCAATAGCCGATTGACTATCACAATGTATATTTATTGTAGGCACTGGCTTAGGCCAATATGGAATGTACTATAAGAAGTTTCGAAGCCATTCTGCTTCGTCTCCAACTTCATCTAAATCTATAAACTTTGATTTAATTGTCGATCGAGCTATACATGTTTGTTTTGAGGACTTTCAAGACATGGCAGCGCCATTTATGGTAAAAACATAACCACTAGTAGATTTGAAATCTTTCGTGTCTGATATCCAATTTACATCACAATATCCTTCTAACGCTGCTTAATATCTTGTATAATGTAATCAAAAGTTTAAGGTATACTTTAGATACCCAAGAATCATATTCAATGCCTTCCTATGGTCATTATTTGGATTACTTGTGAACCTACTCAATTTGTTCATAACATATGATATATTCGGACGGATGCGGTTCATAATGTACATTAGACTGCCTATAACTTGTGAATATTTCAATTGAGATATCGATTCACTTTTATTTTTGACTAAGTGTAGACTTAAGTCAATTGAAGTTTTCACAAGACTTGCATCATACATGTAAACTTTTTAAGTATGGTCTCAACATAATGAGATTGAGATAGAATAAGTCCATCAGATGTCTTAGAAATTTTAATCCTTAATATAACATCAGTCACTCCCATATCTTTCGTGTCAAAATGTTTTGTTAACATTTTCTTAATATTCATGATAACATTACGATTGTTGCCCATAAGTAACATATCATCGACATATAAACATACAATTACATAGGCTCTAGGTCACACACGTTAATTTTAAAATCGTTTGACAACATTGTTTTGTTAAAATTTCATTACTTTGACGCTTGATTTAACTCATATAAAGACTTAACGATTTTACACTTTTTTCTCCCATCCCGAGCAACATACCCTTCAAGTTGTTCCATATATATTTCTTTTTCTAACTCACTGTTCAATAATGTTGTTTTTACGTCCATTTGATGTATTTCAAGATTATGCAATGCAATAATTGCGATAAATACTCCTTTCAATAGGTGAGTATGTATCAAAGAAGTCAAAGTCTTCATTGTCTATAGCCTTTTGCTACAAAACTTGCTTTATATTTATCAGTTGATCCAGCTTTTTTTAGCTTCTTTCTTAAAAATCAACTTGCAACCTAACAGTTTATCTTTTGGTGGTAGATCTATTATTTCTCAAGTGTGATTTTGCACAATGAATTTTATCTCACTATTGATAGCTTCTTTTCAAAATGGAGCTTTCGATGTAGATATTGCTTCATTGAATGTCTTAGGATCATTTTCTACCATATAAGTTAGAAAATTTGGACCAAAAGAAGAGGATGTTTTGATCCATTTACCGTGTCTAAGTTCATCATTAGAAACATACAACTTGCAGTCTCATAAGGTTGCTTATTTGAACTTGTTTATTTTCTTTCTTTACATGGAAGTGTATCTTCAAATAATGCAGCATTCCTAAATTCAATGATATTTCCTTCATGCATATCCGGAATATCTGACTTATGCACAAGAAAATGATATGCACTACTGTTATTTGCATATCCAATAAATATATAATCAATGGTCTTTAGCCCTATTTTAACTTGTTTAGGCTTTGGAGCTTCAACTTCAGCCAAACACCCCTACGCTTTTAAGTGTTTATAGGAGACTTATGACATTTCTATAATTCATATGGAGTTTCCTCACTTTTCTTTTGTAGTATCTTGTAAAGAATAACCTTTACCGAAAAAACTTATTTCAGAACATTATTCTAAAATTAGAACTCTCCTTTTCATGATGCAGGTGTCAGCTTCCATTAATGTTGTGTATCAAAATATAGTTGACATGGAAAAAAGTACTTGCACTTGCAACCAGTTTAAAGTAGTGTTGGGTGGATTTGTGAATAGTGACGCCAAATAATGAAAATTTGTAAATCCGTGCCGAAATTTGGACAGAGTAACAGCAAGGAAAATACGAAACAAGAAAAAGAAGAAAAGAAGGAACAATGCCGAGGCAAGAGTTGGACTCTTTGTCCTTACATCGAATTTGCCCCGCAAAGGTGCCTACGGATAACGGCAATCGACTCTCAAGATACAACAGCTACACTTGTGTTTGTAGTACTTCAAAACACAAGTACAACGAACCAAAATTAGGCTTATGTACTCCAAAGATGAAATGAAAGAAATCAAATCATTTGAATAAATGAATGATGAATTGATGAATGAAAAAAAAAAATAATACAAGCATATGGGGTCTATATATAGATGTTGGAAAGTTGTATCTCAAAAGACACAACCCTTACAAGAGACACATCCTTTCAAATTTGTCTCTAATTGAAGAGACACAATTATTGGAAATTATTAATTTCAAAAGTCACAATCTTTCATATGAAAAGACACATCTTTTCATTTAAATTAATTCTAGAATATTCAATAATATTCTTTTAATTTTCCAATATTGTCACAATTTTAAGTGGCTTAATTTTCCATTCACTATTAATGGTTCCACTTAAATCACATAAATTGGTCAAAACCAATTTTTCCAACAATCCCCTACATGAATGAAATTAATGCAAATGCAATGCGAATGAAATGCAGACTCTAACAAATGGAGTACACACGACAAGTCATAGCATCAAGATAGGTAGCTTATGGCCTTGAACCTTCTTTAGTTGAATACAATCGGATTTACTAGGCTAGTTGGTGAACGCGATGTCTTGAACCATCCAGCCGTTCGTGTAAAACCAAACAACTGTACCAACACCATGACTCATGTAACCTATTCGGTTCTCATGGTTGAGTCCATTTTGGCCCTGGACTACTCTTGGTTTCATAAGTGCTCTTAAGAGAATTAAGCCTCGAATTCTCGTAGAAGCGGCCCCACTTTACACTTATATAGGTGATCTCATACCTTTCTATCTTAAGGTTATTAATCATTAAAAGTATATATGTATACTTATCCTTATACACATTTTACATAGCACTTTAAATTTTAGGAATGGGTATAAGTGCTTTATTCTGAATCATTTATGACTTAGTTGTCCCATTGAACCAAGATCTTGGGATCTCCAATCTACAAGGTTGGGTTTCCGTCATAGTAATTCTATTCAATAGGCTTTAGGCCCATTCCCCTCGAAAGATGGTATACTTGATCTCGTGCAAGTCCTTTCGTCAAAGGATCAGCCAAATTTTCTTTTGACTTCACATAGTTAATAGAGATTATACCATTCGATATTAATTGTTTAATGGTATTATGTCTCCGACGGATATGTCGAGACTTTCCATTATACATACTGTTTTGTGCCCTTGCAATTTCCGACTGATTATCGCAATGTATATTAATCGCAGAAACCGACTTTTCCCAACATGGAATTTCTTCAAGAAAATTACGAAGCCATTCTGCTTCTTCACCGGCTTTGTCTAACGCAATAAACTCAGATTCCATCGTGGATCGAGCAATACACGTTTGCTTAGACAATTTCCAGGACACGGCTCCACCTCCAATGGTAAATACATAACCACTCGTGGATTTTGAATCCTTAGTGTCAGATATCCAATTTGCATCAGTATATCCTTCTAACACCACAGGATATTTTGAGTAGTGTAATCCATATTCAACCGTGTGTCTTAAATATCTAAGAACTCGGTTTAATGCCTTCCAATGTACAACACTTGGATTACTAGTGAATCTACTCAACTTGTTGACTATGTATGCTATATCTGGCCTTGTGCAGTTGGTAATATACATTAAACTACCAATGACACGCGAATATTCCAATTGAGATATGGGCTCACCAGTATTCTTGGCTAAGTGAATACCTAAGTCAACTGGTGACTTAACCGGTTTATCGTCATACGCCTTAAATTTCTTAAGTATAGTCTCAACATAATGTGATTGAGATAATGACAAACCATCCGATGTTTTAGAGATTTTAATCCCTAATATTACATCCGCCACTCCCATATATTTCATGTCAAAATGTTTTGTTAACATTTTCTTAGTCGAGGAAATGACTTTGGAGTTATTTCCCATAATTAGCATATCGTCAACATATAGGCATATGATTACATATTCATTAGGTGTGTTTTTAATGTAGACACATTTGTCACATTCATTGATTTTGAAGCCATTTGACAACATCGTTTTATCAAACTTTTCATGCCATTGCTTCGGTACTTGTTTCAATCCATACAATGATTTTACAAGTCTACACACCTTCTTTCAATTTCCTGGTGCAACAAACCCTTCAGGTTGTTCCATGTAGATTTCTTTTTCTAATTCACCATTTAGAAACGCGGTTTTGACATCCATTTGATGTATTTCAAGATTATGCAATGCTGCGATTGCAATCAAGACACGTATAGACGTAATTCTTGTAACGGGTGAATAGGTATCAAAGAAATCTAGTCCTTCTTTTTGTCTATACCCTTTGGCTACTAATCTAGCCTTGTATTTATCAATTGATCCATCCCACTTCAATTTCTTTTTGAAGATCCATTTACAGCCTAAAGCTTTGTTTCCCGGAGGGAGTTCAACCAATTCTCAAGTATGGTTACTCATGATGGATTCAATTTCATTGCGTACAGCTTCTTTCCAAAAAGGAGCTTCAGGAGAGGACATTGCTTCATCAAATGTCCTATGATCATTTTCGAGTAAATTGGTTACGAATTCTGGACCGAATGTCTTTGGAGTTCGTTGCCTTTTACTACGTCTCGGTTCTTCATTTACTTGAAGATCATCATTCTTTCCATGTATATTATCATAAGTTCTTTTATTTGAACTTATTTCCTTTTCTTTACACGTAAATCTATCTTCAAAGAAGACCGCATTTCTTGATTCAATAATTGTACCTACGTGTACATCAAGTACTTCGGATTTATGAACCAAGAATCGATATGCACTACTATTGATAGCATATCCAATAAAGACACAATCAATTGTCTTTGGTCCAATCCTAACTTGTTTAGGTTTGGGTATTTGTACTTTCGCTAAGCACCCCCACACTTTGAGATATTTGTAGGAAGGTTTCCGACCTTTCCATAACTCGTAAGGCGATTCAACCTTATCTTTGTGTGGTATTTTATTTAGGATATGATTCGCAGAAAGTATGGCTTCCCCCCACAAGTTTTGAGGTAAGCCCGAACTTATCAACATTGCATTCATCATTTCCTTTAACGTTCAATTTTTGCGTTCAGCAATTCCATTAGATTGTGGTGAATATGGTGCCGTTGTTTGATGAATTATTCCAGATTCAGCACAAAATTCTTCAAACGGTGCAACATATTCTCCACCTCTATCACTACGAATCATTTTAATTCGTTTTCCAAGTTGATTTTCAACTTCATTTTTGTAGTGTTTAAACACTTCCAAAGCTTCATCTTTGCTTTTCAACAAGTACACATAACAGTACCTTGTACAATCATCTATGAATGTGATGAAGTACTTTTTACCACCCCTTGTTGGTACGAACTTCAAATCACACACATCCGTGTGAATTAGTTCTAATGGTGTGGTGTTTCGTTCAACCGAATGAAATGGTGTTTTGGCCGCTTTTGCCTCTACACATGTTTCGCATTTTCCATTATTGAAATGCATATTCGGAAGTAAACTTAAATTCATTAACTTTCGTATTGAATTAA
This sequence comes from Ligustrum vulgare, assembly GCA_963555705.1. Classification (NCBI taxonomy): domain Eukaryota; kingdom Viridiplantae; phylum Streptophyta; class Magnoliopsida; order Lamiales; family Oleaceae; genus Ligustrum; species Ligustrum vulgare. The sequence continues at coordinate 34,361,402 of OY743190.1, read as the reverse complement.
AGTTTGCATGTCCTAATCTATGATGCCATAGATTACATGACTCAAGCATATAAACTGAAGATGATGTTTTATTGATTGTAGCATTTGGTACAACAGTTAGGACATTCATTTTGAATAGTCCATCTTTTACATAGCCTTTGCCTACATACATATCATTTTTGGTAAGTACAAACTTATCCGATACAAAGACTAGTTTAAAGTCATTCTTGCTTAATAAAGAACCCGACACAAGGTTCTTACGAATATCCGGTACGTGAAGGACATTATTGAGGCTAAGTTCTTTTCCCGACGTCATCTTCAAGACCACTTTGCCTTGTCCTTCCACTTGGATGTTGAGGAGTTCCCCATAAACAATTTTTCTCCCTCGGTTGGAGTGTATGAAGTGAACATTCCTCTATCGGCACAAATGTGACGGGTTGCACCCGTATCAACCCACCATTCCATGGGATTTCCAACAAGGTTGCATTCAAAAACAATCGCCTATAAATTCATATCGGACATGCCATTTGATATGGCATCAGATTCGACAATGTTGGCCTGGGATTGCTTCTTCGGTTTGCGACAATCAACCGAGCGATGTCCAGCCTTTCCACAATTGTAGCAATTGCCCTTGAACTTCTTTGCATTCTTCTTTGTAGATTCAACGGAATGCTTTCTCTTCTTTCCTTTGTTGTTGCTAGATTCCACCACATTTGCCTTTGCTTGTGGTATGCCATTCCCAACTCGTTTTTCCGAACTTCGGTTGTATTCTTCAATCCTCAATCGGACCACGAGTTCTTCAATGTTCATCTCCTTGCGCTTGTGCTTGAGATAGTTTTTGAAGTCCCTCCACATGGGTGGAAGTTTCTCGATAATTGCAGCCACTTGAAATGATTCGCTCACGGACATATTTTCCGCATGAATGTCATGGAGTATGACTTGCAATTCTTGTACTTGACTGATGACGGTCTTCGAATCTACCATTTTGTAGTCCAAGAATTTTTCCACAATGAACTTCTTGATTCCGGCATCTTCGGTCTTGTACTTCTTTTCCAAGGTCTCCCATAGTTCCTTTGCAGATTTCTTATAGCAATACACACCGTATAAGGCGTTGTCCAAGCCATTAAGAATATAATTCTTGCATAAGAAATCAGAATGTTTCCAAGCATCCAAAGCAATCAAAGATGCCCTATTATTTTCCCCTTCTTGTATGGCGGGAGGATCTTCATTCAAGAATTTCGCCAAGTTGAGGGTTGTGAGATAAAACAACATTTTCTGTTGCCACCTTTTGAAATCAACCCCAACAAATTTCTCCGATTTTTCCCCATGTGAAACGGAGTTTGAATGAACGATAGTAGGGGCACCCACAACCGGAGGAATCACATTAGTAGTAGTTGTATTCACAACGGGAGGAATCACACCGGTAGGAACACTTCCTTCAGAAGTTCCCATATTCGAAGTTTCATTCGAAGTAGTATCGGTATTAAGAACCGTATTCATTTCCGTTTACGTAAAACAGAAGATCAACCAAAACAAAATAGAAATGAAGAAGATGTTAAACTTAACAAGTTTAACCAAACAAGAATGTCACTTTCACAAAATATAGAGAATTCAACTTAAGATTGTTGGGTGGATTTGTGAATAGTGACGCCAAATAATGAAAATTTGTAAATCCGTGCCGAAATTTGGACAGAGTAACGGCAAGGAAAATACGAAACAAGAAAAAGAAGAAAAGAAGGAACAATACCGAGGCAAGAGTTGGACTCTTTGTCCTTACGTCGAATTTGCCCCGCAACGGTGCCTACGGATAACGGAAATCGACTCCCAAGATACAACGGCTACACTTGTGTTTGTAACACTTCGAAACACAAGTACAACGAACCAAAATTAGGCTTATGTACTCCAAAGATGAAATGAAAGAAATCAAATCATTTGAATAAATGAATGATGAATTGATGAATGAAAAAAAAAATAATACAAGCATATGGGGTCTATATATAGATGTTGGAAAGTTGTATCTCAAAAGACACAACTCTTACAAGAGACACATCCTTTCAAATTTGTCTCTAATTGAAGAGACACAATTATTGAAAATTATTAATTTCAAAAGTCACAATCTTTTATATGAAAAGACACATCTTTTCATTTAAATTAATTCTAGAATATTCAATAATATTCTTTTAATTTTCCAATATTGTCACAATTTTAAGTGGCTTAATTTTTCATTCACTATTAATGGTTCCACTTAAATAATCACATAAATTGGTCAAAACCAATTTTTCCAACAAGTAGATGTGCTCCTTAACAGCGTGAATTAGAAATCATTAGTCAGAATGGACGATTTTTGTCCAGGGTACCACATGAAAGAGTCATATTTGGCTGATTATTAAGGGATGATTATGTGACTCAGTGATCATGAACATTCGACATAGGCTGATATCATTGGATGTAAAGAGATACTTTCCCAGTAGTAAAAAGACAATCCGAGAGTCCAAAAGATACTAGGTATTGTTCAAAGCAAGAGGAAAATCCAAAAGAAAACGTGGAAGATGTGAATGAAATGGGTATAATCATAGGAAATGCAAGAAATCCCTGTCCATGTAACAAGTTGTAAAGAAGAAGTAGAAAATTGATGATAGGACAACATATATCTAGTTTCATGTATTTATATATGATTTGGATTTGATTATTTCTTATTTGTGATAGTTAGGATGATGCTGATAAGCGTTTAGTAATAGACAGCTATGATCGCTTTACATGTTTTCTCTTTCATATTGGTATTTGTTGGGATATTGACCCAAATTATGGGGTTTGGGTCGATGTACGTTGAAGAACCCATTAGGGTTTTGTGAAGATGGACCAAGGAAGAAGGAAGGAAAAGGGAAAAACAAAGTTGAAGCACTGCACACGAAAGAACCGCGCGATCACACGGTCGGACATAAAAAAGGCAGAGGCCAAAAACACAAAGCCACGCGATCGTGTGAACAAACGATGGACGGATTTTTGCGTCAATTTTGCGAGATTTTCTTCCTTATTTTACTTCAAGAAGGAAACATTTTGGGGCACAAGTTATACATGTTTTTGGGATTATGATTACCTATAAATATATGTGTTGAGGAGTCAATTAATTGTACATTAGTGAATGCCATATTTGGACCAATTAGAGAGAGAATTCATGAGCTTTGTCTATAGATTTTTGCGAATTCTTGTGAAATAATTCAAATGATAGAAACCTGTGATTAAATAGTAGCTATTTATTAGTACTAGTAATCGCACCCGTGCGATGCACGGAATAAATAATATTTATTTAATAAGTTGTAAAAATACAATGCCCGATAAAAATAATACAATAAAATAATAATAATAATAATAATAATAATAACTTCTATACACAAATTGTGAATAATTTGTAATTTCATTTCTCCCTATAAGATTTCTTACTTTAATGCATAAATTGTATATTCAATATACAATCAAAATATCAAAAAAAAAAAAAAAAAAAAAAAAGGTTATGAATTGCATTTTTTTAACAGTTAATTATTCATTATCTAGTTTCCTTAGTTTATTTATTCATATAGAATTGATTATTCAAAAATAATTTTTTTTAATGTTTATTAACAACCACATATTATTTTAAAACCAATTTTTCACAATTGCACATACTACTTTTTAACCACACATTCTAAAAAAAGAAAATCAATTTTTAACCACTCAATTGATTGATTTGACAATTATTTTATTTTTTATACTACTTTCTTTCACTTTCAATCACACATTTAAAATCATATCTATAGTTTATATCAAACTTACTCCTATTCAATGATTTCAAATACAATGTGACATTTTATTTTTCACCAAGTATTAAAAATGGCCATGTTACCCACACACACACAAAACTATTTTTTGTGCATGTTAAATAAATGTATGGACTATATTTTATTTTTAAATAGAATAAGTTTGATAAAACCTTATATTTTTATTTTCTATAGAATTCAATGAATTAATTGTTAAAGTCTGTAGTATATATTTTACAAATTGATTTTATTTTAAATTTATAAAAATTAAAAAATAGATAAATGAACAAAATGAGTAAATTTATAAAATTAATTTCAAAATTACCAAAGAGTTTATTGAAACCTGAAGTTGTAGAAATTAAAATGATTTAATTGAATTTACTTAGAAAGATCGGATATCATTATTTCTTTTAATTTGATAAGAAAAAAGATTTGAAATTAATCATTTATGTCAAATTGAAGTTAGGTAAGAAATGATAAATATCATTTTATGACTTAGATGATATAAATTAAAAATATTGAATTTGAATATTGAAAAAAGTAAAAAGTATAAGTAAAACTTTTACCTTTATTATTTGAGGCAATTTTAAGAATGATATATTTAGAGTTTGCTTTCATTTGTTACTTGTATTGAACTTCTCGTTAAGATCATGAATTTGACACCTATATTGCATTTTTTTTTTTTACTTCAAAATATTACAATAATTGTCAAAAGAATAAAAATAATATACAATTTGATCTTTTTATAGATTTTTTATTTTTTTACAATCAATAGGTCATTTATTACATGTCACCTATAATTAATTTTGCATTAATTGAAGTTTCCTAATTCAATTATTAAAATAATTAATAAAATTACAAAGTTTCCTAAAATAGCAGGGAAAAATGGCGGGAAACTATGTGTGGGTTTTTTTGGCGGCTATACTATTATTATATATATTAAGATTTTCTCTGTGATCTGTAAGATTGATATTAGGTTAGTGAGTGGGAAATTTTATATAATTATAACAAATTATTATATAGTGAAAAAGGTTTTGGCGATCGAAAATTTGGTGTTGTTCTTATTTATTTTCTTGTTCCCTTATTATTATTTTGAATATCAAAAAGATCACGTGAGTTAAAGGTGAGGGAATCAATGGATTAATTTTGAAATTTTACATATCATTTAGCTTAATTTATTTCCATATAGTTTTTTCGGATTTAACAGAAACATATCAGTAAGAATATTGTTGTGGTTAATACAATGATCTTTCGATTAGTTTCTTTCCATTTGTCAAGGTTAACGTTATGAAGTATTGTCGTGTGTAAACTGTAAAGTTCGTTTAAAAAGAATATTTTTTTATGTTTTCTAGGTAAAACGTGAGGTTAAAATGTGGAGAGAGAAAACGTATGTGGTTAAAAAATTATTTAAAAAATTGTGTTGTAAAAAATATTTTTAAACCAATAAAATGACGACGCGTCGCTGTTTATTAAAATAATAATAATAATAATAATAATAAACATTCTACCAAACAGAGACTTATAGCATCTCCAATGTATTTCATGGATTGAGAAAAAAGGTGTGACACGTCAGCAAATAGATGGAATTGGTTAAATATGTTTCTCCAATGTACTTCATGGATTACAATGTTAAGATGACGTGGCTTAAAAAATAGACAATGTGTGATGTTCTGTCTAGATGTAGACGCTTTGTGAGACTTGATGACTCATTATTTTATTTAATTTTATAGTTATTTTAACTATAATAAAAGACGTTAAATCTCGGAGTTCAAAATTTGGAGTTGATTTTTAATTTTATAATTATTTTAGCTATAATAAAATAACGTTAAATCTGAAAATTTATTAAAAATAATTCATTTCAAAACTTGGGAATTTGCTTTCAAAATTGGGACGTCCAAAAAAAAGGAATAAACTTTATTTTTTAACCAAAAAGGTTTGAATATATTAATAAACATATATATATATATATATATATATATATATATATATATATATATATATATATGCATTTTAATAAATTTAATTTATCAACAAAATTGTCGTTAAATAAAGTTATATTAGTCCAAGAAAACAACATTTATATTTTATAATATCAAAAAATTTATGAATATTTTAATTATTTTGCAAATGGGTTATTAATTTAAAAATTAAAAAAAAAAGTAATCAAAATTGTTTAAATGTAGAAGAAACCATTGGAGAGTAAATTTTAAACTTCTCAGTCTATTTATCCATGTTCTCTAGAATTCCATTTATCTCATTGTCACGTTAATCCCAATCCATGAAGTGCATTGGAGATGCTCTTAAAAATGTTGATTTTGATTTAAATTAAATCTAGCCTCCGTTCGGTGGCTTGGTTTAAATTAAAATTTTAATTTATAGAATTTCTCAAATCACCTTTTAACCACAAACATTTCTCTATTCAATTTTTAACAACACAATTTATCTAGAAAACTCAAATAAATCTTCTCTCCCCAGTTTAATGGGCTGACGAACATTCCCTAAAATTGTATTGTACCAAACAAGGGCTTAATAGTATAATGTTTTGAATAATGTTACTTTGTCACTCACCAATGCAACTCTAGTTGACAGTAAATGAGGTGGATAAATGTGAATTATTGATTTTAAAGTTGATGTGATGAGTAAGTAAATAGATTGTTAACATGTGTGTGGATCTAAAACTTTATGTCAAAATTTCAATTCTTATAGCAAGATTAGTAATGTTTTATGAATAATGCTAGATAGCCACACTTTTTTGCCCCATTGGATGATCGAATTTTTGTGGGTTGTTGATTTTGGATTTGATGTGATGAGTAAATAAATAAATTGCTGTCATGTGTGTGAACAATGGCAGAGCCACATGGGGGCCAGTGGGGTCCCAGCCCCCATTGAACTTTGAGATTTAAAAATAAAAAATAAAAAATTGAATATTAAATGTTCTATAAATTTCAATTGAAATGTATATTATAACTTTTCAACTTTCTTATATTAATTCATAAATTTTAGGTTACATTATTTGTTTGTTCAATAGACAATATTTAGTCTTAAATTTTGGACATATTTTAATATTTATCTTTAATACTTACGTTGAAACTCCACTTTATTATAATTTGTTTTAGCATATTCTTGTTAAATATTTTTTCTTATTCTAATTGGATTTGCTTAATTTTAGTGGATTATATTAAACTTAATTTGGGCATATTTTATTTGATTTTAATATTATTATGTATTTTATTTTGTTTCAAAAAATTTCTATAGTTAAGGCTTTGTTCGACAATTTTGTGGATTATAAATTTTGTTTATTTGTATTTTTTAGGTAAATTGTGTGATTAAAAAGCGGAGAGAGGGGAAATGTATGTAGTTAAAAAGTGGTTTGCAAAATTGTGTATTTTATAAATTAGATTATAAATTGTATTAATTGTTTAACCGAACACAATGTAACTTGTGCCCTCACTGAAATTTCTTTCTGGCTCTATCTGTGTGTGAGTGTAAAACTTTATGTTAAACTTATGTTCGACTTTTGTTGATTATAATCAACACATTTTTCAACACAACTTTTTAACTACACATATTTTCTATCTCCAAATTTTAACCACACATCTTACTTATAAAACACAAATAACACTAATTATTACATTTTATAATAGTTGCCAAATGGTCCATTTAATTTTCGATTCTCGTAATATGATTGATATTTCATTGGAACTTGTTTGCAGGCTCCTCTTAAAACTGGAAGAAGAGATGGCAGAAAAAGCAGAGCTGATATACTTGAACAATACCTCCCAGATCATAATGAGTGTTGTTCTTGACAGCTTCTCTACCATTGGAATTGACACCCCTGGAGTTGTCGCTTTGCTAGGTATAAATATAAATACACATGTTGGACAGAACCACCATAAATCTTAGCAATCTTCCCAGAGTTTTACCAAGTTTTGTTTACAGGTGCACACAGTGTGGGTCGAACCCACTGTGTCAAGCTGGTTCACCGTTTATATCCAGAGGTGGATCCTGAACTCAACCCTGGCCATGTAGAGCACATGCTCAACAAGTGCTCTGATGCTATCCCAGACCCCAAGGCTGTGCAGTATGTGAGAAATGACTGCGGTACGCCCATGAAACTCGATAACAACTACTACCGGAACATACTGGATAACAAGGGCTAGTTGATCACCAAATGGCTCTGGACAAGAGAGAGAACCAAGCCCTTCGTAAAGAAAATGGCGAAAAGACAAGATTATTTCTTCAAGGAGTTCTCTCGAGCCATCACCATTCGTTCTGAGAACAACCCTCTAATAGGCACAAAAGGCGCAATCTTGCCAACAAGCGCCGTTAGAAGCTTTTGCTGCACTTGTACCTGTGAGAGCGAATAGGGCGAGAGTTACAAAAATAAGACGGTTATGACTGGTTCTTGAGTTTGAAAACAATACTGATATCTGCAGCCTATAAATCCATGGAGAACGGTCGGCATATTTATGTAGATCTCAATCCTTGTTAATTCAAACAGGAAACTACTTGCAAGAATAAACACCGTCGTATATAGAAGATGGATATCGAATACATTATAGAAAAACACAAATTAATAATGGAACAGAGCGTGCACAAGTACAACATCAACAGCTATATGAACAACAATAAAGCCTCACAAACTCTTAACCATACTCCCTTCATTTCCAGAAAACAGTTGATTATCTGAGAATAGATCAAAATCCTGTCATCTTGCACCTCGTCCCAGCATCTCGTCATCCTTGCAGAACTGTCTCACAAGTCCAAAAGCCATGCTGCTCAAAAAAGTATTGCCTTGACACTAGAAGAGCTTTGCCTGTTGTGTTGTTCCACTTCTCATCATTTCACAGAACTCCTCATAGTTGATCCTTCCATCCTATAAAATGAAATAATATAAGGCTGGTCTATATCTAAATCGGCAAGGCGTATATCTCATTGCTTTGATCAGGCATACTTACATTATCAGAATCGACTTCTGAAATTATTTCCTTGATTGTGGACACATCACCCATGCCATACTCCTTCATAGCAGTTTCCAGTTCATCTCTCGTAATATAGCTGAAATGACATAACAGGAAATTAGGTGGTGTCAAATGTCTGGGATAATTTATGCGAGGGAAGCAAGAAAAAATCCCACGAGGTACCAATATCACTATATAATAAGATCAGTTGTGAACAGAAACAAGAATTCTCTGCATTACTCCTATTGTAATCTTGGTGAAAAAAATGATATGGTTTCTAAAACTTAATCCTCAAGGAAGTACACAGTAATAGAATAGACAGTAAACTACGGACAATATTTTGACTTTTTTTTCTTCGTTAAACTATCTAGTATTGCACAATGTTAAATTATCTAGTATTGTCCTATAAATATGGACAATTTAAATGCACTTTCAACAACAGTTAGACAATTATAATGGCTTACCCACTGTTATCCTTGTCAAAATACTGGAATGCTTTATAGAGATGCTCGTCTCTTTCAAGCCTATGTCTATGCATCGTAGCAGTTATAAATTCGATGTAATCAATTGTCCCGTTACCATCCACATCCGCCTGAATTATAAAGAATAATGGTTAAACCCAAGGAAGCAGTCATGGAAAATAAAGGTTGAATAAATGGTGTCCACATAGCTGACTGAAACTTACAGCTTCCATGAGTTGTTTTACTTCAGTTTCTGATAGTTTTGACCCAAGGCGAGCCAATCCAGATTTCAATTCTTCATACGTGATTGCGCCACTCTTGTCTGTGTCCATATTTGTGAACATTGTTTTGAGACCTTTAATTTCTTCTTCAGATAAACTTTGTGCAATGACCTGTAGGAGTTTCCAAATGTAACAGGACATAGTAAGAGGAAAAAGAAAAACTCCATCTGAGTAGAGCAATATTGCACATATACCTGTTTGCGTAAATGGTTAAGATTCGTGAAAGAGGAAGTGTTTTGTTGAATTTACCGTATAGTAAATTCTCTTAAGTACTCCATCCATGGCAATAACCTTTACTTTCTGATTGAGGTTGCTTCAGTATTGTATATTATTCCTTAGAATGAAAAATGATTTAATTTTCCACGTGGGACCTAATTATCTACTGTTTCTGTTTGCCACAAAAAACCAATTTATGAACACCACCTTTGGCGTCTAGATTTATTATATGGCACATGTTTTCCACTCCTACCTTAATAATTACGCCAAAATTGGCATTGAAACAAAGGGATTTATAATAAACTGAGAGTGGGTTCCCAAGTTTTATCCCTTTCATGTACCAGTTCTAGTACTATGACAATGTAAAAAATGACTTAAGAAACAGTGCTTATCCAGTAGGTTTTGATTTTTATCAAGCTATATCAATTAAAGCTACATACCGGGGAAAATTGACCGTCTCATATTTTTCAACGGATGGATGATGGGAGAAAAATTCAAGTATAATTATCAGACATGATCAGCAGGTCTAATAGATAGTTGCTCTACTAGAGGTTTATCAGCAATTAAAAAGTATCATATTTCTGGCCTGATAAACATAATAAAACTTGAAGAAACATTCATAATTTCAACTTTCCAATTTAATTCATATAAAAGAAAGCATAAAATAATATTTTTACCTTTAGTGCAAGTTTTTTGAGCTTATTCATTGCTCTGAACTGCTTCATTCTAGAGAGCACAGCACTATCAATTGGCTTATCAGGTGCTTGTCCTTTAATCCAAGGGTGCTCTATACGAACAAAAATAATGAATGTTCAACTTTAGGATATGAAGAGCACAAAAGTGCTAGTTTGAGAAAGAAAATACATATATCATACTCCCTCCGTCCCATAAAGGTAGTCTCCTATCCATTTTCACATAGATTAAGAAATTCAATTAATGTTGCTGAAAAAATAAATTTTACAATCACTTTTCCTAATATAACCCTAATAAATTTATGTAGGTTCCCACAAAATTGAAAGAGTATAAATTTATTTAGATTAATAAAAAACACATTAAATAAGGGTAAAATGGGATATAAAATATTAACTTCACTCTCAAAAAAGAAAGTGGATTATCTTTGTGGGACGGACGAAAAAAGAATAGTGGACTATCATTGTGAGACGGAGAGAGTAGCAACTTTCTAAATTAATTATGCAGTAATATGCTTTTTGAGGAGAATTCACAACTTAAGAGTAGTAAACAAGTTTACCTCAACAATTTAAATGTCATAAGTTTACAAAATGATACTTAGTTGAAAAAAAAAAGAGGAGATGTGATATATACAAGAATCATTAAAGATAAGCATGCACCTTATAGCTTTTGTAAGCCAGTTGGCCCTTGGCACGAATTAACTTATATTGGCCCAATTTCTCATCTAGTTCTCGAGTAAGTACCTTTTTATTTAAGTTTTGGTTGGCATAGATACTGCACGCTGGGATGTTGAGAATAACTCAAAAATAACCATATAATTTTTTTTATTCAGTTGCTTTTTCTAGTTAGCATCTCTTATATCAGCACTCAACGCAGCAAATTTCCTAAGTTCGGATAAACTAATAGCAGCAAAGACAATGTTTATTGTAAGAAAATTTATATCTGTCATTGGAAAAGTTGACAAGGTTTGCACTATGTCAGGACAGAAAAGTTGTCTTCATGTTCAAAAGATGTGAGTGACGATGAGACACTATACAGATGTGCCTCGAAATTCTTTAAAACGAAGAAGGGACTTTACCCAGTACTTGTACAGAAGTAATTCTCTTCTTTGGATCTTTTGTCAGCATTTTGCGAACAAGGTCTTTAGCGCTGTTTGATATTGAGGGCCATGGCTGGCTTTCAAAGTCAATATCTTCATTCAGTATAGCATCAAATATCCCCTTTTCGGTTTCTGCAACATGAAACATGTAGAAAAGTTTTATTTTCGTCTTCTTCAGCTCTTCTAAGGGAATATCCGGCTAAACTTTTTTTTTTTTTTTTAGGGGGGGGGAGTAAAAGTACTTTTCCAGAAGTGTGGACTTACTTTTAGAAAATTATTTTTTATTTTATTTTATTTTATTTTTACTAATAAGTGGGGGGGAGGAAGAAGAAAAGGCTCAAACATGTTTGGCCAAAAGAGTTATTTAAAATTAAATTTTATAAGCTTGGCAAAATATGATAAGGTAAAAAAGAGTAACATATGAAGATAGTAGATAACATTATGTTGAATTGCAACATTTATCTTACCAGCCCAAAATGGAGGCACGCCACTGAGAAGGATGTACAAAATTACACCTGCACTCCATATATCAATTTCCTTCCCATAACTTCGACGTAGAACTTCAGGAGCTACATAGTATGCACTACCAACTATATCACGATACACCTTCCCTAAATGAATACGAATATACAAAATGTCAGATTGGTTAAATTGCAAAAGTGCACACATATAAAAGAAATGTAGACATGATATGGTAAAATGGGAGCCACACTTTTCAGTGATCTTAGAAATGGAAACTACCATGCCATGTTCACTTATTTAACAATCAATTAGTTAAAATTCTTTAATAACATTGCTATCGTTCTCAGTTTTTAGCACTACAAGGCCTATTTCACAATCAAAATTTCCCTGCAGAACTTCTACCAGAACTGCAAATATTTTGAATCAATGACCAGCTGCCAAATATCCACACTTACACGAATTTGAGCAAAACGACTTATTTGAGTTGAACAAATACTTATATCCTATTAACTAATACAAAAACCCAGAAGACAGAGTATGTCTATAAAGTGAATGAGAAAACATCTCTCAACCTTTTGAAATCAGCAGCCAAATGAGATAAAATTGAGGTTTTAATGTCATTATATTTTCTTGTACTACTTAAGTGAGCCATTACAATGTTTCCAATGCAGCATCTTGTGATGCAGGAGAGCCTTGAAGCATCTTCCATTCTTTTGTCAAAGTGGAGTAAATTTCCAGTGGAGTGGTGAAATGTGTATAGGTATCATATTGGTGAAAGAACTATTTATGACATTAGAATTCTATTCGACCCCAGCAATCTGCTTCGTCGGATGACTCAAATCTTAAATCACAAAACATTGAAAGAATTATAACACATACTAACAAGATATTTGTTATCAGTGTTAAAAAAACATGTAAATTTAGCTGAATTGTAATACTTAGATGAAATAGCATTAGATTCTAGAACTATAAATTTTAGTTGAATAAATAGGAACTATAAAAGCAAGAAATAGACAGACCTTCTTCAATAAACACACTGAGCCCAAAATCAGTTGCTTTCAACATTGCTTTCTCATCCTTACTTGCAAGCAAGAAATTCTCCGGCTTGAGATCTCTATGTATCACCCCCATAAAATGGCAATGGTGAACAACATTCACAATCTGTCTACAGAGGTCAGAGGCAGCCCTCTCGGAATAATGCCCCTGCGCAATAATCCTGTCGAAGAGCTCCCCACCGGCACAAAGCTCCATCAAAACGTGCACAGACTGCCTGTCCTCATAAGCACCCTTGAATTCTACAATGTTCGGCTGCCCACTCAAGTGCTGCATAATATGAACTTCCCTCTTCATATCCTCCTTATCATTCTTACTCACAAGCTTCCTCTTCAGTATTGACTTACAGGCATATGGGTGCCCAGTTGTATTCTCAGTACAAAGGTAAGTTACCCCAAACTGACCCTTCCCCAATTCTCTGCCAAGTTTGTATTTTGACCTTATATCCTCAAAGGGCTTACCCAAAATGTTATTGGGATCTAATCTTTGGACATGGCTCAGGTGTTGGGGATCAGGTTTCACAGGAGCTGGAATTGATGCCTGAGGTTGAGGTTGAGGTTGCGGCTGTGGACGTGGACGTGGCATCGGTGGTGGCTGGTGGTGCGTTTCGGACTGAGGCAGCTGGGGCGTGTACTGAGATGATGGTTTTTGATAATTTTGATGGATTTGATACCCAGTGGGGCCCGTACTTCCTGATCTGTAGCCGTTGGCATCTGGGGTTCTGTACTTATTCTTGCTGAAACAGCCACCCATCTTTCTCTTAACAGATAGGAAAAAATCAAGATTGAAACTTTATGAATGAATTTGTAGGAAAATACTGAAAATTTGTGATCTTGTGAATGAAACTGTTTTTTCAATAACAAAGATTCCGTATATTATTATTGGGAATAAAGCACATCCCGTATCAGATTTTCCTGTAATTAAACCTAATTTTCAGAGAGGTATATAGACGGGGCGATTGTGATTTGTGAAGATCAGGAAAGACACAAATTTCTGTGGGTTGACTTCTGGAGGTCGACCGTCGACGAAAGTGTTCTGCACGTTCTTTAACTTTTCTATTTATGAAAAAAGATTTTTTTGTTTGGCAATTTCCTTGTTATTGCTTGTCTAATAAAAAGTCTCCATCTTTTTTCATTTCCTCCCGTGCCCGAAAATTGAACGTTTTAAAAAGAGGAAAATTACATGAAGTCCAATTTTTTAAGATCACTTTTTAAAAATAAGTTGATAAATTTTACTTTTTTAAAAATCGGATGTTAATTAATTAATTAAATATTTTATAATTAATAATAATCAACCTTCCTTAAATCTTCTACCAGACTTTCCCCCACAAAATCCTACCGGTTTACCCATCTTTCTCTCTCTACTGTCGATCCTCAAATTCAGATTCTGCTAGCAACGGAGACCCTCACCGCTGCAATAAAGTAATTAGATCAGAAGCCTACAAGCGGCAAGGCTCCAAAGTCAGATACCACTGTGAAGGCAGCGGGCTAAAATTTGAAGCTGTCAGAGGTATCTTCGACTCCTTCGCGGTGTTGGTGTAAGTGGTGGTTTCTGTTGCAAGCGGTGGTTTGTGGTGCAAGCGATGGTGAGATTTGCTGCTCCAGTCTTCGCTGCTTACGTTGCAGGGGCTTGAGATGAAGATTGGAGAACAAATCAACTAACCATAAGCTTAATGCTATTTAAAAATCTGTAATTTTCTTGTTCGATTGATGTGTAGATTTAAAATTTTAACTTGTGAATATTTGATAAATTATGATTTGATGTGGCGGTGGTGTAAAATTTACAATCTGCATATATGATTTTTATTGGTGGTGGTGGTGGTCGCGACGAGGACGGCAACGGTGGTGGTGGGGGTGGGAGTTGAGGTTAGGGCTTGAATAGTGATTGTAACCAATTGTGATCAATTATTAAGTAAATGTGACTAAAATATTGAATAATTGTGACTTGTGACCAGTACGAATTGTGACTAATTATTAAGTAATTATGATCAAAATATTGACTATTTGTAACTTTGTACGACTTGTGACGATTACTGGATGTGACCAGTTTATTAGGTAAGTGTGACCAAAATTATTAAATAATTGTGACTAAAATATTAACTAAATGTCTAAATGTGTCTTTGAATTGTGATTGTGACCAATTGTTAGGTAATTGTGATCAAAATGTTGACTAAGTGTGACTTTGTGACCAAAATGCGACTATATGCGAACGAACTATGACCTTATGTGACCACCTGTAACTTACAGGTGGAGTAGAGTGGGATGAATTTTGCAACTAACTTTGTAATTGTAATCGAACTGTGACTTTTTTTAACTTACTGTGACTTTGCAGGTGGGGTGGGGTGGAGTGGGATGAGATTGCGGTGAAATTTGCTACTAAATTTGTATTGTGGTTGAAATTTGACTTAATGTGGCCAATTGTGACTTTGCGGGTAAAGGGGTTGGTGGGTTGAAATTTGTGATCGAACTGTGACTTTCTTGGTGGGCTGTGTGACTTTGTGTAACCTACTGTGACTTCGCGAGGTGGGTGAGGTAAGTGAGATTTGTGAATAAATTTGTAAATGTGATTTTGTGTAACCAACTGTAACTTTTGTAAGGTGTGGTGGGTGTTGGGAGTGAGATGGGTTTGTAGTGAAATTTGCAAATAAATTTGTTATTTTGACTTTGTATAACCATATGTGACTTTGGGGTGGGATAGGCAGGATGGAGTGAAATTTGTAATTGTGATTTCGTGTGATCAATTTTGACTTTGCAAATGAGGTGGGGTCAGATGGGAAAACGTCAAGAGAGAGAAAAAAAGAACTCATTTTTTGGTTGTGACGTCAAAACGTTTATTGTTTGAGTTTTTAATGTAATATTATATTCGTTTTAATATATAATTATGTTTATTATATATAATATTGTATTAATTTTTAATTATTAAGCACCTGATTTTTAAAAAAAAAAAATGTTAAGTCTGCTAATTTTAGAAAGCGATAATCAAAGTGTTGTAGTTAAGAATTTTTTCCGAAAGAAAAAGAGGAAGAATGTGCAGAATCGTGTTTAATGATGTTTGACGAGAAATTGATTTAGTGCATTTCTAATCGGACTCCATTTTGGATTGAACCGATTCTGCTCCAATGGGATGGTATATTACTGCGCCAATTATACACAAATATCTTTTCTTACTTCTATGTCGATATATATTGATAAATCTTATTTCATTATTTTATTAATTTAATTTATGTTGTTTGTAATTTGATTATTATTATTATTTTATTAACATACTAGAATAATTTTATATAGTATAAATAACAATTAGTGATTATATTAAAATGAAATTGCCCATAATTAAACAGAAGAAGTTAAATATTTGATAGGTAAAAAACGATGAATAAAATCATGATAGGACATGTAAACAAATTCTGATAGGGGTCGAGCCTAGCGAATTCTTTGATCCAGAGGTAGAGGTCAGCTCCTGGGTCAACCTCTTCGTTTATTTGTGAATTTTAAGTTCTTTGCCATATTTTCAATTTCAATCGAAACACTATCTAATCATTGAAGGTTAGTTATTTAGAGACCTCTTCTAGTGTCCTTGAAGAGCACCTCTTATGGTGCCCTTCAAGGCACAAAAGGCTGGTAAGGGCACCATAATATTTTCCTAGTTATCTATACTCTCTTTTGTTCATCTAAGTTATATATATATATATATATATATATATAAGGTTTTAATCTAAAACTCATTGTGGGTTTCTTATAAAATCCACACCCCACCCCCCTATGGTGGGTGGACAGTGGGGCCCGTCCACCATTATCCAACCCTCATCCGCCACATGACAGATGGGTTTTATAACTAGTGCCCATTACTAGATCATTTCCCTATATATATATATATATAAGATTATTGATTTCCAAAAATTGATTAAAGATTTAAGATTCTACCATTGATATCTTAATCTTAATCTTAATCTTATATTATATTATATTATATTATTATTACTAGTTTTGGTGCGTACGATGCACCTATACTGCCAGTATTTGCCTACTAGAGAAATTTCGAATAATAATTTCTTTTTTGATATTCTCTTTATCCCATAAAGATATACTCATTTCTGTTTTTACACGAATTAAGAAAACATAATTATTATATGTTGGACTATAAATTTGCTTATATTTTACCTAATATACCCCTAAATTAAACAATAAGTAGTTCATATATTATGTCTTGATAACAATGCATATTAAATAGGGGTATATTAAAAAATTAAGACATTAATATAATCTCAATAAGGAAATAAACCTATAATTTGGGACAAACCAAAAAAGGAAAACGAAAGAAAAAATTAATGAAAGATGAAATACATTTCTAATGGATCATTTTAAATGACAAAAGTTTTTTCTACAGTTTAGTAATTCGAAAATAATGTAACAAAGTATTGTTCGAAAGTTTCACATTAATATTAAAATACTGCTATTACACTTTATTTGAACTCTCATAATTAACTTAACGAAAAAAATAAGTAACACAAAACGATAAAAATAGAAACATGAGAAGGTCTCCATAAAGATATCCAAGGTAATATTTGGACAGGTAACTGAATAGTGCATTAAATCCATTTGTTGCCCACGGAGTGTCTAATTGTATGAATAGTGTCTAAATTGATGGGAAACCCGAGCAATTTGTCTGCATAGTGTTTAATTGGATTAATAGTGTATCCAATTGTTGCATGCATATTGTTTAATTGGAAGAATAGTGCCTAAATTAATTGAAAATTTAGGCAATTTGCCTGCATAGTATTTAATTGGATGAATAATGTTTAATTGCAATTGTGTCTATATTGGATTAATAGTGTTTAATTGTAATTGAAATAGTGCCTAAATAGGATGAATAGTGTTTAATTGCAATTGAATAAATAATAGTGCATCCAATTGTTGTTCGAATATAGTGTTTAATTGGATGAATATTGTTTAATTGCAATTGGAATAGTGCCTAAATTGGATGAATAATGTTTAATTACAATTGGATTTGATGAATTAATTGGATGAATAGTGTTTAATTGCAATTGGATTGGATTGGATGAATAGTGTCAAATTAATTGAAATTTAATTGAATGAATTGTTCAATTGATGATTCAATCTTTATATATAGTTAGATATATCTTTATATCTTTTCTTTATCTTTTCTTTATTTTTATCTTTATTTTTATCTTAATCTTAATCTTAATTCTTATTCTTATTCTTAATATATATATATATATATATATATATATAAAAGTAGAATAGCCGTTATAAAATACACACACAGTTTCCCGCCAAAAAAACTTTCTAGATTTGAAATTTTTTTGCTAAAAAATATTATATTAAATATTTTAGCAATTATTATTTTACATGTGTCATTAATTGCATTGTCATCCGTGCTATGCTATTAATAATATCGAAATGTTATTTTTTCTATTTTATTATTATTCTTTTAATAATTTTTGTATTATTTTGAAATCGAAAGATATTTACTATAGTTGTCAAATTAAATATTACAGTGAGAAGTTTAATGCAAGGTAACAAGTGAAAGTAAATTATAAATATATTGTCCGTAAAATCATATAAAAAATTAAAGCTAAAGTTTTATTTTTTATTTTTCCTCAATATCTAATTCATTTTAAATTATATCATTTAAGTCCTATAATATTATCTATAATTAGTTAACTAAATTCATTTTTGTTATAGATGATTAATTTATGTTCTGCTTTTTCTCATCAAATTAAAATAAATAATAATTTTACGAATTTTTAAGGTAAATCCAATTAAGTTGAGTTAATTTTACAAATTTAAGATTTCTTCAATTCATTCATCATTTTCACATTATTTTTATTTATTTACCGATTCTGTTCATTTTCTATTTTCCATTATAAATTTAAATAACTAAAATATGCAAAAAATATTACATATTTTAACAATTAATTCATATAATTTCTGTTAAACAATAGATCGATCAGTAATTTTTATTAAAATAATAATGTAACGATATGAATAAAGAAATTGTGAGTATGAAGAAAGAAGAATCAATCAATGTAGCAATATTTATTAAGATTAATGATTATTTTTTTAGAAAAACACTTGAAATTAATAATTAATGCTTAAAAAATTAAATTATATCAAAAAAATCTATCATATATCTCTTTTTGGGAAAAAAATATGGTAAAGAATAATATATGAAAAGAAAAGTATCGATCTTAAGGAGAATATGTAAGTTGAGTTTTGCACATGTATTGTATGAGCCTAATTTTGTAGTTCAAATTTTTAAAAAAAAAAAATCATTTATTGAACTTTAATTCCAGAAATGGAGTTGATATGATCATGGTACAATCTCTAAAACACTTAATTTATTACCTGTTTTCTGTGAAGATGATAAAACAATTCATGGCCTCTTTATTTCATTTTACGATTTGAAAATTGTTAACATTTTCACTTTAAGAAATCAAATAATTGTAAGCTCAACTTCAGTCATCAAATCAAAATTGTAAAGTATAAAATAAGTCACATGTCCATATCTGACTTAGCCTAAATAAACTAAGAAAATTATAGAATGAATAATTAGCTGTTAAAAGAAATAAGCAAGTTGAAATTTTATATTTTACTTCTTTTGATATTTTTCATTATATATGAATGCAAAATTTGTATCGGACAATGTATTTTTACAACTTATATTCAATAAATAATTATTAATTATATCTTCCGTGTATCGCACTGGTGCGATTACTAGTCTTTATTTATTTATATTTATATTTATATATTTAGATTCAATGATTAATGATGACCAATATCAGGGGGAGCAGCTTTACTATTTTTCCTTCGCTCAAAGTTTTATCCCATCGAGTTTTCTTAGCACGATTTTAACGAGGCAGACAATTGAGCAAGCGAGTAATATGTCATTCAAGGGGGAGTGTTATAAAATATATTATAAATTAGGTATTAGGTAAAAGTTAGGTTTGAATGATCAATTACCATTATGCCCTTGTAAAATTTTCATATTACGATTGTGCCATTGTTCACTCCTATAAATAGGAGCCATTTTCATTAAGAAGTTACACCTCTTGGAATGTGAAGAACTTCCTCTCAATTCTCTCAATCTCTAATTCTTGTTTAGATTTTGATAATTTCACAACAATTTGAACATAAATAAATGTGATATCTATGTAAATGTGTTATGTAGAAAATGAAAAAATTGTATTAATATATTTGAATATAAATAAATGTCCTATCTATGTAAATGTGCTACATTGAAAATGAAAATTTTGGATTAATTTATTGAAAATAATTAAATACATGCTATACAAATCTTTATCTTTATCTTTATAAATGTAGAAGTCATGAGAGAGTCTCACTTCTATTTTATATATAAAAATAAATAAATAAATAAATAAAATATAAATATTTTTGTAGGAGAATTTATTATTTATTACATACTTAGTAAGAATTGTAATAAATGTATTATGTGTAAATGTGTTACATTGAAAATGAAAAAATTAGATTAATATATTTGAACATAAATAATGTGATATCTATGTAAATGTATTATATAAGAGATGAAAAAATTGGATTAATATATCTGAACATAAACAAATGTGATATCTATGTAAATGTGTTGTGAAGGAAATGAAAAAATTGTATTAATATATTTGAACATAAAAGTCATATCTATGTAAATGTGCTACATTGAAAATGAAAATTTTTGATTAATATATTTGAAAATAAATAAATACATGCTACAAAAATTTGTTAACTTAGAAATTAAAATTTTGAATCAATACATTTTGAAAATAAATAAATAAAATCATTGAAGTTTTTACTTCCTAATATGTCAATAAATGAGTATGTTCTTCAATAAGCATATTACAAAAATAATTAATTATTTGCTATCAACTGTTTACCACCAATGATAAATTGGTAGAAAATTTAATCATTTCATCATTTTGACAAAAATCGGTTGTTTAAAAAACAAGGAAAAATAAAATATATGTAAGCAACATATTAAAAAATAATGTTAATTAAAAATTAAAACATATTAAAAGGAAAATATGTGATAAGGTGGGCAAATTTTTAGAGAAAAACGTAAATAAAAGTCAAAAGAAATTTTATATAAAAAATTTAATTAAGTGTCAAACTTTAAGTGGCGCGATACAGTGATTGTACATGCAAAATTTTTATTTTGATTAGTTTTATTTTTTTGAAAGTTTCAAATTCAATAACACGTGTTATGTAAGAAAAGAAAAAATTTGATTAATATATCTGAACATAAATAAATGTCATATCAAATCTATGTAAATGTGTTACATTGAAAACGAAAAATTTGAATTAATATATTTTAAAGTAAATAAATATATGCTATATATATAAATTTGTTAAGTTAGAGATGAAAAAATTGAATTAATATTTTGAAAATAAATAAATAAAATTATTGAAATTATATTTCCTGATATGTCAATAAATGAGTAGACTCTTCAATACACACGTTACAAAAAAATTAATTATTTTCTATCAACATTTTAATCACACATATTTTCTCTTTCCAATTTTCAGCCACTACTATTTACCTCAAAGTCATAAATAAACAAGTTTATAAATTGAACATTATTACCAAACGGAAGCTTAATCATTTAATCATTTTGACAAAAATTGGAATGTTTAAAAAATAAGGAAAACTAAAATATATTAATTAATATATTGGATTTCAAATAAAATATATGTAAGCAACACATTGAAAAATATAGTTAATAAAAAAATATAACATATTAAAAGGGAAATATGTGATGAGGTGGGCAAATTTAAAAAAAAAAAGTAAATAAAAGTCAAAAAAAATTTTAATGAGTGTCAAATTTTGAGTGGCGCAGTATACTTAGTGTACATGTATCATTTTTTATTTTGAATAGTTTTGTCTTTTTTAAAGTTTCAAATTCAATAACATTTTGTATTGAAATTTTATTTAAATTGTGTTTTTTCTTTGATATGATTGAATCAAAATATTTTCAAAATAATGATTTAAAATTTATATATTTCCTGCATCGCACGGGTAGACAACTAGTTTATATATTTTATCTTTATCTTTATTCTTTATCTTTATAAAAGTAGAAGTGAGGAGAGAGAGTCATTTTGGAGGGAAAATTGTATTTAATGACTCTTTCTCCTCATTTTTACTTTTATTATGTATAAAAAAATAAATAAAGAAAAGATAAATTATTTTGTAGTAAAAATTATTATTTATTATATATTTAGTAAGATTTGTAATAAATATACTATACGTAAATGTATTACATTGAAAATGAAAAAATCAGATTAATATATTTGAACATAAATAATGTGATATTTATGTAAATGTGTTATGTGGAAAATGAAAAAATTGGATTAATATATTTGAGTATAAACAAATGTGATATTTATGTAAATGTGTTTGTATGAAATGAAAAAATTGTATTAATAAATTTGAACATAAATAAATGTCATATCTATGTAAATGTGTTAAATTGAAAATGAAAATTTTGGATTATTATATTTGAAAATAAAAAATCCATGCTATATAAATTTGTTAAGTTAGAAATGAAGATTTTGAATCAATATATTTTGAATATGAATAAATAAAATCATTGAATCTTTACTTACTAATATGTCAATAAATGAGTAAATTCTTCAATAAGCATATTACAAAAATAATTAATTATTTGCTATCAACTTTTTACCACAAATGATAAATTGGTAGAAAACTTAATCATTTCATCATTTTGACAAAAATTAGTGTGTTTAAAAAATAAGAAAAAATAAAATATATTAATTAATATATTTGATTTCGAATAAAATATATGTAAGCAACATATTAAAAAATAAAGTTAAATAAAAATTATAACATATTAAAAGGAAAATAGGTGATAAGGTGAGCAAATTTAAAAAAAAAAACATAAATAAAAGTCAAAAGAAATTTATATAAAAAATTTAATTTAGTGCCAAACATTGAATGACGCGGTACACTGAGTGTACATGCGGAATTTTTTATTATGTAGGAAATGAAAAAATTGGATTAATATATTTGAACATAAATAAATAAATGTCATATCATATCTATGTAAATGCGTTACATTGAAAATGAAAATTTTGGATTAATATATTTTAAAATAAATAAAAATATGGTATATAAATTTGTTAAGTTAGAAATGAAAAAATTGAATTAATAATTTTGAAAATAAATAAATAAAATTATTGAAATTTTACTTCCTAATATGTCAATAAATGAGTGGGCTCTTCAATACACATGTTATAAAAAATAATTAATTATTGTATATCAACTTTTTAACCACAAATATTTCCTCACTTCAATTTTCAGTAATTACTTTTTACCTCAAAAATTCAAAATCATAAATAAACAAGTTTATAAACAAAACATTATTACCAAACGAAGGCTTAATCGTTTCATCATTTTAAAAAAAAAATTGGCATGTTTAAAAAATAAAGAAAAATAAAATATATTAATTAATACATTGGATTTCAAATAAAATATATGTAAGCAACACATTAAAAAATATAGTTAATAAAAAATTATAAAATATTTAAAGGGAAATATGTGATAAAGTGGACAAATTTTCAGAGAAAAACGTAAATAAAAGTCAAAAAAAAATTATATAAAATTTTTAAATGAGTACCAAATTATGAGTGGCGCAGTATACTTAGTGTACATGTAGTATTTTTTATTTTTAATAATTTTGTCTTTTTTAAAGTTTCAAATTCAATAACATTTTGTATTGAAACTTTATTGAAATTTTAATTTTTTTTTGTGACTGAATCAAGTTATTTTCAAAATTATGATTTAAAAATTATATATTCCGTGCATCGCACGGGTAGACAACTAGTCTATATATCTATATCTATATAATATATAAAAGTAGCTGAGTCAACCCCTGTCAACTTCACTGTTTCCCTCCAAAACTCTTGTACTATGTGCAGATTTTATTTATTTATTTTTTTATTTTTTCAATTTTTTGGGACTTCAATATTTATCATGTTCACACTACTCATATCCCCCTTCCAATAATCAATTTCAAAACCCACTTCAAAAATAGTTGAGCCTTCAATATTTATTTATTATTTTCAAAATCACTTACGTCTACTTACAGTCTTCAATATTTATTGTATTTACATGACTTTTATTTCCCGCCGCCTAATTACACTGGAAAGCCATTTATTATTATTTTTTTTCCTGTTTTGCTTTTTCAGAATTTGTTTCATTTTTTCCCGTTTTTCAAAATCTGCTTATTCATTTTTGTTTTCTATATATTTTTTTTCCATTTCCCTATATACAACCTCTCTCATTTCTGTTATATATAATTATTATGAAGATATACACAATAATAAAATATTCAATTAAAGTGTTATTTCTTTGAAAAAATGTGTACTATTTAATATGACCGCTCCACTCCACCTTCTATTATGATTCAAAATTTCTGGTGCGGTGGTAATGCTTATTAGTTATTAATATTACAAACCAGTTGAAAATAAAAAATCGTAAATTATTTTTTGAAAAAGTAAAAAAGATTGGCATTACTCTTTTCTTCAAGACCTGTGATATTTTGAGTCGTTGAACATAGATTTGGGTTCCTGACAAAAAAGAAAAAATATTAAAACAATAATATTGTAGAGAAAGCTTCGAAAACAATATAGAGTAGTGCAAAATTATTTTAAACTAATAAGAGGATTTGTTAATAGTCTATTTATATTATGTTTTAGATTTCTCTGTTGGGGTTGCAATGTGTTAACTAATGTTGGGCTATTTAGAATAGTTTTTGGTTGGATAGATATGTTAATGGTTTCGGCCGTTGAGTGAAGAAAAAACATATTATTCATGAGTCAGTATATATATTTGATGAAATTGTATATGTGTTGTATAAAAAATAATAAAAACAAGAAACTAGAATTATTATTTTTTTTAAATTTGCTTTTACCGAGAAGTTGTTTTTTATTTTTTATTATATAAGAACGATAATTTGTTTGATTTTACTTATTTATATTTGACTTTTTTGTGTCAAAACCTCTCTTTTCATAAAAAAAAAAAAAAATGTGTTCTTCTAACGTTTTCAATCTTACAAATAAATATTTGTGTTCAGTTATATAAATCCAAAGTAAAATTTTCAATTAAAAATTATATCGAAATTTTATTAATAGATAATACTCTCTCCGTCCTACAAAGATAGTCCACCAGTTTTTTTTGTCCGTCTAAAAAAGATAGTCTACTTTATTTTTTAAGAGTGAAATTAATATTTTATATTCCATTTTGTCCTTAATCTGTGTGAAAATGAGTAGATGACTATCTTTATGGGATGAAGGGAGTATAAATTATAAATCACATCATACATATAGTTTTTTTTATAAATAATCTTATTTTTAGTTATTTAGTACATGAAAAAATTGGAGCTCTTTTTTATAGCGTATTATTAAATTATTAAATATTTTTATAGATAATTACATTTAATACGTAATTAATTTCTTATAATAATTGTGATATTTTATTGGTCTTAATTTTATGGATAAATATTTGGTTCAGTCATACAAACCCAATGTCAAATTCTCAATTTAAATTATATCTAAAATTTATACACATTCGTATTTTTATAAATCATGGTGTATTGAATTTTTTATAACTAAATCCTATTTTTAATTTATTTATTACATATACATATTAAAGTTCTTTCCTATATTGCATTATTTATCAAGATTATTTCAATGACAATTACATTTAATTCTTAATTAATTTTTTATTCCAAAAAGTCTCATATCACATTTTTTAACATTAACAGTTAAAAAATTTATCTATATTGTTTGAAATGATATAGTTATTAATGGTTTTTGTCCTAACTGTTAATTTTAAAATTTCAAAAAGTAATTAACCATACCAAGATATTCTTTGCTATATTTTAATTCAAATTTTATGATATTTTTTCACAATAATATATAAATTGTCTCCCAATTTACTTAACTAAAAAATGATATGATCAATACTAAATTATAATTTCAATCAGAAAATAATTACGTTGTATAAATATTGAAAACCTAAAATATCATAAATTTGATTCAATATCTTTGTCAACCTCGCAATTATTATTATTATTATTATTATTATTATTATTATTATTATTATTATTATTATTATACATGTTTTTCATTGTCAATGATCAAAATATTGAATTTTATCTTTTATATGCATGGTTTCTATTATTAACTTTTTCATCTATTGTTTGAACATTCAGAGTACATGAATACTGGAGATCATACATTTAAGTGTTCATTTTACAAGGCGAATTTTTGGTTCGAGGAGATAGTGAATAATTGTTACAAAACTTGACTATCATATTCTATAAGGTCAAATTCTATCTGACAGTAATGCAGAACACAAGTTCTTTATTCCAAGGATATCGTTGAGCCATTCGAATTTTAGGATACTTATTAGATTTAAAAAAAAAACAATTTTCATTGATGGTGTTATATGCCATGACTATCAATAAGAGTCAGACACAATCATTTTCACATGTATGACTTCTCCCTAAAAGGTTGATGTTTATACATGAAACTAATAAATGATGAACTTATCTCTTATTTGTGAATGTTATTTATTTTGTTTAAGGATTTATTTAATTTCGAATAGGATTATTTTTATTTAGACGTTTCTTCCCGTGCATCGCACGGGATGATTCACTAGTTTTATTTAAAAGTAGAAGTGAGGAGAGAGAGTCATTTTGGTGGGAAAATTACATTTAATGACTATCTCTCCTCATTTCTACTTTTATGTATAACTAGTAATCGCACCCGTGCGATGCACGGAATAAATAATATTTATTGAATAAATTGTAAAAATACAATACCCGATAAAAATAACACAATAAAAAAATAATAATAATAACTTGCATACGCAAATTGTGAATAATTTGTAATTTCATTTCTCCCTATAAGATTTCTTACTTTAATACATAAATTGTATATTCAATATACAATTAAAATATCAAAAAAAAAAAGTTATGAATTGCATTTTTTTTAACAGTTAATTGTTCATTATCTAGTTTCCTTAGTTTATTTATTCATATAAAATTGATTATTCAAAAATATTTTTTTTTAATGTTCATTCACAACCACATATTATTTAAAAACTAATTTTTCACAATTGCACATACTACTTTTTAACCACACATTAAAAAAAAAAAATCAAATCAAATTTTAACCACACAATTGATTTATTTGACAATTATTTTATTTTTATACTACCTTCTTTCACTTTCAATCATACATTTAAAACAATTTCTATAGTTTATATCAAACTTACTCCTATTCAATGGTTTCAAATACAATGTGACATTTTATTTTTCACCAAGTATTGAAAATGGTCATGTTAGCCACACACACACAAAACTATTTTTTGTGCATGTTAAATAAATGTATGGATTATATTTTATTTTTAAATAGAATAAGTTTGATAAAACCTTATATTTTTATTTTCTATAGAATTCAATGAATTAATTGTTAAAATCTGTAGTATGTATTTTACAAATTAATGTTATTTTAAATTTATAAAAATTAAAAAATAGATAAATGAACAAAATGAGTAAATTTATAAAATTAATTTCAAAATTACCAAAGAGTTTATCTAATCCTGAAGTTGTAGAAATTAAAATGATTCAATTGAATTTACTTAGAAAGATCGGATATCATTATTTCTTTTAATTTGATAAGAAAAAAGATTTGAAATTAATCATTTATGTCAAATTGAAGTTAGGTAAGAAATGATAAATATCATTTTATGACTTAGATGAGATAAATTAAAAAGATTGAATATTGAAAAAAGTAAAAAGTATAAGTAAAACTTTTATCTTTATTATTTTGGCAATTTTAAGAATGATATATTTAGAGTTTGCTCTCATTTGTTCACTTGTATTGAACTTCTCGTTAAGATCATGAATTTGACACCTATATTGCATATTTTTTGACTTCAAAATATTACAATAATTATCAAAAGAATAAAAATAATATACAATTTGATTTTTTTATAGATTTTTTATTTTTTACAATCAATAAGTCATTTATTACATGTCACCTATAATTAATTTTGCATTAATTGAAGTTTACTAATTCAATTATTACAATAATTAATAAAATTACAAAGTTTCCTAAAATAGCTGGGAAAAATGGCGGGAAACTATGTGTGGGTTTTTTTGACGGCTATACTATTATTATATATATTAAGATATAATATAAAAAATAAATATAAATAAATAAATAAAAGATAAATATTTTTGTAGAAAAATATTATTTATTACATATTTAGTAAGATTTGTAATAAATATACTATGTGTAAATGTAATACATTGAAAATGAGAAATTAGATTAATATATTTGAACATAAATAATGTGATATATCTATGTAAATGTGTTATGTAGGAAATGAAAAAAATTGGATTAATATATTTGAACATAAATAAATGTGATATCTATATAAATGTGTTATGTATGAAATGGAAAAAAAAAATGTATTAAAATATTTGAATATAAAATAAATGTCATATCTATGTAAATGTGTTAAATTGAAAATGAAAATTTTAGATTAATATATTTGAAAATAAAAAATCCAAGCTATATAAATTTGTTAAGTTAGAAATGAAGATTTTGAATCAATATATTTTGAAAATAAATAAATAAAATCATTGAAGTCTTACTTCCTAATATGTCAATAAATGAGTAGGTTCTTCAATAAGTATATTACAAAAATAATTAATTATTTGCTATCAACTTTTTACCACCAATGATAAATTGGTAGAAAATTTAATCATTTCATTATTTTGACAAAAATTGGTATGTTTAAAAAAAGAAAAAGAAAATATATTAATTAATATATTGGATTTCGAATAAAATATATGTAATCAACATATTTAAAAATAAATTTAATTAAAAATTATAACACTAAAAGGAAAATATGTGATAAGGTGGACAAGTTTTTAGAGAAAAATTTAAATAAAAGTCAAAAGAAATTTATATAAAAAAATTTAATTAAGTGCCAAACTTTGAGTGGTGCGGTACACTAAGTGTACATGCAGAATTTGTTTATTTTAATTAGTTTTTTTTTTTAAGTTTCAAATTCAATAACATGTGTTATATATGAAATGAAAGAAATTGGATTAATATATTTGAATATAAATAAATGTCATATCTTATCTATATAAATGTGTTACATTGAAAATGAAAATTTTGGATTAATATATTTTAAAATAAATAAATATATGGTATATAAATTTGTTAAGTCAGAAATGAAAAAAATGAATTAATATATTTTGAAAATAAATAAATAAAATATATGTAAGCAACACATTAAAAAATATGGTTAATAAAAAATTATAAAATATTTAAAGGGAAATAGGTGATGAGGTGAACAAATTTTCAGAGAAAAACGTAAAAAAAATAAAAATAAAAAAAAAATTATATAAAAAATTTAAAGAGTGCGAGATTTTGAGTGACACGATATACTTAGTGTACATGTAGCATTTTTTTTATTTTGAATAGTTTTGTCTTTTTTAAAGTTTCAAATTCAATAACATTTTGTATTGAAATGTTACTTAAATAATATTTTTTTATTTGAGATGATTGAATCAAAATATTTTCAAAATTATAATTTAAAAATTATATATTCCGTGCATCGCACGGGTAGACAACTAGTCTTTATTATCATTATCATCTATATTATAACAATAAAGTGGCCAAATATAACACCATGTTGTTTCCCGCCGTTTTTAACTTTCCCAAAATGGAAATTCATGGTTTATAGAGATTAAAAAAGAATGTTGATTATCTATATATATTTCAAAACTGCTTTTATTTAGATAATATAAACGGTCACTTTGAAAATGATTTTACTTCATTATTAGTTTTGTTATTATATATTCAGCTATTAATTAATTGGTATTTTCAATATGTTTACAATTTGGAATTATGATGTAGAGTTTTAATTAATTATGTGTTGTGCTAATAATAAAATAGTATTGAAAATAACGTAATTAAAAATGTATATTGTTTTACCAAATTTATAGTAATTAATCAGTATTGAAGATAATAATATAGTTATTAGAGAACTTATTATTAAAATAAATTACGAATGTCCATTGTTTTACAAAATAATAAAACAATATTAAAAATTTATATAACATAATTAGGATTTTTTTTTTCTTTTGAAAAACTACTTTAGAGCGTCTGCACTGCAAATGCCTACATAAAAAAATCTTTCAAGATTTTGATTAATGGTTTGTGTGTTTTGTAATCCTTTAACGACAATTATAAATGATTGTCGTCTTTTTGTGTAATTATAACCATTTTTTATGATTACATTTTTCCATTTTTTTTAAATTTCATATTTAATAAGTAATCATTTACATGTCCCGTGCATCGCACGGGGGCAAATACTAGTACTAGTCTATATTATATATTAAAGCAGAACAGCCGTCAAAATTTTTCCCGCCCATTTTCAGTTTCCATTTTTGGAATTTTTTTTTTTTTCAATTGAATTTCCGGAATTGGTAAATGAGTTGTTGACAATTAATGAGATATTTAATGTGGGAAAGTGTGTAATGCATTGTAAATAGGCACTTGACTACATGTATTGAATGTTAATAATTTCTCTCTCTCTCTCTCTCTCTCTCTCTCTCTCTCTCTATATATATATATATATATATATATATATATATATATATATTTCCTACAATTTTTATGGATCCTATAAGAAATAATTGTTAACATAACATTTATTTATATTCCAATTCATTCACTTCACTCATTAATCCATCCAAATTTGTAATTGTTTTAACACCGATGAATCATTTCATTGTACGTGTTTTTCATATTTTGAAAATCAAGCTAATTATATTTAGGTAACAATATTCATACAACACATTTTTTTTAAATTTACACCATAATTTAATTGCAAGATAGATCTTCGGTATTTGTTTAGTTTTGCTTTTATATTCTTAACTTTTTTTAATCGCATTGTTATTTATAACATTCAATTAATTAATAAATTTTATTTCTAATCACAAATTTTATTCAAATATTCTGCTAATTTGCATTGAAAGGATGTGCAATATTTTTTTTAACTTTTGTATTAATTATTTATTTTGATTATTTAAAAATATGAGAGATAAATAAGTGTTTTTCGCCAACAAAACAAATATATTGAATGAAAATCGTCTCAAAAGACAAGATGTGAAAATTAATAAAGAGTTGATGATAAAAAAATTACAAAAAATTTTAATATAACTATTATAATTTGAAGTAGTTTTATTGTTTGTTCTTTTTTGTTTAGTTAAAAATATTAGTGACAAGTAAGTTTGTTTGCATTAATATTCATCATTAATTGCTTTATAAAAAATAAATTTTATAAAGAAATTAATACATTTGGAAAACTACACAATAACTTTGAAAAATAAAAATAGCTTTACTTTTTCGTACATTATTTGTGCATTAATTAGATTAATATTTTATTAAACTTTAATATTTGTTCTTTTTTGTTTAGTTAAAAATATTAGTGACAAATAAGTTTGTTTACACTTCTTAATAAATTTTTTTTCCAGAAAACGGTAATTTTTTTTTTTTTTTAAGAAAACGGTGACTATTCATTTTTTTTAATTATTTGAATTATACTTGCTAAATCAACGTAAGAGGTACTTATGATAATTAATAATTTATTGAAATTAAAATTAATTATTATGTCATCACATTAATAAAATTTGAATGGTATTATGGAAATCATTTTACGTAGTGAAATTAATTACTATGTTATGGATGACGTGTTGACTGTATTTGGCCCCTGTTGGAGACCCATTATTTGGAATAATGTTGTTTGAAATAGTAAATTTTTTGGAGATGTATAGTTAAAAATTGGAGAATATTTTTGAACTTATGTGTAATCTATTTTATTGGTATATAATGTGTGGTTGAAAATGAGTTTTTAAAAAATGAGATTTAAAAATAATAGGTACCAAATAGGGGCTTGATGATGCGTTTAGTGCAATGGGAAATGAAATTGAAATTATTAAGGATGTTCATTTTAATACTTAACAACGCTACTCCAAACAATGTGCAAATATATGTTATTTTCGATAAAAAAAATAATATCAATTTTTTTTTTGAACAACAACTTCAATTTTTTTTTTTAATTTTTTTTATGAAAAAATGTGGAAAAATTAATAATTATTTACTACTTAAATATATAAATTGATTTTTATTACTCAAAGAAGCTATTATAATTTGAAGTAGTTTTATTGTTTGTAAAATTTTATTAATTATTTTAATATATTATTTTTTATGCATTTTGTGTACGGGAGAAATCTTATATTAATCTTATTATTATTATTATTATTATTATTATTATTATTATTATTATTATTATTATTATAGGATAGTTGGCCCATGTTTTCCCGCCTAAACTGCTCTCCATTTTTTTTTTTTTTTTTTTTGCCTTCCTCATGGTCAAATTGTGGCAGTTATTTGTCTGACTTATGATGATGAGGATCAGTGCATTGGTACTGACAAATTGTTTAATCTTTTTTTTTTATCTAACTTTGTTTAATCAATTCTATAATGCATTGATTCATTAATTGGATCATTTTCATATGGATTTCAAGGACAAATTATGTAACATTCAAGAATGGAAAAAAAAAACCATTTCCGTTTGAGAAATAGAAATTTTATTTTTTTAAAATTTTTTTATCATTATTATATTTTGTAATTCTAAAAATATCTACAAAAATATTATTTGTAACGTTGAACAACATTAACGTAAGAAATAAAAAAACATTGTTATTTTCAAAAAATAAATTTAATTCACGTGTGATTCTTTTTCATGTATTGATTGATGTTCTGCACAATTAAATTGGAAAGTTTTAATATCCTAAATTTTAATGATCATAAATTTTGAAAGAAGTGTTTTGTAATTTACATTGAATTTTGCTATTGAAACTTTTATGTTTATTCATATTCTTTCTCATAAAATATGAATTTAATTGTTTTCGTCGTGTATTTCTCATATTTTCATTAATTAATAATTATAATTTTTTTTCCCGTGCAACGCACGGGTGCGTATACTAGTATATATAAAAGTAGAATTGAGTAGAGAGAGTCATTTTGGAGGGAAAATAGCATTTAATGACTCCCTCTTCTCACTTTTACTTTTATATATAAAAATATAAAAAAATAAATAGAGGGAAAAAAAAAGATAAAGACTTTTGTAGGAAAAATTATTATTTATTACGTATTTAGTAAGAATTGTAATAAATGTACTATGTGTAAATGTGTTATATTGAAAATAAAAAATTAGATTAATACATTTGAACATATATAATGTGATATCTATGTAAATGTGTTGTGTAAGAAATGAAAAAATTTAATATATATATATATATATATATATATGCGATATCTATTTAAATGTGTTACGTAAAAAATGAAAATTTTGGATTGATATATTTAAAAATAAATAAATACATGCTAAATAAATTTGTTGAATTAAAAATAAAATTTTGAATCAATATATTTTGAAAATAAATAAATAAAATCTTTGAAATTTTACTTCCTAATATATCAATAAATAAGTAGGTTCTTCAATAAGTATATTACAAAAATAATTAATTATTTGCTATCAACTTGTTACCGCCGATTATAAATTGGTAGAAAATTTAATCATTTCATCATTTTGACAAAAATTGGTATGTTTAAAAAATATGAAAAAATATAATATATGAATTAATATATTGGATTTCGAATAAAATTATATGTAAGCAACATATTAAAAAATAAAGTTAATTAAAAATTATAACATATTAATAGGAAAATAGGTGATAAGGTGGGTAAATTTTTATAAAAAAACATAAATAAAAGTCAAAAGAAAATTTATGTAAAAAATTTAATTAAGTATCAAACTTTGAGTGGCGCGGCACTGAGTGTGCATGTAGAATTTTTTATTTTGATTTGTTCTTTTTTTAAGTTTCAAATTCAATAACATGTGTTATGTAGGAAATGAAAAAATTGGATTAATATATTTGAATATAAATAAATGTAATATCATATCTATGTAAATGTGTTGCATTGAAAATGAAAAATTTTGAATTAATATATTTGAAAATAAAGAAATGTATGCTATATAAATTTGTTAAGTTAGAAATGAAAAAATTGAATTAATATATTTTGAAAATAAATAAATAGAATTATTGAAGTTTTACTTCATAATATGTCAATAAATGAGTGGGCTCTTCAATACGCATGTTATAAAAATAATTAATTATTTTCTATCAACTTTTTAACTACACATATTTTCTCTCTCCAATTTTCAGCCACTACTTTTTACCACAAAATCATAAATAAATAAGTTTATAAATCAAATATTATTACCAAATAGAGACTTAATCATTTCAACATTTTGAGAAAAATTGGCATGTGTTAAAAAAAGGAAATATTAATTAATATATTGGATTTCAAATAAAATATATGTAATCAAAACATTAAAAAATATAGTTAATAAAAAATTATAACATATTAAAAGGGAAATAGGTGATGAGGTGGGCAAATTTTCAGAGAAAAACGTAAATAAAAGTCAAAAAAATTTATATAAAATATTTAAACAAGTGCCAAATTTTGAGTGACGCAGCATACTTAGTGTACATGTAGCATTTTTTTATTTTGAATAGTTTTGTCTTTTTCAAAGTTTCAAATTCAATAATATTTTGTATTGAAATTTTATTTAAACTATTTTTTTTATTTAATATGATTGAATTGAGATATTTTCAAAATTATGATTTAAAAATTATATATTCCGCGCATCGCACGAGTAGACAACTAGTCGTATCTTAATCTATATCTACTATATATAAAGGGAGAATAGTGAATTAGTGTGAATGCAAAATCTGAATTAGTGTAAAAGCATTTACTGTCTTATATATCCTATCCTACTTAATATTAAAGGAGGAGAATTTCCCGCCAATTTGACGCAATTTTTTGTGATTTTTTTTTATACAATATTATATATTATATATTTCATTTATTTTCACACTCAACTTTTATTGCTTTCACACTCCAAAGACCAAAACTCAACTTTTATTGTGTTCACACTGCTACTTCCACTTAAATATTTGTATGGAGATATTATTTTTTTTTTACTTATTTATATTTGATTATTTGTGTTTAAACCTCTTTTTTCATAATTTTTTTTTTATCTTTTAATGTTTTGAATTTTGCAAATAAGTATTTGTGTGCAGTCATACAAATTCAATGCAAAATTTTAGTTTTAAAATTATATCGAAGTTGTATCACGCATCTAATACTAAATAAATATTATTGTATAAATTTTTTTATAAATAATCTTATTTTTTTAGTTATTTAGTACACCTAAAAATTTGAGCTCATTTGTATTGCGTTCTATTAACTTAATTAGTATTTTTATAGAAAGTTACATTTAATACGTAAATAATTTTTTTCAATAATTGTTATATTTTATTGGTATCAATCTTATGGATGAATAATTTCGTTCTGTCATACAAATCTAATATCGACTCCTCCCGCCAATTTGACACAATTTTTTGTAATTTTTTTATACAATATTATATATTATATATTTCATTTATTTTCACACTCAACTTTTATTGCTTTCACACTCCAAAGACTAAAACTCAACTTTTATTGTGTTCACACTGCTACTTCCACTTAAATATTTGTATGGAGATATTTTTTTTTACTTATTTATATTTGATTATTTGTGTTTAAACCTCTCTTTTCATAATTTTTTTTTTATCTTTTAATGTTTTGAATTTTGCAAATAAGTATTTGTGTACAGTCATACAAATTCAATGCAAAATTTTACTTTCAAAATTATATCGAAGTTGTATCACGCATCTAATACTAAATAAATATTATTGTATAAAACTTTTATAAATAATCTTATTTTTTTAGTTATTTAGTACATCTAAAAATTTGAGCTCCTTTGTATTGCGTTCTATTAACTTAATTAGTATTTTTATAGAAAGTTACATTTAATACGTAAATAATTTTTTTCAATAATTGTTATATTTTATTGGTATCAATCTTATGGATGAATAATTTCGTTTTGTCATACAAATCTAATATCGACTCCTCCCGCCAATTTGACACAATTTTTTGTAATTTTTTTATACAATATTATATATTATATATTTCATTTATTTTTACACTCAACTTTTATTGCTTTTACACTCCAAAGACCAAAACTCAACTTTTATTGTGTTCACACTGCTACTTCCACTTAAATATTTTTATGGAGATTTTTTTTTTTTACTTATTTATATTTGATTATTTGTATTTAAACCTCTCTTTTCATAATTTTTTTTTTATCTTATAATGTTTTGAATTTTGCAAATAAGTATTTGTGTGCAGTTATACAAATTCAATGCAAAATTTTCAGTTCAAAATTATATCGAAGTTGTATCACACATCTAATACTAAATAAATCTTATTGTATAAAACTTTTTTTAAATAATCTTATTTTTTTAGTTATTTAGTACATCTAAAAATTTGAGCTCATTTGTATTCCGTTCTATTAACTTAATTAGTATTTTTATAGAAAGTTACATTTAATACGTAAATAATTTTTTTCAATAATTGTGATATTTTATTGGTATTAATCTTATGGATGAATAATTTCGTTCTGTCATACAAATTTAATATCGAATTTTCATTTATATTTATATCGAATATTTAATCAATTTGTATTAAATTTTGTTTTAAATAATCATACTTTTAATTCAATATTTATGATTCTTAAATTTTTACAACAATAAGTAAATTGTCTCCCAATTTACTTAACTGATAATTGAGATGATCAATACTATATTATGATTTTCATCAAAAAATAATTACGTTGTATAAAAATTGCAAAAACTTATAATACCATGAATTTGATGCATCTTTGTCAATCACAATTTTAATTTTTTTCTTTTTTTATGATTATCGAATTCGTTTCTTATACGCGTTGTTTTTCATTGTCAATGGTCAAAACAATAATTCTTATCTTTTATAGCATGATCTATATTATTAACTTTTTCATCTATTGTTTGATTGTTCAGATTACATGGATATTGGAGATCCTACATTTAAATATTTATTTTGCAAAGCAAATTTTTGGTGCGAGGAGAGAGTGAATAAGCATTATAAAACATGTCGTAATTCAAAGTTCTCATTTTGTTGTGGGGTGAACACGATTTTTAATAATATTTCAAACCAAATCATTTAAAACGGTTTGGAATTTTTCCAAGCCAAACTAAACCGTTTCATTTTTTAAACAAAATAAAATCAAACTATTTTTTGCGATTTGGTGCTGTTTGAAACCATGGATTGTCGATGAATAAATTAGTATATTTCAAAGCGAGCTCAAAGACACATATTCATCTAAAATTTCGAGTTGAAATTAGCTCAAACATAGTATTAAGTTTCTAATTGAGTGCTTTGTTGTGAATCAATCCATGTTGATAAACAAACTAATTATATAGAAGTAAACTATCGTTAGCTTTTATATTAAAAATTTTATTTCAAGAAAATATCTTGGATGATGATAATGAATTGGAGGAAAAATTATTTCCAAATGATTGTGGATTTGAACAAATTAATCTATGTCTCCTCAATTTTGATTTGTTGACAATAAAAAGTATATTACTTTTTTTTTATTTTTAAATTTAACATTTGTCTTTATTTTTATTTTTTAAAATTTGACGGATTGGCTGTTTGAAATCGCGATTTTAACAATTGAAACATAAACCAAATTGTTTAAGGTGGTTTGGAATTTTTACAAACCAAACCATTTGTTGTAGTTTAATTAGATTTTGCGATTTATTTGTTCACCCATACTTTGTTGTATACAAGAGAAAGTGAATATTTCTCTTATGGAAGATCATCCTCTAATTTTGAAAGATTTGTTATATGACAGGGAGACAGGATTAAAAATTCCATTGAGAACATTCGGATATATAATATGATGTTTTCATTCACAGCTATGGGGGAATAGATAATGAGCTAAATGATGGTAGAGGGCCTCCCCTCTTTAGATTACACGATCAAAGTTTCCATAAGATTGAGAGTTTATTGCCTGATGACAGTTCAGCTCTGCAATTTGCTCGCTTTACATTGTTGACAATGTGAATGAGGTTGAAAGCAGAAAAAAGGGTCGTGAGGTACATATTATGTATTTATTGCTTTTATATTTATATTGTTTACGGATAATTTTGTTGTGATATTCTAAAATTTAATTTATGTCTTTTAATATCCACGGGTAGGAGTGAATCATGAGTTTCTATGTTGCATGATTTAATAGTTTCTGTTTCGAAGGATATGCTAGACAAATACAACAAATTGTTAAGGTAATTTAGGTCGGTTTGAGAAAAGATGATTGAGGAAACACTTCAAATTTAAAACTTATACTTATTGGTTGGTGGACGACCAATGATGGCCAATATGATTTTTCTATTGTCGATGAAATTGCCGAATTGATTGTCGGTGGATTTTGACACACTACCTGGACACATGGATATCACTATTGCGTCACGTGGTGGACCTTTGCAACAGATAAGTGAGGACACAAGTTCTTTTTGAGAAATATTGATCATACA
Organism: Ligustrum vulgare; assembly: GCA_963555705.1. Lineage (NCBI taxonomy): Eukaryota > Viridiplantae > Streptophyta > Magnoliopsida > Lamiales > Oleaceae > Ligustrum > Ligustrum vulgare. The sequence continues at coordinate 34,322,740 of OY743190.1, read as the reverse complement.
CAGGGATTGAGTAATGGAACAAGGTTGATAGTTACAAAACTTGGTGACCATGTTCTAGAAGGTCAAATTTTTTCTGGCATCAATGCAAGACACAAGTTCTTTATTCCAATGTTATCGTTGAACCCTTCTGATTCTAGGATACTTATTAGATTTCAAAGAAGACAATTTCTATTGATTGTGTCATATGTCATGACTATCAATAAGAGTCAGGGATAATCATTCTTGCATGTGGAACTTCTTCTTAAATGACTGGTGCATACACATGGATAACTTTATGTTGCGATTTCTAGGGTGACAAATTATTCCAAATTAAATATATCGATTTGTGATAAGAAAGGAAGAACAACAAAATCAACAAACAACGTTGTGTACAAAGAAGTATTTCAGAATTTGTAGTCATATAAAATCAATAAATGATGATATTATTTCTTATTTGAGAAATTTATTTATTTTATGAAAAGGATTTATCTAATTTCATATTGAATTATCTTTATCCAAACGTTTCTTCCCGTGCATCGCACGGGTGATTAACTATTACTATATATAAAAGCAAGGTAGTTTCTAAAACAATTTCCCGCCCATTTTCCTATTTCTATAAATAGTAAGGTTTCATAGAATCAAATAGTGTGAATGGAAAGTGGATCAGTGTGAATACAGAATTGATGTATGTCAAATGTGAATATAAAACTAGATAAATGTGAACGCATTTATTACTTTATATATATATATATATTAAATACTAAATAATGGTTGATAGTTTTATAATCAATTTTAATTTTATTATTAACACTAATATTGAATGATTAAGATTTTTAGTTATCGGAATTAAATTATCATTTAATTATTTTATTTATTTATTTATTGTTCTTAATATTATAAAATCTATATATAGCCATTAATATAAAAATTGTGTTTTAATTATTAACGGTCAAATCATTCGTTATCTTTAATTAAAAATTATATTTTCTGAAATATATATGTAGTTGAAAAAGTTATTGAACAAAGACTAATATTGAATAATTAATGATTTGGTTTCTTTTTAGTTAATAATATCAATAGAATGATTAATATTGTTAATAATTCTTAATTTTAATAAATTTTTAAAGATGATGGGGTATAAGATTATTTGTATAATTTTGTGATCTCCAACTTTAATTGGTTGTCGTATCGTGATAATTACAAGATTTTCAAATTATTATTTTGACTATTTGACCTTGATTTTTTGAAAATTATTTTTGTGAAATAGTGATTTTTAAGAATGTATAGTTAAAAAGTAGTATGAAAAACTGTAAAATATAATTTTTTAAAATTTGTGTGATTGAAAATGAATTTCAGAAAAATTGATTCTTGAAAAATAAATTCCATATAAGTAAGTGATAAAAGTATTATATCTTGTGGGTTAAACAATCGTGCTGGTTTTATGAATCGAGATGCATAGATGATTTCTTAGTAAATAAAATTAATATATATTTATGATATACATTCGTTAAAATTTAATCAAAAATAACATTTCATGTTGCTTAATTTGCTACGTTTATTTAAATATATGACCACATATGTTTAATTTGAAATATTAAAGTAAATATGAAATGAAAAAATTATGTTAATAATCATTAAAATTGAATAGTTATGTAAATTAGTTAAAAAAAAAAAACCCCCTATAATTTAAAAAAATTATACTTTTTAGTAGTTCATTGTACCAAACAAGTGCTTAAGTATACATTCTCTACTAAATCATTATTATTAAACTCATATTGTAGATAATGAGGGTTTAAATAAGGAGTAAACATGCTCACAAAAGAAAAACGTAATATATAAAGAAAGAGCACTTCCGAAAAACATGTATTGACTCATTTTTTTTTGTCTAAAACACATTTCTAAAATGGTAATTAGTAGTATTAATTCACTATCTATTATTCATTTTGGACAAAATTCAGATTTAAATTAATCCAATTGAATGCAGATTTTTAAATAGTGCAATTTTCAGGTCCCGAAGTTTCTTGGTCCGTCTTCCCCTTTTGAAAATCAATTACAATTTTTTTTAAATTCATTAAAAAAAAAAAAAAATTTGTCAATATCACATAAATATTTTTATTTAAAAATAGAAAATGAAAGAGAATTAAATAAGAACGTTCATCAATCTATTTTTCTTTTTCTTTTCATTTTCATTTTCATTTTAATAAAATTTTAAGCGTATATCACAGATATATCTATTTTTTCTACTCATTATAAATTCTATTTAAATGTAATTTTTCTTTTCCATTTGAAGTTTTAAATCAATTCAAATTACAATATTTAAAGAAATTCCTGAAACGATAAACATACGAGTAGTAAAAAAAAATTAAGATATGTGTAATGTACCTTGGTAATTAATTATCTTCATTCATTTCCCATTTTTAATTAAATATTCATTTCATATATTAAAATATAAATTTGATATATGTAGGTAACAAATGACCGTGCATCACACGGGTGTAACACTAGTATATATATATGTAGGTCCTTCAAATGCTCTTTTCCACTTGTTTTTTGGAAGTGCATTAGCTTTATACATAGTAGTATGATGATGATACAGAATTGTAAAGTGTATCATGAATTTCTTTCATGTTTTTCATCGCTTTCACACGATTTTTTACGTGTTTTTTGTATTTCCTAGGAAAAATGTATGGTTAATAATAATTAGAGAGAGAAAATTTGTGTAGTTAAAAAGTGATTTGAAAATTTGTGTAAAAAATTGGTTAGCCTCTGTTTGGAAAATATGTTTAAAAATATATTTTTTAAAACAATTCCCTAAATAACTTTTTAACTACACATATTTTCTTTTCACTTTTCAACCGCACATTTTTTCTCTCTAATTTTAACTATATATATTACCTAAAAAAATACAAATAAATCATATATCTCCTACTTAAATAGGCGTCGAACATAGCTATATACATGGGCGGACAAGGGATTTTTTTCAGTGTAGGCATAATCAAGAAAATATGGGGTGGTATATATATAAGGCAATAAATGCGTTTATATTTATCTAGATTTTGCATTCACATTTGACATACATACATCCATCTATATATATATATATATATAATTAAATAATGGTTGATATTTTTTTAATCAATTTTAATTTTGTTATTAAAACTAATGCTGAATGAGTTTAATCAATATTTTTAGTTATCAGTATTAAAGTTATCATTTAATTATTATTATTTTTTATTTATTTGTTGTTCTTAATATTATAAATTCTACGTGTAGCCATCAATATAAAAATTGTGTTTTAATTATTAATGGTCCAATCATTTGTTATTTTTAATATTAAAAATCATATTTTCTAAAATATATATGTGGTCAAAAAATGCGCTGCTTATAAATAATTTATAGAAAACGTTATTGAACAAAGACTAATATTGAATAATTAATGTTTTGATTCCTTTTTAGTTAATAATATCAATATAATGATTAATATTTTTTAATCATTCTTAATTTCAATAAGTTTTTAAAGATTATAGGGTATAAGATTTTTCGTATAATTTCTTGGTCTCCAACTTTACTCAATTGTTGACTATTTGACTTTGATTTTTTGAGAATTGTTTTTGTGAAAAAATGATTTTTTAGAATGTATAGTTAAAAAGTAGTATGAAAAATTGTAAAAAATATTTTTTTAAAGAATGCGTGATTGAGAATAAATGTTCAGAAAAATTGATTCTTGAAAAATCAATTTCATATGGGTAAGTGATAAAGTACTATGTCTTGTGGGTTAAACAATCGTGTCGCTTTTAAGAATCGAAATGTATAGATGATTTCTTAGTATATAAAATTAAATGTATTTGTGATATACATTCATTAAAATTTAATCGAAACTAACATTTCATGTTGTTTAATTTGCTACATTCATTTAAATATATGACCACGTGTATTTAATTTGTAATGTTAAAGTAAATATGAAATAAAATATTTGTTTAATAAATTTGAATACCAGAAATTGTAATAAAATAGTTAGTACTAATTCTAATAATGCTATTTGGATAGTGATAAATTATTTGTGATAATCTAGAAATTATATTTTGAAAAGATTAATTATATCAATAATCATTAAAATTGAATAGTTATGAAAATGAGTTATGCAAATGGTCGTTGATGTATTTTTTTTAAGTAGTAAGTTATTTAAGTTCCTAAATATTACTATTTTGGCAACAAAATAAAATAAAATAAATATTGGTCCCTATTCAGTACACTTTATTCAAACCCTCATTTTTTTTTAAAAATCATTTCAACTAACATTCTATTAATAAAATAATATACATATAAAATTAAAAATATTCATACATTTTAAAAGCTCATTGTACCAAAATTTACTGTTATGAACTACGTTATTTGAAATAATGAGTCTCAAACACATCCTCCGTAAAATCATTATTATTAAACTCATTTCCTAAAACAGTAATTAGTAGTATTAATTCACTATTTATTATTCATTTTGGACAAAATTAAAATTTAAAATAATCCAATTGAATGGAATTTTTTAAATAGTTGCATTTTTCAGGTTCCGAAATTTCTTAGTCCGTCTCCCCCTCTTGAAAATCAATGATTTTTTTTTTTAATTCGTAAAGATAAAAAAAAAAAAAACTTTGTCAATATCGTATAAATATTTTTATTTAAAAATAGAAAATGAAAGAAGATAAAATAAGTACGTTCATCAATCTATGTTTCTTTTTCTTTACCTTTCCGTTTAAATAAAATTCTTAGCATATATCATAGATAAATCTATTTTTTCTTCTTATTACAAATTTTATTTAAATGTAATTTTTCTTTTCCATTTTAAGTTTTAAATCAATTCAAATTACAATATTTAAAGAAATTTCTGGAACGATAAACATACAAACCGTAAAAAAATTGAAAAGAAATTAAGCTATGTGTAATGTACATTTGTAATTAATTGTCTTCGTTCCTTTCTCATTTTTAATTGAGTATTAATTTCATATGTTAAAATATAAATTTGATATATGTAAATAGCCGTGCATCGCACGGGTGTAACACTAGTATATATATATATCTATATAATATATAAAGGGAGGAAAGTCTGGCCAGTGGAACACAAAATGGTTTAGTGTGAATGCAAAATCTGGATTAGTGTGAGCACATTTATTGCCTTATGTATATATATATTATGAATACTAAATAATGGTTGATATTTTTTTAATCAATTTTAATTTTATTATTAACACTAATAGTGAATGTGTTCAATTAATATTTTTAGTTATCGGTATTAAAATTATTATTTAATGATTATTTTTTATTTATTTGTTGTTCTTAGTAATATAAATTCTATATGTAGCCATCAATATAATAATTATGTTTTAATTATTAATGGTCAAATCATTTGTTATCTTTAATATTAAAAATCATATTTTCCAAAATATATATGTGGTCAAAAAATGCGCTGCTTATAAATAATTTATAGAAAACGTTATTGAACAAAGACTAATATTGAATAATTAATGTTTTGATTCCTTTTTAGTTAATAATATCAATATAATGATTAATATTTTTTAATCATTCTTAATTTCAATAAGTTTTTAAAGATTATAGGGTATAAGATTTTTCGTATAATTTCTTGGTCTCCAACTTTACTCAATTGTTGACTATTTGACTTTGATTTTTTGAGAATTGTTTTTGTGAAAAAATGATTTTTTAGAATGTATAGTTAAAAAGTAGTATGAAAAATTGTAAAAAATATTTTTTTAAAGAATGCGTGATTGAGAATAAATGTTCAGAAAAATTGATTCTTGAAAAATCAATTTCATATGGGTAAGTGATAAAGTACTATGTCTTGTGGGTTAAACAATCGTGTCGCTTTTAAGAATCGAAATGTATAGATGATTTCTTAGTATATAAAATTAAATGTATTTGTGATATACATTCATTAAAATTTAATCGAAACTAACATTTCATGTTGTTTAATTTGCTACATTCATTTAAATATATGACCACGTGTATTTAATTTGTAATGTTAAAGTAAATATGAAATAAAATATTTGTTTAATAAATTTGAATACCAGAAATTGTAATAAAATAGTTAGTACTAATTCTAATAATGCTATTTGGATAGTGATAAATTATTTGTGATAATCTAGAAATTATATTTTGAAAAGATTAATTATATCAATAATCATTAAAATTGAATAGTTATGAAAATGAGTTATGCAAATGGTCGTTGATGTATTTTTTTTAAGTAGTAAGTTATTTAAGTTCCTAAATATTACTATTTTGGCAACAAAATAAAATAAAATAAATATTGGTCCCTATTCAGTACACTTTATTCAAACCCTCATTTTTTTTTTAAAAATCATTTCAACTAACATTCTATTAATAAAATAATATACATATAAAATTAAAAATATTCATACATTTTAAAAGCTCATTGTACCAAAATTTACTGTTATGAACTACGTTATTTGAAATAATGAGTCTCAAACACATCCTCTGTAAAATCATTATTATTAAACTCATTTCCTAAAACAGTAATTAGTAGTATTAATTCACTATTTATTATTCATTTTGGACAAAATTAAAATTTAAAATAATCCAATTGAATGGAATTTTTTAAATAGTTGCATTTTTCAGGTTCCGAAATTTCTTGGTCCGTCTCCCCCTCTTGAAAATCAATGATTTTTTTTTTAATTCGTAAAGATAAAAAAAAAAAAAAACTTTGTCAATATCGTATAAATATTTTTATTTAAAAATAGAAAATGAAAGAAGATAAAATAAGTACGTTCATCAATCTATGTTTCTTTTTCTTTACCTTTCCGTTTAAATAAAATTCTTAGCATATATCATAGATAAATCTATTTTTTCTTCTTATTACAAATTTTATTTAAATGTAATTTTTCTTTTCCATTTTAAGTTTTAAATCAATTCAAATTACAATATTTAAAGAAATTTCTGGAACGATAAACATACAAACCGTAAAAAAATTGAAAAGAAATTAAGCTATGTGTAATGTACATTTGTAATTAATTGTCTTCGTTCCTTTCTCATTTTTAATTGAGTATTAATTTCATATGTTAAAATATAAATTTGATATATGTAAATAGCCGTGCATCGCACAGGTGTAACACTAGTATATATATATATATATCTATATAATATATAAAGGGAGGAAAGTCTGGCCAGTGGAACACAAAATGGTTTAGTGTGAATGCAAAATCTGGATTAGTGTGAGCACATTTATTGCCTTATATATATATATATATATTATGAATACTAAATAATGGTTGATATTTTTTTAATCAATTTTAATTTTATTATTAACACTAATAGTGAATGTGTTCAATTAATATTTTTAGTTATCGGTATTAAAATTATTATTTAATGATTATTTTTTATTTATTTGTTGTTCTTAGTAATATAAATTCTATATGTAGCCATCAATATAATAATTATGTTTTAATTATTAATGGTCAAATCATTTGTTATCTTTAATATTAAAAATCATATTTTCCAAAATATATATGTAGTTGAAAAAATGCGATACTTATAAATAATTTATAAAAAAGTTATTAAACGAAGACTAATATTGAATAGTTAATACTTTGATTTCTTTTTATTTAATAATATCAATAGAATGATCAATATTTTTTTTAATCATTTTTAATTTTAATAAATTTTTAAAGGTTATAGGGTATAAGATTTTCTACATAATTTCGTGATATCCAACTTTACTCGGTTATTGTATCATGATAATTGCGAGATTCATATATATATATATATATATATATATATATATTAAAAGTAAATATTAAAAGTAAGAAAATTGTTTGGTGTGAACGCATGTTGTCAGTAAGTAATTTAGTGTGAACACATGTTTTAAATTAATGGTATTTATATTTATTATTTTTATGGTAATCAAATTCATTGGTGATTTTGAAGACTGTATCATTTTTATAATATTTTCGTCTACTTGATTATATATATGTATAAAAAGGATTATTGAACTTTCTTACCATTCAACATGAATTTGGATAAAAAAAATTATGGGATATTGTATTACCGTCGCATTAAGCATCCGTTTGGTAAATAAAATAAATTGGTTTATAAACCAATTTATAAATTAAATAATTTTTTAAATTACTTTTTAATAAAACGTCTTTTTTCTCTCTAATTTTTCAACATGGATTTGGGTAAAAAAAATTATGAAAAACTGTATTACCTCCGCATTTCGTTTAGCATCCTCTTGGTAAATAAAATAAATTGATTTATAAACCAGTTTATAAACTACACAATTTTTTAAACTACTTTTTAACCACACACATTTTCTTTCTCTAATTTTTAACCACTATTTTTTTACTCAAAATTATAAATAAACCCGTTTATAAACCAACTCTTTTTTTATTTTCTCTATTTTTATGGTTTTTTTCTCTTCAAATTTTTATTAATTATTACATAAATATTTTTTTTTTCAAAAATAGAAAACCAAAGAGAATAAAATAATAGCGCTTATCGATCTATTTTTTCTTTCCTTTTCATTTTAATAAAATTTTGAGCTTATATAATAGATATATCTATTTTTTCACTAATTAGAAATTCTATTTAAATGTAATTTTGTTTTTTCACTTTAAGTTTTAAGTCAATTTAAATTACAATGTTTAAAAAAATTTCCTAGAAGGTAAACATAAAAACCGTTAAAAAAAATTTAAGGTATGTTTAAATGTAATTTTTTTTATTAATATTGAATAGTTATGCTTTGATTTCTTTTTAGTTAATAATATCAATAGAACGATTATTAATCATTCTTAATTTTAATAAATTTTTAAAGATTATAGGGTATAAGATTTTTTGTATAATTTCGTGATCTCCAACTTTATTCGGTTGTTAACTATTTGACTTTGATTTTTTTAGAATTGTTTTTGTGAAAAAGTGATTTTTTAGAATGTATAGTTAAAAAGTAATATGAAAAATAGTAAAAAAAATACTTTTTAAAGAATGTGTGATTAAGAATGAATGTTCAGAAAAATTTATTTTTGAAAAATGAATTCCATATGAGTAAGTGATAATGTACTATATCTTATGGGTTAAACAACCGCTCCGCTTTTAGAATCTAGATGCATAGATGATTTCTTAATATATAAAATTAAATGTATTTGCGATATACATTCATTAAAATTTAATCAAAACTAACATTTTATGTTGCTTAATTGCTACATTTATTTAAATATATGACCACGTGTATTTAATTTGTAATGTTAAAATAACATTTAATGAAATATTTGTTTAATATATATAAATATAAAATATTATAAAAAAATAGTTAGTATCAATTCTAATAGTATTATTCTGATAGTGATAAATTATTTGTAATAGTCTAAAAATTATATTTTGAAAAGATTAATTACATCAATAATCATTAAAATTGAATAGTTTTTCAAATGAGTTATGCAAATGTTCATTAAAGTATTTTTTTTTTAAGTAGTAAGTTATTTAAGTTCCTAACTATTACAATTGTGGTGACTTAGAAAAAAATTTGGCCCATATTCAGTCCACTTTACTCAAATCCTCATTTTTATAAAAATAATTTTTAACTAACATTCTATTAATAAAATTCTAAGCGTATATCACAAATAAATCTATTTTTCTACTTATCAGAAATTCTATTTAAATGTAATTTCTCTTTTACATTTTAAGTTTAAATCAATTCAAATTACAATATTTAAAGAAATTCATAAAACGATAAACATACGAACCGTAAAAAAAATTAAGGCATGCGTAATGTACCTCTGTAATTAATTGTCTTCATTCATTTATCATTTTTAATTAAATATTCATTTTATATGTTAAAATATAAATTTGATATATGTAAGTAACAAATGACCGTGCATCGCACGGGTATAACACTAGTTTATATATAAAGGGAGGAAAGTCTGATCAATGTGAACACAAAATGGTTTAGTGTGAATGCAAAATCTAAATTAGTGTGAACACATTTATTGCCTTATGTGTGTGTGTGTGTATATATATATATATATATATATATATATATATATATATATATATATATATATATATATATATAATGGTTGATATTTTTTTAATCAATTTTAATTTTATTATTAACACTAATACTGAATGTGTTCAATTAATATTTTTAGTTATCAGTATTAAAATTATTATTTAATGATTATTTATTTATTTATTTGTATTTCTTAATAATATAAATTCTATATGTAGCCATCAATATAAGAATTATATTTTAATTATTAATGGTCAAATCATTTGTTATCTTTAATATTAAAAATCATATTTTCCAAAATATATATGTAGTTGAAAAAATGCGATACTTATAAATAATTTATAAAAAAAGTTATTAAACGAAGACTAATATTGAATAGTTAATACTTTGATTTCTTTTTATTTAATAATATCAATAGAATGATCAATATTTTTTTTAATCATTCTTAATTTTAATAAATTTTTAAAGGTTATAGGGTATAAGATTTTCTACATAATTTCGTGATATCCAACTTTACTCGATTATTGTATCATGATAATTGCGAGATTTTTCAATTATTATTTTGACTACTTATTTTAGTAAATGAAGTTTTATTGGTTAAATTCATATATATATATATTAAAAGTAAGGACGTAGTTTGGTGTAAACGCATGTTGTGAGTAAGTGGTTTAATGTGAACACAATCAACACATCTATATATATATATAAAAGTAAGGAAGTGGTTTTGTGTGAACACATGTTGTGAATAAGTGGTTTAGTGTGAACACATTTTGTAAATTAATGTCATTTATTATTTTTATGGTAATCAATGGTGATTTTGAAAAACTATGCATTAGTTTATTGTTGTTTAAAATATGAAATTCTTAAAATTAATTTTTTATTATCTTTTTATTTATTTTTCTCATACGAATTTTTTATCCATTTACAGTTTTTTTAATGATTCATGCTTGACGTGACAATATTATTAATCAACAGCATAAAGTATAATCCTCGAATAAATTCTTTTTTTGAGTAATTTGGTAGTAATTGTTATAGACTATTATTCATTTGATACTTTATTTGCCATTTTTTTTTTTTTTTGAGTAAGTGGTTTAATGTGAACACATGTTGTAAATTAATGACATTTATTATTTTTATGATAATCAATGGTGGTTTTGAAAAACTATGCATTAATTTATTGTTGTTTAAAATATGAAATTCTTACAATTAATTTTTTATTATCTTCTTATTTATTTTTCTCATGCGAATGTGTTTTTTATCCATTTACATTTATTTTATTTTTTTATGATTCATGCTTGACGTGATAATATTATTTAATCAACAGCATAAGGTATAATCCTCGAATAAATTTTTTTTGAGTAACTGGGTAGTAATTGTTATAGACTATTATTCATTTGATACTTTATTTGTCATTTTTTTTTACTATTCAAATATTACAATACAATAATTTTTAATTTTTATAGTTAACAATTTTTTTTTTAATTATATGGATTAAATTCCATATATAAATGATTTTCTTATATATGACTTATTATTTTTCATTTAAAAACTATGCATTCGTTTATCATTATTTACACTATGAACTTCTTCAAATTATTTCTATCATGCGATAGTATTTTTTATCCATTTACAATATAATGATGTACTTTTCTTATCTAATTCTTATACGAACATTGCAGAATACTTGGATTTTGGTGATCCAATAGCATAAGGTATAATTCTCGAATAAAATTTTTTGGAGTAATTGGGTAGTAATTGTTATAGATTATTATTCATTTCATATTTTATTTGTCATTTTCTTTTTTTTTTTACTATTCAAATATTACAATACAATAATTTTTAATTTTTATAGTTTACAATTTTTTTTTTAATTATATGGATTAAATTCCACATATAAATGATTTTCCTATATATGACTTATTATTTTCCATCTAAAAAAAACTTACTTTTTAACAGCTCATTGTACCAACTAGGTGCTTAAGTACACATTATCCACAAAATCATTATTATTAAACTCATTTTGTAGATAATGAGGGCTCAAACAAGGACTAAATATGCTCGCGAAAGAAAAACGTAATATATAAAGAGAGAGCACTTCCCAAAAACAGTTATTGGCCCATTTTCCTGTCTAAAACACATTTTCTAAAATGGTAATTAGTAGTATTAATTCACTATTTATTATTCATTTTGGAAAAAATTCAGATTTAAATTAATCCAATTGAATGCAGATTTTTAAATAGGTGCAATTTTCAGGTCCCGAGATTTCTTGATCCGTCTTCCCCTCTTGAAAATCAATTACATTTTTTTTTCAAATTCGTAAAAATAAAATAAATAAAAATTTATCAATATCACATAAATATTTTTTTAAAAAAAATAGAAAATGAAAGAGAATGAAATAAGAATGTTCATCCATCTATTTTTCTTTTTCTTTTCATTTTCGTTTTAATAAATTCTAAGTGTATATCACCGATATATCTATTTTTTCTACTTATTAAAAATCCTATTTAAATGTAATTTTTCTTTTTAATTTGAAGTTTTAAATCAATTCAAATTACAATATTTAAAGAAAAACCTGGAACAAAAAACATACGAAAGAGTAAAAAAAATTAAAAAATAATTAAGGTATGTGTAATGTACTTTTGTAATTAATTTTCTTCATTCCTTTCTTATTTTTAATTAAATATTCATTTTATATGTTAAAATATAAATTTAATATATGTAGGTAACATATAACCGTGCATCGCACGGGTGTAATACTAGTATATATAAAGGGAGAGTAGTGGATTAGGGTGAATACAAAGGGAATTAGTGTGAATGCCAAATCTGGATAGATGTGAATGCATTTAATGTGTGTATATATGTAGTATATGGTAAATATTAAACAATGGTTAATATCTATATCTATACTATATATAAAGGGAGAATATTTGATTAGTGTGAATGCAAAATTTCTATATATATAAATTTCTCTCTCTATATATATATATATAGAAATTTTGCATTATATATATATATGGTAAATACTAAACAATGGTTAATATCTATATCTATATATACTATCTATACTTTATTATATATAAAGGGAGAACAGTGAATTAGTGTGAATGCAAAATCTGGATTAGTGAAAATCTATATATATATATATACTAGCATTCGCACCCGTGCGATGCACGAGACAAAAAATTATAATTATTAATTATTGAATAACTAAATAAATCTATTAAAAATGTGAGAAATAGAAAAAAAATATAAATCTATTTTTTACTTGTGTCGAAAATCTATGATTTCTTTAAGAAGTAAAAGTTGACACAAATATTAATCTAAAAATATTAAAATTAATCAAAACTATAGCGCAAAAATGTAAGCAAACTTTTGTATTTTTTTGCCCGATAAAGTTGTAATAAATTGATAACAGGTTCCGAGAGGTTGTTATTGTTAAATATATCCATTCATCTTTTTTACATATTCAGTCAACAGCGATTTTTTCTATTTTAAAAAATAATAATAATCATTATTCTAAACAATTGTAATTCAAAACTATAAAATTTTAAAAAATGGCAATACTCCAAATCTTCAATTATGATGTCCATGTATTTTGCCACCATCGGATCACTCTTAATCTCATCTTTTGAAACGACCTCTCCAATAACATCCATTCAAACATACACACAAAATATAACAATAAAAATGAATAAATAAAAAAATAAACCAATATAAATGAAATCAAAGTCATTAATTACATGATACGCATGATGCGCATGTCAAAGTCATTTAATGACAGAAAATAAACAATTTGATCTTAATGAAAAAAAATTAAAAAATGTAGTGTTTTGACGGGAAAAATTGGCTAGGCTTTGTTGTTATAATATATATAATAAAATAATATATATATATATATATATATATATATATATATATATATATATATATATATATATATATATATATAAAGATGGTAAATACTAAATAATGGTTGATGTCTATACTATACTATAAATAAAGGGAGAATAGTGGATTAATGTGAATGCAAAATCTATATATATATATGGTAAATACAAAATCTATATATACTATTTATACTTACTATATATAAAGGGAGAATAGTGAATTAGTGTGAATGCAAAATCTGGATTAGTGTAAATGCATTTATAGCCTTTTATATATATATATATATATATATATATATATATATATATATATATATATATATATATATATAACAATGGTTAAGATTTTTTTAATAATTTTTAATTTTAATAATTGTGCAAAGATTATATGATATAATAATTTCTTGATTTTCATTTTTCAATGTTGTTTAATTGTCGTATATTTGATGAGTATTAAATACATATTTGTAGTTTATTGTAATTTGTGAACGAGAATTGAGAAAAGGATAAATATGTGAGGCAAATGCAGAAATTATAATAAATATATTTATATTTTGAACAAGAATCAATATTTGTACTCATTATATTACATCTAACATGATATACAATTAAAAAACTATAAAATCTGCATTTATCATTCCATGAAATTTTCGATAATTTGGATTATTTATGTTGTTTTTAAATTTTAATAATCGTCGTAATAAAAAATTATTTTTGTATCTTTTTTACTTGTGTTGAAAATGAATGTTTATTTATATTGCGGATAACAATTTCAGTTCATCACTCTGGTGAAAATCTATACTATATATAAAAGTATAATAGTTTGACAAAATTTAATTCTTAAATTCTTTATATTTTAGTACTATAGTAAATAATTAATATGATTTATCGTTATTTGTATATTTTGGTTATAATTATTATTATTAAAGTTAAATATGTGAGGCAAATGCAGAAATTATAAGAAATATATTTATATTTTGAACAAGCATTTATATTTGTATTCATAATATTACATTTAACATGATATACAATTAAAAAACTATAAAATCTGCATTTACCATTCAATGAAGTTTTCGATAATTTGGATAATTTGTGTTGTTTTTAAATTTTAATAAAAAATTATTTTTGTATCTTTTTTATTTGTGTTGATTATGTATAATCATTAAATTTTATCAATATTTGCACTCATAATATTACATCTAACATGATATATAATTAAAAAACTACAAAATTTGCATTTATCATTCAATGAAGTTTTCGATAATTTGAATTATTTATATTATTTTTAAATTTTAATAATTGTTGTAATAAAAAATTATTTTTGTACTTTTGTATTTGTGTTGATTATATATAATCATTAAATTTTATAAATGCTTATCTATATTGCGGATAACAATTTCAGTTCATCACACTGGTGAAAATATATACTATATATAAAAGTATAATAGTTTGACAGAATTTAATTCTTAAATTCTTTATATTTTAGTACTATAGTAAATAATTAATATGATGTCACTGTTACTTGTATATTTTGGTTATAATTATTATTATTAAAGTTAATATTGAACGAGTTCAATCAATATTTTTAATTATCAGTATTAAAATTATTATTTAATTATTGATTTGTCGTTTTTAACATTATAAATTCTACGTATAGCCATCAATAATTAAATTGTGTTTTATTATTAATGGTCAAATCATTTGTTATCTTTAATATTAAGAATCATATATTAAATATTTTAATAAATTAGGCCTATGCTCAACAACTATATTTTTTTGAGGTAAAATGTGTGGTTGAAAAACAGTTTTGAAAAAATATGTAGTTAAAAAGTGTGATGAAAAAATGTGTTGCTTATATATAATTTATAGAAAAAAGTTATATAAAGAAGGTTGATATTGAAGAGTTAATTCTTTGAATTTTTTAGTTAATAATATTAATGGAATGATTAATATTTTTTAATCATTCTTAATTTTAATAAAGTTTTTAAAGATTAAAGGTATAATTTCGTAATCTCCAACTTCACTCGATTGTCGTATCATGATAATCGCTAAATTTTCAAAATTATTATTTTGATTACTTATTTTTGTAAATAAAGTTTTATTGGTTAAATTCAAATATTTTGACTATTTCTTTTTAAATTGTTGGGATTTATGTTTTTGAATGAAAATTAAAAAGTACATTAAATATAAAAGGCAAATGTAGAAGTTATGAAAAATCTATATCTATATCTATATTTATACTATATATAAAAGGAGAATAGCGGATTGTGTGAATGTAAAATCTGGATTAGTGTAAATGCATTTATTGCCTTATATATAACAATGTTTAATATTTTTTTAAATAGTTTTTAATTTTAATAATTGTGCAAAGATTATATGATATAATAATTTTTTGATTTTCAATGTTGTTCAATTGTCATATATTTGATGAGTATTAAACACATATTTATAGTTTATTGTGATTTTTTAACGAAAATTGAGAAGAGTTAAATATGTGAGGCAAATGCAGAAATTATAATAAATATATATATATATATATCTTAAACAAGTATCAATATTTGTCCTCATAATATTACATCTAACATGATATATAATTAAAGAACTATAAATTTGCATTTATCATTCAATGAAGTTTTCGATAATTTGGATTATTTATATTGTTTTTAAATTTTAATAATTGTTGTAATAAAAAATTATTTTTGTATTTTTTGTATTTGTGTTGATTATGTATAATCATTAAATTTTATGAATGCTTATATATATTGCGGATAACAGTTTTAGTTCATCGTACTGGTGAAAATCTATACTATATATAAATGTAGAATAATTTAATAGAATTTAATTCTTAAATTCTTTATATTTTAGTACTATAGTAAATAATTAATATGATGTCATTATTATTTGTATATTTTGGTTATAATTATTTTTATTTTTGTTATTAAAGTTCATATTGAACGAGTTCAATCAATATTTTTACTTACCAGTATTTTTATCAATATTTGTCCTCACAATATTACATCTAACATGATATACAATTAAAAAACTATAAATTTGCATTTATTATTCAATGAAGTTTTCGGTAATTTGGATTATTTATGTTATTTTTAAATTTTAATAATTTTTGCAACAAAAAATTATTTTTGTATCTTTTGTATTTTTGTTGATTATGTATAATAATTAAATTTTATGAATTCTTATCTATATTGCGGATAACAATTTTAGTTCATCGGACTGGTGGAAATCTATACATATAAAAGTATAATAATTTGATAGAATTTAATTCTTAAATTCTTTATATTTTAGTACTATAGTAAATAATTAATATGATGTCATTGTTATTTGTATATTTTGGTTATAATTATTATTATTTTTATTATAAAAGTTAATATTGAACGAGTTCAATCAATACTTTTAGTTATCAGTATTAAAATTATTATTTAATTATTGATTTTTTTATTGATTTGTTGTTTTTAACATTATAAATTCTATGTGTAGACATCAATAATTAAATTGTGTTTTAATTATTAATGGTCAAATCATTTGTTATCTTTAATATTACAAATTATATTTTCTAATATATATATATATATTAATAAATTAGGCCTCTGTTCAACAACTATATTTTTTTGAGGTAAAATGTGTGGTTGAAAAATAGTTTTGAAAAAATATGTGGTTAAAAAGTGTGTTGAAAAAATGCGATCCTTTTAAATAATTTATAGAAAATGTTATTGAAAGAAGGTTGATATTAAAGAGTTAATTCTTTGAATTTTTTAGTTAATAATATTAATGGAATGATTAATATTTTTTTAATCATTCTTAATTTTAATAAAGTTTTTAAAGATTATAGGGTATAATTTTTGGTATAATTTCTTAATATCCAACTTTACTCGATTGTCGTATCATAATAATTGCTAAATTTTCAAAATTATTATTTTGACTACTTATTTTTGTAAATAAAATCTTATTGGT
The DNA here is from genome assembly GCA_963555705.1 of Ligustrum vulgare. Classification (NCBI taxonomy): domain Eukaryota; kingdom Viridiplantae; phylum Streptophyta; class Magnoliopsida; order Lamiales; family Oleaceae; genus Ligustrum; species Ligustrum vulgare. The sequence goes on along the minus strand of OY743190.1, from coordinate 34,304,881 downwards.
TAAATTCAAATATTTTCACTATTTCTTTTTTAATTATTGGGATTGATGTTTTTGATTGAAAATTAAAAAGTACATTAAATAAAAGAGGCAAATATAGAAGTTATGAGAAATATCCTAATACATTTCACATGCATCAATATTCGTACACATAATATTATATCAAATATGATATATCATTAAAAAATTACTAAATTTACATTTTCAATGAAATTATTAACAATTCATAAAAATTATTGAAATTAATAATAATTTATTATTTAAATATATAAATTGACGTTTACTATTCAAAGATTTTTTAAATAATTTGAATTTCTTATGTTTTTTAAATTCTAATAATTATTGTAATAGATAATTCTTTTTTATTCATTTATATATGTGTTGATTATGTATAAGCACTAAACTTTTACGAATACTTATTGAAATCGATATTGCGGATAATAACTTTTGTGCATCGCACCGATCAAATACTAGTACTGTAGCGCCCCGAGTTCTAAATACCCGGTTCACCACGTCATCGTCTGATCTAACTTTTAAAATAATATTTTAGCGGAAGAAATGACTGAAATTCATTTTTGGCAACATTGAATAAACTGTAATAGTCGATAAAATTGAAAACATTTATGAAACAATTCAAAATAATAAATCGAGCCATTAATATTGTAAAGCAATTGACAATGTCATAATTTCTCAAATAACTGAAATTCTCAAAATTATCCAATGTTTGGAAATACTGAAATCATTAAAATAAGACTTTCAACCATTTAACGACTATTGCCACAATCATCCATCACTTGCCATCCTCTCCGAAATCTGCAAATGTTGTTAAAATAGACATGAGCATTTCATAGAAATACTCAGTAGACTCATCGCCAATTAATTAATTTACAATATAATTGAACACATAAATGCAGGCTCTTTAGAAACATAGGGTGTGTGTAGTCTCTTCTTGTGTATCAAAGCACGGGGCTTCTCTTTGAAAAATCATAGGCTCTTTAAAATCATCGGGTGTTGGTAGTCTCGTCTCGTGCACTTAAGTTATGCATAACATCATCATTTATCTTACAAGATATTCCCTTCTTTCTTTCTCATGCATAAAAGCATATAAGTTATGACAAGCATAATAACATAATTATTTTCGAAGAAATACATTCTTGTCCCTTTTCATAAAAATGACTTTCACATAACATACACATTCACATGCAATCATAATTTAAATCAATTAATAGGGGCGAGTCTACCTTAAACTTGACGAGTGCAAAGTTGAACGGGAAACGACTTCAATTCTTTAATTCTCCGTACGCTTCGTCTAGCCAATTAGAAAAATAAGTTAAATTAGTCTTTTTTGAAATTTATAGTTGAAAATTGATAATTTACAATTTAGGGATTGAAATTATTGGTTTGAAAGTTGAGGGAATAAAATGAGTAATTTGAAAGTTGAGGGACAAAAATGAGTAATTTGAAAGTTGAGGGACTAAAATGAATACTTTGAAAGTTAAGGGACTAAAATGAGTAATTTGAAAGTTGAGGGACTAAAATGAATACTTTCAAAAACTTGGGTAGAAACTCAAAATGAATATTAAATTGTGGGGATTGAGATAAGTGATTTTAAAAATGAAAAGGCTGATTAAAAACCATTTAAAAACTTAAGGAGTGAAATTAAAAGGTTTAAAGCTGAAAGAGCTGAAATAAAACATTTAGGAGCTTAGGGACCAAACTGCAATTTCTGAAACTCAAAATATAAAAATCAGTTTTTCCATCCTCTTTCTTTCCATTTCCGGCAGAGGAGAGAGAGAGAGAGAGAGAGAGACGAAGCGATCGGGGCGGGGGATCTCCCTCTGCGCAACCGACGAAACGCCGGCGCAGGGCGCGGGGAGCGGCGGCAAGGATGGGGGGGGGGGTCAGATTTGGGATCTAGGTGCGAAAATGGGTGAAAAACCGTGGCGGATTTCTCTATTTTGGGAGTGGGATTTGGGTGTGATTTCCGGTCAACATCTCCGGCGAAACAACCGTGGGACAAGGTAAGTTTCTGGGTAATTGATTTCCTTGGTTTTTGGTTTTTGATGTTTGGCCGTTTGTTGGGGTTGATGGTGGCTGGGTGGATGACCGGTGGTGAAGGGCAGTCAGTGTTGGTAGTGGTTATGGTGGTGATGATGTCGTGAATGGCTTAGTTAGTGGTGTGGTGTGGTAGTCATAGCCATGGTCGTGGAGTTGAGGCTCGGTGGAAATGGCGTACCGGTGATGGTGGTGTTGTGGTCTACGTATGGTGGTGGTCATGGCCGGTTGAAGGGAGTGCAGTGATGATTAGTGTGTGAAAAATGCAGGTCAAGGGTTGAGGAAATCTTACCATTGAAGATGAGCTTGGAGGTGGTGGCTGTTGTCGGGTTTGGATGTTGAGTATTGCAGTGGGGGGGGGGGGGGAGGGGGGGTTGGTCGTGGTGATGATGATGATAGTTCAGCTGGGGGTATGGAGGAGACTGTGGCGGTGATGGTTGTTTGATGTTGGTAGCTGGCCGTGGTGGTGTAGCCAGCGTGAGGTGGTGTGTTGCAGTGATGGTGTAGTGGTTGCGATGCGGCAGTGTTGGTGGCGATAGAGTTGTGAATTGGTGATGGTGAATTGGTTGTGTTGAGGGAGGATGTATAGGGAGTGTGAGGATGAATTATGGAGTTGGTGGAGTATGGGTTGAAGTTCGGAGGAGTTGGTGATGTATAATGGAGTGAGTGGAAGTATGGGATGGATGTGATTGATGGATGGGGTTGGTAGTGTGAAAAACCTAGACATGCATTGCACGTAGTTCGAGGAAAATTCGCACGCGAAATCAGCTGGGTCGAAAGAATGAAACTGATAAAATGAGATTGATGAAATTTGAAATTTAAAATGATTTTGAGAATAATAATTTAAATAAATAAATAAAATAATAAAATTTTGGAAATTCGGAATTTATTTAAAATCGAATGAACTCGATATTTCTCGACTTGACTAGATGAACGCGTCGTGACGTTAACTTAAAAATGGGTGAGATCGCAGCGACACCGTTTTCATGATTTTAAAATAATGATTAAATGCGTGAAAAACTCTTGGTCGCTACAAGTACTAGTATATATATAAAAGTAGAATAGCCGTTACCAAAATATACACATAGTTTCCCGCCAAAAAACTTTCTAAAATTGAAATTTTTTTGCTAAAAAATAGTATATTAAATATTAGCAATTATTATTTTACATGTGTCATTAATTGTATTGACATCTGTGCTATGCTATTAATTACATCAAAATGTTATTTTTATATTTTATTATTATTCATTTAATAATTATTGTATTTTTTTGAAATTGAAAAATATGTAATATTGGTGTCGAATTAAAGATCACATTGAGAAGTTTAATGCAAGCTAACAAGTGAGAGAAACTTGTAAATATATTGTCCATAAAATCATTTAAAAAATTAAAGGTAAAGTTTTATTTTATATTTTTCCTCAATATCTAATTCATTTTAAATTATATCATTTAAGTTCTATAATATTATCATTAATTAGTTAACTAAATTCATATTCATATTCATAATTATATATAAACGTAGAATAGTCGTCACCAAAATATACACATAGTTTCCCGCCAAAAAACTTTCTAAATTTGGATGTATTTTGCTAAAAAATAGTATATTAAATATTTTAGCAATTATTATTTTACACTTGTTATTAATTGCATTGGCATCCGTGATCTGTTATTAGTAACATCAAACTGTTATTTTTTATATTTTATTATTATTCCTTTAATAATTATTGTATTATTTTGAAATCGAAAAATATGTAATATTGGTGTCGAATTAAAGATCACATTGAGCAGTTTAATGCAAACTAACAAGTGAATGCAAATTGTAAATATATTGTCCATAAAATCGTATAAAAAATTAAAGATAAAGTTTTATTTTATATTTTCCCTCAATATCTAATTCATTTTAAATTATATCATTTAAGTCCTATAATATTATTTATAATTAGTTAACTAAATGTATTGTAGTCATAGATGATTAATTTATATTCTGATTTTTTCTCATCAAATTAAAATAAATAGTAACTATACGAATTTTTAAGGCAAATCCAATTAAGTTGGTTTAATTTTACAAGCTTAAGATTTCTTCAATTCATTCATCATTTTCACATTATTTTTATTTATTTACTAATTTTGTTCATTTTTCTATTTTTCATTATAAGTTTAAATAATTAAAATATACAAAGTATATTACAGATTTTATCAGTTAGTTCATATAATTTATATTAAACAATTGATCAATCAATAATATTTATTAAAATAATAATGTAACAATATGAATAAATAAATTGTCAGTATGAAGAAAGAAGAATCAATTAATGTAATAATATTTATTAAAATAAATGATTATTTAAAAAAAACACTTGAAATTAATAATTAATGCTTACAAAATCAAATTCTACCAAAAAAAATCTATCCTACACCTCTTTTTGGGATAAATATGATGAGGAACAATATATGAAAAGAAAAACGTTGATCTTAAGGAGAATATGTAAGTTGAGTTTTGCACATATATTGTATGAGCCTAATTTTGTAGTTCAAAAGTTTTTTTTAAAAAAGAAAATTTCATTTATTGAACGTTAATTCCAGAAATGGAGTTGATATGTTCAAGATACAATCTTTAAAGTACTTAATTCATGGTATGTTTTCCTGTAAAGAGAAAAAACAATTCAACGGTTCACAATTTTATTAAAATATTAAAAATATAATTATATGGCGTAAAAAATGTGAAACTTTATTTCTTAATTTTACTAACATATATAGACAAAAGACTCACTATATATATTTTATTTATATTTTCATTAATAATTTTTTTATTGACATATAATTAAATATGTATTTAATCATGTTCAATTAAATGCATCGCATTTAAAAATTAAAAATTATTAATCATGCGTAGGACCTCTTCGATTGAATTCCATATTCGTGCACCACAAATCTTGAGGTTGATTTTCACTTTCGTGCATCATCAGTATTGCTTAATTTGTTACATTTATTTATATATAAGACCGCATATATTTAATTTGTTATAATTACTTTATTTTATGTAAATTATAATATTTTGAGGGTTATTATTTCTATTCACATTAGTCAAAAATATTTGGACAAATTTTTTTATTTATTCTATACAATATATATTTGAAAAATTGCATTATTTAATTTAAATTTGAGCAATTGTTTAAATATGTTTTGTCTATAACAACTTTCATGTATTACACGGATTTGAGCAACTACAAACTGTACAAACAATGTATTATATAAATAGGATTTCCAAAATGATGAGAATTATAATATATTTTTATTTTGAGTATTTGTTGACAGTCTGTATCATTAATTAAAGCAAATTATGTGTTCAATTTTTTTCCTATTTTGTAAAGATATTTACAGTAAAATCATTTCATATTATTTTTCCGTACAACGCACGGGTGTGATACTAGTTGATATTAAAATTGGCATTGATATCGATATTGATATTGTATTGTATTGTATTGATTATAAATTGTACACTTAGTCAGTGTAATTGAACAATGAGCTCATATATTGTTATTGGTCCTATTGATGCGCGCAGGTAGAATTGATTGTATATAATTGGGCCATTGATCTTTTAGTATTTTTAAACTTATTGAGATATAGATTACTTGCTGAAAAATTGTATTCACGTTTTATATCATTTATTTTATAGATGGTCACGATGGAGTATTTTGATATCTTCTCCATGGAATGAGTGACTTCGAATGATGGGAAACTCTGCATGTATGTCAAAGTGGTCCATACTTGGTTAATCTATCAAGAATTTTTGGCTTCCATAGCTTCATAGGATCACATTACTATGTGGATTTTTTATGCTACCACAATGACCTATCTACTTTCTGAAGACTTCACCGGTGAATGAAGTATAGAAGAAAGTCACTAGGGTTTTTGGTTTAATGTAATAAAAGTACTTTATGTAACATATTATGAAAGGGAAATGATTCTAATGTAAACTTAACTTTCAAACGTGAGTATTACTTTTTTTAAAAACAATTTATGAAATATGGTATAAATTAGATGAACTTTATAGAAATTTCGTCGAACTTTGTGTTTAAAAATGTATTGCATGCACACATGTCATTTTAAACATTTTCTGAAGTGAAAAGACACAAAAATATTAATAAATTTTAGTCTAGGGGGTCATTTACAGTGGTGTCGATATCCCTATGCCTTCATTCTTGTGCAACGTCGACCCCCCGAACCTAAAGGTGCCCTTCTAATTATTTTCCCAAACATTATTTTTTTGTGTTAAGTTTTCATTTCCTATCCATCAATGTTTATTCAATTAAACATGAAATTGTAGGGCGTGACAAGCGTGGTATCAGAGTCAAGTTTTTAAACGCGATCTTGTGACATGACATGTACGCACGCAATTATATGACTATATGAAAGGTTAGAGTCCATGGGGTGAGCATGTGTGTGCCCAGTGAGCAGAATATGGTGCACATGTATTATTACACATAGACAAATCAATCTCATTTATTCAAGGTTAAAGCAGATGTATGTATACATGTGTTATTGCATATTAGACAAGTTAACATCAAATATTCAAGTCAAGTCAATTTAACTCATATATTCAAGATCAATGTAAATACATGTTTTGCACATATTCAAGTCAAGTCAGACTCATATATCCAAGACTAGTACAAATGCATGTATTTTCAAGGAAAAAATGACTTTTAACAATCCCATATTACACATCAACTACTATCTCGAGTGCGTATATAACAAACAGATAATTTAATCCCTAATAACAAGTTGAGAAATTAATCCCAGATAACAAACTGGGGAATTAATCCCAGATAATAAGTGTAACCACATTATGATATAGTTATTGAACTCCATGGCATGAATATCAAGACTAGCGTAATAGGCGTATTAGTAAGTGGGATAGAGTATGACTGTAATATCATGCAAGAAAATCATTTATATGCCATGTATAAGGAAATAACTTTAAAAGCATAAAAATCATTTTTACGCAATGCGTAATGAAACAACTTTAAACATATCACGAAATAACATTTAAGATCACATAATCAAGTACAAGTATTACATCACATAAACAAATACAAGTATTAGGGATTAAAATCTATATGTTCAAATAACAATAACAAGAACAAAGGTTTATTCAAATAAATATTGATTAAAGTTTTAACTCGTGACAAAATAACTTTAAATGCATCGATACATACATACTTAATGTATCGATACATATTTACATGCGTAATATCGATACCTAAAAGAAAACAAAAACTTCTTAGGACTTCAATGTATCGATACATAATGTTAATCTTTACAAATAGGTGACACATCAAGAACTATTAACATCAGATTATTATTTTTAATACAAGTTAATGAAATTAAGACCACATAAACAATGACAATGATTATAATGATGATACCAGTAAGTGAATTTAAGATCATATCAACAAGGATAAAGATTATTCAATATATCCAATTAACACTTGATTAACGATAATAAACTTTGTTAGTCACTTTTTTATGTTAAACTAATGTCAAGATAATATTGGCGATGATAACTTCGATCATCCATTTTTTTTTTGGTTAAATAAAAGGATAAACAAATGTTAGTGTTAAAAATAAGGTTGGCGATGCTATACTAACAACATTGGAATTATATACGGGATTCTTAACAAAATCAACCAATTCACATAAATATTCAAACGCTTATAATAACCAAATAAACATATCTTACTCATCTTGATCCAGAAGTACCTCGTTCACTTTATTTTTCAATGCAAAATATACTTGCATGTATACGAATCGTGAAAAGTAATAAAGTGGACATAAGTTCGAATTATCGTTCCCATGAAGACTGCTATTAATTATCGAAATGTTTTAGTTCCTAACTCTATTTGAACAATGTAAAGTGTTTTGTATTTTAAACTAAAATAAAAAATAAACTAAGTAAATAAATCACGAGATTGTTTTTTTTTTTTTAAAACGATTGTAAAATAGTTGGGATTTACGATTTCACCTAATCAATTAAATTAAATCCAACTCCAATTTTATTTCCTAATAATGCATTCAGTCAAATTCACTCATCTTTATTGAAATTTCTCTTTTGAGTTTAAATCAATTCTACCTAAATAAGTCAACTGTGTATCTTTATAGAGGGTCTGATTTATTCTTTATCTAGATGCATAGAACACAAGAATTTACACACGATTGTAATAATAACAAAAATATATCTCTATTTCTTGTTTAATTACCGAATTTTATTTCTAAGTCTAGTTTGTTAGCTCACCTCTCTGATTATGAAAATAAATCATGAAATCATGAATTAATGGACAACTAACTCATGCATTAAACTCAAAATAAAATCAATACATGCAATGAATAATTAAAACAACAGAGTTTGAAATTAAAATAATAAAGTTAGGCTGCATCGTTCATCTCAACATAAGAATTTAGTTACACATCATAATTAAAGAACAAAAACAATAAAAATAAGCGTTAATTGAAAACAACATAAAAGAAAGAAAAGATTGCACCAAGATTCAAATCTTCGTGTAATCTTCAAGTCTCGTCCTTTACTTTGCTTCAATCTCCCAAAAATTTGACGTTGAAGTCTGAGTTTTTTTGTTGTTCTTAGGCAAGGAAAGGTCTTGAATTCGTGCCTCGCGAGTTATTTATATAAGTTTTGGGAAAACCTAGCTGATCAAGGAGGAAACCTATTGAAATCAGTCACAAAAATCCCAAAATATGACCCAGCCAGAAAGCTGCGTGGTCGCCTAATTTCAATTCTAACCATTTAACCATGATTCATGCGGCCGCACGCCTTTGATAGGTACGATTCTACCGTTCAGTGCAATATTCATCTTTTCAAGTTCATTTAAGTAGGTCCTCCTTTATTTGCACGTGAGCCCTTCAAGTTCTGATTTGATCCAATTTGTTCTCATACTTCCAAATCTCCTCAATTTACTCGATTTAACAATCAACTTCTTCAATTGAGCCCTTAAAGTTTGATTTCTTGCACTTAGCTCCTCTTGTATTTCCTGATTGACATCATCAACTTCCTTTTTGTCCAATTTATCTCCAATTATCATCTTTTTCCCCCTTTAATTCACTTCCAAAACTTCATTATTCATCTTTTGGGATGTTTTCTGAAATAAAAGCAAATAACAACAAGTTAAGTAGAATTTATTCAAAAATAACAATATAATATTTTAATTTTGACATACAAATAAGTGTATAAAATATACTTATCAAATACCCCCAAATTAGAATTATTATTCGTCATCGAACAAATTAAAACTAAAAATAAAATTCAGAATGGAAGTCAAATTTACACAATATACTCAACATTTAATTTTCCCATCATATGCCCTAAAGTTCGTATCAAACACACACTTTACAAAAGAAAACTAGACAACAAAATAAAGTTATTTGTCACTTATCCGATGCTCAACTTTTCACGTATGTGTGTGAATAGCCTAACTTAAATGCATACTCATATCAAGAAATATTCAACATAGTGTGGCTTTAAATTGCATAAGCTCAGATCATAGGTGTATGACAATGCTTTTCTTTCAATCTCTTTCATCTTTCAGATATGAGCATTTCCTTATACATTTTTCTCAAATCTTGAGGTTTCTTCTACTTATGTGGTTTCTAAACATCTAACATTGCATTTTTCCACACAAAGTGGTAAGAATTGGGTAAGTCTGCCTAAACGATAGATGGTTAGTGGTTCCCTTTTCCATGTCTTTAGTTTCCAAAGTCGTAGTCTCAAAGTTTATACCATGCACTTTATTTTACTCTTTATAGACGTCTGTTTTCCTTTTTATTTCTAGTTGACCCATGTAGCGAGCTTTAGGCTCATTGCTCCCAATTTAGATGATTTAGGGTACCAGGTTTTAACATCATTAAAAGCTTAATTGCTCGAGTAAAAAATGTTTTATGAAGAGAAGAATAAGACTTATTTATTGAGTAGCTAGTGCTGACTTATATTTGTTGAACAAGGCCTCTTCTACCAAAGATACATTTGAGGAACTTCAAACCTTCAAACGCTCAATCCTACTGATACCAAACTTTCCACCCCCAAACTGCTTTTGAGCAAGTTTAGTTTTTATGTTTAAAGATTGGGATATCTATAGATCTAAGGTTATGAATTATAGAGTCAAACTTAGGTCTAAACGTTTAAAATTTGCCCCACATATGCTAAATAAATCTATCAACAAGTAATTATCCAATCATGGTTATGTGCACAGATTTAGAAAAATCTAACATGGATAAGTAATAAGAAAAATATTTAAGCACATATGTTGTCCAAAATTCCAACTAAAGCAAACATTTATTAAAAACTATATCATAGACAATAAAAAAATCAACTAGAATTTTTATAATTTTTTTATCCCAATAAAATTGAATGAATGCATAGAATGAATATGAAATAAATGAGATGTATGAGATTTTTCCACCCTCAAACTAGAAAAAACGTTTCCCTCAATGTTTGTCAAATAAATGTAAATATGAAAAACAAGACATGATAGAGAGGGTTCTAGTACTTCACAGGAACGGTGGAGGTGTCTAGTTGTCTTGCTATTTGGATGATTTTAACCATTTCCTTGCATTTCTCAACTTGGTTCGAGGTGTTTTGAGTAGTATGTTCCTTGCAAATAAAAGATAAATAACTTTAGAAGACATAAACACATTAAAAAAATGAGAAACATTGGAGAGGGGGGGGGGGGGGGGGGGGAGTACAAAGAAACTACAATACTAGAATTATCACTTTTAAACCTAACAATTTTGATTTTTTTTTTTTTTTGTTAAAAAAAAAAAAAAAACCAGGTGTTTTATAATTATTAGAAAATAAATAGAATATTATATATAATGTAAAAATAATTTATATTTTAAATTAAAGTTAATAAAATTTTTGATACAAAACGTCAAAACTCAAAAAAAAATACAACCAACCAACCAACCAATAACCCACCATGTCCGTCTAACCCAATCCAACCCACACACCTTGACCCACCCCACATACCTCGACCCACTTCACCCAGTACGTCACATTTCAGTCACAATTATAAATTTAATCACAAGCCCCACCCCACCCCATTAGCAAAGTCACAATTAGTCACACAATGTCAAAATTACAAATTTAATCGCAAACTTCACTGTTACCCCTACCCTAAATATTAGGTTAACTCTGTAAAACTAACAAGCTTATTTTGTTTTTTAAATTCAGGTTTTAAATATTAATTAATTAATAAATATAATATTATATTATATATATTATAACAATAATAATATTTATATTTATATATAAAATTAAACTAATATAATATTAAATAAAAAGTCTCAAAACATCCAATCACAACTTATCCGTCTGACCCATGCCCACACCCTCCATCCAACTCGACCCACACGCCCCACCCCACCAAGTCACAGTTGGTCACACAATCACAGTTCGGTTGCAATTACAAATTTAGTCACAAATTTTACGCCACCCCACCCACAAAATCACAATCACACAAAGTCATATTTCAGTCACAATTACAAATTTAATCGCAAATTTCACCTCCATCCCACCCCTACCCTACCAGAGAACACACCCACCCCACCCATTAGCAAAGTCACAGTCAATCACACAAAGTCATAATTGGGTCACAATTACCAATTTAGTTGCAAAATTCACTCCATCCCACCCTCAAAATCACAATTGTTCACACAATGTCACAATTTGATCATATAAGGTCATTGGTTGGTCATACAAAGTCGCAATTCGGTCACACAGGTTCCAATTTGATCACACTAGGGCACAGTTCGGTTACATAAGGTTACAGTTCGGTCATATAAAGTCACAGTTCGCTCACACAAAGTAACAGCTCGATCACACATAGTCATATTTGAGACAACTATATGTCACATCAAGTCCTCGTCCAGTATTTACACAAAGTCACATTTGGTCAGAATCTTTAATATAATTGGTCACAATTTACCATAATTGGACAAAATCATCCATAATTGGTCACATATTATTTATTTATTGATCACAACTTACTCGTTTCATGATCGCGGTTAATTAATATTTTTTGTCACAATTGCCTAATAATTGGTCACAATCATCCATAATTAGTTACTTATTATTTATTTATTTATTTGTCACAACTTACTTGATTTTTTTGTCACATCCTGCACTTATCACAAGTCGCACAAAGTCACAATTAATCAATATTGTAATCATATTTACCAAATAATTGATCACAAATAAAATTCAACTATCACCTCCTCACCACCACCACCACCTCCTCGTTCACCTTCACTACCCAACCACAACACAAACAATGACTATTTCCTCCACAACCACTGCCGCAGCCTCCGCCCGCCGCCACCACATTCATCTTCACCTTCAAACCGTCGCCCCAATCAACACTTCTACACACCATACTAAAACACAAACAGTAGACATTAAACCAGCCTTCACTACCCAACCACAACACAAACCATCACTATTTCCTCCACCACCGCAGGTCGCTAGCACCACATTTACGTTCACCACCACCGCCCCAATTAACACTTCCACCCAACACTACAACAGCAGCAGCCAGCGCCACTGCCACCACGCACGCGGTGGGCAGAAATAGTGCACAGCAAGTGCCGCACACCGCGACTCTTGCTACACCGACACACAGAATGCAGCGTCGCACGGTGCGCAGTTGCTACTGTAAGGATTTTAATCAATCGTGTGGGCTTATATGTGAATTATTGTGTATTGAATAAAAGGCTATCAATTTTGGTTAAGCCCATTTAAAGTGATCTAATAAGGATTTGGTATATTGGGCTTTAATGCATCTAAAATAATGTATGGGCTTTTATGTGTAGATACCAGGCCATTACCTAATTCATGATGGGCCGGATTAGGTTAACATGGAAATTCAGTATATAAAGTCGGTTATGGTCCCTGAATCCTACGTACTGTTCATCTTGTCTGACATCCCATCATCAGAGAGATAATAAGGACTACGTATCGATTTAGAAGATCCAACCAACCGAATCGTTCATCGTGAATCACGTTTGATTAAGGTACGCTTCCGCTTCAGTTATTTAATTCTTGATAATTCCAACATGATGATTATTTAGATTATAGATAAATTATTATCTGTAATAAAATTTTCTAACAAGTGGTATCAGAGCCAACATCGTGTTGATTTATCAGATCTATGTTTGTATGAATATGATATATAATGTATACATCTTCTCACTGCCTTATACATGGATTAAGACGCTAATGCCTGCATATGTGTATATGGTTTTTGGAATAATGGATTCGGCGAGATCACGCAGACACAAATTGAAGTTCTGTTTGTATGTATATGCGTTACCTTGGTTTTGAATTTAAAACATATGGAATCTGTATGTATATATATTTCGAAATCAGGTATGGGTTTCTCTGAGTTTGAATCTGTTTTGGATGATGAAATCAATCGACTGCAGTATTGGATCTGTAAATTGATTTTTTAAAATCTGATTCTGAAATCGATCGGTTCCTGTATGTATACTAAGTTTTCGAAATTAAGTTTGGATTTTGCTGTTGAATATTAAGTTTTGGAATTCAGATATTTGTGGTTGGTCGAAATCGGGTTGTGGAGTAATGAAATCTGTTGACCATGTGTATATTGAACTTGAATCTGGTCGGAGATGGGGAAGTCGCGCACCGCGCGTTGCGTGCGGTGGAGTGCGGCGTCGCCGCGCGGGGTGGTGTTGGATTTAGCCACCGCCGGCATGGGTGTGGAACGCCGTGGAGGGCGCTGCAGGTCGCAACGTTGGGGAATGGATGCGCGGGGGCTGCGGATGCGACTGCGACTAGGGTTATAGAAACCCTAGACGTTGCGTTTTGGAGCAGGGGACGGGGGCTTTTCCGGAAATTAGAAGTTTGTAAGGGCTCTTTTGCAATTTTGGGAAATTATGTAAAATTTCACCTCCGGTCCTCTCTGTTTTGTTTGGGATTAAAGATTAACCCTAAAGTTATGAAATTATTAAAGTTGGGCCTCTAAAGTTCTAAATTTTATAAATCAGCCCCTAATGTTTGAGAATTTTCAAAATTGGTCCTTAAAGCTTGAAAATTCTCTAATTTGGTCCCTTAAGGTTTGAAAATTTTCATTTTCAGTCCCTAAAGTTTGAAAATTTTCTAATACAGCACCTAAAGTTCTGAAATTCTTTAATTTGGTCCCTAAATTTTGAAAATTTTCTAATTCAGTCACTAAAGTTTGGAAATTTTCAAAATTGGTCCTTAAAGTTTGAATTTTTTTTAAATTAAGTCCCTAAAGTTTGTGAATTTGCTAAATTGGCTCCTAAAGTTTGAAAAATTTCAAAAATCAACATTTAAAGATTGAAAATTCACTATATTGGACCTCTAAAATTTGTTTTTCTTTCAAATTGGGACTTAAAGTTTAGAATTTCTCTAAATTGGCCAATAAAGTTTTGGGAAAATTGTAATTTAAGCCCTTCAAGCTTAAAATTTTACATAATTGGCCACCTAAGGTTTAAGAATATTGCAATTGACTCTCTCAACTTAAGAATTGCTTTATTCTAAAGTTTTGAATTCTATAATTTAAACCCTAAAGTCAAATATAGATGCAAATCAATGAATTTCAGTTTCAAATCTTGGTACATCGGAATCTTTTAAGAGATATAATATTCGAAAGTAAGTTAGTTGAAGCAACATGTTGCCAAAGCAACCTCTCTTGTAGATATTAATTAACTTTGAATATTAGAAGGTATTTGTGTGTGTTATTCATTGCGAATATTGATCGGCCCAAAGGAAGGTCAATATTTGGCTCGAATTTCACATGCACCAGTTGTGATAAACACGTGGCAATTATTTGATTTAACGTGTGACCAATAAATCGGTCCAAAGAAAGGTTTATTGGTTAACATGTCTTATTGCCAGTGTTTGATCAGTGCACTAAGGGAAAATTAGGTGTTTGTGTGTTATTTCATGCGGATATTGATCGGCCCAAAGGAAGGTCAATATTTGGCCCGAATTTCACATGAACTTGTGGTGATAAATACGTGACGGTTATTTGGTTTTACGTGTGATCAATAAATCGGTCAAAAGAAAGGTTTGTTGGTTGACATGTCTTATTGTCAGTGTTTGATTACTACACCAAGAGTACCACTTATAAGTCAATATTTCTGTCCAAAGACTAAATATTGATGTTGTGCTAGGTATCTTGTGATGGGCCCTACCATTATTTGAAAGTATGATTTGCATAATAAGGTATTTATGTGAGCTATTTTGTTTAAGTGTTCTCTATTCGGTTTCAAATTCTGCTAGTAGTATATCTACAAGCTCAAATTTAATCCCTATATTTATTGAACAAATTTCAAGGATCAAAACAAGAAAATTAACTTTTCGTTGGCTGCATGGATCTAGACCGTGTACTAAGGATTGAGCACCCTACTCCTCTTACGGATGAAAGTTCATCTAATCAAATGAGGAACTTTGAGAAGTGGGATTGCTTAAATTACGTGAGTCTCATGATCATTAAGTGCGGCATTCCGGAAGCCTTTAGTGGCATAGTATCTAAGGAGGTAAATGATGCCAATGAATTCCTTGCCGAAATTAAGAAATGTTTTGTGAAAAACGATAAGGCTGAAACAAGCACGCTTATGCAAAGCTTGATTTCAATAAAGTATAAAGGTATTGGGAAAATAAGGGAGTACATCGTGTAGATGTCTCACACTGCTTCAAAACTTAAGGAACTAAAACTCGACTTGTCTAATGACTTGCTCGTGCATTTGGTACTGATATCGCTTCCTGCACAATACAGTTAATTTAAGGTTAGTTATAACTGTCAAAATAGAAATGAACTCTCAATGAGCCCATTTCATAGTGTGCAAGCTTCTTGCACAATTCAGTCAATTTAAGGTCAGTTATAACCGTTAAAGGGGAGAAATGAACTCTAAATGAGCTCATTCTATTTTGTGTGCAAGAGGAAGAAAAGTTGAAGTAGGACAGAACTGAAAGTATTCACTTGGCAAACACCTCTAAAGATAAGGGCAATAAAAGAAATAAAGAACATAAAGTTGTTAAGGGTTCAGAACAAGAACAATCACATAAACACATTAAGGGTTGTTTCTTTTGTCAGAAATCTGGACATTTAAAGAAAGATCGTACATATTACCAACTAAAGCTGCTGCCAAAACCTTTTATGAGCTTTTGACAGGCTTAAAGCTTAGTCCAAAGTATTTCTACATTTGGGGATGTCCAGTTAAGGCAAGGCCTTATAGGCCATATAAAGAAATTGGACTCCAAAACAGTTAGCAGCTGCTTTATTGGTTATTCTGAGCGATGGAGGGGCTAATAATATTATGATCCCACACTTAAGTAAAATTTTGAAACGGGAAATGCAACATTTTTTGAGGATGTTGAGTTTGGGGGAGAAATAAGGTTAGAGATATTGTCTTTAAGGAATAAGTTGAGGAAGGATCGGTTTCGATCCTACTATTGCTTTTGACAACGTGCAAGTTTTTATGCATGTCATTGATCAAGAAGCATATCCGGAACCTCAATTAGACAATATTGAGAACCTCCCATCCAAAATAAGGTAAATTTCAGAAGTACAAACTCAACAACCTCAATAACTAAAGCCATTAAGGAGATCCACGAGAGAAAGGGAAAAAATGCTATTCCGGATAATTTAAATAGCATTTCTCGAAGAACATAAGGAAAATAATGGAATGGTGGAAGATGGTCCAATCAATTCCATCAGGTCATGCAGGGTTCTAACTCTCGGAAGTGGATTGATGTCGTAAATAAAGAGTATAAGCATATGCAAGACAATAAAGTTTGGGATCTTGTCCCATTACCAGAAGGTGCGAAGCCCATTGGTCTTAAATGAATTTTTAAACCAAGAGGGATTTGAAAGGTAATGTGGAAAGATATAAGGTTCGTCTTGTATTTAAGGGCTTTACACAGAATGATGACATTAATTATAAAGAGACTTTCTCTTCGATTTCAATGAAAGACTCTTTCAGGAAAGTTAGGTTGTTGCACATTTTGACCTCGAGTTACATCAAATGGATACTAAGGTGGCGTTTCTCAATGGCGACATTGATGGGACGATCTATTTGGTGCAATCAGAAAACTTTGTGTCGTAGACCCAAAGCAAATGATTTGCAAATTAAAGAAATCCATCTATGTGCTCAAGCCAGCTTCTCGTTAAGGGTAATACAAATTTCATCAAGTAATTATCTCATTTGGTCTTGAGATTGATGTTGTTGATGATTGTATGTATTACAAGTTCAGTGGGAGTAAGTATATTGTCCTGGTTTTATATGTTGATTATTGCTTGCCACCAATGATATATGCATGTCACATAAAATTATGAGATTTTTTATCAAGGAATCTTGAGATTAAAAATCTTGGTGACGTCTCTTTTGTATTAGGAATTCAGATACACCGGGATTGTTCTCGGGGTATTCTTGAATTGTCACAAAAGGGCTATATCGATAAAGTGCTTAAGACGTTTGGCATGCAAGACAGTAAATCAGGGGACAGCCCTATCGCTAAGGGAGACAAATTTAGTCTCGACTAATGCCCGAAAAGTTATCTTGAAGTTAAAGAAATGCAGAGGCTCCCATATAGTTAAGCTATAGGGAATCTGATATATGCTCAAATTTGTATGCGTTCGGATATTGCATACATTATTGAGATACTAAGGAGATATTTAAGTAACCCTGGGATGGATCATTTGGAAAGCAGCCAAACATGGGTTATAAGGTATTTAAAGAGAACAAAAGATTACATGCTCACACACAGAAAATCGGATCAGTTGGAGATCATATGGTATTATGATTCCGATTTTTACTAGATGCCAAGAATGTAAAAGATCCACATAAGGCTACATTTATCTGCTGGTTGGAGGAGCTATTTCCGGATGGAGTGTTTAACAGACACTTTAGCTTCTTTCACTTGGCAGCACAGTTGTAGCAATTTTTGGTGGCATCTAATTATGAAATATAGCTGTGAAATTTTGTCACAAGGCTGCGTATTCTATATGGTATTGAAAGACCACTAAAGTTATATTGTGACAATAACTCAGCAGATTTATATTCCAGTAACAACAGGAGCTCAACTAAGTCAAAATACATTGACATAAGTTCCTGGTTGTGAAGGATACAGTTCAGAGTGGACATGTGTCAATAAGAGCACATTGGGACAAACTCCATAATTGCGGATCTGCTTACTAAAGTATTACAACCCAAGGTCTTTCATGAGTACATTACTCATATGGGTGCTGTATTTCTTAAGGATATTCGGTTTCAGTGGGAGTTTGTATTTTGGGTGCATTAGACACATTTACTGTCCTTTTGGATACAATTTAAAGTTAAAGTTATTTACAGCTGTAAGGTTTCAGGCTTATTATCTCTGAACTCGGTTGAGGATGATCTCACTAAAGTTGGACCAGTTGGAAATAGGCATGTTGAAGATCAAATTACATGTAATTTCCATGCTACACATTCATACTTGATCCATGTCATTCAGTTATGTCGATATACGTGATCATTGAAGGTTTAGTTACGATTAATGTAGCGAAAGCCGCTTTGATCCTATGTTGATATAATTGATGGACCGAATTGTTTGGGGATGCATTCAGTAATGATAGCAAAATTCTGAGTACTCATAAGGTTATGATTGATACAAAATTGTAAGGTTACACATATAGCCCAAGTGGGAGATTGTAAGGATTTTAATCAATCGTGTGGGCTTATATGTGAATTATTGTGTATTGAATAAAAGACTATCAATTTTGGTTAAGCCCATTTAAAGTGATCTAATAAGGATTTGGTATATTGGGCTTTAATGCATCTAAAATAATGTATGGGCTTTTATGTGTAGATACCAGGCCATTACCTAATTCATGATGGGCCGGATTAGGTTAACATGGCAATTCAGTATATAAAGTCGGTTATGGTTTCTGAATCCTACGTACTGTTCATCTTGTCTGACATCCCATCATCAGAGAGATAATAAGGACTACGTATCGATTTAGAAGATCCAACCAACCGAATCGTTCATCTTGAATCACGTTTGATTAAGGTACGCTTCCGCTTCAGTTATTTAATTCTTGATAATTCCAACATGATGATTATTTAGATTATAGATAAATTATTATCTGTAATAAAATTTTCTAACAGCTACTGCTTTCAACGCACAACGAGTGCCTCGTGCGATGGTACTAGGCGCCCGCAGCTGTCGCGCTCTCCTCCATGCTGTTGTCGCCGTACATCATGCTCCAATTGCCACCGCCTCTGTAGCCGTACATCATGCTCCAATTGCCACCGCCTCTGTGTTTGAGAGATGATTGTGAGAGTGAGGGTCAAAATGGTAGAAATTATTTAGGGTTTGAGTAATTTAATTTTTAAATTAATAAACATTAATCATAATTAGGACTCGATTTTTACAAATATAAACTCATACTTATTTTTACAAATTGGTCTTTAAAAATAGGGCTCCAAGTAATTTTTCGAAAAAAAAAAATCTCTACATTTTCTTTAAAGCCCACTCGATCAATGGTCACAATAACTTTTTGCATGTCTATAACTATATCTATTATTCACCATTGATAAATACAAATTGTCAAAAATATAACTCACGATATTTTATTACTTTATAATATTTTCTGATAATTGAAAATGATACATAATTCAGAGAATTAAGAAGTGAAAGATGAAAAGTATTCTGTATTTCATGCCATAATGAGTTCACAGATAGCCCCCCCAACACACATATATACCACTTTATTCACGTATCACACGTGTGACTGTAATAGAATTACAACATCCTAACTTACTATAACCATTTATTTAACTAATAGAAGTGCGCATGCATGCACAGAAAACATCTTTTACTACATCTTTTACGCCCCGCCCCCCCCCCCCCCCCCCCCCCTTCAAGTTGAAGCTTGGTGAAAATCTCCTAACCCCAGCTTGCAAAGTAAGAAATGAAATGTATGAGCAGCTAGAGGTTTAGTGAACAAATCCGCGAGCTGATTCTTGGATGAAATGTGTTGTGGTACGATGAAATCTTCACGAAATTTGCTGCGAATAATATGACAATCAATTTCAAGGTGCTTGGTTTGTTCATGAAAGAACGAGTTCGCAATGATATCGATTGCGGCTTTGTTGTCACACGATAAAGGAATAGGCACAATAGATGAAACCTTGAAATCTACTAGAATGTAAGATACCCATTGCAATTCACATATAGTGCTAGCAAGGCTGCAGTATTCAGCTCCAGCCGAGGATCAAGAAACGGTATTTTGTTTCTCAGTTTTCCACAATATGAGAACATTACCCAAATAAATGCAATAGCCAATGAGTGATTTTCTAGTGTCAATGCAAGAGGCTCCGTCAGCATTGGAATATGCTTGTAGTTTGAGATTAGTTTGAATGGGAAAGAACAAACCTAGAGAAGGACAGCTCTTCTGATACCTTAGCAAATGTAAAGTTGTGTCCCAATGATTTTGGCATGGTGCATTCATAAATTGGCTCAATTGTTGAACACTATATGTAATATATGGTTGAGTAAAACTCAAGTAAAGTAGTCTACCAAACTGGCTTGGCACCACTCAAACAATTGAGCTGGCTTGGCACCACTCATATATGGTGCCAAGCCAGCTTCTATTCCCTTTCATAAAGTGGTTAAATCGCATGTTTCATTTTATTCAAGAGCAGTGAGTTCCTTATTCATAGCCTCTATCCAATTAGGATTCTTACTAGCGTGACAGTAAGATTATGGTCTTTGTACATTAGACATGTTTTCTAAAAAGTTCACGTAGCCGTTACTCACGTGTTTGGTTAAAATATATGGAAAAGATGCAGAAGTATATACAGAGGAAGACGAGATAACAAGTCTTGATGTGAAAGGAATTTGTACAATTGGAAGCTCAGCAGAAATACTCATATATGTGACAAAACCCTATAACCATCCTGGCAATGTTATGGTTCTTGTACTTCTCCTTTGAGTAGGGGAAGATATATGTGAAGTTGGTGAGGGAGAATGTAATGTTTGATCAGATAAGATAGGTATGATGGAGTTTGGATCAGACAGAGAATCATTGGAAGACACAGGTTGAATTCGATGAGATTCGGTTAAAGGTTTTGTGTCTTCATTAATTGGTTTGGGTAAAGATGAAATTATGGTTTAAAGGGGCTGGTTTTTATATGGGAAAACATTTTCAAAGAAGATGACATCTCTGGATACTAGAACTTGATTTCTTTCAATATCAAATACCTTACATGCCTTTTGTCCAGGACTATAATCAACAAATATACATTTAATGGCCCTTGTGTCAAACTCATCTTTGTGTGGTTTGATGTTAGTGGTATAACAAAGACATCCAAGATTCTTGAGAGTGTGTACAGGTTTCTTTCTATGAAGCTTTTCATAAGGGGTCAGCCAATTGAGGACAAATGTAGGGATTTTGTTGATACTATAGGTTGCTCTGAGTATGGAATGTGGCCAGAATTTGTTTGGTAGGTAAGATTGAAACATAAGTCATCTAGCAATCCAAATTAGATGTTTAGGCCCCGTTTGGTTTTCATTAAAATTTTCTCATTTTTCTACAGTATTCAATCTTAACCATCCATCAAAAGTAAGCCTACAATTTTTTACTTTTCAACCAAATCTCAACCATCATTTCTCCTAAAAATCACTATTCATTTCAAAAAAACTCATTTTAAACAATACCAAACACACTCTTATATTTTCTTTCAACAACTCCATTTTGTTGTGGAGTACAAACACGAGATTTTTGGTGTATAATTCCAAGGCTTTGAAGAAAAATTTGGCATTAAAAGTTGATAAATTCTGTGCCATTATCTGATCTATTACTCTTGACCTTTCTATCAAATTGAGTTTTTTGAACCATTTGGAAGAAGTGTTTGAGGATTTTTAAAACTTGTGTTTTATGAACCATCAAAAAGGTCCAAATGGATCTTCTATGATCATCCACAATGGTCTAGACATATCATATGCCTGTTATTGAATTTGGTGTATAAGGTCCCCAAATATCCATATTAATAAGATCAAAGGTATTGACAGATTGAATTCGGCTGGTTGGAAAAGGAAGCTGTGTTGCTTAGCTTTGTGACTGTTTTATTTGATCAATACAAGAACCAGTTTTCAAACTACCTAGCACAACAAGGGCATGAAAATAAGTACTCATACCAGCAAAATCACGTAGATGCGAAAAATTCAATTTATTACCAATGTCAACATGCATTTTACCTTTAAACATCTTCAACAACTCTTGCTGTATTATGTTTTTAATTCCAGCAGATACATCTCTTCCTTCATTAATTGTTGTCTGTGTCTCCAGATCTAGAGGTGATTCAGCCAAGTTTACTACCATTCTTCCATTAGATTGTGCTCTTTGTTCCTTTAAATCTCTTTACCATTCAGGATAATCATGTATTTTGAAGCATGTATCCTTAGCATGCCCGATAATTTTGCAGTGATCACAATACTTATTCTCCTTACCTGAATATCTATTATAATTTCCTTTGTCATTTCCTCTTCTTCCTCTCCAACCTACTCTAATAATTCCATTTCTCCTTGGCTCATCATCTTTGAATCCTTGAGATTTACTCATCATTGCTGAATTCTCGATATTTTCAGGATAAATGTTGTGTATTTCCCTCAGTTTCTCAACTCTTTGAACCATGGAATAAGCTGTATTCACCATAGGGAGTGGACCCATTACTAAAATCTGAATTCTCACATGATCATATGAATCATTTAATCCCATTAAAAATTGCATTAGCCTAGTGGAAGACGTTAGATCTGATACTTGTTTTGCCGCCTCACGTGACGTGTGCATACAGGAACGACATTAAACACTGTAATTCATCCCAGAGCCTTGTTAGTTTGGTATAGTATTTTTCTATTGATAATGTTCCTTTTGCTATGCTACGAATTTCTCTTTAAATTTGATACAGAGAATACAATAAAGGTCCATTGCTTTCTCTGTATCTTTCTTCTAATTCGTTCCATAGGTCCTTTGCAGATGAAGTATATATGAAAGCTTCAACTAGATCTTTAGAGATAGAGTTGAGAATCCAAGATCTTACCATGCAATCGACTCTTGTCCACTGCTCCAATTGTGTTGACTCATCTACAGGTTTGATACAGCTGCCATTGTATCAGATGTATGATTTTGTGTTATGTAAAATAGCTAGCTCTGATACCATGAAAATGATACATAATTTAGAGAATTAAGAAGATAAAGATGAAAAGTATTCTGTTTTCAGGCCATAATGAGTTCACAAATAGCAGATAGATATACAGCTTTATTCACGTATGGCGTATCACATGTTTGACTATAACATAATTAAATAACCTAACCTACTGTAACCATTTATTTAACTAATATAAGTGCATGCATGCACAGAATACATCTTTTAATAATTTAATTGCACAATCATATAAATACGATAATTTTCTTTATAATTTTTTTAATATGACAATTAAAATATAACAAAATGAAGACTTAAAAAAATAGAAACAAATATGGGTTGAGGGCTGGTCTGGCTATAACCTTGTCTCCCTCTATTCATAGAGATTCTAAAAAAAACCTGATCTGATCCATCGATCCAAAAATCAGATTAGATTCGAAAAAATCTCGATTCGTGCTTTTTTGGTAGTGTTTAAATTAAAACATAGATAACAAGTCTTATAAAGTGCGTGAAAAAAAGGATAGTAAATATAAAATTATAGAATATGCGAATAAAAATGTATTTAACAAAATTAAATTATTAGGCTGTGTTCAATAATATTGTAATAATTATAAATTGAATGATTTATGTTTTTGATGTAAAATGTTGTTGGAAAGTGGAAAGAGAAAATTTGTGTGGTTAAAAAGTGATTTTGAAAAATTATGTTGTTTATAGTTTATAAATTATAATGATTGCATTAAGTAACATATGCTTAAATGTCCATGTTTGGTAACTATTATTTTAAATCTCATTTTTTTCAAAACTCATTTTCAATCAAATAAAATAATCTACGCATAAACCCCAAAAAAACTCCCTACTTTTTTATCACGCATTCTCCAAAATCTAGTATTCGCACCCGTGCAATGCACGGGACAAAAAATTATAATTATTAATTATTGAATAACTAAATAAATCTATTAAAAAAGTGAGAAATAGAAAAAAAATATATAAATATATTTTTTACCTGTGTCGGAAATCTATGATTTCTTTAAAAAGTAAAAGTTGACACAAATAATAATCTAAAAATATTAAGATCAATCAAAACTATAGCGCAAAAATGTAAGCAAACTTCTGTATTTCTTTTCCCGACAAAGTTGTAATAAATTGATAACAGGTTCCGAGAGGTTATTATTGTCAAATATATTATTTCATCTTTTTTACATACTCAGTCAACAGCTTCATGGATAGACGATTTTTTCTATTTTCAAAAAAAAAAAAAAAAAAATAGTAATCATTATTCTAAACAATTGTAATTCAAAACTATAAAATTTTAAAAAATGGCAATACTCCAAATCTTCAATTATGATGTCCATGTGTTTTGCCCAATATTTTCAGAACCGGACCGGCCATCGACCTGGACATTAAATAATATTAAATAAATATTAAATAAATCAAAAAATTAAAAAAACTAAAAAAAATACGAAACCCGGGTCAAACCCGGTCGAGGGTCAAACCCGGGTCCGGGTCGACCGGGTTTGACCCGACTGGGTTTCTAGGTTTACCCGGCCCGGTTTCTGGCCCTGATCGCGGGTTTCCGGGTCGACCCGTCCGGGCCGGGCAGGGTTTGAAAACAATGGTTTTGCCACCATCAGATCACTCTTAATCTCATCTTTTGAAACAACCTCTCCAATAACATCCATTCAAACACACACACAAAATATAATAATAAAAATGAATAAATAAATAAAACCAATATAAATGAAATCGGGAAATTTGTAAAAACCTATAAAATCTATATATAGAACACAACTGAGTCTCATCTATTTCTTGTGTTACAAACATATTAGCAAAGTGACGAAGTTCAGTATATACACATGTCTTATACTTTGAGTTATTGCTAACAACTGAGAAGTAACGCTTTAAGTAAAATTGTCCTTCGAGCAACTAAGGTTTAAAAACTCTAATCAATCACTTCTTGACTTCTACTTGAATACAACAACTCTACGAATACACATAACAAAACTTTTTTATTCGACCCATATAAATATTAGAACTAAACATTATGAGTCCATAACAAAATTATTTTATTTTATTTTAAATTTCAAATTCATTTTTTATTACTTATGAAACTTTATTAAAATAAACATTCATTATTTTACCTGAATTCAAAATCTGAAATAAAATAAAATATTGATTATTCAATTAACATATTACTAAATGTGTTTATAAACAAACTAAAGAGTACAAAAGTTAAATAAATTAAACTACGTAAAAAAAAACAATTGAAAGCATTTTTACAGCTAAACATTATGGGTCCATAAAATAAAATACGTAAAAAAACTAAACTAATGTAAACAGTGCTTATAAACCAACTAAGAACATAAAATGTTAAGAAATCAAAATACGTAAAAAAAAAAAAAAAACTAATGTAAAAGTGCTTATAAACCAACCAAGAACATAAAATTTTAAGAAATCAAAATACGGAAAAAAAAAAAAAAAAAAAACTAAACTAATGTAATTATTAAAAAAAAAAAGTCCGTCATGTTCATTATTATTTTAAGTGAATTTCAAATGAAATAAAAACCATTTATTAAAAAATAATTGATACAATTATTTCAAAAAAAAAAAAAAAAAAAGAAGAAGCAACATTTAATTGAATGTATGAAACGAAAACATTTTAACAAATTTAACTACTTTTAGTTTAAAATCCATATAAAATATTAAAGTCATTAAATACAGCTGGTACATTAATTACATGATGCCCATGCCAAAGTCTTTTAGTGGCAGAAGATAAACAATTGGATCTTAAGGAAAAAAAATAAAAAACAATATAAAAAAAAGTAGTGTTTTGGTAGAAAAAATTGGCTAGACTTTGTTGTTATAATATATATTGTAAAGTATTCAAGAACACAAACCCAACAAAAATGATGAAGTATTATTGATTTACAAACAACAATAAAGAAATTTCTGTATCAAAATCAACAGTTTAATACAAAATGTTTCAAAACACAGATCGCTAACAAAATTCTCACAATAACTCTCTCAAAAACCTGAATCAAAGTGTGTTTACAAGAACACGAAACACTCTCTAACAATTCAAAAGAATATTACAACGTTTCTTCTGAAAATCAAAGTGAAAGAGAGAAAAATCACCAGAGATCAAAAGTGAGAGAGACGAATGAATCTGAATGAATGTATCCGTACTCTTCCATTGCCTTTTCATCTAACTTAAGAGATAAGATAATCCAACGGTCCATACAGCTCCAGCTGGGATAGATTAACGGCCACAACTAATTCAGTTCAAATCAAGAAAGGCGTGTTCCTCAAAATGCGACTTGGCCAACTAGGTTATGGACTCAGCAAATACAATTTTGGGATGATAATTTCGGATCTTGGCTGGACTGAATTCTGAATTGGGCTGCTACAGATTGGGCCAAAGTATTCACAAATCTTCCCTTTAATTTGGTGCAGGCTGCAGCTATCTTCATTCCAGCTACTGTATCTGGTTCCAAGTGTCTTCACCTCAGTTGGCTCTTCCAAGTTTTGTTCCCTGCAAAAGTTCAATGAAGCAGTATCAAATTCAAGGATATTAAGCAACTTCCGAGCATCTTTAAATTTTGTTATAGGGATTACTTTTGTTCCAGCATTTGCTGGATTTAACTGAGTAGGGATTTTAATCAGTTTTACAAAACCCTTTTCAGTAATGTCTCTTATAAAATGAAATTTGACATCTATATGTTTATATCTATTATGAAATACAGGATTTTTAGTAAGATATAGTGCACTCTGGTTATCAGTGCAAATTTCAACTTCTGGTATACTCAAACACCCTATTTCAGAAAGTAACCCCTTCAGCCACATGCATTCTTTTACTACATCAGTGGCTGCAATGTACTCTGCTTCAGTTGATGAAAGGGCAACTAATTTTTGTAGTTGTACTTTCCAACTGATGCAGGAAGAATTTAAAGTGAAAAATAGGCTGAAGTAGACTTCCGTTATCAACATTTTCAGCAAAGTCAGAGTCTACGAAACATTTAAGTTCAAAAGCAATTTTTGATTTAGAAAACATGAGACTCAAATTCAAGGTTCCTTTCAAATATTTCAGTAAAGATTTAAGAGCTTCCCAGTGAGACTCTCCTGGGTTACTCATAAACCTGCTTAAAACACTGACAGAAAATGTCTAGTCTGGTTGAGATCATGTGATACATTACAGAACCTACAGAATTAGAATAAGGAACATTTTTCATTCAGTGACATTCTTCTGCAATTTTAGGGCACTGATCAGTTGACAATTTAAAGTGAGAAGGTAATGGCAGTATAACAGGTTTAGAATCAAATAGGGAAAAAAATTTCAAAACTTTTTCAATGTAACTCCTTTGATTCAGAAAAAATTTTCCTGGAGATTTATTTCTAAACTCATCAATTCCAAGAATTTTCCTCACTAGACCTAGGTCTTTCATTTCAAATTCAGTTTTCAAATTCTCTTTAAGATAGGAAATGACATGCAGACTCTTACCAGCAATTAGCATGTCATCACATACAAAAGCAAATACATAGGATCAGAAATATCATTCTTAAAGTAAAAACAGGAATCATATGAACTTTTCTGAAAATTTAGACTTTGAATGAAATTATCAAATCTTTTGTATCACTGTCTAGGTGCTTGCTTCAGGCCATAAAGAGATTTCTGAAGCAGGCACACTAGATCAGGTTTGTTTTTATGTTCAAAGCCTTTTGGTTGAGTCATGTAAATGGTTTCATCAAGCATGTCATACAAAAAAGCAGTTTTAACACCCATTTGCTCAAGTTCTAAATCATTACGAGCAGCTAAAGCAAACAAGACTCTAATAGAAGTATATTTCACAACAGGGAAAAAAATTTATGTGTAATCTATGCCTTCTTTTTGTGAAAAACCTTTTGTAACTAACCTAGCTTTATATCTTGGCTTACCCCCTTCAGAATCCCCTTCCTTTATTTTAAAAATTCACTTACAGTCAATCAGTTTTTTGTCAGGAGGTTTTTGTACTAAGGTCCAGGTCTGATTTTTTATTAAGGAATTCATTTCCTCTTTCATGGCAGCAAGCCATAAATTTCTATCTTTAGATCCAATTGCTTCTTCAAATGAGCAAGGTTCAGGATCTAAAGAGGTTGACAAGGCAGAGGCAGAATAATATTCAAAATCATCAAATCTAGCTGGGGGTCTAATTTCTCTCCTAGTTCTGTCCCTGGCCAGTTGGTAATAATTCAAAATAAGTTCATCATGATCAGAAAAAGTAGGTGAAGTGGGTGCAGGTGATGCAGGAAAATCAGTATGCAAGTGTTGGGGTTGCTCAGGCTGAAAATGAGAATCATCAAAGCTCACTTTAGTAATTAAGAAATTCTTTTCACAAAGTGGATTTTCATTCTTTTCAAACTTGTAAGGAAAAACTTTTTCTTTAAAAACAACCGACCTGCTTAAAATGACTTTGAAACCACTTTGTTCTTTAACCCAAAGTCTATAACCTTTAACCCCTTCCCCATATCCAACAAAAACACATTTCAAAGACCTGTGATCAAATTTAGATTAAACCTGATGTGCATAAGCTGCACAGCCAAAATTTTTTAAAGCTGAGTAGTCTGGGACTGCACCATTCCAGATCTGATCTGGAATGTTGTAGTTCACAGCACTAGAATGACACTTATTTATTAAAAAAGATGCAATTTTGACTACTTCCCCCCAATTTTTTTTGGCAAATTAGATTGGATTAACATACACCTTGTTCTTCTAACAAAGTCATGTTCATCCTTTCAGCAACCCCATTTTGCTGTGAACAGTATGAAACAGTCCTACACCTAAGTATACTTTGGTGTTTGCAAAAATCATCAAATTCAAAATTGCATAACTCTAAACCATTGTCAGTTCTAATTATTTTAACCTTTTTATTTTTCAAATTTTCAACCAAGGTAATAAAATTTTTGAAAACAGAGACAGTTTGATCTTTGAATTTCAGTAAATGAACCCAAGACTTTCTGGAGTGATCATCAACAATCAACAAAAAATATCTAAAACCAGAAACAGTGTTAACAGGAGCAGGACCCCATAGGTCTGCATGCAAATACTCAAGGATAACCTTGGACTTATGTACCCCTTTTCCAAAAGAAGAAGTTTTCTGTTTTCCCAAATTACATTCTTCATAGAAATTAAGTCTCTAAAAACTGTCTTTGCAAAAAAAAAAATTCATTTTTCTCTAACATTTTAAGTCATTTTTCTTCTACATGGCCTAATCTTTTATGCCACAAAACCGACAAATTATTATCAACAGTTTCAATAGTTAGAGAAGTAGGAGGGACTGACTACACAGAAAGAATGTAAATTCCATTAGACTTAACTGTACTAAAAATCAACAAATCGTTCCCCAAATTTTTTGTGTATCCATTACTGACTCTAATATAATAACCTTCATCATCTAAAATTCCTAATGAGATGAGGTTTCTTCTTAAATCAGGGACATATCTGGTTTAATTTAAGATCAAAATGTTATTGTCAGCAAGTTTTAAAATCACTTTTCCAATCCCTTTTATATCACATGATACATCATTCCCTAATTTTACAGAACCAGTAGCATGCACAGAGAAACTATCAAATAAATCCCTATAAGGGCACATATGAAAAGTACAACCTGAGTATAAAATCAGTTCATCTTTCATTTTTGAAGTGGTAGTACCATAAATAACTCCACTATTATTCTGAATGTCTACAAGTTCCTGTTGATTATTCTTACTATCATCCCTTAATTTCTTAAAACATTTATCAACTAGATGACTTATTTTTCCACAATAAAAACACCTTCTAGTTTCAGCAGGCTTCCTATCAAATTTATTATTATCATACCTTTTAGTTTCAAACTTATTCTGATCACATTTTCTATTATCAAACCTATTATGATTATCATATTTCTTATCCCTAGGTGTGTTTGATATGAACTTCTTATTTTGATAGTCTTTAGCCTGTCTGGGCTTATTCTTATTTTGGTTCCAACCTCTGTAATTACCTCTAGATGAGTTTCTACCCCTTTGTGATGTGGACTCAACATTATAGGCCTCTTTATGTTCTGACTTAGACTCTACTTCTTTATTTTTAAGGGATGTATGAATTATTTCAACAGTCAATTTCTGACCTCCATACTCTAAGGCATTCTTGATATCTTTGTACTTATCTCCCATACCATTTAGCAAACACACAACTCTCTGGTCCTCAGTAGTTTTCTCCCCAGCATTTAGAAGGTCCCGAGTTATTCTATTAAACATATCTATGTTCTCTTCAACACCTAGGGAATGATCAAATTTAAAACTGAAAAATTGTTTCCACAAAAAAACATTTATTTGGAAGAGACACAGTAAGGAAGAGTTCTTCTAATTTATCCCAAAGGTTAGCAGCTGTTTTAGTTTCCCCTACCTTCCTAATCACAGTGTCAGAAAGGTGAAGGAACAGGGTACTCCATGAAAGTTCATCTAATTCAGTTCTTTTTTCTTCGGTAATTTCTGCAGGCCATGTCTCATCTATAGCCTTAGCACATTTTAATTGGAGTAAAAGAGCTTTAATTTTCTGACGCCATAAACTAAAATCCCCCTTCTCATTCTAAATTTCTACCTCAACTTTAGCAGTGGCCATTTTAACAGATTATGGGAGACAAAGAATGCAGAATAAATGGTGGGAGCAGAATAACGCAGACAAATTATGCAATCAAGTGCAGAACATAATATCACAAATTTCAGATTGCACATAAAATTCACAACACAAGGCACAAATCACTATTGCAGATTTCAAATTATACAAAAGTAAATCAACTAAGTGTGAGACTCTGTAAAAAATGCCTTTCTTTCCTCAACCATACTTGGGTCGGCCAATAACTCCCTCAGATTCTCGGATTCTCAAAAGGAATCCTGGACAAAGGAGAGTAAAAGGGTCCAAGAGGGCTTCAACGGAGGAAACAGAAAGATCAAAAGAAAAAATTAAAGAAACCCTAAAAGAGTTTCAAGATATCACCTGATTTTTTTGCCAATATAGCAGTTTCTTTTGAAACTGTTCAAGCAAAAATAGATCTGATTTCAAATCTTTCCAAATCGAGTACCAGTGTGCCAAGTAACCAACAGATCCGTAGCCAAAATATGCAGATCTTTCAAGAAGCTCAAAGGTATCAGCGATTCAACCTTGAGTTCGTTTGATTTTGAATTTTATCAAAAGTTTTGAAGTTTTTGGAAGAAAAAACAAAGATTCCCTAAAAACCCAAAAGAAAACCCAATTTTTTTTTTTTTTTTTTTTCGTATCAGGAACTCAAACGCTCTGATACCACTATAAAGGATTCAAGAACACAAACCCAACAAAACCGATGAAGTATTATTAATTTACAAAAAAAAATAAAGAAATTTCTGTATCAAAAATCAACAATTTAATACAAAATGTTTCAAAACACAGATCGCACAACTGTGTAACAAAATTCTCACAATAACTCTCTCAAAAACCTGAATCAAAGTGTGTTTACAAGAACACGAAATACTCTCTAACAATTCAAAAGAATATTACAACGTTTCTTCTGAAAATCAAAGTGAAAGAGAGAAAAATCGCCAGAGATCAAAAGTGGTGTATGAGAGAAGTGAGAGAAAGTGCAGAACACAGAGAGACGAATGAATCAGAATGAATGCATCTGGACTCTTCTATTGCCTTTTCATCTGACTTAAGAGATAAGATAATCCAACGGTCCAAATGGCTCCAGCTGGGATAGATCAACGGCCAAAACTAATTCAGTTCAGATCAAGAAAGGCATGTTCCTCAAAATGCGACTTGGCCAATCGGGTTATGGACTCAGCAAATATAATTTTGGGCTGATAATTCAGGATCTTGGCTGGACTGAATTCTAAATTGGTTTGCTGTAGATTGAGTCAAAATATTCACATATATAAATATTACTATTACAGACCACATTATTTTAAAATAATGGGTCTCAAACATGTTATTTGTGCTAGAAAGCTTGGTTGACCGACGTGTACTTTTTTTTTTAAAGATAGTTTTATTCCATTTCAGATGTGACTACCAGTTGTTGGGTAATAAAGAAAATAAGTTGGAATGTAATTTATTTCTACCAAGCGATTTGTCGTCCCCTATTCCAGCACATGCAGCACGATAATGAATTGATAAAGTAGTTAAAAATAAATAAATATAGTTGATGTATAATTTATTGAAAATAATTCTGGTTGGAAGAAATTTTCATTTTGGGTTAAAAATAACTTTAACCTGAACACACAGGTAAATCTGGAGTCAAAAATAGTGCCCACCAGATATAAAAAATGTTGAATAATGTTACTATCAAACAATTTTTGCCACATTAGGTGTCATACCCGTGGGGTGGCTCTCATAATAAGCGATTTCACCCCATGTGAGGAGGATGATACATGATGTGGTAGAGTAGCATTACTCAAAATTGTTTCACTTTGGTTGTTAAAACCAATTTCTCGTTTTCAATATTCGATTTATCATGCCAAAAAATAATGAAGTAACTCATGAAATCTATAGCATAATACTATTTATATTCCATTTTTGCAATCTATCCATGCCGTCAAATTTGTGAACTATATTAACACTCATCAATTTAACCAAAAAAGAAAGACGAAGTACTTATATACTGTAAAAGTGATGTATTAACGATAAATTAATAAGAAGAAAAAATTAGTGATCAAAGTAAACATATACCATAAGTTTAATGACTAGACTGGCAAATTTGTGACGGCAGTGAACGTAAGATTGTGCATGAAATTCTGTGTACATATAACATGAGACAACATATCAAAAGCACCTGTCTCGCACAAGCAACACTGTCATCCATATACTCCTCTTCGGTGAAAATTGTCTCTCCTCGACAAATTTCCCGAATCTCCAAAACAAATCGCACGAAACGCATATGTGTATTACACATTCAAATTCAAAATCCCTGGGTTCTTTCATTTTACAGATATTGATATGAAACCCAGGTTTTTGGCGGAGAATGAAGATTTCAGAGGGAACTGAGTCGATTCCTTCTCCAAAATCACGGCCAGTTGGGGGTAAGGAGACCTTTTATCGGAGTCTACGCCGGCGGTGGAAGGGAAACAGTGATGCTGGCCGAAGGAGGAGGTGGGTTGGAAGTGCGCTCGTTGTCACTCCTCTCCGGCAATGGAAATTCCATGACAGAGATTTCATCCCGGCGGCGGCTGCTTCGGTTTCCTCCAGGAAAATTGCCGCAGGACTGTGGCAGTTTGCTTCGACGGCAGGTGGCGCCCGCTGGGGATATGGGCTATTTCATCGGTTAGGATATGAGGTATTTTTGAACTAGTTTTGCTTTCTTTCCCTTCAAATTTTCTTTAATTTTGTCAAAATACAGTGATGAATGAGGAATCTTCTTTTTTATATTGTTTCTGGGTTTTTTGCTTTCGTTTGTTTCCAGGGCCCGAGGTTGTCATAAATTTTATGTTAATAAAGTTTCTCTGTAATTCATTATTACAGTTGAATTGTTCAATGAAGACTCCTAAATATGCAATGGAAGGAGCTACAACAAAGTGGGACTCTGGCTACTTAAAAGTACAGATTGCAACTTCCTCAGTTGCTTCTGCTTTGCAAGTCGAATTGGTCGAAGCTCGAAATCGAATAAAAGAGCTCGAAGCTAAGAGAAGCTTTTCTAGTTCTAGGATTAAACTCGAAAAATTCGCGAAGAAGCTCGACGAAGAAAGGGCTTCATGGATTAGAAGAAAGCATCAAAAGACTAATGTACTAATCGAGCACTTAAAGGAACAAACAATAAGGGAGAAAAGAAGATTTCAAAAGATGGATAGTCTCAACTCCAAACTTGTTAGCAATCTTGCTGATTCCAAAAAATCGACCAAGAAATTCGCGAAAAATTACGAGAAAGAGAAGAAAGTGAGAGTTTTTTTGCAGAAGGTATGTGCAGGGCTAGCTAAGGAAATCGAAAAGGAGAAGGCTAAAATTGGAGCATTGAAGAGTGAACAAGGTCAAGTCCTAGAGAAGGTGGAAGAAGAGAGGAAAATGCTGCAAATGATCGAGGCTTGGCACGAAGAATGTGTCCAGATGAAGCTAGCCAATGCAAAGCTGATTTTGGAGGAGAAGTTTTCTGAGATGAGTCATATCATAGCAGAGCTCGAGACTTTCTTGAGATCGACAACCTTAAATTCGGATATGACCAAGAAGAATCAGATCGACGTCCAAGGAACCAACGAATTGTCACATTCGCCTCAATCGAGCGTGATCCAAGCTGAAGATCCGAATTCAAGTTTCGAGCAATCAGTGAGTAGATTTAAGTACATTTCCATTGGCAAACGAGGAGAAGATCATAGTAAACATCATGAATCCAAATTTAGTGAGACATCCTCTGTTTTGTCAAAGAAACCGAAGAAAAATGGTCCTTCCCCTAGGAATGAAAAGGTTTTAAATGGATCATCGTCGTCCAATGTATCGTCTATTTCTCAAGAAAGAGTTTCCGGTGAAGGGGCAGTTTGCGGCCATAGCTCGGTCGGTCACTGGTGCCGACCTGATCCTAGGAATCCACACATCGTTCGAGGTATGCAAGGTCGTATCGAATGGAGACGAGGAATCCAAAGGCGAGGTTCAAGAGCAGAGGAGGGCATCAAAGCCAGGCTAGTAACTCAGAAAATGCAGTTATGCAGTGTACTTAAACAGAGGCGATAAGTGAAAAAAAATAAAAAAAATAAAATTGTCTATTATACGGTCGACTCAGTCATGTACATGAACATTCATAGGCTTATGAATATGGGGAAGAGAAGAATATAACAAATCTGGGAGTTTCTTTAGAAATAGGAAGACAACAAAATCATGACAGGCGTGGTTTCCTAAATCATGCACATGAATTACAGATGTCGACTATCTTTTGAATCATGGATTGGGGATCCCACATTCCCCATCTTCATGTCTATAAATCCATGTTTTTCCATATTATGATTATTTACAAATGTTCTAAAAAGCATAGTTAGACATTAATTTAGACGCGCTGAAACGTGAAACTCGCACTTCACTCTTCATCTCATTTCGTGCTTTGCTCGTTCATTGTCGAGCTTTTTCGTGTCTAGTCGTGCTTAAGCATAATGTTCGACCTTACCGTTCCATCATGTTTTATGTTTTTTAAAATATTGTTATTTACTTGGCTAAAATTTTGTCACTGTTGAATCACCTAAATGAGTTTCATTATTAGCCATAGGAGAATATTTACATGCACTCATTAATAATCTATGATGATATTCTAGGATAATTTTGTCTTTCTTTGACCAGAAAAATGAAAATTACTTAGGTTGTGTTCGACCCAAGCTTTTACCCATGTATAGGTTGATGCACTTTTCGTGATTTTGGGCAATCCAAACTTGATGGCCCAAATCCAGTTTATATTTCTGAATAAAATTTGGGGCAAATTACACAACTAGGGCAAAAAATGGGGGTAAATTAAAAAAATGTTAATTTTCATTATGTCCTTGTTTGATGCAGAATAAAATTATATTTTTAGTAGATTTTAATAAAGTTGATAAATGTGTGGTTAAAATGCCGTGAGACCCCCAAAATATATGATTGTAATTAATTGTTGATTTTAATTTAAATTAAAATTCAGATTTTCATCACAAACAAACAAGAGCTGTATCTTTAAAATTAGAAAATTGATTGACATTTAAAAGCAAAATATGGCAACTTACATAATATTTTTGTTAAATTTAAGTAACTCTACAATTAACAAGTTACGATGGTTATAAATTACAAATTGTGTTAATATTATTTTAAGTTTGTGAAATTATAACTCGTGTTTGTAATTTTTTGAATTTGTAACTTACACTCTACTAAACCAAACAAAAATTAGTCTTCCATGTTTTCGACCTTCACTATTCATCATAAACAGTCTCTTTCACGGTCTTGCAAACTCAATCTCAGCCATAAATTAAAACTTTCACAACAACTTTTCAAACTTAATTTCAACCATCCATTTTTATTATTTCTTAGTCAATCAAGTTCACAGTTTTTATTTTTCAAACATTTTTAAATCATGCATCCTTCAAAATTAAAAACCACATTATTCTTTAATGTTTGGTAATGATGATCATTAATTAGCTGTCGAAAGCCCACAAGCATTATATGAATTGCACCAATACCCAAAGCAAAATGACGAAAATTTGAATAACATCAGTCACTTTCAGAGCTTTATGGTTATATTTGAGACATTTGCTCACTTTTGAAAAACTATACTAACATTCAATATTTCTAGTTATGACTTTTGAGTATCACTGACATCCTTTACCACTTTTTATGCAATAAATAATTATCCAAAATGAGGTTGATGTACCTAAATCACTATTTACATAATTGACATGTTATATGTAGACTTCGTTTTACATAGAACTTTTATATTACTCGTGATGGCCACATGTTTTGTGCCCGTCAAATGCACATGTGGTGGGCTCCACCTATGACAAGCACCGTATATGATAGAAAAGGGTAAATAGCTCAGGCCCTGGCAATTGCACTTTCTGTAGAAATCCATCTTAACTTTTTAATTTTGACATTTACATCCTCAAAATCACATTTCTTTGCTAAAATAGTCCTCCTGTCAAGCACTGTTAAATTCAACCATTAGAAAAAATGGATAATTTGCACATTTCGTCCATAACGTATAGAAGTTTTGTGAAATGCATGCCTATCGTATCGTTTTTTGTGCAAAACGTCCCTAAGAGCATGTCCACCTAGACGGCAAAATGGGATCTCCTACAATGCAGAAGGCGATGCCGTCTGCAAAATGGAGTTCACTACAGTGGGATGCCATATACTGTAGCAGACGGTATTAAAATTAGGACAACCATGCTACGGTATTAAAATTGGGGCAACCAAATAGTTGCCCCAATTTTTTTTCAATCTTTAATATAGTTTAATTTAGCCCCAAATGTTGATTTTAATTTCAATTTTATCCTTTTTTTTTTCTTCTATTAGAACACATTGTTGTTTGATGAATACAATTCAATTTTGGTCTCGAAAATATTATTAGAAATTGCATTTTAATTTATTTTTTGTAGTAAAAATCGTGGTTATTTCATCTATATTGAGATTTATTGAATTTGTGTTTCTTATTTGACCATTATTTTTACTACATAATTAAATTATTATAAATCAAAACATTAAAATTAAATGACAACAAAATAGATTACTCAACAATATTAGAAACTTGGAAACATAATTGGTATGGTGACATAGATATTGAAAATTAAAATACGATGGAAGCTACTTAAAAGATAACGATTTAATAATTAGGTAGATCGAATCTAGATCATCCAAGATCATAAAAAAGAAAGACCATATGGAGCTGGTGAACTTTCTTCACTTCTTTTTAGCATGATTCATTTTTGTTCATTTCGAAAAAATTCTCATAGCTCCGGATCTAAAATGAAGTTCAAATCTTTGGCTAGAATGGTATTTTCAGAACAATATTCGACGGATTGCATTCGAGCCCTTTGAAATTCATAGTTTTTCAGCCTATTCTCATTCCCTTTGCGGATGACTCGCGCGACTTCTGGTTGCTCTTCCATGATACTTGCAATGATTTTTGAGGAATTTTCTTCGTTTTTTCTTTTCCCCTTAGCTTTTTTTTTTATCCCAATGGATCGTTGGCTTGAACTGACACTAGTATCATCTTGATTAATATCTAGAGAAAATGAAGATAATCCCTGATATGAAGAAAATGAAGATAATCCCTAGCTATCCTGTAACTTCACTTGAACTTCTTTTCCAAGTTTTTCACTAACCTTAAGGATAGGCCACACATGATCAAATTTAATTCATTTCTTGGATTTTTCGTCTTGACATAACAATATTTCAGCTCGGTCTATCTGCAAATTGATATAAATAAATTTATAACATTAAAGTGAATTGTAACATATAAATTGGACTTTTGTAATAACTGCACTTACAATGTCTTGTTTTGATGCTCCGCTTGGATTTAAATTTTCCACTTAGCTTATGCACCCACGTAGTTTACTAATGGATGCATTGATCAATGTGAAAGGGGATTGCAATGACTCAAAGGTCAGGACTGAGTAATATGGGGTGGTAATGAACTATTATACTCCAACTTGACACGGCTCTAAAAAGATCTTTTGACAGATTAATATCGATAATCGGGTTTTGAGAAACATCTAACTATACACGACACAAAATGAATGACTTCTTCAACATTGTATGAGGTCCTCTTTTTATTTTTTTATTTTATTTTTTATTTTTTTAAGGGTGATATTGTTATGAAATATGAATAGGAGACTTGTGCTTTTATAATGTGATTGATATCTTGAATTGATTTGATAAGAAGATCTCATCTAATGACTCTGGTTTTATGCAATTTGATTAATGGCTGGGATTGAATAGCGATTCAATGTTATCTTGACATAATAAATTATTTAATCTAATCCAATGAATCAGATCTTGTGCATTCTGATCGATGGCTAGGAATGAATTACGTAAATCAAAGTTATCCTGTCATGATAGTGATATTTAATTTAATCTAACGGCTCAGATCTCATGTAATCAGATCAATGGTTGGGATTGAATTATGCAAATCAAAGTTATCCTGACATGATAGAGACATGGAATTCAATATAACTGCTCAGATCTTGTGCATTCTCATCAATGGCTGGGATTGAAGTACGCAAATCGAAGTTATCCTGACATGACAGAGGTATGGAATCCAATCTAAAGGCTTAGATCTCGTGCAATATGATCAATGGCTGTGACTGAAGTACGCAAATCGAAGTTATCCTGACATGATAAGATGAGAATATTCTCATCTAACAGCTTATATCTCACGTAATCTGATCTACGATTGAGATTGGTTAACGCAAATTAACCTTATCTATGGAAATGCAATTATAAAATACGAGTACCTAGTATACAATTCATCATTCATATCTAACACTAAAAAGTTCGTATATCAATTTCACATTCACAAAAATGAATTTCAATGTTGGCGGATCTTCCAATGTAAACGACAATGTTTATGACGAAGATGAGTAGATCATGAATGACCTTGAGGCACTTGAGGCCTGTCATGATGCTGTGGTTCGCATGTATTTGAATAACAACATCCTTCTAACTCAAATAGTTGAACATCTATAAAATCTATCAACACATGGTTGCTCAATCCCTGGGCACATCGTCATAAATCGCGATAGAGAGTTTGCCCATGAACGATTGTTCAATGACTACTTTGTATCGAACCCATAGTACGACGAAAGGTTGTTTCGAAAACGTTTTCACATGTCAAGAAATATATTCTTACACATAGTGCAATCTGTGGAGTCGCATGATAATTACTTCGTACAAAAAAAGGATGGACTAGGAAGGCTAGGGTTGTCTTCTCTTCAAAAGATGACTGCCGTCTC
Source organism: Ligustrum vulgare (assembly GCA_963555705.1). NCBI lineage: Eukaryota > Viridiplantae > Streptophyta > Magnoliopsida > Lamiales > Oleaceae > Ligustrum > Ligustrum vulgare. The sequence goes on along the minus strand of OY743190.1, from coordinate 34,265,170 downwards.
TTGGATGCTAGCATATGGAGTTGCGACAGATGCAATTAATGAGTATGTTAAGATTGGTAAGTCAACAACTATTGAAAGTTTGAAAAGTTTTTGCCATGCAGTCGTGGAGGTATTTGGAAGTAGTTATTTGCATTCACCCAACGCTAATGACATTACACTGCTTATTCACGTTGGTCAACAACGTGGATTTCCCGAAATGCTGGATAGCCTTGACTGTATGCATTGGATGTGGAAAAATTGTCCAACCGTATGAACGGGCCAATATACATGTCGGAGTGGATCACCAACCATTATCTTAGAGATCGTAATGGATTATGATTTTTGGATATGGCACACATACTTTGGCATGCCAGGTTCAAACACCGACATCAATATTTTATAAGCCTCCTATCTATTTGCCAACCTCGCTAAAGGAATTGCTCCCTCCGCTAATTACGTCATACAGGGACGCGAATACAACATGGGTTACTATTTAGCTGATGGTATATATCCGAAGTGAGCCACTCTCGTACAAACAATTCATAAGGCACGTGGGTCGAAGAAAAAACATTTCGCAATGAAACAAAAAAGTTGTAGAAAAGACGTTGAATGAGCATTTGGGGTTTTACAATATAGGTTCGCAATTGTTGTAGGGCCGTCACGATTTTGGTAAAAAAACATCTTACACGATATCTTGACTGCATGCATCATTATGCACAACATGATCATAGAGGATGAACGTGATGTTGAAGCACCTATTCGAGAGTGGGTAGAAGCCCCGAGCTCACAAGTTGAGATGTTTGTAGATGAAAATGTCCATTTCCTGGAGTTTCTCGCTCATCACAGTCAAATTAAGGATAAAGAGGTTCACATTGCACTCCGAAATGTTTTAATTGAACATTTGTGGGAACAATATACAAATTTCGAGAATAGTTATTGAAATAAATATTTTTGGTGTATTTCTCGTTTTATTTTAATGAAAAATTAAATATTTCAAATAAAATAATAATAAAAAGTATGTTAAAAAAGGAAAATAAAAATATTGTGTTTGTTTGATGTGAAATTTGAAGTTTTGTGATGTGTTCCGGACCCTCGACAATCGGAGTCATAGCAGACTTGACAGAAAGTTAAATATTCAAGCCAAAATAAAAGTGCAGTCCAGTCAACCATGTCGGAACTGGATGAATAATATATGTTTTTCGAGTAGAAACATGTCACTGAGCAAGACTCATGGGCCAAAGCCCTTGAGCCCATTGATTTTAGGGTCAAATTCCATCGTTTGGGGCTTCAAATTGGCAAATCAATTATGCAGACGGAAATTTACTATATTTCCATAATTATAGGATTTTTAATTATTTTGTTTCCATTTTGGTTTTTAGGTTATTTTTCTAATTTAGTATTCTAGGTTAGTTAGAATTCTATTTTGAGTAAATTAGCGATTAGGGTTTTATTTTGCTTATTTATACACCTTTTTTATTCATTGTAAATTAAGATTTTGATGATTGAATAAAAAGAGATTGAATGTTTTTCAATTGTTTAATGTGTGGATTCACATTACAAACCCAAACTTATCAAGATTGATTATCTTGTGGCGTTCATCCAGAACTTATCAAATATTCGCGAGAGTATTTGTGGCGTTGAAAATCAGAGACTTATCAAGGAGATTGAACAAATCCTTGTGGCGTTTCGAAAGTCGTGGTTCTTTATTCCGCATCTTCGAGCCATCGCGTCGTGAATATCGGGTCATGATTCATCCGTCCAACCACAACCTGAGTTCGGAACTTTCCGACGTTTCTTCCGCGCTTCGAATCTCATCATCTGGTATCAGAGCTGGACTCTGAATTCAGGTTTTTCTATCCAGTTATTTTTATGTTTATCATCGAGTCCCATAAAAATCGTCCATATCTTGTTGATTGTTTTTTTGTTTTCAGTTTTCTGCGTTATTCCTGTTCTTGAGTTTGTTGAGTCTTTAATCCAGAAAATCGTTCCAAAAAATTTCAAAAGTGTTTGTTTTGCTTAATTCTTATCCGAATTAAGTTCCGTTTTTTTTGTCGTGTTCGTTGTCGAATTTTCGGATTTATAAAAAAAATATTTTATTTATTTATTTATTTTATTCCGAAAATTCATCCAAAAAAAAGTCCATTCAAGAACCACTTTCTTGAATTTCCTTAAATTCTTGATATTCGTTTCATTTCAAGCCAGCAATAAAATTCGTTCTTGTTATTTGATGTCTAAATCCTCTTCGTTTTTGAATTTCTGAACGCCACATAAGAGATGGATTATGATCCGGGCTCTTTATTCCAAACTAGATGTTATGTGGATCATAAGGGGTGCAGTTTGGCGATTGATGGAAAGTGCTTTACTAATTTCGTTAGTAGCACCGTGGTTGAAAAATTAGGATTGCCCCTAGAACCACACTATAAACCTTATAGGATGACGTGGATGAGGGAGTTTGGGAATTTCAAAATAACCAAACAAGTTCTAGTGCCTATCACCATGGGAAGGTATAGTGAGGATGTATGGTGTGATGTAGTGCCATTGAAATCTTATCATATTTTATTGGAAAAACCTTGGAGACGTAGGAGGGAGGCTGTTTATGATAAGAGTATGCACATATACCAATTCCTTAAGAAAGGGAAAATATGCGTACTATATGGGTTGACATTAGAGGAAGCACTAGAAGATTCACGGAGGGTAAGGAAGGAGAGTGAAAAGTGGTGTAATAGGAGGCATCGTGGGGATAAGGATATTGATAAGGAGGAGGGAGAATTGAAAGTAAAAACAAATAAACAAACTCCAAAATTTGATGAGAAAAATGTGGAGTTGGGAAGCGAGGAATTAATTAGGAATGAAATTGTTGAAGATAAGAGGAATGAATTGGGGGTTGAGGTAGAACTTCAAAATTTGAGCTTTGAATTGGTAGATCCACATTTGAATACCGTTGAGAGAGTGCATGAAATTAGTAATAAAAAATTGGAGGTAGAAGATGTAATTGAATTTGAAAGTAAAAATTTTGAAAAAGTGGTTGAAGATGCAAAGGAAGAACGAGGTGAAGAGGATGGCCTCGTGGTTCTTAAAGAAGAATTGGAGATGGTGATTAATCATGTATACAAGGATCCATACCTTATACCTCATGAAAATAACATTCTCCTCCTCATTCTATTTAATTCTTTCTTGCAGGTTAATGGTACGTGGAAATTTGGGCAACACCACCAATGTCCAGAGGTGTTTCAACTTCAAGCCATTCACGTGACCTCCATTGAAGAATATTTTTGGTTGATCATGTGCAATGGCAGGAGAAATCTTCCGTTTGATCCAGCAGGTGAAGTGAAACAACAGGAACAAAGCTATAATTCGGAACGAATCATCCTAAATAAGGAGGGTATGATGTGTTCCGGACCTTTGACAATCGGAGTCATAGCAGGCTTGACAGAAAGTTAAATATTCAAGCCAAAATAAAAGTGCAGTCCAGTCAACCATGTCGGAATTGGATGAATAATATATGTTTTTCGAGTAGAAACATGTCACTGAGCAAGACTCATGGGCTAAAGCCCTTGAGCCCATTGATTTTAGGGCTAAATTCCATCGTTTGGGGCTTCAAATTGGTAAATCAATGATGCAGACAGAAATTTACTATATTTCCATAATTATAGGATTTTTAATTATTTTGTTTCCATTTTGGTTTTTAGGTTATTTTCCTAATTTAGTATTCTAGGTTAGTTAGAATTCTATTTTGAGTAAATTAGCGATTAGGGTTTTATTTTGCTTATTTATACACCTTTTTGATTCATTGTAAATTAAGACTTTGATGATTGAATGTTTTTCAATTGTTTAATGTGTGGATTCACATTACAAACCCAAACTTATCAATATTGATTATCTTGTGGCGTTCATCCAGAACTTATCAAATATTCGTGAGAGTATTTGTGGCGTTGAAAATCATAGACTTATCAAGGAGATTGGACAAATCCTTGTGGCGTTTCAAAAGTCGTGGTTTTTTATTCCGCATCGTCGAGTCATCGCATCGTGAATATCGGGTCATGATTCATCAGTCCAACCACAACCTGAGTTCGGAACTTTTCGGAGTTTCTCCCGCGCTTCGAATCTCATCATTTTGGGTTGGAGATGAGTTATAAGAATAAAGTAAGAGAAATTGCATTTTAATGTAAAGTTGATTGCATTTTAGAGTTCCTAGTTGGAGATTGCCTAAATCACTCAATAATTGATAAATAGATTGTTTTTATTATTTTTTATATAATATGACAAATTCCACCCCCCCCCCCCCCAAAAAAATAAAAAAAAGAAATGTTAAAAATTAATTGTACTCACAAAATCAATTTTTTCAAAAAGTTTAAATGGATCATAATTGAACAATTACAAAATAGTAAATAAATAAATATAGCAATAAGGTATTTACGTATTTTAATTTAAGATCATATAAATGTATTAATATTAATATTAACATTACCATTAATTTAATAAAATCATTTACTTCATTATTTAATGTAACTTTGAAATTCAAAAGATTTTCTACTAGGTATTTTTCCTATTGAAATTAACATTATAATAATTTTCGCATATAATTTGAATTTATCTGTTATTGATTGAATAGACCAAATCATGATTAACATGTAAATTGTTATTGATCAAATATTCAATTTTGGATCAATGGCCATTGAATTAAAATTTGGTAGGATTCTATGATAAATTTAAATTATATGTGGAAAGTATCACAATATTAAGTTCAATAAGAATAAAGGTCCATTAGAAAGTTTTTTTGAAATTCAAAATTATATTGAATAATGAAGTAAAGATTTTGTTAAATTAACGATCTTTCTAATACATTTATATGATCTTAAATTAAAATATGTAAATATCGTATTGCTATTTTTTATTTATTTATTATTTTTATTTTTTTGTAATTGTTCAATTATGACTTATTTGCACTTTTTGAAAAATTTGATGTTGTGTAATTAATTTTTACATTTTTTATTTAAAAAATAAGGGATAAATTTGTCATTTTATATGGAAAATTAATGTATTTAGCAAAAAATTTGTGATATATGGATGTTTTGTACAAAAAATGAAAGGATGGGGATGTATTCTGTTAAGCACAAAATCTGATGGAACCTTAGATCAACACGTTTAAGCTCTTCCCTTTTAAACACGTGGACTTCCTACGCACTTAGACAAACGGTTAGTATGCAACGGGGATGGGGTGACTTCCGTTTGCACTCCGACGTTCAAGTTAGTAAATATAATTTGGGTGCGGGAAATATAAGTATATAAAAGAGAGAAGAGGATGATATTTATCTATAGAGTTTGAGTATTGAGTTTCTAACTTTTTTTGGAGATAAATGCAGTCTATTTATGCTTTACACGTGTCAAGTTCCCAACCATTGGAGAGGTAAATCATTTGTTTAGTTATAATCATTAATATCTATCCTAAGGGAGAGACGGTCATCATATGAGTGATTCGATGGAAAACCTACCCTCCAAGTATAAAGGGATCAAGTTATAGCCTAGCAATAATTCAGGGTCATTCTTCCTAAGGATTTTATCGGTATAATAATATTTTCTAAATTCAAGTCTTAAATTATGATTTCAATTGTGCTTAAGTGAATTTAAAGATGATATAATTAAATGTAATGAAAGGGAAATTTGAGTGGAGTTATTCTTCCGCTATCAATTGGACTTTACAAATAAATTTAGTATGAATTTCTTGAGATCGATAAGATTTAAATATATTAGTAAGAAAATTAGTCAATTTATTTTATGGCATTTAGTCGAGCATGTTGTGTGCATATTTAATACATACCACATCAACAACATTCATCCAAGTAAAATAATTTGAAAACTTAAAACAATTTATAAACTCTTATCAATAACAAGAATTCATCCATAAGAAATTAAAATACACTCATTGAAGCTAAGAATAACTTCTCTCAAATATAACTTAGCCGGACATAATTAAATTAAACGAAATAAGATTCAACCAAAAAAGTATCATTACCAGAAATTTAAATTCAAAGTTTGAAACTAAAAATTCTATAACCAAAAATATATTTCAATTCAACTAATCATCAACAATCTAAAATTATGTAAATAAATTAATAATTGAAACAACTAAAAGTTTAAACAAAATAGGATTTTAAACTAGAACAAATCACTCCAAACCGGAGGATGCTGCTTTGGCTGTGTGCCGTGGCTGCTGTGCGTGAGGAAGAAGTGAAGCTGGGGAGATGATGCGGCTGGCTGCGATGGTAGAATGGAGGAGTTGGTGGCTGGAACTGTGATGGCTGCGTTGAAGATGAAGTCAGCGGTTGCTGTGAGAAAGGTTGGCGGCTTGTTGTGGTTGAAGGGAAAGAAGGTTGAAGTGCTGGTGTGGGAGTTGAGCCGCTGTGAGGATTGCTCTGTGAGCAGGGGCGGAACTGTTCATTGGCTACAGTATGCTGAAGCCCACTAAGAAATTCTGAAAATTTTGAACATCATTTGGGTGCCCAATCACTTTCTCTTGCTTAGCCCACTAGATTTCTCATCCAATTTGAGCCCACTACTACAAATTCACAACCCAATCCATATCACAATTTCACAACAACAAACACCCCCGATCTGGTCACTGCGTACGCGTCCAGCGTCCTTCAATAGGAAGGAGTTTAAGTTGTTGTTGCTGTTCCGTCGTTCCGATCTCTGCCCTGCCTTGCTGTTGTTGTGCCTGTTCCGGTCGTTGCCTTGTTGAGTCAGAGAGCTGCTGCTGCTTCCTCCGCCTCGCGCCTCTTCGGTCTTACTCGTCGGCGTCGCCCAAGTTCCCCCAACCAACGGCGGTCACTGCTGGACGCTGGTAAGTCAACAATCTGACTTAGTTGTCTTGAATATGTTAAATAATTTAACTTAATTAGAAATCTAATTTATCAATATCATTGTGTAACATGTGTTAATTTAATTATTGGTTATTAATTGTTTTAAGTGTTGAATTTATTGATTAATTCACTTTAGTTATTTAGGGCTTATTTAGAATTAGGAATTTTTGTAATAATTAATTTATTTATAATAGAAAGGATTTATCTTCTTGTGGTAGATTGATATACTAGTAGTTAATTTTTTGTTAATAAAGGGCTTACTTAGTTTTTTTATTTGTTTTGGTGAATTGTGATATTTTATAGTTACTTTATTGATTTATTTATTTTATCACTTGAGTATACTATTGTGATGAGAATTTTTGGATTGAATTTAGAAAATACATATTCTTGCAGATTAATTAGAATGCTAAGAAGAAATATCTTTCATTACTTTAATAAGAAAGATGATGTTGGATCATCAAACACTCCAAATATTCCACAAGAAACTCCTATTTCAAACAAAAGATCAATGCCTAAGTTATGTCAGATGTTGGTTGAAACGAAGAAGTCTCGTCATTATTTTTTGATTGATAGATTGATTCGTTTGGTGTTGACTCTTCCAGTTTCTACTGCAACAACAGAAAGAGCTTTTTCAGCAATGAAACTTATCAAGACCTCGTTTTGCAATAAAATGGAGAATGAATTTCTTTCAAATTCCATGGTCATCTATATTGAGAGGGAAATTGCCCTTGGAATTGATACGGATGTCACTGTTGATAAATTTTATCGTGTGGGGAGTAGGAGAATGAGTCACTAGTAACATCTCAAGATATTTTGTATTTGCACGTTTGTGGTGCTTTTTTTAGCTCTTACATGTTGACATTTAAGCAAATTTATTTTGTTATATTTGCGAATTCGAAGTCTAAATTATTCTAATTTTTTGCTTCAAAAAAAAAATTCGGGGGCAAACCCCCGGGAGGGGGGTCACCCCCCTTCACCCCCCATTTTTTTCTCTAGCCTACTACGTTTGTATATTCTAGTTCCGCCCCTGTCTGTGAGGTTTTTGTGCCCACTGATGGTGAGGGAGAGGAGCTGTTGGTGTTGGCGGCAGAGAGTGGAGGAAGAGTTAGCGGATGAGGTTGAAGGTGAGAGGTTGGAGGTGAAGTTTCGGCTGTAGGTTGAGTTCTGAAAGAGAAGCTACCAAGTTCGTTAGAGAGAAAAAGGGACAGCTCCTGTTGTCTGTTTGGGTGTGGCTGAAAAATATGAGAGGCTGAGAGTTGAGGATGTTGACGGAAGTTGGGTGTGTTTGTAGCTGTAGGTTGGTTTCGTGAAACTGGGCTGGGCTGCTGGGAGTTGTGGATTGGGCCAAAAATTATGGGTCGAAATTTGAATTCAATGTAAGAAATTGTCCAATGTATCTCTACAATTAAATAAATGAAATTAATAGCAAATAAAATCAATTTAGAGTTCAAGAATTAAAATTGATTCTTTTATAAGTTTTACTCTAAATAACTCAATTAATATCCCAAAATTGTATTTTTTTTTTTTTTTTGGTATTCACATATCTAAAATAAGTAAAATTGGACAATAATCAAGGAGTTGTTGCATCAAGTCGCGACTTGCAGGAAGATTACATCTCTCCGACACACTAACCAGTCTTATCATTAGCCTGGAGCATATACTTCGGACAACATCAGTTCGGAATAAGCAGTTCGGCTACATGGAGTTCAGACAATATTTCACCTCGACAGTGCAGTAACTTGCGGAGTACTAAGCATAGATGGCAACCAATGGGCTCCATGTGGGTTCCCATTTATGATGTGTTAAGTTTACTTAGGCGTGGTCATAACATATTCCACAAAGCTTCTAAACGTTGGGGACAAAATGCGCAAATTTACCCATCTTTTCTAATGGTTGAATTTAACGGTGCTTAATGGAATGACTATTTTCACAAAGAAATATAATTTTGAGGGTGTAAATGCCAAAACTTAAACGTTGGAGACGATTTTCACAAGAAGTGCAAACGTTAGGGACATTTTGTGCTATTTACCCGATAGAAAATATTCCTTGTTTGACATAGTTTAAATTTTAATAAAAATCAGATTTTTAGTAGATTTTAATAAAAATTGATAAGTTGTGTGGCTGAAAATTTGTGATCCCATAAAATGTGTAGTTAAGATTAAATATTGACTTTGACTTAAATTAAAATCTAAATTTTTAGTTGGATCAAACAAGGGCTTATTTTTACAAGTGGTATTATTTATCGGAATATATTTTTTTAATAAAATAATAAGCCCTTGTCTGGTAGCAATTTTAATTCATATTTAATTTAATAAAATTTTGTCTATTTGTGATTTTTTATATGCTCCTCTGCAATTTTTGGTCCCATATTTTGAGTGTGCCATGAGGGAATATTTACATGCACTCATTAATAATCTATGAAGATATTCTAAGATAATTTTTTGTCTTTCTATGACCAGAAAAATGAAAATGTGGTCATTACAGCCTACCATATTTTTAAAATTAACAATTCAAAAAATAAGTTTCTATGTTTTTAATATATAAATCAGGTGCTAATTCATTTTAATTAATAATATTATAATCTAATAAACACACCCTACCTATCCACCCCACTCACCAACCCAGCTAACGACCAAATTCATTTCTCTAAAATCGTCTCTCAACTCCCCCATCGAACCAATTCATTTTCTTCTCACGAGTGAAGAAGCAGTTGGCCCCCCTACCTATCCTTCGGTAATAATGACAGCATAGACTCCCAGTGAAACTCCTTCCTTCGGTGGTTTAGAGCTCCAGCCATGGTGGTTTTAGGATTTTGAGTTTATTTTTTTGGTAATTTGGTACAAATCTCTTACCATAGCCTCCGATAAATCAGATCAAAGCGGCGGTGTTTCCACCGTTAGAGACAGTCGAGTGGGAGTATTTGGCAATAGTTCGAACCGACGGTGGCTTTTTAGACAGTAAGAGAGCAGCTCAAGTGCGCCCTCTTTACCATTACTTTATTCCACTTCGGTGATGGATCTTCATGGCGGCAGATCACTACATAGTCTACGCATCTCTATGAGCAGCGACGATACCTCGTTGCTGCCACGATATTCAATAACAAATCGTGTTAGTGCCGATGAATGTGTGTTGGGATGGTTGTGACAGTGTAATGGTGGCAGCGACACAGTTGGGATGTATTAGTAGTGGTGATGGTAGTGGATATGTGATGGTACGGGTGTTATTAGTGGTGGTTGGGCTTTGTGTTAGTGTCAACGGTGTTGGTGGTGTTTCGTGCAAGTGATGCGATAGTGGTGGCACGACGTTGGGCGCTACATATGTTTGGTTGGTGGTAGTGGCACATTACAAGTAGTGATTGATGGTGTTGGTGCGGTGTTGCAGGTGTCGTGGTGTTCAGGTCACATTTGTTATATTAGGTCACGGGTCATTTTTGATGCATTATATCACAAGTCACACTTCAAGTATTCAAGTTACAAGTCACATTTGATGTATTAGGTCACCGGTCACATATCAAATATTCAGGTCATAGGTATTAAATACATCAAGTCAGGCCACACTTAAAAATTTTGAAGGTCACAAGTGACTTCTTCAGGTCATTTGTCACACTTTATACGTCAAACGGACTTATTTTAGATCACATTTGTTATATTAGGTTATAGGTTACATTTGATGCATTAGGTCACAAGTCACTTCAAATATTCAAGTCACAAGTCACACTCCAAATTTTTAATTCACAAGTCACATTTGATGCATTAGGTCACAGGTCACATATCAAATATTCAGGTCATAAGTATTAAATGGATTAAGTCAGGTCACACTTTAAAATTGTGAAGGTCACAAATGACTTCTTTAGGTCACGTATCACACTTTACATGTCAAACATACTTCATAGTTCATTTGCTCACATGTTACTTCCTTTTTGCATTGATATTAACTTACAAATTCAAGTTCATAGGTTACATGTTGCAGTTTAAGGTCACATGTCATAGTTTATATGTTGCTTGTCACAGCAACGTTTCACAAGTCACATATCAATTTCAGACTTCAGTTGGTCACAGGTCTAAAAGAATTAGTCATACTTGATAGTTCAGACCTTCTTCATATTCTCAATTTTGAAAACAACATTTTTTATATTTTAATTGGTTGAGTTTGTGGATTTTTGTGCGAAGGAGTGGATAGCAGAGGTGGGGGTGATATTCAGGGGGCACCATGGTAATGCGTCGGAGATGGTGGCGGTGGAGGTGGTGGTGGTGACGACAACAACGCTTCACACCAATCTATTATGTCTGGTGTGAAAGATTTGAAAGGATGGGGTGGGGGTGGGGTGAATTTTTGTAATATATTAACTATATTATTTACAACCTTATTTGTGCAATTTTAAACGTATTTAGTTAGATATGAAATTGTGTATTATAAACACTTTGTTTGTGTATTTTTCTCAATGAAAAATACTTAAATCCAAACTTGATGGCCCAAATCCATTTTATATTTCAGAAATAGGGAAAAAAAATGGGGGTAAATTACAAAACTATTAATTTTCATTATGCTCGTGTTTGTTGCAGATTAAAATCAATTTTTTAGTAGAATTTGATAAAATTGATGAAAATGATGGAATAGTTTTTAGACCCACAAAATAAATAATTGACTTTGACTCAGAGTAAAATTCATATTTTAATCACAAACAAGAGCTATATATTTTGCCTTTGTTTGGTAAAGGTTTGTTATATATTTTGTTTATAAATTGCCATGTGGCAACGTCTCTTTGGTTTACTTTTTTGAAAAATCAAAAATTTTGACTAATCAAAAATTTTCGTTCACTATTTTTTAGTTTTTTAAAAAATGGATCAAGGAAATATTGTCACGTCGTCATTTATAAATAAAATTTTACCAAACAGAGGATAATAGAAAATTGACCGGCGTTTAAAGCAAAATATGGCAACTTATGTAATTTTTTTACCGTTAAATTTAAGGACAATGCTACATGTTACATGTACTCTTTGGGTTACTATTTTGTAGGTCTCACTACATGTAAGTGGTGTGTAAGCTAATGTGTAAAAATTTGTGTGTACAAATAGAATTGTCCATTTAAGAAACTCTACAATTAACAAGTCACAGTGGTTATAAATTACAAATTGTATTAATCTTATTTTAAGTTAATATATGAAATTATAACTCCCACGGTGTCGATCTGGTTGTCGTATATGTAATTTCTTGAATTTGTCACTTAAACTCTACTAAATACCAAATTAAAATCACCATCATCCTGTATTCATCCGTCACTATTCATCATCAACAATCTCTTTCACGATCTTGCATACTAACTTTCCACCAAAACCCTTTTTAATGAAAATTATAAAGCAATAAAAAAACCACATTAGTCTTTAATGTTTGGTAAAATGATAATCAATTAGCAGTCTAAGACCCTAGCTTTAAATTTAAAAATATAGACCCAAAAGTGAGGCAAGCATTACATGAATCAGCATCATAACCTGCCTGAAATGCTAGAAGTCGTGAGGTAAGCGTGGCATGCTTAGTGAGCAAAATATGATGTACATGTATTATCGAACATAAACAAGTCAAACTCATATATTACCATCAATGCAAATGCATGTATAAATGTGTTATTGCATATTAGACAAGTCAATCTCATATATCTTTATCTTTATCTTTATATATGTGTGTGTGTGTGTGTTGTAAATATTATCTTGTATTAGTGAATGACAATTGTATCCCCGTAACCCTAGTTATAATTACTTTATATATCCATTTCTTCTCCTATATATATGGGGCTCTGATTTATAATAAAGTACACAAGTTTATTGGTGTCTCTTTTCCTCTCTAGTTTATAACACGTTATCAACACGAGTCTCTATCAAATTGAGTTATAAAAATTCCTCAAAATCCCATATATCAAAATATTAATTAGAAGGTAAAATCATATGCACCGAAATTAATTTGTTGACATATGAATTTTTTTTATTACTATTCAATTGCAATTCACATCTATTCATTACGATGTTGTTCATTAGCAATTGCGGCTCATAAATCTGAATCTGATTTTCTCCAACCAATTCGACAGATTTTGATTTTTATATTGATAATTCATTATGTTGTTACTCCTGAAGTGGTACAACAGTATATATTAATATTTCAAAAAAATATTAATTATAGATTTGTCCATTACAAATTTATTGATGTTATTAGTTCATTCGTTGTTGCTCCTGAAGTAGTACAACATTATATTAATATTCCAGAAGAATATTAATCACAGGTCTGTGTTTGTCTATTACAAATATTTGTTGTTGCTCCTGAAGAGCATACATTGTAATTTTCAATATTCTAGAAGAATATTGACATTTTATTCTTGAATAATAGCAATTTTAGATCTATAATTATTTCAGAAGAATAATTCGTTGTTGCTCTTGAAGTAACGTAATAAATAATTAATATTCCAGAAGAATATTAATCGTAAAATTGCCTATTATAAATAATTTGTTGTTACTCATGAAGTAGTACGACATTAAAATTAATATCCTAGAAGGATGTTATTTGCTCCTAAAGAGCATGAATTATAATTTTCAATATTTTAAAAGAATATTGATTTATTATTTCTTTTGGAAGAATCAAAATAAATTCGTGTAAGTATACCTTGTTCCAACAAATTATTATTGTTATTATTTTTTGCTCTTTCAATTGAGGCATGGCAATCACTATGTTATTTTGAATTCTCAAATACATTATTAGATTTGATTGTACCATATATTAGTTATATATCTAATTTTTATACATGAAATTCACATGCATGTTTAGTATCTTTTGCATATTGGTAAAAGATTTAGCCAATAAAAGATTTAGTCAATTTTGTTAACTTCTATATATGGAATTTTTTTTTCCTGATGTATGTTTGGTAATTCAATTTTATATATAAATCCATATTATGTTTATATGGTAATTAATATTCTTTAAGATGATTAAATATTTGTAGATGTTCATTCATAAATTCTTATTTAATAATGTATCATGTTGTTGCTCACGAAGTAGGACAACAATAGTAGTATTCTAGAAGAATATTACTTACTTGTCATGAGCAGTATATTACAATTTCAATATTCCAGAAGAATATTGATCCAATGCTCTTGAAGAAGCATAATTTAAAACATGTTTTTAAACGAATATGATATTGGTATTCTCGAATAAACACAACCCACGTTAGGTAAATATTCCAGAAGAATATTTTAACGTCACTCGTGTAGAGTACAAATATTGTTAGCTTGAAATATAGAATGAATCATTAATATCAATATTTCAGAAGAATATTGACTTATTATTCTTGAAGAATTGCAATTTTAGCAATATAATTATTCCAGAAGAATAATTCGTTATTTTACTCCTAAATAGCACAATAGATATTAATTATTGTTATAATTGAATGATATTCAAATCAATATTTCAGAAGAATATTGTGTTATTACTACATTTCAATATTCTAGAAGAATATTATTTTATTATTCATGTGATAAATATTGCATTCTTTTTTTCAAAGAAATTCGAATTTATTAATAATTTAGAAGATTATTATGATGTAGTATAATATATTGTTGTGATGATTCCCGAAGAATCATAATTTTATCTCATATGAAATATAGTAATGGAATATAATTTGCTCCCGAATAGCCCAATATTATGAGATATGTTATTAATTTGATATTCTGAAAAAGTATTTTGTTGTTATTCTTGAAGAATAACAACTTTATTTTGTGATAAATATTTAATTTATTATTTTACTTGTTCAAGAGTTTCTTTTTCTGCTAAAAGTAAATGTTTGTATTCTATTAATTTCGAATTTCCATAGAAAGTGGTATAATTATTCGATCTTATTATATCGTTTTGATTATACCAACTTACAATAAACATTTGTTCGAATGTATGTTTTACATTCAATATTATAGTACAATATTTCAGAAGAATATTGTATCACTATTCTAGAAAAAGAAATAATCTAAATCAATATTCCAAAAGAATATTGATCTAAATGGACATTCCAACAGAATATTGCAGCATTAGAAATATCTCATTTGAGTTATTTAATAAAATATTCCAAAAGAATATTTCATTTTTGCTCTTAAAGAAGCAATACGTTGTTGCTCCCGAAGAAGCACAACATTTATAAAATAATATTATCCGCTTTTGAAGAATATGATATTATAATTTCAATATTCCAGAAGAATATTGACATATTGATTTTGAATTAGCAATAAAAACGTGCTTTCGAAGTAGCATATGCTTCGAAGAATATATCATTTGAGTTCATATTTATCCATGAAGGAAAACATATAACTAATGTCATAAGGACATTGATTAGTTTGACTACTTGAATAATATATGATTATATGTTTAATCATTGGATTATATCTTATATTGAACCAGAAGTTCAATTTGATTTTATTATTTGACATGACCAGTTGAACCATCACTGAATCAATAATGATGCAAAATTAAAATGGATAGTTAATGAAGAATCAGAAGATTCTTCAATCCAATCATATACGATGTTTATTCTCTTTCATGAAATTTCTTGACTGTCACTAGCTAAAATAGGGATTAAATTTCCTATATTTCTGAAAAATAATTAGGGTGATAAATGGACCATCATCATCCTCCACGTTGATCATCTAAATATTATTTGTATCTAATAGATTTGATACATGTACCAGATGATTGCATGGTGTTCGCAACCTGAAGTTTGCGAAATTATTGCTTAAATTATGAATTATGAGCAAAAAATTCTTTTCAGATTATATAATCAAGAATGTGTCTTGATAATGCTAGTGGACATGAATCTCAACATTTTAATAAGTGTTAGTTGGGATATCGATAAATGGTTTAACATTTTTGCTTGTTAAACGCCTTCACTTAATTTAATTGAGAACAAAATACTTCCCTTTTTGTTTAGGGAATTCTATTACGCATCATGCCAAAATCATAATTCTCCCTGTTATAATTGGCTTATGGTTAGAGCCTAATTTTTCCATATAATTTTTTAATAGTGTAATTTATCCACCACAATGCACTGATATGGAAAATAAAGAATGTTGAGAAAAATGCGTTATTTGAACATATATCACAAATGGGTGATATTTTACAACGTAAAAAAAAATGATTGTCAATTTGATTTGACAATTTTCTCAAAATTAGGGGGAAGATTAGTAGCTTAAAATCAAACAAATGGATCATATTATGTTATCTATATCATCGCGATTGATAACACAAATCAGAAGTTCGATTGAAAATACGAACGAAAAGTTCAAGAGATAACATAATTACAAGATGCATAAGAGATTAATAAAATCTCATATACTAGCTACAGATGCTCTGTCTTATATTGATGTATATCATGCCTGAAGCGTAGCGATAATTGATTCGAATAAAGATCTCCAAATAAATAAAGATTGAGCAAATGATTATGATGGTCTTATTGAGGAGGCATATACTCGTGGGAGAGTATTTATTGACATAATTAATTGTAAATCTCCAAAATAGATTCAAGTACTTGAAATATTGAAAATTTGAGATCTCTATAGTTATGTCTTGTGGAGAAAGAAATCAAATTGAGATGATAATTGTGTCGACACACTTTATAAAGCACTTATGCAAAATTAAATTGTGAAGCTAGCTGCATCATAATTTGAATGATAGCGAGGATAATAAAAGAAAATATGTCGAAGAAAATCGACATAAAAATAGTTGGCAAAAGTATGCATTCAGGCTAAATTAAAGTTATTACAAAACATGAAGTTTTGGGACCTGAAGTCCAAACACATAAAAGTGTAAAGTCAGTAAAATACCTATAGGTATAGTCGTAATACATGACTTGTTGCGCAACGAATGTTTCAAAGATTTGGTACAGATACAATATTTTATTTGCCTGAAAATGCATAATAAGTGCCGATAATTATATGATTATTAGAAATGTATATAATGAAAAATGATTCACTCTGATTACTACCTTGCGCTCTTTGATGTACCAATGAGTGATATCAAAATGTATGATCATCAACTTGGTACGTTGGGAGTATTCTTTGAAGTACCAATGAATGAGATTAAAAAGGGTAATCAATACCTCAGTACTTTGAGATTGAGGTGAAATAATTAGAGAAAATATATTTGAAATATAGAAATCATTACATATCTAAAGTTTCACGACTTAAATTTGGTGGTAACAATTTGACAATTGCAATGTGAAACATATACTATGCCTGAAGCATACAATATAATCCTCGAAGGATTAAATATGTTTGAAACATATAATTCAAGTTTTTAAGAAACTTGTTTGATCAGAGTATAAAGATATTTTGCTATCTGAATATATCATATGCCTTTAATATATTCAATTTCCAATGGAATGTGATTGATAATATGAAATTAGATTACATGAAGAATGATACAAATGACTCTATATGACAAAGTGTTAAAATTGAGATATACCATTACTGTGAATAAAAATCGTGGCAATTGATTTTTATATTCAAATTCATGGTTAATTATTCACCTGAAGTGAATAAGTTAATTGTTCGTTGAAGTGAATAAGTCACTTCCAAATTTTAGAACTGCATTGATTATAGAAAATAACTCGATGTAGCATGTTCAAATCATTAGAAATATTTTATAGTTCTTCAAGTTCAAAAGCACAATTGAATTTATATTCGAAGAACAAATAACATGGGATATATGCCATTTATATATGCTTGGTGAAGATATTCGATATTACACCGATTAACAGTTGAAATAATTATATGCAATATCCAAACAATTGTAATGTTCCCATGAGGGGGAGCTAATATGCGCTACACTCTTTTTTCCTTAACCGAGGTTTTGTCCCACGAGGTTTTCCTGGAAAGGTTTTTAATGAAGTAACTGTTATCAATGTCTATTGATATACTTTCCTATACGAAACTCCTGAAGAGATCAAGTATGAATGATTCAATAGAAATTGAATCAGGGGAAGTAACTATTTGGATGATTCAATACATATTGAATCAGGGGGAGTAGTTGTACTCTTTTTCCTTCGTTCAGGTTTTTTCCCACAGAATTTTTCTGACAAGGTTTTAACGATGCAGTATCAAAATACTTCAGAATTTTCAACAAATTCATTCAACTAACGATGAAGTTGATTTATCTACAAAAGCACTATCAACATCTACATTCAAGAAACTAGTTTACAAGATTGAGATATATTGACTCGATGATTTACAGCGATCAACACTAGGGGGAGTAGCTGTACTCTTTTTCCTTAGCCAAGGTTTTGTCCCATTGAATTTTCTTGGCGAGATTTTAACGAGGCAACATTTATTTTAATACTCCAAGAATAACTGTACTTTTTTTCCTTCGTTTGATATTTTTGTCCCATTGGGTTTTTATCAAACAAGGCAGATATTTTGTAATATGTCATTCAAGGGAGAGTGTTGTAAATATTATCTTGTATTAGTGAATGACAATTGTATCCCCGTAACCCTAGTTATAATTACTTTGTATATTTATTTCTTCCCTTATATATAGGGGGCTATGGTTTATAATAAAGTACACAAGTTTATTGGTGTCTCTCTTTTTCTCTCTAGTTTATAACAATATATATATTATATATTATTTATTTATATATATTATAACAATAAAGTTGTCAAATATAACACCACATAGTTTCCCGCCTTTTTTACACTTTTCTAAAATGAAAATTCATTGTTTATAGAGATTAAAAAAATGATTGTATATTTACATTTCAAAATTGCTTTTATCTAGAGAATATAAACAGTCACTTTGAAAATGATTTTATCTCATTATTAGTAATGTTATATATTCAGCTATTAATTAGTTGGTATTTTCAATATATTTTATAATTTGTAATTATGATGTAGAGTTTGAATATAAAATTATATTCATAAAAGAATGCAACCACGTACATTTTTAAACGATGGATTAATAATAACATAAGTAAAAAAAAGTATTACTTTAAAAAAGTTATTATAATAATTAAAGCACTATTGAAAAGAAAATAACTTAATTAAGTTATGAAAAGGATATAATTAAAAATTTTAATTTGTAAAATAGTATTAAAAAGTAACATAATTAAAAATGTATGTTGTTTTAATTAATAATAATAATGCTGTAATAATAAAATAGTATTTAAAAGAACATAATTTAATTATGTAATTAAAAAAGAATATAATTAAATATCTGTGTATATTAACTAAATACATGTTATGTTATTAATAAAATAGTATTGAAAATAGCGTAATTAAAAATGTATGATGTTTTAACAAAGCTAGAATAATTAATCAGTATTGAAGATAACGTAATTGTTAGAGAATTTATTAGTAAAATAAAACAGTATTAAAAAACATATATAACATCATACACATTTGTAATTATGTTATATATGTTTGTTATTCATTTATATGTCCCGTGCATCGCACGGGGGAAAATCTAGTTCAGGATTAATCTCTTTAACAAAGCTCATTTCTAAATAAATAAATGCCACATATTGAAACTTCTAACAGGTGAACGAATCTTCGGATTCATTAAACAAGTCAACTTCATAAATTCAAGATCAATGTAAATGCATATTAAACAAGCCAATTTCATACATGTATTTTCAAAAAAAAAAACGTGACTTTTAATGAGCCTATATTCAAATCAACTATTATTCCAAGCGTACATGATATAACAAGTAGGAGATTTAAATCCAGATAACAAGCAGATTCACTTCCAAAATACAAGTGGGAAAATTAATTCTCAATAACAAACGTAACCACATCATAATCCAATTACTGGACTCCGAGGCGCGAATATCAAGATAAGCACTATAGGTGATATAACAATCGGGATAGGGTTTGATTGTAATATCATTCAGGAAAAATCCTTTTTATGCAATGTATAAAAAATAACTTTAAACGTATCATGAAGTAGCATTTCAGATCACATAAGCAAATACAAGTATTACATCACATAAACAAGTACAAATGTTACTCGCAATGTTCATATGTTCAAACAACAAATAGCATTGCTAGGAATTTAGATCATTAGATCAAACCACCATTTTTATTAATACATTTAATTTCCCTTTAACATCTTTAGAAAATCATGTTAGACGACAAATCAATAATTGTCGAGGTTAGATTACCATTTTTATCAATAGAAATTAATGAATTTCAGATCACGTAAAGAACACGGATTACTCAAAATATCCAAATAATATTGGTTAGAGTTTTACCTCATGAGATCACTTTAACCAATTTCATTACCCATTTAGATCATGTTTATTTATTATCCCTTTTACATATTTATATAATCTAAGTAGACGACATATCAAGAACAACATTGGGCTTATATTTCCACGGGGTTATACCGCATCCGTATATACATATTAATAACAAAAATAATAAACATAATAATGTTGGGTTATACCATCACGAAGGTTATACCGCATCCGTATATATATTAACAAGAATAATACTAAAAAGTTTTCTTCGTTCAATCTCTTACACTACAGTTCACACCTTTAATTTTGCGACAATATAAAAAACGCTCAATTAGAAAACACTATCGTTATAAAAATATAAGTTCACATTTTAACTTGAAATTTAGATGAATATGTATCTTTAAATTTGTTTAGAATTTACTAATCTATATGTTGGGAATTGCAATTTCAAACTCACCAAACCACAAAAATATATTTTTATTTTGAAAATGAAATTGTTTGGATTAATTTGGTTTGGTTTGGTTTATCCAACCATTTTAACAAGTTTGGTTTGAGATTTTGTCACAAATTGAACAAATCGAACCTTATTCACCTCTACCAAAAACCCTTCCAACAACAAAGTCCTGCCAAAATTCGATAGGAAATCTTGCTATTGGTTTTACATAATAAATTTTATATTTTGAGATTAATATTATTTAAGATATGGTTGCAAGTAAAATTAATGAAATATTTCAATGCTAAAATCTTGACAAATATTTTGATTTATAAAAGTGTAAGTTTTATAGAAATCTTATGGTACTCACCAGGGGCACGTGTCCCCCCTTATTGGGGGTGTCAAGACCACACCTGACAATGAATGCTCACCATGCCAAGTTGAGGGTGGGCACACTTTATGGTTCTCATTGGTGGTAAGTTTTAAGCAATTACATTATGGTTAACCTTATTTTCTAAATTAAAACTAAAAACAAAAATAATTGTGCACAAAATATGAGGGGCTATTCTCTTCAGTTTTGAGTTTTGAAATTCATTTTTAATTTTGTGTTTGGGTGCCTATTTTTAGATAACGAAAATTGAGTTCTTTATGTGATTTTGAAAAGCTATTTCTCAAAATAGAAAAGTGAAAAATGTGTTTTACTTTATAATTTTTTAAAAATATGGGACAAATAAGAAACACAAACCTTACTTCAAGATACCATTACGTGCACAATCATAATCTATAAATAAAAGTCACAATTTCTACTTAAAAATTGTGTGTATACGAATATGAAAAGAGAGCCAAATAAGAGAATTTGGTGTGACGAATGAATGAGTTAAAGAGGGAGAATCATAATCTCAGTGTAATTTTGCTCGATCCAAAAGGACCTATTATATAAGTCTTCTTTCTATAAAAAAATTCACTCGAACTATGCAAATTGGATTTTATCAAGAGTGCGGATATTGTGAATTTGACTGTCCATGAAAGAAAATGACAAATCCTCATCGTCATTTCAAGCCAAGACACAATACTAGTAAATGATTAATCACCACCAGCATTATTAATTTCGTGTTGTAAAGAAGACAAGAAAAGAATGTCATCATCAATATCTTTCCCAGTTTCTTCCATTACTTGGTGTGTGGGTAGTTTGGTAGTGCGAAGCATTCATCATCGAAGGGATAAGGAATTAATTTGTAATAAAAAAAGAAGAGGAGGATTTTAGCAAAAAGAAAGAATGAAAGATTACTTTGGCAAGACAATTCGTGCCTTCAGAAGATGATAAAGGAAGATATTTATTTCTTAATTCTTTATATTCCCAATATAAACCCTTAAAATTTTCTTTTTTTTCTACAGTATTCAATCTTAATCATCAATTAAAAGTCAAGTCTACAATATTTGACTTTTTAAGTAAATCTTAATTATTCATTCTCCTAAAAATTAATAATTACAGCGAGTCTCTTAAATAGACTTGGTTTAACAGCCCACTACATAGGAAATATGAAAATTGCATGAAAATAGGAAGACAATAACCCATACATGACACACATGCATGGTTTGATACTTTATTTGACTATGTCTCTAACTAAACCAACAAAATAAATTTATTCATTAAAACAAATTAACAAAGCTGAAGTTTTCCACTTTCTTCACTTCCGGGCACAGGCACGTAACACAAAGATAGTTTCATCTAGAACTAGAGGAGTTGAGTTAAACGCTATGTACGTATAAGCGTTGGAAGGTGACTGCTTTTGTTTTGGATGGTAATAAATTCTCGACTGTGGATTGAAAGAAAGATGGAGAAGAAGGTGGACGAAAATATAAATAAATAAATAAAATTATATTGTTTTAAATTGTAATTTTGAGGGATTGAACATGGGACCTTCACCTCTTTTGTGTTGCCATTCAATTGAGCAACCGAGTTGGCAGACATTTTCGAAGTGATTTGTATTGAAAACTCCCTAAACAATATTTTGGCATTTGGGGTTTTATGTGTAACTTTTTCTTTTGTTAATGAAAACTCATTTTTGAAAATGGGATAGTGAACGTATTTTCAGTATTTTCGAAAATTGAATACTAAAAACGACCTAAAAGTAAGTAAATAACAAATCGAATATGGCCTGAAATTTTGTACTATTCAACTTTGTTAAGGATCATACCTCAATGCATGAATAAGAAGAAACAAGAGAAATGAAATCTATAATGATAAAAACGTGATCAACACCAGCATCAAGTCTGTTACTACTGCAGACAACGGTCCTTATTTTTAGGCTTAAGCTTCCACCACTTCTTCCACGTGTCAAGCTGTTAGTAGTCAGAGCTAATTCTCGTGCTTTTGTATCAGTTGTATAGCAGCATTCTTTATTCTATATATCCCTGTAAATGGATCTTTTTTTCATTCCTCAAGTTTTATGAAATAAAATTAAGATTCAAAATATCTCACTTTCAGACTTGGTATCAGAGCAATACACATGGCGAATGTCACTCCACCAAACAATCCTTCAGCTTCACCTTCTCTTTCCCAATCAAGTTCTGAAACTATGATGCCTCCATCGTTGGGAGGAAATCACCTTTCTCCTTTTGGCATAAATTTGACCCACACTCCATCGATCAAGCTTGAGAGAAACAATTTTCTGCTGTGGCAAAACCTTACTATACCCATCATAAGAGGCCATAACTTAGAAGGTTTTATACTCGGGACAAAGAAGTGTCCACCAGAGTATCTCAGTCAACAAGTTACAACTGCTGAAGTCTCAAAGGTGGAAATGGTGTTAAATCCAGAACACGGCAAGTGGGTTTCTATAGATCAACTGTTAATGGGATGGATCTATTTTTCCATGACACAAGAGATAGCAATGAGGGTCATGAGTAGCTGCAGTTCATTTGAGCTCTGGAACTCCATAAAATAAAGTTATGGTGTCTTGAATAAGTCAAGGATGACTTATCTCACTGGATAGTTGATGAGAACCAGAAAAGGGTCCACGAGTATTGATTCATATCTCAATACTATCAAACAGTTGGCGGATAATCTTGAAGTTTCTGGTAAGTGTATTTCTATCCCTGACTTAGTAACTCAAGCCCTGGCTAGTTTGGATGAGGAATATACTCCCATAGTGGTTCAAATCAATAGTAGCGATTCAATAACATGGTGTGAATTGCAATCCTTGCTGATGACTTTTGAAAGCAGACTTGAGCATCTAAATGCTGTGAGAAATGATTTGAGTTCAATCAATATTGCTCAACCTTCTGCAAACTTCATTCATAAGCCCAGTTCCAACTACAGCAGAGGTGGTAGAACCTCAAATTTCAGAGGTCGTGGCAGATACAGAGGCAGAGGAGGTAGATACATTGAAAGAAAAGATCCATGCCAGATATGTGCGTTGAGTAATCATGTTGTAAATGACTGTTGGAAGAGATATGATGAGAGGTACCTGGAGAGCATAACAATCATACTGAGAAAACCACTACATTCATAGCATCACCACAAACACCAGCTGATCTAGCATGGTATGCTGACTCAGGAGCTAGGAGCTAGCAACCACATCACTGATAGCAAAGACAACATGGTAACTGCAGATGATTATGGAGGTAACATTAAGTTAACAGTTGGTAATGGAAATCTGTTAAATATTGATCATGTAGGAACCACAAACCTGCCTACTTTGAATAACAAATGGTTATTTGTCAATGATTTACTTCATGTACCAAACATCAAGAAAAATCTAATCAGTGTCTCTCGGCTAACTAAAGATAATCAAGTTTATATGGAATTTCACTCTACCTGTTGTTTTGTTAAGGACATTCAAACAAGGGAAATTCTGCTTGAAAGAAGGCTTAGAGATGGATTGTATCAACTGAAGTTACCCAGCCAATCATCAAAGACATCAAAACTAGCATCTTGCAAATCATCAAAGATATCAAATTCAATGTCTTTTATTTCCAGTGTCAATAATAGTGTCAACTGCAATCCTAGCAATGTTGAGTCCTTGTGTCACAACTTAGTTGTATTGCACAAAAGACTTGGACATCGTTCAAAAAATGTTATATCACAAGTCTTGAAGTTATGTAATGAAAACACAAAAATCAATGAAATTTGCCTTTCTGTGAAGCATGTCAATTTGGCAAGTCAAATTATCTTCCATTTCAAAACTCAACTTCACATGCCTCATTTCCATTGGACTTAATTCATACAGACGTGTGGGGACCAGTACCTTTGAGATCTAATTCTGGTTTTAGGTATTATATCTTGTTCATAGATGATTTTAACAGACACACTTGGATTTATCCAATGAAAGCCAAATCTGAAACATTAAACAACTTTGTTCAGTTTAAAACTTTAGTTGAAAATCAGTTTGAAAGGAAAATCAAAGTGTTACAATCTGATTGGGGAGATGAGTTTAGGTCATTTACAACAATCTCAAAGCAATCAGGAATTGAACTTAGGCGGTCTTGTCCCTATGCGTCAGCTCAAAATGGAATAGCTGAAAGGATACATAGGCATGTAACTGAAATGGGACTTACTCTTTTGGCACAAGTAAAAATGCCACTAAACTTCTGGTGGGAAGCTTTTAAAACCGTTGTCTTCCTAATAAACAGACTCCCCACACCTGTTCTTCACATGATATATCCTTTTCAAAACCTCTACAAAAAACCAGTTGATTATAGCTCCATAAGAACCTTCGGTTGTACTTGTTACCCATGCATAAGACCTTATCAAACACATAAATTTAGTTATCATATAGTCAAATGTGTCTTATTAGGTTCTGGTGATTCACACAAAGGCTACAAGTGTCTAAGTTCCATAGGAAAAATCTATACTTCTAGACATGTAGTTTTCAACGAATAAGAGTTCCCCTTTCACTCCAATTTTCTCAACAAACATGCTGATCCAAAGAAATCAGATAGTGTCATTTGTCAACTTCCTCTTCTAGACTATAACAATTTTTTCCAAATCTGATACATCAACTCCTGATACACCATCTTTAGATGCCAATCTTCCAGTGGATGATATTCCTCAAGATGTTTCTCAACAACAAAACTATCAGACTGACAATAATGATGAGAATGAAACCAGTGAGCCGCTAGTTCAAAGTACAGACACAGGATCCTTGAGTAATGATGATCAACATGTTGTTGATTGTGAAATAGTTCAAGCAAGTCTTGAGGAAGTTAATCCAATCATCAGACATCCTATGACTACTAGAGCTAGAGCAGGGATATTTAAGCCTACGTCTGTGATGTTAAATTAAGCAAAGAAACAGTTGAACCTAGGAGTGTAGAAGAAGCATTGTCTAATGCAGATTGGAGAATTGTAATGTCAGATGAATATGATGCTCTAATAAAAAATGACACCTGGAATTTGATACCACCTTCTTCAAGTTATAAGGTGATTGGGAACAAATGGGTTTTTAGAACAAAGTACAATTCAAAAGGAGAAGTTGAGATGTTTAAGACAATGTTAATAGCAAAATGTTATCTTCGAACACCTGGAATAGACTTTTATGAGACTTTTAGTCCAGTAATTAAGGCTGCTACATTGAGGATCATATTTACAATTGCAGTTTCAAAGTCTTGGGAGATAAGACAAGTTGACATTAACAATGCCTTTCTAAATGGGACACTATAAGAGGATGTATACATGCACCAGCCGAAAGGATTTGTGAATCAGTCATTTCCTGACTATGTGTGTAAGCTTAACAAAGCTTTGTATGGGTTGAGACAAGCGCCTAGAGCTTGGTATGACAAGCTAAAAGACACCTTACTTGACATGAAATTCTGTCAATCTAAGGCAGACAATTCTCTGTTTTATTTTTCAAATGATGCTTTTATAATGTTTGCTCTCATATATGTAGATGACATAATTATAACAGGGAATAACTCAGTCATGGTGCAAATATTCATTACAAAGCTTAATACAAGTTTTTCCTTGAAGGACATGGGATTGCTTCACAAATTTTTAGGGATTGAAGTTCATAAACATCATTCTGGTCTTCATCTTACTTAGAACCAGTACACTGAAGATTTACTGAAGAGATTCAACTATCAACATCTGAAACCTAGCAATACTCCTATGTCAACCGAAATCAAGATCTCGAAGTACATTGGAAATCAAAATGGCTGATCCTTCCATGTATAGAAGTGCAATTGGAGGTTTACAATATTTATCACATACAAGACCAGGCCTCACTTTTGCTGTAAATAAAATGAGTCAGTACTTACAAAGTCCTACTGATGAACATTGGAAAGTTCTTAAAAGAATTTTTAGATATCTCAAGGGGACACTTGGACAAGAACTTTGGATTCAACCTAGTGACAGACCATGTATCAATGCCTATGCAGATGCTGATTGGGCAACATGTCCAGATGATAGGAGATCTACTGCAGGGTATTGTGTTTATTGGGGAGATAGTTTGGTGTCTTGGTCTTCAAAGAAACAACTTGTGGTTGCAAGGTCTAGCACTGAATCGGAATATAGAGCTCTTGCTCATGCGACTGCAGAGATATCATGGTTGCAATCTCTGTTCAAAGAATTGAAGCTTCCTTCGAATTACACTCCAGTACTATGGTGCGATAATTTAAGTGCAAGAGCATTGGCATCAAATCCTGTCTATCATGCTCGCACTAAGCATATTGAAATAGATATGCATTTTGTGAGGGATATAGTGTTGAATAAGGAGTTAGAGATATCATACATTCTATCTTCAGACCAAGTTGCTGATCTACTTACAAAAGTCATATCACAGCCCAGGTTTTAAGTACTAAAAGACAAGCTAGGTGTGACACAAGTGCCCTCCTGCTTGAAGGGGGTGTTAAGGATCATACCTCAATGCATGAACAAGAAGAAACAAGATAAATGAAATCTATAATGATAAAAACGTGATCAACGCACCAGCATCAAGTCTGTTACTACTGCAGACAATGGTCCTTATTTTTAGGCTTAAGCTTCCACTACTTCTTCCACGTGTCAAGCTGTTATTAGTCAGAGCTAATTCTCGTGCTTTTGTATCAGTTGTATTGCAGCATTCTTTATTCTATATATCCATGTAAATGGATCTTTCTTTTTTTTTAATTCCTCAAGTTTTATGAAACAAAATTAAGATTCAAAATATCTCACTGTCAGACTAACTTTGAGCCTTCACGGGCTTCCCCAAATCCAGATAGAGAAGGAGAATGATTACAACCTTAAATTTATTTTACTAAATACATTAACAAATTGGATTTTCCAAGTTTTACAAATTTTTGCTATATTTCGAATAGTGAAAAGAAGTTCGTTGGGAGAGTACCCATAGCCAAGTTCTAAAATTTCCAAACAAATTGTCTCATGGTTAATTGAGGTCAATAATAATTCAAAATATCGTCTCAAACTACTCAAGGTCACCCACACTAGTATACAAGAAGTTCAAAAAAATAAAACTTCCAAAAGAGAAATATAAATTGACGTAACGAATTGTGACTCTACACACAACTCGCTATCAAGTTTATAGTTTGCTCCAATCTTGAAGGCTATTATAATTAAAATGGGACCTCTCAAAATTATGGCTTAGTGCACCCTTGATGTTGAAACCACGAGAGGTTAATTTGAGGACCCATGAAATGTCCCATCAATGAATTCTCAGCCGTCCAACATGCCGATCGAAAGCCATTCTACTTTATTCCGACACCTACCACAATTAGAGTTTATTTTAGTTGTAATTAAGGAAAACTATTGGTACTTACAATATGAATTAGTGCGTGCCACATATGACTATATCAGTATGATTTGGTCAAAATAAACTTTGGTAGAAGGAAATATATTCAAGGGACGACTGTCTAACGGAAATAAATAAAAGTTCACTTATTTTTCAGATGAATTTGAATTTGACGACATTGCATAAAGAAGTTCAGTACTTCCATTTCCACTTACTAAGGAAAAATCATAATAAAGCTTGATGAAAAAAACTAATGGGATTGAACAAATCTCATTATCGATTAAATCAAAATCGACAATCAATCAATTACAAATTATATGAAATTTACAATTTTTCAACCACACATTTTATAAGTATTATCAAAATCTATTAAAATTTTTGGAAATGTTGATAAAACGTGTTGTTGAAAAGTTTTGGATCATTTGAAGTGTATGATTAACATTAATTGTTAACTTTAATTTATTAGAATCTAAGGACAGAAACTCATTTGAAGTTTGTTCTCCAACAACAAATATTAATGGATGTTTTTTTCCCATTTTAATCGAGATACTAAGTGGTAATCAAATAAAATACACATAAGCGAAAATTCGCTTGCTCAAGTGTAAAATGGTCGAAGACACCTATTTCTAATCGTAGATGTTATTATCTGTAATTAAAAATAAATTTTGAGAAATTAGGACAAAACATGATCGATATTTATGAAGTTTCTATGTCAAAATCAAGTTTTATTACTTTAGGGTCCGTCAAATTTTCTTGACTATTTTATTTTGAGTAATGTTATTTCTCTTAAGGTTGAGATTGATCTCAATCCAGTTAGCACACATTCATTGGAGAATAAGGAGGTGTTCATGTGCACATACACAAGCTATCTCTTCAATTTTTAATTAAAGAGTGACAATTGGATTGAAATTGATCTCAACCTTGAAATAAATAACATTATTCTTTTATTTTACAAGTAACACTGTCAAGCCACGTGGCACGTGGAACGTGAACATGTAATTGGGCCACTTGTTTGGCCCACTTGTTCTATTACGAGTCATGCGTCGAGCAACGAAAAGACTGTGAGCAGGTGGTGTAGACCCCACCTCCGCGTGGGTTGTAGGACCATACTTAGATTTCAATAGACAATATGGTAAAACAAAATTATGTGTACGAAATGCGCTTCCACGCGCGCGTAGGCTCATCAATCGCCACCACCTGGGCACTGAATTTATTTTTTATTTCAGTGTCGTGCTCATGCTCATCTTCCCCCGCCATAATTGCCTTGTCCTTATATTAGACTGTACTTGATGGCAATTTCATAGAAAATGCATTCTTCATTCAAATTTATCATATTTCAATTAAACATGGAATTCCACCTCATTTTTCCCTCCCCAATCAAACACTATCTTAATGAAATGTAGAAGAAATGAAACCCAAATTCACATGAAATGCATGCAATGCAATCAAACATTATTTATACGACTGCACCCTCAGAAGTTCAGTCTATTTTTAATAATTTGCATGAAATTTACATAAACACGCTTGTTTTCTTACTGGGTCGCCGGAAAAATTATATTCCGGCAACCTGAGATAAAGCTAACTGGAAACCAAGATTCAGGTAGTCCGAGAATTAGCAAGTTGGTGCTGTGTTCTTGCAATTCATGGCAAAGGGTCGAAAATTGACAACTAGTCGAAGTGAAAGGTTTTTAGGGAGTGGTTACAATCGGGATCAAGAAACAGTCGACGGAGCGTCGGATCTTGGAGAAGATGAAGTTTGGTCAACTTTTGATAACACGAACAACGCTGAGAATCATCTGGTCAATGTCGAGTGGACTTCGGTTGCTGGTTCCGAGAGTAATGGAAGCTTCCACGGTTACGGGAGCCGCCATCATGCTCCACGCGTGGTCAGCCACAAGCACCACTCCCACCGCCAATTTGGAGGCTTGCCGTCGGCTTTCGAGGATTCGAATTCTCCTAGGATCATGAGCCAGTTCCGCAGCCAGGACAACGTGATGGAATCTCCACGTGGGCGCCACATGGCTACGTCGGCCCCAGTAAATGTTCCTGATTGGTCGAAGATCCACCGAGTCAATTCGTTCGACTCGTTCCACAACTCGGATGATGGATTAGTACAAAGTGAATCGGAACTGTGCCCACCACACGAGTACTTGGCACGAAGCCGAGACATGGCTGCAAACTCGGCGTTTGAGGGTGTGGGTCGAACCCTTAAAGGACGCGACATGAGCCGAGTTCGAGATGCAGTGTGGAGCCAGACTGGGTTCCACGGCTAATTATAACCAAAAATGGTGTCTAACTACCAAATATCTTGTTGTTTAGGGGATATATATCATTGTTAGTGGCCTATTAAAGTGCTGCAAGTGTGTAATATTGTGATTAGTGCATTTATTCTGAATCCATTCATAATACTCATTCCGTCCCAATTATATAGGTTGCATTCTTTTTTCTCCTGTCTCAATTATATAGACTTATTTCTTTATTGAGAAGTATTTATTTTGTTTGTTTACTAATGTACTTCTATTCATTAATTTCAATAATAATAATTTTAAAACTTAAATAGGAGTAAGTTGAGAATTTTCTTTATAAAAATTACATTTTCAATACTTAATCTGTGTAAAAAGTCATACAAGTTTATATAATTGAGATAAAGGGAGTATTTAGTTTAAAAGCTCTATTACATATTTATTTCTATTGTAATTGTACAGGACTTGAGTTCCATGGAATATTTACATGTTGTCCTATGAAGAATAACTTTAAGTACAACTTTAGTGAGTTCCCTTGATCAAGTTACTAGCATACTGTTAAAAGCACAAAAATTGCCCATTTTCAAGAATTAAAATGCAAATGTTCCTTGATTTGATGAGATCAAAATGATCCTATACTATACTACACAAATTCTAACCAAACGGAGGCAAACTGTTAAAAGCACAAAAATTGCCATTTTCAAGAATTACAATGCAAATTTTCCTTGATTTGATGACATCAAAATGATCCTATATTACACAAATTCTAAGGCTTTGATAACTTGTTTACATTCCTGTAATTGAAGCAAAGGAATAATTGTTGGATATTGGTTTAATAGATCGAGAAATTGATTAAGTATTGAAACCCAGCTTAGAAGCGTGCGGTCGCACGGTTGTTCGGAAAATGTGTGTCTTTTGAAAGAGTTGCATGGTTTGACTCCTATTACTTCGTTCATAATCCTTCATACTCTATAAATAGGACATTTAGGATGTCATATTCCACACACCAATGATATGCTATCACATTATCATTATCTCCTTATCCTTAAATCAATATTCTTGCATTTTGTTGCATAGTTTTGATATTCTTATTCATTTCATTTTTTGGAGTACAAAAACCATAATTCCGGTTCGTTGTGATACAAGTAGAAGTCCTTATATCTTGGGAGTTGATATCCGTAATTCATAAGCACCGTTGCGGGCAAATTAGATTTAAGGACAAAGTGTTCAAAACTTGTCTCGACTTTGTCCCTTTCTTCTTTTTTCTCGTTTTCCTTATCGTTATTTAGTCCATTTGTCGGCACGAATTTCTTATAAATTATTCTACTACTTTGGCGTCACTATACAAAATATACCAACAACAATGTCACGTGGGTATGTCTTTCAAGTTGAATTTGATGCTATTCTGGCTAATAAACTGAGGAATAAAAACATATTGGAAGTGTGATCCCCAAATTATAAGAGTTCAAACTTGGAGGGCCAACTTATGGCAACCAGTGAAGCTCAAGGACCTCATGTGCAATTTTGGATAAATAAAGTCTTTACTTATCCATTCTTGGCAGAAAGCTGGAAGACACGCATATATCTATCTTCTTCTTGCTTTTGGTCTTCAGCGCATTATTTTCTCTCTGATTTTCAGTCCCATTTTCCCCAATAATTTTGTATCTACTTAGATTAGTAATTGGGCTATTTAGTAGATCATTTTGTGGGTATTATTGTGTGCGATTGCTGTGATTTATTGCGAAGAACAGTGGCTACATCGTTCGTTCTTGGGGCTGAAAATTGCTCGTGATTTCTTTTGTAATATTTGACAATCTTGGAAGGTTATTTGCTAGTGGAAAAGGGTTCGGTCCTGAGCCCCCCAGATGTAGGTGTTATACACCGAACTGGGTCACCAAATCAGGTTGTCTTGTTCTTTATTTTTCGTTTATTTCGATTCTTGATTGTTTAATGAATGTTATCCGCATTAGTTACGTGAAATAGGCTCGATTCTAACCTAACAACTGGTATCAGAGCCACCATTTTAATTTTTGTATTCTCTGCAGATTTTTTAGGGTTCACGAAAATTAGGGATTTTTTCTGTTTTTGGAATTAATTGTGTTTCTGAATTGGTATTGCACTGATTGTGTGATTTTTTGTGAATTATTTCCAGAAAACTTCAAGTGGCTGAACTTGGACAGTGCAGACAGTTTCATTCTTGATTAGTTCTTCTTGTCTTGATTACTGGTGAGATTGTTTCAATTCACCCCTTAAGAATTAAATTCTTGGTATTGGTTGGAATTTGGGCATTTAGTAATTGAGTTTATTTGGCATGCAATAATCTGCGTTTTCTTGATTAGTTCATAAATTGTGATTTGTGATTTGTGAATTGTGCATGTTGTAATTACTTGGCTGCCTTGTTTTGATAAGTGTTGGGTTGTTGTTTAAAATTGAAAAATTATTCGTGAATCTTGAGATTTTTCTTTGAAAACTTTTTCTGTTGATTTGTTAATTTGAATTATAAATTCACGAATGGCATCTAGTAGTCATTCCCCATTTTCCGAACCCATTATGGGATCGAGGGTCGAATTGTCACAATTCGATGGTAAGGGTGACTACTCGATATGGAAACAGAAAATGAAGGCCATTTTGGTCCAACAACGAGTAGTGAAAGCTATTGAAGATCCCGATAATTTTTCTGAAGAACTTAAAGCTAAACCGGATCTTATTGCTGATATGAATGAGATTGCTTATAGTTCCATTATCTTGCACTTATCTGATAATATCGTTAGACAAGTAGATGAACATAAGACGGCTAGAGACTTGTGGGAAGCTCTTGACACCATGTTTTTAACTAAGACCTTTCCCAATAAGATCTACCTTCTTGAAAAATTATTCAGTTTTAGAATGGACCCTGGGAAGGAACTAGAATCGAACCTAAGTGACTTTAGCGTAATAGTGAAGAGTCTGGCCCATAATGATAAAAAAATTGAAGACGAGGACTTAGCGGTGATTTTATTGAATTCGTTACCTGAATCCTATAGCGAAATTAAGAATGCAATAAAATACTCTAGGGACAAACTGACTCAAACTATTGTAATAGATGCTATAAAATCAAAAGAATTTGAAATAAAGAAAGAACAAAAAACTAGCCATAGAGTCATGAGCATGTTTGTTAGAGGTAGACCCGACAAAAGAGACAAGAACCCTCACTTTAAGAAAGGTAGAGGTAAATCTAAGAGTAGGTCTAAATCAAGAGAGAGGTTTAATGAAAAGTGTTACCATTGTGGGAAAGAAGGACACTTTCGGAAAGATTGCCCGTATTTGAAACGAAAGCAACAAAGAGACCAAAGTAGCGAAGAAGCTAGTAATGCTGCTGTTGGTCTAGACTTAGACAGTCTACATGTCATGACCGTGACGGGTAATGACATGAGTGAGGAATGGATTCTAGATTCAGGATGCACATTCCATATGTGTCATGTTAGGTCATGGTTTTACAACTATAAAGAAATTGAACCTAAGAAAGTGTACATGGGGGATAATAATACCCAGACCTTTATTGGCATTGGTGACATTGCTATTAGGATGCATGATGGCATTGTTAGAACCATGCATAATGTCAGATATGTTCCACATCTAAAAAGGAACCTCATTTCATTGGGTGTTCTAGAAGATGAGGGACATGTATTTGAGTCTGACAGGAACACTTTGAAAGTGTTGAGAGGTTCAATGGTTGTTATGAAGGGACCTAAGAGAAATGGGCTATACTACCTTGCAGGTGAAGCTGTGTCTTTATAGAACTGCAATTCCTTCACAGTGACTGAGAGTAAGTCTGAGTTGTGGCATAATCGGATGGGACATATAGGAAATAAAGGGTTGAAGTTCTTAAATGAACAGAAATTACTTGGTAAAGAAGTAATTGAACCCATAAACTTTTGCGAGACATGTGTTCTCGGCAAGTCGCATAGAGTGTCATTTAAAGTTGGTTCCCACTGTTCTAAGAGACCCCTAGACTATGTCAATGCAGATTTATGGGGGCCTGAAAAACATCCGACATTCGGTGGGAACAAATATTTTCTATCCTTAGTTGATGGCTACTCTAGAAAGGTATGGGTATTCCCATTAAAGGCCAAACATGAAACATTTCTAAAATTTACAGTCTGGTTGAATGTTGTGGAAAACAAAATGGATAGAAGGTTAAAAACTCTAAGAACGGATAATGGGCTTGAGTTTTGTAACTTTGAATTTGACAACTTTTGTAAGAAAAATGGGATAGAGAGACACAGAACTGTTAAATATACACCGCAACAGAATGGGGTGGCTGAGAGAATGAATAGAACCTTGATGAATAAGGTTAGGTGTATGTTGATTAGTTCAGGCCTAGTAAAAGGCTTCTAGGCTGAAGTTGTTAGTACTGCAGCTTATCTTATCAATCGATCCCCATCGAGTTTTGTCGATTTTAAGACTCCACAAGAGTTGTGGACCGGTAAACCCCCTGATTTGACCTACATTAGGGTATTTGGATGTGCTGCATATGCACATCAGAACGAGGGTAAGTTAGAGCCAAGGGCTGCGAAATGTGTGATGTTGGGGTATCCGGACGGGGTAAAAGGGTATAGGCTGTGGATGATTGGAGTTCAGGGTATTAAAATTATTATTAGCAGGGATGTAGTGTTCAATGAATCGGAGATGCCTTGTTTGAAGAAGAATGTTAAGGCTGATGAACCTGAGGCTAGTAATGGGATTAAGAATGTAGTAGAGTTGACTAGGTTGACTGACACCCATAATGAGACTCCTGAGCCTGTAGTTCCTTCGGTTGGAGAGGAAGAAGTTGCACCTGCTGAGCATGTAGGTGATGGGGATGTAGAACCCCATGTTGAGGCTTAACCTGAGATACCTAACCCTACAAATATTGATACCACCATACAAGACTACCAATTAGTTAGGGATAGAGAAAGAAGACAAGTGAGACCTAACCCTAGGTATGAAATTCAAAATTTGACGGATTTTGCCTTAGTTTCAGGTGAAGCTATTGAGAATGTAGAGCCGACTTCCTTTGAGAAAGCGATGAGTGGGCCTAAATCTGGAAACTGGTTAGAGGCAATGAGAGATGAAATGAAATCTCTAAGTGAAAATAAAACTTGGAGTTTGGTCAAGGTACCGGAGAAACAAAAGATAATCCAATGTAAATGGATTTTCAAGTTAAAGGAGGTATTAAGTCCCGGTGATCCTTTGAGATATAAGGCTAGATTAGTAGCCAAAGGATTCACTCAAAGAGAAGGCATTGACTATAACGAGATATTTTCTCCTGTGATCAAGTACAAGACCATTAGATTGTTGCTTGCTTTAGTTGTTCAATTCAATTGAAAATTGGAACAACTGGACGTTAAGACTGCTTTTCTACATGAAGAGGAGATATATATGAGTCAGCCTTAAGGCTTTGAGGTGAAGGGGAGATCGGATTATGTTTGCAAACTCAAGAAATCTTTATATGGTTTGAAACAAAGTCCGAGGCAATGGTATAAACGGTTTGATACTTATGCCATAAAGATAGGTTTTAAAAGGAGCGAATATGACTCATGCCTTTACTACAATAATGGAAAAAATGGAAGTGAGGTATACCTACTTCTATATGTGGATGATATGCTATTAGCTAGCCCGAGTAAAGGTGAGATCATGAAGATGAAAAACCTTTTGAACTCTGAGTTCGATATGAAGGACCTAGGAAGTGCGAAGAAAATTCTTGGAATGGTCCTTAAGAGGGATAGAACGGAGGACAGACTATCTATTACACAAGAAGGTTACTTGAAGAAAGTAGTAACCAAATTTGGCATGAAAGATGCCAAGTCCGTCTCAGTTCCTCTGGCTGCACATATGAATTTGTCATCACTTCAATCTCCCAAGATTGAAGTTGAATACAAAGAAATGGAAAACATACCTTATGCTAACGCGATAGGGTCTGTGATGTTTTCCATGATCACCACACGGCCGGACTTGGCCTATGCCATAAGTTTCTTAAGCAGATTTATGTCGAACCCAGGGAAACCTCATTGGGCTGGGTTAAAATGGTTGCTGAGGTATATAGCTGGCACTACGAGCGTTGGGTTAGTTTATGAGAGAAGAATAGATAGATTGACTCTTAAAGGATACATGGATTCTGATTTTGCTGGTGATAAAGACCAGCGAAAGTCTACTACAGCTTATTTTTTCACTTTAGGAGACAATTGTGTTACTTGGAAGTCCCAACTGCAGCCCATTGTTACCCTGTCCAGTACAGAAGCAGAGTATGTGGCGATCATCGAGGCCATTAAAGAGTGTATATGGTTAACTGGTATTTTAAATGAGCTTAACTTTCTACATGATATTCCTATAATATACACTGATAGTCAAAGTGCACTTCTATTAAGTAAAAATCCTGTCTATCATGAGCGTTCTAAACATATAGAAGTTAAGTACCATTTTGTGAGAGAGAAAATAGCCTCAGGTGATTTAAAACTTGAGAAAGTTCATACGGATAGAAATCCATCTGACATGGGAACGAAAATAATATCTGCTTGTAAATTTAAATATTGTTTATCAATGTTAAAGATTGATTATGGCTAAATTCTTTGTGCAGGTACCGGGCGATGATGGTAAAGACCGAGCCTACCCACTTAGCTTATAGCAACCAAGAGCGTTAAAGATTGGTATTTGGCGATCAAGGTGAAGCTTATTGGAAGTGTGATCTCCAAATTATAAGAGTTCAAACTTGGAGGGCCAACTTATGGCAACCAGTGAAGCTCAAGGACCTCATGTGCAATTTTGGATAAATAAAGTCTTTACTTATCCATTCTTGGCAGAAAGCTGGAAGACACGCATATATCTATCTTCTTCTTGCTTTTGGTCTTCAGCGCATTATTTTCTCTCTGATTTGAGTAGATCATTTTGTGGGTATTATTGTGTGCGATTGCTGTGATTTATTGCGAAGAACAGTGGCTACATCATTCGTTCTTGGGGCTGAAAATTGCTCGTGATTTCTTTTGTAATATTTGACAATCTTGGAAGGTTATTTGCTAGTGGAAAAGGGTTCGGTCCTGAGCCCCCCAGATGTAGGTGGTATACACCGAACTGGGTCACCAAATCAGGTTGTCTTGTTCTTTATTTTTCGTTTATTTCGATTCTTGATTGTTTAATGAATGTTATCCGCATTAGTTACGTGAAATAGGCTCGATTCTAACCTAACAAAACAGTACATGCTAAGCACAAGCTCTAATTGAAACTTGCCTGTCAACAAATATATATTATTAAACTAGTATTATTTACAATAAAAATAAAACACTATTCTTCTAAGGATTAATATATATTTCCAGAATTTATTTGCATAATTCTAAAAGAAATTGCATTAGAAGAGAATTTGAACAATTGGGGAAGCAAAACGAAGTTGTGGAGATGAAAATGTCAAGCCACTAAATCCCTTGGGGAGAATTTCTGTTCTACATCCACCAAGGTCGTTTACATTGGTGTGGAAATAATTAATCCCTTGGGGAGAAATTGGTCGTTTACATTGGTGTGGAAAATGTCAAGCCACTAAGTCCCTTGGGGAGAAATTGCATTAAGGAACGTTGAATGTACGGTAAGAAATGTTGTAGAGGGACAGGAGCGACCTTAGTAGTATACAAAAAAAAAAAAAAACAAAAGCTAAGAATAATAGCTTACGAGTTTCGTCAGAATGAGAGCTTGCAGCGAGTACTCTTAAGAATTATATCCAAATTTATCCTGCAGTGAATGATCTTCGCCGTTTCTTGAACTCCAGCTCTTTTTGTATCACAATATTGTTAGATGCACATCAATCGACATGCATTTCATCCCTTGGATCTCTCATCTCTAATTCTCTATTTTCCTCTGGCCTTGCGGACGAGGACTTGGAAACCAATTTATGTCTGCATATCCTGAAATAAATTTCGTGAAATCTAAATATGAGTTATGCTACACTCACAATGCATTCAACAATTAAGATGACAATTAACTTACAAGGCACGATCCTATTTTTTCACACATCACATCATCTTTTTAATCAATAACAATAAACACTTCCACATCACCAATTGTCATCCTTATTGTGAATAAGTAACTTTATTCTCCAAATATATATGAGCACTGTTACATATACAGGATCCTCACTGTAGCATGCTACAGTGAAAGCTCTATACAAGAATTTCCGAATATATATATATATATATATATATATATATATAAACTAAGTTTTAAAGCAATTGACTGTGATCCATAAATCATAATACAATTATGACATCAACAAATTCAGAGACATACGCCTCCAGAGCCTCGGCTCTCCTCTTGATTTCACTTGACAAGTGTATTGGATCTGCATTTTCGGGTAGGGAGAAGGATCAGTACAAAATGTATCTTGCGCGTTATCAATTTTAACAATGGTTTGTACTCAAAATGGTGCTTTCCTTGTTTTGAATTTTGTGTACAATTTTTTCTTTTGTTTTCAAAAACTCATGTTGAAAAATGAGAAAGAGAACATGTTTTCAGTATTTTCGAAAAATGACAAAAAGCATGGCCTTAGCCCTTATTTAACGTTATTCCTTCTGAGACTTCTTCTTCTATATTGTGATAATTTTTCAAAAAAATTTAGGATGATCTTTTTTATTTATATTACTTAACGTTATTCCTTCTGAGACTTCATCTTCTATATCTTCGTATTCTTCTATAATTTTATGAACTGTATTTATATTTTTTGGTGTTTCAACAGAATTAAATTATATTCAATTTAGGATAGCATAGTCAATATATTCGTATATCTCTTTTAGTTTAGATTATTCAACATAATGTATATTTTTAGATTTTTCAACAATAGCATGAAATTTCTTTATTTTCTAAATATAGATTATGATCATAGTAATTATTAGAATTTGATGCTTCTGAAGTATCCATTAATTATCAGGTTGATAAATTATTATACAATTTTTTTTTGTTATAAGTCATTTCTTTGATCTAATAAAATACAATAATCTGCAATATATTGTTCGTATTTTTCTAAAAGTTTATTATATTTTGCATAATATATGTTTTCATTTTCCATTTGATATTTAATATCTTCCATTTTATCTTTCAATTTTTCAAAAATGTTATCTAGTCCTTCGATTGTATATCCTAGCATTAGGTTTGGACTATATTTGTCATAATCTTATTTTCTAAATCTATTTTAAGCTTTAATATATCAGAATAATCTATAATGTATTGATCATGGTTTTCTGAAAGTATATAATATTGTTCAGATGATTCATCCATATCTATTAATTGAAATATAATGTTATCTATTTTTTCCATTATTCTTTCTAACAAATTGTCTGATCCTTCAATAGAATATTCAGGCATTATAAAAACAGAGGTAAATAATTTATAAAGTTTCAAGTAATTTTTCAAATTCTATCAGTGTATGAGAATTGATAATATCTATATCAGCCATGATATCTATGCTTGGTTCAAATTGTATATTATATTTTGAAATATTTTTCTTTCTTTTTTCTAATTGTATCTTGAATATCTTGTATTACTATAGATCTTATAGTAAATTTAACAAAATTTTCTTTAAAAATTTTTAATATCTCTTGTAATTCATAAAGTTGTTCTTGGTATCCTATTTTATCAATTTCATTTTCATATTCAATTCCTTTTTTATTTTTAATACTTTTCTTGACTTTATATGAACCTCTCTTATATGTGGGTTTTCTTATGATGTAATTTTCTTTATTCATGATGTTAAAATTTTCAAAAATTGGTAAAGAATGATTCATCTCTTCCATCACTGTCATAATCTATTATAGGATCATAATCATTATCACTACTAAACACATATCCTAAATATAATTCATTATTTATTTCAGTATTATCACTATCAAGTCAAAAGTAAATGATTGATTTTGTAATTTCTATTCCTGATAATTCTTTTAATTTAGGAAAAATAGCTAAGAAACATGGCATATAGATATGATATAACTTTTTTATTTCATTATTGGGTCTAGTAAATTATTTATGCATGAATAAAGATTCAATTATGCTATGATATTTATCCTTATAAGAACTGTTTTGATAATTAAACTTAATAATTCTAAATTCTCCCATAATAACTTGTTTGAACAGTTCTTCCTCCTCCTAATTCCATAAAGATGGATATATTAAGAATACTAACATCTTTTCCTGTTCTTTGTACCTTTGAATTTTCCTTCTGATATCAGTGACCTTCGAGCTCACGGGTTTCTGCTGTCATTCCCTTCAACGACCTCCTGCCTTTATGGATAATTAGCCTCACCTGAATCCATGCCTTAACTGTATAATATCTTGCTGGAAAATAATTTAGACAAAGTGTAGGGAGTTTTCTTAATAATATATCTTCTTTAGGAAATAGGATTTAGAAGACAGAAACTTAGAAACTCATATATTTTTTTTACAAAACGATTGGAATTTTATTGATTTAAAGAGGATTGGTACAAGACTTTGGTACGAGAATTTTTTCAAAGACAGAAGATTTCTTTGGATTTCTCACAGGTTGAGTGCTCAAGTGATATCTGCCTTTCAACTAGCTAAGAGGCCTCTATTTATAATGTTACATTGGACACAATTACATCACTACTTACATCATTGAACTAATAATTTTACAGCTTTTCATAACATTATAAGGACACGTAAGGACACACCTGTCCTCTATTATTTATTACAAGGACATACATGTCCCTCCATTATTCATTTCCTCACATGGCTACATTATAGGGATACCTATCTCTTTATTATTTTCAGTCTTCACATGGCCCCTACATTGTGCTGTCTTGTTTCATTAAAGCAGATTTATCAAGTAGCTTCCACTTGTTCATCAATTCTGTTGGCATGTGGAGTAATTCCTGACTATACACGCATCTTGTAAGGTAGCAAAGCTTCCATGAATTTGATGAGTATCAAACTTGTTGATGTATGCTTTCAAGATTGTTGACTTTTCTTTTCCTCCATTAGTGAGGAGAGTCCATCCATTAATATGCATTTGAATTTTTTATCATACAAGTTTTTGACAATGTTTGGTTAAATTTAATTCTTCGAGAAAACTAAAACAATAAATTAAAAACAATGGGGGTTTTGGATTTAGAATGTAAAATCAAATTGTAAATAAATAATTGCGAAATTAAAATGATGAAAATATCAAATTAAATAAATATCCAGTCCAAGGTATAATCTCAGTATTGATTCATAGAATTGATCATGAATGCAAAAATAAAATCCTTTACTCATTTTCTAAATTGGTTATGGTCATTGATAAGATCTAATAACCTATCTCTCCTTAGTATCTCGATAATCAAGAGACGATCGTTGATTATTTCCCTAATCAATAAACAACCCTAGATACGATCTTAGGATTTAATTTACCAATAGCATTAACCTCTAGAGAGACTACCAATTCTAACCAACAGATTTAGATTCCTAATTGGTTAAGTATCGTTTTGACAATTAAAACAACGTGCACTTTATATTAATCAATCAAAATAACAACTTCAATGCAAACAAAAGATATATAAGTAGAAAACAAATAAAAGAACAATTAAATTAATTAGATCTCACAATTCTTGGTGAATCAAAACATCGAATATCCTTGAACTGGAATAATAAATGAGCTATCCATAAAAATTGAGAAGGAAAAATAAAACTAAGAGAAAATAGAATGATGAAAAACCTAAGACCCTCAACAAGAAAAAGGGATAGAGAGTCCTTGAATGGAAAAACTCCTAGAGATAAGGAAAGATCTAGTTTCCTTCCTTTTATCAAAATCTAATTATTCTCTAAATTAATAAAAAATCTATTCATTACATAAATAATCTCTCTAAATATTCATATCCCTTTAGAAAATAATTGTGGGTCCAATAGTAATATTTTCTCCATCCAAAAATCGTCCATATAAGTCAAGTCTTCCTGAAACAGTAAGATGTGCCCACGCCTTATGCAAAGTCCTTCTCTGATTGTACACCTTTTGATATTTCAACTTCCTCTTTTCAATTTGTGATATTGAGTCCAATTTGATCTCAATTCTCCACCTAATCCACAAAACATAAAATATAATTAATATCCACAATTTAAGCATTTAAAATCAATGGAGTAAGAGGAAATATCACAAATTAAATTGCAATTACGCGCTCTATCAATGTTGTAGAGAACCTTAATTCCCAACACCCTTCAAGATCTAAACCAAGATCTTGTAATATTTGGTACAGGTTTGGTATTTTTTTCAACTTCAATCTGGAAATTTCGAGCAACATATCCAATTGTGATAATATGCTCAGCAGGATAATACATCATTCCATCAATTTCAGGACTGATTGAATAAAATTTTAAATATATAGGTCTTCCTTGTGCAAATTTTGAAATTTCTCCTTTTAATAAATCATCAAATTTTTCAATCTCTTTCAAGTCTTTCCCTAGGTAGATAAGATCCAAAAATCCATAATCAGTTGCTATTTTTATCATAACGGAATCTCCTCCCTGAGTAACTATCAATCGTGGGTATACATGATTTACAGATAAAATGTAATAACAATCACATTTTTGGAATTCATATATAACTTTGACAGTAGTTTTATATTCGTCTCCTTTTGGTAAAAAAGAGGAATCATCTTCCTCCTCAACACGAATTTTAACTACCCTTGTATGTTCATCTTTGGCATTGACTGTTATTTTTCGAGGACTAGCTTCATTTATGACAACTTTCTTGGGACTTGATACATCTCTTTTAATAGTTGGTCCACCACTACTTCCAGAAGATATACCTGTTTGTATTTTTTATATAACCTGTTTGGTTATTAACAATTCAAAATGAGATTCAATCTCAATTATGTTATCACTCAATTCTTTAGTATAATTGTAATGAAATTTTGAGATTTTCATCAATTGCTTGAAACTTTCTTGGAGAGTCACCGCTAATTGCTCGATCCCAAGTTTTATATCTTCAGCTTCCTCTGTGAGGAAGTTTATTCACTGTTTGGCGTCTATCAAAGATTTTTTGATATTATCCATCTGCAAATTCAATATTCCTGCTTAAAAAATCTGCAAGATAATTATTGACACCTTTAATATGAACTATATCAAAATTATAAAATGTTAAATAGGCTTGCCATCTATGGAGCCTCCTATATTGATGTTCTGGTGGTAAATTATTTTTCACTAAACCTGCAACTTGAGAATTATCAGTTTCAAAAATGAATTTTTTGGATAATAAAAATAATGAAAACTTTTTAATTCCTCTGATAATTGCTAACAATTCTTTCTCGTGAGTAGTATAATTTATTTCTGCTTGGTTAAACGTTCCATTGGAATATCTGCAAATTTCATTAAGATCTGTTTTTAATATTGGTGCCCAATATTTATCCGAGGCATCAGTATTAACTATTAGATTATCTTTTTCATCTGGTAATCTTAATTTTGGAAAAAATTTACATTCTTCCTTGAGTGTTTTGACAATTTTTGTGTGCTCACTACTCCATCATTTGGTATTTGTTTTTCTGAGTAAAATCTGAATTTTATGTCTCCTTTTTTGAAAGATTTTCAATAAATCTTTCTGCATAATTTAAACATCCTAAAAAAATTTGTATTTGTTTCTTTGATTCTAATTTATCTGAAAAACTTTCTATCTTTTTAGATATATGAGTTTGTTATTTTATTCCTCTTTTATCTATTGATAATTCAAGAAAATCAATTTCTTATTTTTCTATGATAGCTTTGTTTTTTGAAAGAACAATTCCTTCTTTTTTGCATTCCCTTATAAATTTTATTAAACGGTTTCTATGTTCTTTTCTATTATTAGAACATATTAATATATCATCAACATATATAATTAAGAATTCATTAAATTTTCTAAATATGTTATCTATTTTTCTTTGATATATTTGTGGTGCATTTTTAAACCAAATGACATTACCATCCATTCA
This sequence comes from Ligustrum vulgare, assembly GCA_963555705.1. Taxonomy (NCBI): domain Eukaryota; kingdom Viridiplantae; phylum Streptophyta; class Magnoliopsida; order Lamiales; family Oleaceae; genus Ligustrum; species Ligustrum vulgare. The sequence continues at coordinate 34,220,730 of OY743190.1, read as the reverse complement.
TATTTACCTTGGGATGTACTAAATGTTGTAATTGAATACTATCTTCTTTCATTTTTACTTGCCAAGATCCAGATTTACAATCAAATTTAGAATAGTTTTGTTTTCCTTTTGCAATATTTATTAGTATTTCTTTATTTGATAAAAAGTATCCATCAAATTTGGTATATTTGTTTAATTATTTATAATTTATCACAATTCTAGTTTTTCCTCTTTTTTGTTCAAATTGTTTCATTACCATGAAAGCTGGACTACTATGAGGTTCATTTCTAAGTCTGATTAGTTTTTAGTTAAGTAATTCTTTTATTTGAGTTTTAAATTCTTGTGTATCTTGTATGGTATATATCATTGGTCTAACTCTTATAATAACATTTTCTGTTAGTTCTATTTTAGCTCTAGGATGATATGGTTTCCAAAATGATAATGGATTTTCTCCATATACTTTTTTCTAATTGATCAATGATTTTTCCATACTTATTGTTATATTTGTTTTCAAAAAATTTTTATACATTATTTTTTTATTTTTTATTTCATTTTGTGTAATTGATTTTTTCTCCCATTTATCACCACGCTGTGTTGGCTGAACTCTGTAAGGTCTAAATTCTCTTGGTATTTTTAGTAAATGTCCGCAAGGTGTTTGTAACATTATCATTAATTATTTTGTTTGTAATACTGAAATTGTTGTATAAAGTCATTTCCTAGTAATATATCACATTCTAATTTGTTATGACTATATATCTTATTCACAACTATTTGTTTACTTCCTAATATTATATCGATTTTATCAGCACTATTAATTATTTAAGTACTTTCTCCTGTAACTCCTGTTATTTTTATTTTCTCATCAGTATTCCATGATTTTATTAAGAAATTTTAAATATTGTAATATCACTTCATGTGTCAATTAATGCACATGTTGTTATATTTGTTTCTACAATGGTAACTTGTATAAAAACAACTAATGAAAAAATTATTTGGTTATTCATCTATTCAGCTTTTCTACATAGTATATTTGATCATTATGAGTTATGTATAATCCTTCACGTTTTATACTATAATCTTCCAATACATTTAGGAAACTCATTCCTAATAACACATGAGGATTTACCATACTATTATCTACATGACGTGGTACTACGAGATTTATTCCTCCTATTTTTATTGGTCCTTTAACTTCAAGTTCAGTCATATGTATTCGTCCATCAAAATTTATATATCTATACGGATCAGTTCTATGAGATATTAATCATTTATTCCTGTTTGAAGTTATATTACATTCACTAGCTCCTTTATCAATATATTTGATCATTTTACATATTCTTTTCCATTGAAATATCCACTTTCTATTTTCATATTTCCAGCATTTATATGAAGTTTTATTTTCCTTATATTACTAGTTTCTCCTAATTGTTTTCTATTGGGTAAACTTGTTAATCTTCTAATTAATCTGTCATCTTAAAATGTTATGTTATTATTAGGGTATTCTTCTTCTCTCAACTTTATAATTTCTGGCTTATTTTTTGTTATAGTCATAGTTTCTTAGGACTAAACTTATTTGTTTATCTGGTTCAACAACTTTACCAAAATCTTTGCATTCTTTATGAATTTCAATAAATGATTTTTTAGAATAAATGTTTCCATAATTAGAATTAGTAAATGTGTATAATGTTCTATATTCTATAGTCGTAATTTTATCTCCTGGTTCCATTATATTATCTTTATGTAATTTGAAATGTAGTCCTAAAAATTCATTAAAGTTTCTATCTTTTAATGATATATAATATTTTGGGTAACATGTAAATATTAGTTTCTTATATACTAAATTTCCTTCTACTATTCCCAAATGACTGTCTTTTAAATTTATTATTCTTTCATCATGTAAACTTACAGTTAAAGGTGAATCTAATCATTCTCTAAATAGGGATTTAAACATTATTTGGATACCTGCTAAATAAAAATATTGAATTTTCTCACTTTGTTTTTTATTAATCTTTGATAATAATTCTGTAACCGTATTTTTTGATAAAAGATTTAATTTATGTATTCCTTAAATAGTTCTAACATCTATTACTCTTTCAATTTTATGGTATTCATTTATTGCTACTCTTTCTCTTCTCCATATTCTGTTTAATATTTTCCATTTTCCTATTTTCAAATCTAAAGATAATTTTTGTATTTTCCTGAACTTATTATTATCAAAAGTTACTTTTAATTCATAACCTTCTATTCCTTCATATTCATGTTTATCTATATTTTTATTTTTTTTATTTCTCTATTCTGATTCATTACTTTCTGAATCTGTTTCACTTATATAGACTTCTTGATCATAGTATTCTTCAATATCAGATATTTCACTTAATTCACTTTCTATTTCTAGATATTCTTTTTGTAATTTTTTAACTTTCTTTTTGTTCAATCAGGGCTTATATGTACCATTTCTCCATAATTCCAACATTTGCATTGACTCTTGCCTTTCTTATAAGTTTTATTTTTTATTTGGATTATATATTCTTTTGTAATATCTTCTCTTAAGTTTTATATATCTCTTCCTAAAGTTTCTAAATTTTTTAAACTTTCTATTTTTATATTTTTTTTTATTATTTCCTCTTATTTCAGGGTTACATTCCCATTGGGTAAGTTTTTCCATATCTTCACAATATATTCTAGTTAATTTTCCTAATTTCCTTAATAATTGTCTTTGTTGACATATATATGCTAATTTTTCAAATATAAATTTTATCCTTGATCCTAATATTTTAGGTATTCTAGGGTTATCTCTGATAAATTTTTCAAATTCTATTTTAAAGTATATTCCCAATTAACATGGTAATTTATTGTAATACATATATTTGTATACTTCTTGATTTTCGTTACTGTAGAATTGGACATAATAGTATTCTTTGAATTCACAAGTGTATTATTTGATTTTACACATATCACATATTGTTAAATTTATTAATTTCATTCTTGCATTATCTTTTTCTCTAATTGATTCTGTTTCAGCATTACTTATCCAATTTTCTCCTAAAAATTCATCCGCAATATGATCTACTAACTTTTCTATACCTTTTCTATCTGATTTTATTAGTTATGTTTATACATTTCTTCTTATTAATGTTTTTGTATCACTACCTATTCATTTCCACTAATTCCTAACATGTACTTCAAAAGATGATGTTAAAAAGTCTATCATTCATTCAGTATTTTTTCATGTGTCATCTTTATTGTATAAAAAGAACAATATCATTGAATCTATTCAAGTTAATAAGTTTTTTTAGTATCTATTTTACAATCCAAATCTAGTTTTGTTCCTCCATGATTAATAGGTTTATCATAATTATTATTTGGTTCAATCTATCTTTATATTTATTCCCTTTAGGTGGTTATTTATCTCTGATTCTACCATAATATTGTCGGTGTAGTTTACTCTATAACGGTGCATAATTTTCATCTGGATCTGGTAATTCTTGTTTGGAAGTTCCCATTGGAGTTGGGTTAGGTGCTCCTCCAGCATTCATTAAAACTTAGTATTCATTAAAATTTTCTAGGCTTAATTGGTCAAAATTTTTATAAGTAAATCTAATTCTTCATTCATTTTTATCTTGTTCTTCTTCAATTTTTCTTCAGCTTTTAGTTTCCCTAAAAAAATTTCTATGAATTTTTTTAATTCTAATTCTTCTTCTAGTATTTTTGTTAATATATTTTTTTCTAAATTCATCATCCATACTTCCTGCTTCTATTATAATTTTTTCTTATTCAAAGTGTTTCTTTCTCCATGAGTTTTTTATCTATTTTCTTGTCTTTGTTTTTATTATTTTCTTTGAATTCTCTAATTTCTAGTTTTAGTATATTTATATCATTTCTTACTTCTTTTAATTCATTTTTTTACTTCTTGAACATCACTTATTAATGATTTTATTAATATCTTCAGATCTTCAATATATTCACTTATTGACATTTTATACTCTTGGTTTAGTAGTTTGGATTTTTTATACCTTAAATAATCTGTCATACATATCATCTATTTTCATTTTTAATTTTGTGATTCTTTCTTCTATTGATATGATTCTTTCATTCTTCCTTATTTTCTCATTTAGCTTATCTATTTTTTCTATAATTATTTCAATTTTATCTTGGTTAATTAATTCTCTTGATTTTCTTTGAAATTCTTTTAAAATATCTTTATCTATATTTTTAACTTCTCCTATCATATCTTTTAATTCTTTAAATTGTATTGTTAGTTTACTTTGAATATTTTGTAATTTTTCTTTGATATTCATATCTTGTATATTTATCTGTTGTAATTCTTCAATAGCCAATTTATCTTGTATATTTATATTTTATATGTTTGCCATAAAAATGCACTTATCCAGTTTAATTGCATATTAAGAAATTCATCGAATTCTCCCCATGAGCTTAATGGTTGGAACATGGTTGTATTTGCTCTTTTTATTTGATAAGATCCAACTGGAAGTCTTATATTTTCTATTATTTTTTTTTCAAATTTTATTTCTGGAAATTCTGTCATTAATTTCTTCCTTTGATATGTTCGATTTCTAGAATAAGTTTTGTTTCATATTTTGCTTCTTTATAATTCATTATTTGATATTTACAATATACTTCTATTGATCCAAGCATTTATTTTTCTATGATATATTCTATAATATTTTAGATAATCTTCTAATGTTCTTGTTTCATCATATTTTTCTTTTCTAGTTTTCTCTTTGTCTTTTAATTTTTTTTGTATTTTCGGTAATTGATTCAAAATTCGATTATAATATTCTCTCTTTTTCTCTAATAATTTTAATCTTAGTTTTTCTTATTGTTTTATATTTCTTTCTTCTCTTATTTGATCCATTAAATTTATTCTTTGTTCTATTATTAAATCTAATTTTTCATTTGTTTCTATATCTAGATATCTAACTAATTGAAGATCTGCTCTATGATAATTCATCTCTATAATCTTTATATAATTCTTCTAGTATATCTTTGTGGATTAAATTTAATATTTCATTTATGATAAAATCTTCTTTTATAATATCGAGATTTATTAGATCATAAATATCTTTTCTTATATCTTTGTCCAAATCTTTTAGAGTTCTCAAGATTTCTATTTTATAATTATTGAGTAGTATTAATGTATGCATAATCATAAATCTTGATGTATATATTATGTATTTATTTTTATTTTTTGTCATATAATATTTATCGTTTAGAGTTCTCAAGATTTCTCAATTTTTTTTTATTAATGAGTATTTTCCTTAAAGGAATTAACCCAGAATCACGAACGCCTCGAGATTTGCAGTAATATCGCCCTAATTGTTATGCAATATGAACTTACCTCGAGAGGTTGGAGACGAAATCATCGAATGCCATTTGAAGAATCACAAGTCAAAACACATGGAAACATCCACTTAAAATCATGATATGAATGGAATCACGCTGAATTAAGGAATCAAATGAGAGGCTTGAACACGTGATTACACGTTGTCCTAAAAGTACATTTGCTTCCTCTCGTTCGAGATACTTAAAGGATTAGATAGCAAATGCTTTAGCGAATTAATCAAGCCTTCAAACCATGTATTTATTAAGCACTAATAATCCATGAAAAATGAACAAAAAACAATTGAAAAATGAGTATTGATTTTGGTGGAAAATGGCTTCTATATTTTATGGATGTTCTCACTCATATTTCATATATATGAATTGATCAATATAACATCCTTTATATAGAGATTAATCCACATTTTATGAAAGTACACACCTTTTAGACAAAAGGGCACCTTTTGGTGCAAAAAACCAACTTAGGCACCAAAAGGTGCCTTTCGGAACCACCACGCAATCGCGCGGTACAAGGCTCACGCGATCGCGTGATGCCTCTTTATTTTGAACAGATTCAAATCCGTTCAACCACGCGATCGCTAGACCATGAACCACGTGATCGCGTGGTTCATATTTTGGCCTCTTATGTTCCTGTTTTTCTCATTCTTTTGTCTTCCTTATCAATACCTCTTTGTATTGATTTAATTGTGTACTTCATCTTATCATCTTTAAATATTTGAACAACCATTTCGAAACACAATTTTCCAACAATCCCCCACTTGTTCAAATATTTTCACAAACTCATTTTATAACGGTGTTATGCATAAAGTACGGTATCTTTCGATTTAAACCTTACCTTAGTGTAAACGTCGCAAAGTATTATCGAAATCCCGGGTAGCCTTAGCTTTGAACCCGTTATTCCATGTGGCAATACCGGCAACATCACACACACAACACTCAAAGTCTTTTGTTCCACACAAATTTTTGCTTTAGCGCGTTAATGGCCTTGCGCCTATCCGATTCGTGAACTTTTCAGAAAGTAACTCCAAAACTTTCCTTGAAGCGGCACCACTTCTAAGTTCATATAGGTGAAGTTCTTCCAGCATCTTTGTTACATTTAGAGATACTTGTAATTCTGAACTTCATTAAGAGTTTTAAAACTCAGCCCTCCAACTGTAACAACCAACACTTTTAATCTAGAATGAGGTATGTTTTGATAAAGTGTTGAAACTATCCACATATCGAATGACTTGTTGTTACCCTTTGAACCCGTGAATTACTCATTTCGTAATGACAGGTAGGGTTTCCGTCATTGGCGGATCTTTTATAAAGGAGTTTCACCTCATCCTACTCGATTATGTTCTTATGATTTTACATAAGATATAAAGTCAAGTTTTAACTTGACTTTATCACAAGTTATTGAATCACTCTTTGATTCAATTTATGTCTAGACTTCTTTAGAATATTTAAACGTGATCACTTCTCAATTATTTGACAACACTTATCAAATATTTCACAATATTTTGTAGTCTATTTTGTGCACTTTATAGACTTCAAAATAATATCACTTTAAACTTTATTTAAAGTTTAGTTGTACTACCCCCACACTTATAGGGTAGACTCAAAAATTATTCTTTCACTCAATGAAAGAATCTAACTTTAGATTACAATTTATTTACTTCATAAAATAAATTGTTTTTCGCAATTCTTTCACTCAATTGAAAGAAATAGAATCGTAATTCCATGAACACAATTGTTCTACCAATAATTTAATTGTCTCCTCAATGAGTACAATAAATATTTTACAATATTTGTTTGAGTGTTACCCCCACACTTTGGGATAATCTTCAAATTTCTCAATTTCATTTAAGTGAATGATTCTCTTTGTGAACCACAATGTTCAACAATAATTCATATTCACTTGTATGTTTCATATTATTACTCTCCATTAGTAATAATGCTTTTCACATATACATGATATCAACCATTGATATCAAAATCAATTAGATAGACTCATTCTATCATATCATCTTGCATATTTTCTCAAATTATATAATAATCAAACTGGATTATACACAATAGTATGAAATAAGATGATAACAAAATTGAACAAAGATTTTATAAAATGGATTTATGTATAGTAAATAAACTTCTATTTGTTCAAATTTCTCAAATAAGACAAATTGATATTAAATACTTCACATAAGTATTTGCAAATGATTCACATGTTTTAAGACAAAAATAATTTATTTTCAAAAGAGATAAACAATATGATAAATCTCAATATTCATCAATGATCTTCTTGATCTCAATTTGATCTCACCCCCATAATTCCTTAATTAGGAAAACAACATTGCTTTCACAAGCAATATATGGCATCTCCATAATTCGTTGTAGAGCCATTTCACATTCTTAATACAACAATAAGTATCAAGATTTTCACTACCACATTTAAGCCAACAATTGGCATTTTTAATACAAGTGGTAGTCTCCAATTTACCATTGAAAATGGTCACTTTATTAATACTAATAACATTATTAGCAAACATGTCATGAGATAATTGAAGTAAACTATCATATTTACTTTTTCCACAATATTTGATTAAATATTTTTAAAGCAACTTGTGCAAATACTCATACTTGCATGCCTCAATATTTTAGGAACTCTATTTTCCATAAAATAAAATGGTATCACAAATAAGCATAATTTTATTCACCAATTTATAAAATTCTAATGTCATTTTCAAAGGTTCAGTTGATTCAGACATCAATGTACTTGCATAATGTAAAAGAGAAATACACTTCTCATAAATGAATCAAATGGAAACAATATTATTGAAAGAGCATATACTTTCAAATTTCCACTATCATGAAAATTTTCTTTATAATGAATAATCACAGATAAAATATCATATCTCAATTATTCAAAAATACATATTTTTCATCATGATAAGAGAATATAAAATAATATAATATTCTTCCTTATCAAAGTCCATTTAAAATACAACTTCTATGTATTATTTGAACTTTGAAGTATAAAATAATATCCAAAATTGAACTAATACACAGAATGTCAATATATGAAAGATTCAATTTTATCAATTGGCACCAGTTTACTTTGGCGTGAAACAATTTTCAAATCTCAATTTACAAACCAATTTCAATCTCGAAAATGAGAAATCCCTCTATATTGTAAAGACATTATGCAAATCTAAGTCATGCATAAAAGGCTTCAATGGTTTCTGGATGAAAATTAATGATTACTCAAATGCATGATTCAAAAAATTCCAAACAAATTTCCTACTTGATGAAAAAGGGCACCTTTGGAACTCATGTCTTTACAAATTTAAAAATAATATGCAGTTAGCATTTCAAAAGATGCATTGTTCCAAAGTAACACACTTTCAAAAATATAAATAATTAATGAAAAGACATATATAATTTCTTTTCATTTTCACACATAATTTTCTCCAATCAGCGAATTATCATAGATGAAAGAAATTAAATTAGAAAACTTATCTTTCATAATCCGGATGAAGAATGTTGATTATCTTCACAATAAATCTTGATTATCATCATGGTTGTGTCTCTCTCCAAATAATTTAGTCTCCATTGAGAAAATGTACTTTTAGATTGTTATGCAATATGAACTTACCTCGAGAGGTTGGAGACGAAATCATCGAATGTCATTTGAAGAATCACAAGTCAAAACACATGGAAACATCCACTTGAAATCATGATATGAATGGAATCACGCCGAATTAAGGAATCAAACGAGAGGCTTGAACACGTGATTACACGTTGTCCTAAAAGTACATTTGCTCCCTCTCGTTCGAGATGCTTAAAGGATTAGATATCAAATGCTTTAGCGGATTAATCAAGCTTTCAAACCATGTATTTATTAAGCACTAATAATCCATGGAAAAGGAACAAAAAACAATTGAAAAATTAGTATTGATTTTGGTGGAAAATGGCTTCTATATTTTATGAATGTTCTCACTCATATTTCATATATATGGATTGATCAATATAACATCCTTTATATAGAGATTAATCCACATTTTATGAAAGTACACACATTTTAGACAAAAAGGCACCTTTTGGTGCAAAAAACCAACTTAGGCACCAAAATGTGCCTTTCGGAACCATCACGCAATCGCGCGTTACAAGGCTCACGCAATCGCGTGATGCCTCTTTATTTTGAACAGATTCAAATCCGTTCAACCACGCGATCGCTAGACCATGAACCACGCGATCGCGTGGTTCATATTTTGGCCTCTTATGTTCCTGTTTTTCTCATTCTTTTGTCTTCCTTATCAATACCTCTTTGTATTGATTTAATTGTGTATTTCATCTTATCATCTTTAAATATTTGAACAATCATTTGGAAACACAATTTTCCAACACTAATTTAGCGGGAGAAAAGAACCCTAACCCTAATTTTGAAAACCCTCAGGGATCTTTGCCAGATTGTTGAATTTTGGGCTGAGGTAAGTGGCGCCTACGACTCTTTTTCATTTTTCTAAATTTAGTGCTCCATTTAATTTAAATATCTTTTTGTTACTGAAGCTTCAAACTTTTATATTCTTTAATTCAATATTTTCCTATGGCGTCACTTATTTCCTTTACCCGTTCACTTACTCCATTAAGAGAAGAAATAGGCTAATTTGCAAATGCTGTTAATTGAATGGGTCATCAACTGCTCAAATAGTTAGTGGATATTTTGATTATTAATTTTTTTTTTTTTTTTTAATTTTAATGATTGCCAGATGGACATAATTTCTCAACTACAAGAACATTTGAATACAATAGCATCACTTGCATTCAATACCGTTGGGACACTTCAAAGGGATGCCCCTCCTGTTCGTCTATCGCCTAATTATCCAGAGCCTCCTATTACTAAGGCCGCAGAAGATGATGCTGCTGATCTTGCTGAGCAACCCAAGCTCATGAGTGCTGAATTAGTGAAAGCTGCTAAGCAGGTTTGTTGATTAGCAGGATAATGTAGTTGTGTCCTAAATTATTTATTTTTTCTCTAATTGCTCAGGTTTTAATCATTTTGTGAAAGATGGAATATATGTCCACAAATCTTTTGTTATTTTTATTTTTTTTTCGCTTGTTCCTTTCTTTGTGTTCTTTATAAGATCCGAGATGGCTTGTTTCAAGAATTAATTTTGAACTGACTGATCTTTGTGCAGTTTGATGCATTGGTTGTATTGAAAAGATTGGCTTAATTTGAATCCGTATCCAGTAGATTTTACAGCCTAGAATTTTTCCTTAATTAAGATATCATTCTATTTTAATTGTACAGCTAGCATATATTGGTTTTCCTTCTTTTTTCTCCTTAACATAAGGAGTCTTCTTGTTGTACAAGCAAAACCAGCGTATATATATTTGTGTAGATGTATGAATAGAAAAATAATTCAGCCAAATATCCCTTTAATATGGTATCAGAGCAAGGTTTATCCTAGCTCTCCTTCTCTTCTTTTCTTTTAACACACAGCAGCTGTGATTCTTCTTTTTTCCATTAATCCTGTTGAACACCATGTCCACAGGAGATATTGTTCAAAACTCTGATGGCTCATCAGCCCTTGATCCATCAAATCCCCTGTTCCTACACCATTCAGACCATCCTGGTCTTTTGCTTGTTTCAAAGCGTTTAAATGGTGACAATTATCATTCATGGTGCCGTGCTATGAGGATTTCCCTCAGTGCTAAGAACAAAATCAGCTTTATTACCGGCAAGACCGAAGAACCAGATGAAGAACTTGATCCTGATCAGCATGCTCTTTGGCAAAGATGCAATGATATGGTACTTTCCTGGATTCTTAATTCTTTGGAACCAGACTTGGCTGATTCCGTTCTCTCCTGCAACACTCCTCGCGCTATTTGGGAGGATCTTCGTGAGAGATTCTCACTTGGTAATGCCCCACACATATTTCAAATTCAACGAGATATATACAGGATCGAACAAGGTCAGATGTCTATTTCTACATATTATACAAAGTTGAAAGGATTATGGGATGAGCTTTCTACCTATAGCTCAGCTTCATGTACCTGTGCTCAAAATGATCGCACCAAATTGATGCAATTTCTCATGGGACTTAATGAGACATATTCAGCCACGCGTGGACAAATATTATTAATGAATCCCTTACCTTCTGTTCGTCAGGCATATGCTTCAGTTAAACAGGAAGAAAAGCAGCGTGAGTTGGGCTATTCTGCTATGCCATCAAATGTGGCAGCTATGATGGTGCGTGGTAACAATAATAATTGGAGGCCGAAGACAAGCAATCCCGAAAATCGAAACAAAGAGCCTTTTGAATGTACCTATTGTGGGGGAGAATTTCATAGGGAGGCCACATGTTGGAAAAAGAATGGGTATCCTCCCGGGCATCCCAAACACAAGAATGTAGATGAAGAATCCAAAGGCAATAGAACTCGTAGCTCTTTCCAAGGAAATTATGGCAGGAAATCTGGAAACCGAACCAAGACATATGCTTCTGCTAATTCCGTGGATGCAAATGATCATGCTCCTAGCTTTCAAGAACTCCAAGGTTTTATACCAAACCTTACTGAAGCACAATACATTCAAGTAATTGCAGCAATGAATCCCAAAGCATCTACTCCTCAAGCAAATGCTACCTCAGCATCAGTTTCTGAACTTTCTGGAGGTTTGTCTTTAGTTGCTCCCAATCGCTGGATCATTGACAGCGGGGCAACTCATCACATAACTTCATCTCCACAATCATTAACCACCATTAATTCACATTCTTCCATACCACCAGTTTGCTTGCCTAGTGGGGATAGAGCCAATATTACCATGAGTGGTGCCATCCAATTTACAAATTCGTTTTGCATAAATGATGTTCTTTGTGTACCAAGTTTCAAAGTTGATCTTTTATCCGTTGGTAAGACAATCGATGACATGAATTGTTCGGTGACTTTTTTTCCATCTTGCTGTGTTTTGCAGGACTTGGTTACGAGGACGATGATTGGTGTGGGTAAGCGGCATGGTGACCTATACTATCTGGTGGCGTTGGCTTCCGTCCCTCCTTCCAACCAATTTGCTTGCAATTTAACCATTTCTTCCAACCTATGGCATCGACGTCTCGGCCACCCTTCCTCTTCACGTTTACAGTATTTAGCAAATAATAATCTTCATTTCAAGTTTGATTCTAGTCATCAATGTAATGTTTGTCCATTAGCGAAACAAACTCGTCAACCTTTTTCGCTTAGTTCAATTTCTACTACTAAGATTTTTTCCCTTATTCACTGTGACATTTGGGGTCGATATAAGACTCCCTCTCATTCTGGTGCACATTATTTTTTAACTATTGTTGATGATTTTTCTCGATTCACTTGGGTGTTCTTGATGCGTCACAAAAGTGAAACACAAACTTTGCTCCGCCAATTTTTCAATTATGTTGCGACTCAATTTGATACTAAGGTCCAACAATTTCGCTCCGATAATGGGGCTGAATTTCTTTCCTTGCAAGATTTTTTTCTTGAGCAGGGTATAATTTTCCAACGATCTTGTGTCTATACACCTCAGCAAAACGGTGTCGTTGAACGAAAACATCGACATATTCTTGAAACAGCTCGAGCCCTTCGTTTTCAATCACATCTCCCCATTTCTTTTTGGGGTGAATGCGTCCTTACAGCTGTTTACAACATTAACCGTCTTCCCACTTTGTTGTTACACAAGAAGACACCATTTGAAGTACTTTACGGAAAACTCCCTGATTATTCTCGTATGAGAGTCTTTGGCTGTATTGCCTTTGCTACCTCCATCAATCCATCTTGCAAATTTGATCCTCGAGCTCGTAAATGTATCTTTGTTGGTTATCCCATGGGACAGAAAGCCTACAAATTGTATGACATTAAAACTGGGAAAATATTCACAAACCGAGATGTCATATTTATGGAAGACACTTTCCATCACTCTCCACAAAAGACACCACATTCAGACTCGAGTCCATCAACACAATCCATACCAATTACTGTTGTACCCGGTCCACTCCACTACTCTCCAAAGTCGCATTTGCCAAACACAGATCTTCATGCACCCGTTTCCTCCCCAGCTCCAGACACCGACGCTGATTCACTTCACTCTCCGGCACTTTCCTGCCCTACCACTTTTGAACCCGAGCCTCCTCTTCCTCTTGATGGTTTGGATGCTGTTCCTACTCCAAACCCAATTGAACAGATTGAACCTATTGATGTGATTGTTGATATTCCCGATCCCCTTGCTCCTCCTCTTCGTCGCTCCCAACGCTCCCGGGAACCAAACATACGCCTCAAGGACTATGTCTGCTCGCAGGTGATGCTGCTTCCACAATCCCAATCATTGTCCTCACCTAGTTCCACATCAGGTACGAGATATCCCATTCATCAATTCTTGTCTTACCACAGATATTCACCTGCACATCTTTCTTATGTTGCCAATATCAGTAAGGCCGTAGAGCCTTCCTCTTATGACATTGCTGCTTCTGACCCAAAATGGCAGCAGGCCATGACCTCTGAATTGCGGGCACTTATTGATAACAATACATGGAATCTTGTTCCTTTACCTCCTGACAAGCGCCCTATAGGATGCAAATGGGTTTACCGTATTAAGTATCATGCTGATGGATCTGTTGAGCGCTACAAAGCGCGTCTCGTGGCCAAAGGTTTCACCCAAACAGCTGGCATTGACTATCACGACACATTTTCCCCAACTGCAAAAATGGTAACTGTTCGTTGTCTCCTTGCTATTGCTGCTAGTTTGGGTTGGTCTTTGCATCAATTGGATGTTAATAATGCTTTCCTTAATGGTGATTTAAATGAAGAGATATATATGTCCCCTCCTCCTGGTCTCAGGCGACAGGGGGAGAACCTTGTATGTCGCCTCAACAAATCCTTGTACGGATTAAAACAGGCATCTCGGCAATGGTTTTCTAAATTCACTACAGCCATTATTCGTGCAAGGTTTACACAATCCAAAGCAGATTATTCGTTGTTTGTTCAAAAAAATGATGATTCTTTCACGGCTCTTTTGATATATGTGGACGACATTGTGATTACAGGAAACTGCACGAAATCTATACATGCCCTCAAACAGTTCCTCCATGCACAATTTCGTATCAAGGACCTAGGAGAGTTGAAGTTTTTTTTGGGCATTGAGATAGCACGTTCAAAGAAGGGAATCTACTTATCTCAAAGAAAGTATGCACTAGAAATTATAAAGGACAGTGGCTACTTGGGAGCTAAACCAGTCGAGTTTCCTATGGAGGAGTGCAAACTTTCGAATAAGGGTGAGCCGCTAAAAGATCCAGCAGCATACCGGCGTCTGGTGGGTCGATTAATTTATCTGACGATCACTAGACCAGACATTACATACTCAGTGCATGTCCTCAGCCGCTTCATGCATGAACCACGCCAACAACATATGGCGGCTGCTCTAAGAGTTGTACGATACTTGAAATCCTCTCCTGGCCAAGGTTTACTGCTGCACTCTAATAGTCCATTAAATCTAAGGGCCTTTTGCGATTCAGATTGGGCGGGTTGTCCCATCACTCGCCGTTCAACCACTGGTTACTGTGTGTTCTTAGGCAATTCCTTAATATCATGGAGAACAAAGAGACAAAAGACCGTGTCATTGTCAAGTGCAGAAGCGGAATACAGGGCCATGGCGGGTACTTGCTGCGAAATTACTTGGTTGAGTTATTTATTAGCAGATTTGCATTTGCCTGTCTCTATGCCAGCCATTTTACATTGTGACAATCAAGCGGCATTGCACATTGCCGCGAATCCGGTGTTTCATGAGAGAACTAGGCACATTGAAATGGACTGCCATTTTATCAGAGATAAAATTCTGGAAGGCAAAATTGTGACTAGGCATGTGGCTTCCTCACAACAGTTGGCTGATGTATTTACCAAGGCTTTGGGGAAAGAAAAATTCAAGATTCTTTTGTGCAAGTTGGGAGTTATTGACATACACTCTCCAACTTGAGGGGGAGTATTGAAAAGATTGGCTTAATTTGAATCCGTATCCAGTAGATTTTACAGCCTAGAATTTTTCCTTAATTAAGATATCATTCTATTTTAATTGTACAGCTAGCATATATTGGTTTTCCTTCTTTTTTCTCCTTAACATAAGGAGTCTTCTTGTTGTACAAGCAAAACCAGCGTATATATATTTGTGTAGATGTATGAATAGAAAAATAATTCAGCCAAATATCCCTTTAATAGGTTGCTGCACTTCCATTATCAGAGGGAGGTGAAGAAGCTCAATTGAAAAGAATTGCAGAACTCCAGGTTTGATTTATGAGTTCTTTATCTTTGTTGTTTTTCATGATTTATAACTGCGAGAGCATCTCATTTGGTTACTTTATGTAATAACTCACTAAGTTCCTAAATTTGGAGGGGGAGAAAAGCATTTGAGTGAAAAAAGTAGCTGGGAGAATAGAAGTGACACGACTCCGTCTCGAATCACCCTATGTGGACCCGAGGCGTGGCGTGCGCCGATGATGAATGTCAGCTAGATACTGGACCCACCACCAAGGCTACTGAAACTTTTCAAATTCTATAAAATTTCTCGATATACCCCATGATTTTAAAAAAATTTGACAGAGTTCCCTTTAAATATTGGATATAACCTCCCTGTAACCAAATCAATAAATCCTCAAACAACCACATGTAAAATACTGGGGATCCATATCCCTTCCCATCATCATATCAAAAATCAAAAGAGCTTGTACCTGCCCATCTAGTTCTTACTACATATCATCCATTCCACTTACATTTAATACATCAACATATCATTCTAATCAACTAAGTACTTGACAAAACAATAACTCGAGAATGGACCGAGTTTAATATATATACATGGATCCCAAAAGAATGATGAAAACTAGAAACATACAACTAAATGATCTTGTAGCTCTTTGGCAGGCTTTCCAACGTCCTCTCAAAAGTATCCTGGTAAGGAAAATGTTACAAAAATATGAGATTTTAACTCAGTGAGTGGAGGGTTGAAAACTAGTCATACTTTTCTCGTTTATAATTCTTTATAAAATCACTATTTGTTTTGAAACTATAATTTTTGATTGACATAAGAAAATGTTTAACTTATTCTGAAAAGAATGTCTAATTGAAATGAGATCTTTTAAATTCTGAAATCATGGCATAAATAGTAATAACTGTTTGATCATGCTCAAAATTCTATTGAACTGTACTGAAAAGCTGAAATATTGTTCTATGAATAAATATATCATAATGTACTGAAAGAATCACATCAAAGTGTACCTAATGAACAACTTTACTCAAGTACAGAGTACTCTCGATGTACAAGGCAAAGCCATTCAAATCTGATAAGCTGATAAGCTGATAAACTGTGTCATATGCGCATAGACTGCCCTAAAGGCTAAAGCACCCTAGTACACGGCCCAAAGCCTATATGTCCACAAGAGTGGGTCCCAAAGACCTCTGATAATCTGATAATATGGTCATACACTGTGGAAACGAATTCACATCAGTGCAGAGCGGGTAATATCACCTGGGTGCTTTCTGATGGTTTTTCACAATAATAATTTACATGTAACAAATTCTTTTATAGAATAATGTATTAAATTTATAATTTGATTAGCTTGAAATTTTAAAAGAAGAAGTATATAATCATGCTTCTAAACTTGTATTTGCAAAAAGTAGTAATTTCTGTAACTTGTCTACTTAATTGAAAACATGAATCGTATGAAAAATTTATGCCATTAGATATTAAAATTTAACTTTAAGGAAAAAATAAGTTTTTCCACTCACAGAGATTGCGACTGAAACCTAGTTTGGCTGATAGGCCTGGCCAATCTCCGTGTCGCCTCCTGAAAATTAAATTAAAACATTGGATCAACTCCAATAATTACCAATATTTAACAAATGCCCAAAATGAAATGACATCCTATACAATAACCACAAATTTCATACGCCTCCAACATTACATCCAACCAACCTTCTCTTATGTGAAATATAGCTTAATTTTAACTAATATATCATTTATTTAACCAATACCTTAATGGAACGCTCATAGATACCAAAACCCCTTTCCAAGAAACTAGTAATGGACTAATTCTTCAACTTAATTACATGGGTAATTTAATCTCCAAATAAACATCACCAAATTAAGCTTGAAATAATTTAACATAAGCTCCAATAACTCAATCTTGCCCAAATCATGAATTTAATCCACTATTATTACAAACCCTAGCATGTAACCACAAAGTATTCAACCAAATTTGAATATTTAGCTCAATATCTTCAAATAAACTATAAATCCATCCAAAATCTAGCATTTAACTCAAAGATCAAAACCCTAAAATCAACACCATATCTCAAATAAAAGGGTATTGCCTTACCTCTTGAAGGTGAAAATGAAGTCTTGAAGGTTGAATGAAAATTCCCCTTTTTCCTTCTCTTTTCTTCCTTCCTTTTTCCCCTTTTTTTTTCCCCTTTTTTTTTTCCCCCTGCGTAACCCCTCTCCCTCTCTGGTAAGGAAAATGTGTTTGGTTTGGTTGAAATGTTGTCTACTAATGTCAAGACAAATTTAAGTTTGGATAGAATTGCATGTTGGGTCCTTCATTTATCTTCCAATAAAATTCTCAAACATAAATGATGATAAGTCCCCTAACTAATAATAAAATTTAAATGATCCCCAAAAATATCCACTCATTTAAATTGGTCCCCACTTGGACTAAATTGGTCAAAAATAAATGTTGACTTGATAAAATAATTATTTAACTTGTAAAATTAAAGTGGGTTGTGACAATCTTACCTCCTTAAAGAATTTCGTCCTCGAAATTCAATCAACTACCATCTTAGAAGGTCAGGATACTTGGCTCGAATTTGATCTTCATTTTCCCAAGTAGCTTCATCCACTGGATGATTCTTCCAAAGAACCTTGACAAATGGAATAATCTGGTTGTGCTGAATTTGTTCCTTTCGTTCAAGTATCCCTTCTGGTTCCTCCTCGTAAGTTAAATTCTTCTTAAGTTCCATTGGCTGTGGCTCGAGAATATGAGATGAATCTGGAATGTACTTACGAAGCATCGAAATGTGGAATACGTCATGAATCCTAGATAACTCAGCTGGCAATGCTAAACGATAAGCCACTTGACCAATTCGTTCAACAATCTCATAAGCTCCAATATATCTCGGACTCAATTTCCCCCGCTTGCCAAATCTCAACACACCTTTCCAAGGAGACAATTTAAGAAAAACTCTATCCCCAACAGTAAATTCAAGATCTTTCTTGCGTCTGTCTGCATAACTTTTTTGTCTATCTTGAGCTGCTTTTAACTTCTCTTTAATCACTTTCACCGTTTCTGTGGCTATCTGAATAAATTCTGGTCCTTCTAATCTCCTCTCGCCTACTTCACCCCAACAAACTGGCGTTCTACATTTCCTGCCATACAGTGCTTCAAAAGGAGCCATCTCTATACTCGAATGATAACTGTTATTATAAGCAAACTCCATCAAACGCAGATGAGAATCCCAACTTCCTTTGAACTCTAGAACACAAGCTCTTAGCATATCTTCTAAGGTTTGTATGGTCCTCTCTGATTGACCATCTGTTTGTGGGTGGAACGCTGTACTGAACTGTAGTTTAGTACCCAAAGCATCTTGCAAACTAGGCCAAAACTTAGAAGTAAATGTAGGATCTCTGTCAGATACAATAGACACTGGAGTCCCATAAAAACCGACTATCTCATCCACATACAATTTTGCTAGTTTACTCAGAGAAAAAGTAGCTTTGATCGGCAAGAATCTTGAAGTTTTGGTCAAACGATCAACAATCACCCAAACACCATCATGTCCATTTTGAGTACGAGGAAGACCAAATAAGAAATCCATAGTAATATGCTCCCATTTCCATTCAGGAATAGGCAGTGGCTGAAGAAGTCCAGCTGTTTTCTGACGATCGGGTTTCACCTGTTGGCAGACAAAACAGGTCGACACAAACTCAGCAATTTCTCTTTTCATACCACACCACCAATAATGCTCCTTCAGGGTATGATACATTTTAGTGCTACCTGGATGCATAGCATAGCCTGAACTGTGCGCTTCTTCCAATATTTCTTTCTTCAATTCTGGAATATCAGGAACACATAACCTATCTCCCATAAATAATGCACCATCTCTGATTTCATAATCGGTCCGCAAGCCAATAGTGACTTCTGCTTCCAAAGTTTTCAATGTCAAATCCTGAAATTGAGCTTCTCTAACTTTGTTTATCAAAGTAGGCCTCACTTGAAAGTGAGCTAAGAGTGCCCCTGTAGTAGTTGTGGACAACTGAGCATGTAAAGTTCTAAATTCACCCATTAAAGAAGCACACATCGCACTAGATTTGGTGGAATGGCTACTGACCTTCCTACTCAAAGCGTCAGCAACTACATTAGCTTTTCCCGGATGATAATCAATTTTGCAATCATAATCTTTGATAAGTTCTAACCATCGCCTCTGTCTCAAATTCAACTCTTTTTGATCAAAGATATACTTCAAGCTCTTGTGGTCCGTGAATATCTAACATTTTTCACCATACAAATAATGTCTCCAAATTTTTAGTGCCAAAACCACTGCTGCCAATTCCAAATCATGAGTTGGGTAGTTTAGTTCATGCTTCTTCAATTGTCTAGAAGCATAAGCTATAACCTTTCCATTCTGCATTAAAACACAGCCCCAACCTTGGCGTGATGCATCGCTGTAGACTACAAACTCTTCACCTGGAGAAGGAAGAGTGAGTATAGGAGCGGAAACCAATCTACTTTTCAGCTCTTGGAAGCTCTTCTCACATTCTGGTGTCCACAAAAATTTCGAATCCTTTCGAGTCAAGCTAGTTAAAGGAAGAGCAATTTTGGAAAATACTTCCACAAATCGACGATAATAACCAGCTAACCCAAGAAAACTTCGCAGTTCTGTCACATTAGAAGGGCGTTCCCATTTCATCACAGCTTCTGTCTTGATCGGATCTACATAAATGCCTTCTGCTAATATCACGTGACCTAGAAATACAACTTTATCTAGCCAAAACTCGCATTTGCTGAATTTTGCATACAATTGCTTATCCCTCAAGGTCTGCAATATAATTTTTAGATGCTCTACATGTTCATCCTTGCTAGGAGAATATACCAAAATATCATCAATGAAAACAATAAAAAATCTGTCCAGATAAGGATGCAAAACTCTATTCATCAAATCCATAAATGCAGCTGGGGCATTAGTAAGCCCAAATGGCATCACCGAAAACTCATAATGGCCATATCGAGTCCTAAAAGCAGTCTTTGGTATATCGGCATCTTTGATCTTCAGCTGATGATACCCTGATCACAAATCAATTTTGGAAAATACTACAGCACCTCGAAGTTGGTCAAACAAATCGTCAATGCGAGGTAATGGGTACTTGTTACGAATTGTAACTTTATTCAACTGTCTGTAGTCAATACACGGTCTCATCGTACCATCTTTCTTCTTCACAAATAAGACTGGCGTTCCCCATGGGGAAACACTGGGTCTAATGAAACCCTTATCAACTAATTCCTCCAGTTGTACCTTCAGTTCTTTTAACTCTGTTGGAGCCATTCTGTATGGTGCTTGTGAAATAGATGTCGTCCCTGGAATTAAATCAATAGAGAACTCAACCTCTCTATCTGGTGGTAGTCCCGGAAGATCCTCTGGGAACACATCTGGAAATTCTCGCACGACATGGATATCCTCAAGTTTCGGATTAGTGAGTCTAGTGTCAATCACATTAGCTAAATATGCATGACAACCCTTTTTGAGCAATTTTCGTGCATTCAAAGCGGATATAACACATGATGGTAAGATTCTACGTTCTCCAACAAGAACAATTTCAAGTTCTTCTGGCTTCCTGAACACCACTTCCTTGCGGAAGCAGTCGACTGTAGCCCGATGTTCAGAGAGAATCCATCCCCAAAATAACATCAAAATCATGCATATCAAGAGGAATTAAATCTGCCCGTAATTTATGATCCTTCACCCTTATCATACAATCTCTATACACATCACTAGCCAAAAGTGATACTCCTACCGGTGTTGTTACAACTAATTCATTATCTAAAGGCTCTAACTTCTTCTCAGCGTGACTAGCAAGTGCATAAGAGATAAAAGAATGTGTAGCACCAGAATCAATTAATGTGCGAGCATCTTTACCAAAAATAGATAACATACCAATAACCACATCTGGTGACTCCTCTGCCTCCTTCTGGGTCATAGCAAATACCTTACCCTGAGTCCTGTTACGCCCTGCCTGAGCTCCAGATCTAGCAGTACTACCTCTAGCAACATTAGACTGAGCACCACCAGTCGACCCTACTGAGATGTCCCTCTGACTCTGACTCTGCCCCACATTGCTAACACCTGGCTGAGGAAATAATATATGTGATCCGCTACTCTGCTGAGATTTGATTGGGCAATCCTTCCTCATGTGTCCCATCTGACCACACTGATAACAGACTCCAACTCCCTTAAGGCACTCTCCTGGATGAAACTTCCCACAAGACTGACACTGTGGAAAGCTACGAAAATCAGAACTCTGACTAGGCTTCGATCCCTGAGATCTCTGCATAAAGCCCTGTGGATGTATATGACTCCCTCCAGTCTGCTGTACAGAAATCTGACTCCGGCCTGACATCTTACTGAATCCCGAACTCTGAGACTTTGATTTAAAATTTGTAGAATTTGTAGCACCTGGCCAAAACCCTTTTCTGTTCTTCTTAGACCCTGAAGCCCCTGTCTGACCACTACCCCCAAAACTCGTCTGTGCCCTTTGGTTGCGTCCATCTATGATAGCTGTCTCGACCCTCAAAGTCGCTTCTACCAATGACCCGAAATTTTGATGTCCATGAACCGTCACGTAAGGCCGAATATCTGATCGCAACCCCTGCTCAAATCGCCTACATTTTTCTCTTTCATCAGCGATTAAGTTACTAGCATACTTAGACAACTCTACAAACCTCAAATGGTACTCGGCAACAGACATGGATCCTTGAACTAATCTCAAAAATTCATCACGTTTTGCATCGCGATAAAATGGAGGGTAATAAGTGTAATACCCCAACTAAGAAAGTTTAAGATAATTGATAGGTACTACTTATACCAACAAGGTGCACCTTCTTTTCCGGAAGTCCATCATTAGAAACTCCACAGTTAAGCGTGCTTGGCTTGGAGAAATTCTGGGATGGGTGACCTCCTGGGAAGTTTTCTCGGGGAGCGTGCGAGTGAGGACAAAGCATGCTGAAAAGACTCGTGTTGGTACAGTGGGGACAGTACGTCGTCATCTAACGGCTGGGACAGCCCGTTCAGTGGGACCCGGGTCGTTATAAATGGTATCAGAGACAGATTCGCCAGCCGGAAATCGGGAACTAAGTGCTACGCCATAGGGCGGGAGCCACCTCTAGAATCCCAACGCCTGGCAACAGATCCTCAGATGGGTTAAGCGCGACGAGGACGTCGCGAGTCTAACAAGGGGTGATTGTAATACCCCAACTAAGAAAGTTTAAGATAATTGATAGGTACTACTTATACCAACAAGGTGCACCTTCTTTTCCGGAAGTCCATCATTAGAAACTCCACAGTTAAGCGTGCTTGGCTTGGAGAAATTCTGGGATGGGTGACCTCCTGGGAAGTTTTCTCGGGGAGCGTGCGAGTGAGGACAAAGCATGCTGAAAAGACTCGTGTTGGTACAGTGGGGACAGTACGTTGTCATCTAACGGCCGGGACAGCCCGTTCAGTGGGACCCGGGTCGTTACAATAAGTCTCATTGAAAGCATCCGTGAACATAGCCCAAGTAATAACGCTAGGGTCTGGATACCGACATCGATATGATGCCCACCAATCTGCAGCTCCTCCCCTCAACAGAAAAATAGCAAGACGTAACTTCTTACCTTCAGGAACCTCCATTACATCAAATATATTCTCCAAATATTTCATCAAAAGCTCAGCATCAGCTGGGTTGGATGTACCCATAAAAGTTTTTGCTCCAAGCTTCATAGCTCTCTTAATGAGATTATCCTTTTCTGTGTGCGGTAGGAGGGAAGCAATAGCTGCAACGATCCTGTCAGTAACAGGGTCAGGCTGTTCCTGCATTTGTGCCTGAGGCTGCACTGGAGGATGTACCTCGGGATGCGCTTGGGGTTGGTGAACTGATTCTGCGGCCCCACCGGCCTCCCCTACATGTCCACCATCAGGAGCAGTCTGAGTCTGAGGAACTGGATTTGGTTGCCTGCGAGTCCTACCACCACGAGCCATAACTCTCTACAATGGTTGACAGAAAAAGATCAATACATATGCAATACAACCCAACAGACTCTAAAACCATGCTCTGATACCACTTGACACGACCCCGTCTCGAATCACCCTATGTGGACCCGAGGCGTGGCGTGCGCCGATGATGAATGCCAGCTAGATACTGGACCCACCACCAAGGCTACTGAAACTTTTCAAATTCTATAAAACTTCTCGATATACCCCATGATTTTAAAAAAATCTGACAGAGTTCCCTTTAAATATTGGATATAACCTCCCTGTAACCAAATCAATAAATCCTCAAACAACCACATGTAAAATACTGGGGATCCATATCCCTTCCCATCATCATATCAAAAATCAAAAGAGCTTGTGCCTGCCCATCTAGTTCTTACTACATATCATCCATTCCACTTACATTTAATACATCAACATATCATTCTAATCAACTAAGTACTTGACAAAACAATAACTCGAGAATGGACCGAGTTAAATATATATACATGGATCCCAAAAGAATGATGAAAACTAGAAACATACAACTAAATGATCTTGTAGCTCTTTGGCAAGCTTTCCAACGTCCTCTCAAAAGTATCCTGGTAAGGAAAATGTTACAAAAATATGAGATTTTAACTCAGTGAGTGGAGGGTTGAAAACTAGTCATACTTTTCTCGTTTATAATTCTTTATAAAATCACTATTTGTTTTGAAACTATAATTTTTGATTGACATAAGAAAATGTTTAACTTATTCTGAAAAGAACGTCTAATTGAAATGAGATCTTTTAAATTCTGAAATCATGGCATAAATAGTAATAACTGTTTGATCATGCTCAAAATTCTGTTGAACTGTACTGAAAAGCTGAAATATTGTTCTATGAATAAATATATCATAATGTACTGAAAGAATCACATCAAAGTGTACCCAATGAACAACTTTACTCAAGTACAGAGTACTCTCGATGTACAAGGCAAAGCCATTCAAATCTGATAAGCTGATAATCTGATAAACTGTGTCATATGCGCATAGACTGCCCCAAAGGCTAAAGCACCCTAGTACACGGCCCAAAGCCTATATGTGCACAAGAGTGGGTCCCAAAGACCTCTGATAATCTGATAATATGGTCATACACTGTGGAAACGAATTCACATTAGTGCAGAGCGGGTAATATCACCGGGTACTTTCTGATGGTTTTTCACAATAATAATTTACATGTAACAAATTCTTTTATAGAATAATGTACTAAATTTATAATTTGATTAAATTGAAATTTTAAAAGAAGAAGTATATAATCATGCTTCTAAACTTGTATTTGCAAAAAGTAGTAATTTCTGTAACTTGTCTACTTAATTGAAAACATGAATCGTATGGAAAATTTATGCCATTAGATATTAAAATTTAACTTTAAGGAAAAAATAATTTTTTCCACTCACAGAGATTGCGACTGAAACCTAGTTTGGCTGATAGGCCTGGCCAATCTCCGTGTCGCCTCCTGAAAATTAAATTAAAACATTGGATCAACTCCAATAATTACCAATATTTAACAAATGCCCAAAATGAAATGACATCCTATACAATAACCACAAATTTCATACGCCTCCAACATTACATCCAACCAACCTTCTCTTATGTGAAATATAGCTTAATTTTAAATAATATATCCTTTATTTAACCAATACCTTAATGGAATGCTCATAGATACCAAAACCCCTTTCCAAGAAACTAGTAATGGACTAATTCTTCAACTTAATTACATGGGTAATTTAATCTCCAAATAAACATCACCAAATTAAGCTTGAAATAATTTAACATAAGCTCCAATAACTCAATCTTGCCCAAATCATGAATTTAATCCACTATTATTACAAACCCTAGCATGTAACCACAAAGTATTCAACCAAATTTGAATATTTAGCTCAATATCTTCAAATAAACTATAAATCCATCCAAAATCTAGCATTTAACTCAAAGATCAAAACCCTAAAATCAACACCATATCTCAAATAAAAGGGTATTGCCTTACATCTTGAAGGTGAAAATGAAGTCTTGAAGGTTGAATGAAAATTCCCCTTTTTCCTTCTCTTTTCTTCCTTCCTTTTTCCCCCTCTCCCTCTCTGGTAAGGAAAATGTGTTTGGTTTGGTTGAAATGTTGTCTACTAATGTCAAGACAAATTTAAGTTTGGATAGAATTGCATGTTGGGTCCTTCATTTATCTTCCAATAAAATTCCCAAACATAAATGATGATAAGTCCCCCAACTAATAATAAAATTTAAATGATCCCCAAAAATATCCACTCATTTAAATTGGTCCCCACTTGGACTAAATTGATCAAAAATAAATGTTGACTTGATAAAATAATTATTTAACTTGTAAAATTAAAGTGGGTTGTGACAAGAAGTGTGTCAAACCCAATCAATAGTTCAAGTCACACACTCTCATAATCCATTTTCTCTTCGGCGAATTCCCTTCAACTCCACATTTATTTGACATGATTGGTTGAAGGAAATATCCAAATACACGGATTATTATTTTCAACAATCCATACTTGTAGCAAAGAAATTCTATTATTCCTCCTCCAGGCGATAAATGATTGATTACAAAGACATGATAACTGGTTAGGATCAAGGTGGTTGATATCAGAATGTTGTACTTTCATGAAAACTGAAGACGAACAATCTCCTGAATTGTTTTTCATTTTTGTCAATGTTACATTTCATAGAGATGTCTGAAACTCTCTTTTGTTCATGGAATTGGTAACTATCATAAAGCTTCACTAACCTGGAAAAGAATCACTTGGCAGGCTGAAAATGATGCAATAGGCCAAGAACTTCAAAAGCAATTAGAAACTGCAGGTAAGATCTCCAGATCAATTCCTCTGAGCTAAGATTCTACTGAATAGTCTAGTAACTTTTACGTTTTCTATATTTGAGTTATTCTAAGACCTAAACTTGATGCTTCATGTAATTGTATCTCATTTTGTCAATGGATTAATATCTACTTGTAGATTTGCATGCCTATCAGCCTATGCTGAAACTAGGAGTGAGCAGATGGTTTATATGTTAATGTTATGTTTCATGGTTTGGCTCTTGGGTTTTCTAGGAAGCCATACGAGCTGAATTTTGTTATCTACACGGCCAGACCTAACTGAAATTGAAAAACTTGCCTAGTTCGGTTAAGTAATTTTCTCCTGTTTTTCTTAAAGAGAGAAATTTTTTGGTAGTGGAAATCAACCCCACAATGCCACACGTGTTTTTTAACCTTCCAATTCAAAAATCAGGTTTAAAACTTTTTTATTCAAAAATATGTAATAGTTCAAAATTTTAATTTTAATAATAATATTATAAAATTAAATTAATCAACAAACCCATCTACCCCTCTACATTTCACTTCCCAAACCCTTACCATTGTCCTTTTCCTTCTCTACACACTCTTTATCACACACTACCACCGAATGGCCATGATCGGCGCGGCGTTCATGCTCGCAACTCGCTGCAACGACATTCCTATAAAAGTCAGGTTCTCCCGATGTCGCTGTGCAGAGATGATGAAGTTTTGGGGGTGGTTTCTTCCTCCCCGTCTGTTGCTTAGTCAGAGTTTTGGGTGATTAATTTTGTTGGTGGTGGCGATGATGTCATGTAGGTAGTGACGGTGACGGCGACGACGATAGTGATGGTGCTCATGGTTGTGATTGTGGTTGTGGTTGTGGTGAGGTGGTGTTTACAAATGGCGGTGGCGGTGGCGCGAATATTTGGTGTTTGTGATCGAGAAATAATACATGACCAATTAATTTGATAATTCGTGATAAATCTCTGTTCGGTAACACTGTGTGATTTATAAACCGGTTTATTTATAATTTTAAGTAAAAAATAGTTTAAAATTGGAGAGAGAAAATATGTGTGGTTAAAAAGTAGTTTGAGAAATTGTGTAGTTCATAAATTGATTTATGAATCAGTTTATTTTGTTTATCAAACACTTGTTTATGACCTATAAAATTTGTGATTTTGTGACTTGGAAATAATACATGATCAATTAATTTGATAAAATGATAGTGACGTTATGTGATTGTGACTGGTATGTAACTGTGATCATACATTGTATAATATTGTGATTTTAATATTTTTTTAATAATTTATTTTTTTATGACTTGATTTTTGAAATTTTGACATAAATTTATTAATTTTGAAATTGTCTTCCAAAAAAATTAAATATATATTTTTCCTTTTTAGTATTCTCCAATTCCAATTCCAATTCCAATTCCAGAGCCCCATACCCTCTTGCCCGTCACAGGCCTCAATCGCACCCAACCGTAATTGTCGTCACCTCTTAGCTGCATAAACTGGGATAGTTCAGTAATTTAGTACTAGTACTATTGTTTGATTACTTTGTTTGGTTCAAAATCTAACTGAACAACGACTAAATTTGTAGAAAAAATGTATTCAGTTTGGTATTTGTTGTGTTCAACCGTAGCTGAAACAAAGTTGCTGATGTACCAGAAAAAGAACTAAAGCAGGTCCAGGAGTTATTCAGCCAAGCAACAGATAACTGCTTGAACTTGAAGAAACCAGACTGAAGCGAAGGACACCCAACTGGAAGGCCAAGAAATTAGAGCAGCCGTTTCAATTTCATGAATATCTTATATGAAACCATCCTTGGTCATCAGCGTAGTTCTACGTAAATACCAGTCAGCTTGCGGACTATAGTTAATAATGTAATAGTCGTTGAGCCAGATGACGTCACTACTTTAACTTGGATTTTTATTTATTTTTATTTTTATTTTACTGAACCCCTCTTTTTTCATAACATTGTTTGATTTATAAACTAATTTATTTATGATTTTGAGATAAAATGTAATATTTAAAAATTAAAAATTAAAGAGATAATATGTTTTGTTTAAAAATAAATTGATAAATTGTATATTTTATAAACTAGTTAATAAATCGGTTACCAGAAGGAGATGGTGAGCCGGTCTTCCTGTTTAATTTTTACTTAATTATCAGAAATTTTCAGAAAGCAAAACTTAGTTTGGTTGTGCAACTCAGAGGATGTAACAGGAGTTGCAGAAATGGCTCGGGAAGTCAAAATCTAATGTGCAAGGACATTCCCAACTGAAATTAAGTAACCAATTTCAACCCTCAGAAGTCGTACACATGGATCTCGCACCACTTGTACAAAAGCATATGCTCCAAACCTTATTGTATAGACGAGCATGTAAAGTAAGAGCAAAAGAAAAGTGGTTTTTAACTGCACCAAAAAGAAGCCAAGCCAAATTCAGTTCAACAGAAACAACTATCAAGCAAATAAACAGTTCCGAAGACGAAGCAACAGCCAATGCTGCAGTGGGATAACTGACAGCTCCTCTGTTCTTCACTACTACCAGCTTTATATTGTCCATTTGATGCCAGCCGATTACTGCACAACAGATTATTATTATGTTGTAACTCTATACATCCAATACCACGTAAATATAAATCAAAACAGCAGGCAGATATCGACTAACCAAGGGAAAATGTATGATGAATAGAACCAATAAATGGAAAGGCTAGCATTGCATAAATGCAAATGTATGGTGGTCAATGAGCCATGCTAATAATGATTTGCAGGTAAAAAAATTATGCCATCAAATCTATATGCATATCTACCTGAGGTGGTTGTTGAGGAGGCGGTGCATAGTTTCCATACCCTTGGTAACCTCCATAGTACAAATTTGGATCCTGGGCTGCTTGAGCATATCCATAGGTTTCATATCCACGGGCATATCCATAATATCCAGCATTGGTCTGGTTTTGATCAACCTGTGTCTCAAAAGTTTAAAAGATGAATCAATGAATACCTTAACAATCATCATTAGTGAGGATTAATAAACCAGTTCTAGAAATAGAAACAAAACAAAAAAAATGAGATGAAATGTACCTGTTTGTTTGAAGGACTACGGCCCCACGAGAGTCTGATGCTTTGTCCTCCCAACTGGGTTCCATTTAACATTCGTATAGCTTCCTCAGCACAGCTTCTGTTATAACAGATGCAGAGAGCATGAAAAATCCTTCGTTCTGATTTCTTGTTCAGATGGGAAGGTAGCAATACGCAAGTTACCTGTCAGCAAATTGAACAAATCCACATCGTTTGCCTACCGGTATTTTTACATGAAGTAACTGTCCATATTGACCAAAAAACTGCCTCAGATGCTCATCTGTGATATTAGAATCCAAATTACCAACAAATATCTGCAATCAAAAACTAAATTTGTAACCAGATGTCTAGATTAAAAATTTTAAAAAAAAAAAAAAAAGGAATACAAAATTATTGTAAATAAAATTTCTCACAGTGGTGTTAGTTGGGTCATCCTCACCACCCTGAGTTCCTTGAGAAGTCTGGTATGAAGCTGCAAATACACCAAGTGTGGGTGAGGGAAATGCTAATGAAAAGGGACTTGGAGAGAAGCCAATTGGTGCTGACGTTAGTTTAATACCCAAAAAAAAAGGATTCCGAAAAATGCACTACATCATTATATAATTCTGGAAATGCCAGAATACAAATGTTGAAGATCATCAAAACCACAGTATCATACCAACAAAAGTCAATTCATAAACCGTTAAACAAGCAAAGTTCTAACCAATCTCAAGTGTATAGTGGCAGTCACTGTGTAGTTCGGACTCGGACATTGGTATGTATCTAAGTGTCAAACCCTTTTTTTTCAAAACCTAGGATACGGGGACACGGTTAAAAGATACAAAATTTTGGCATAAATGCATGAATACGTCTTATAAACTTCAAATTACTTTAAAAATTTATGTATTAGTAATAATAAATGCATTTCTTGAAGATATGAAATATTATATTTTAATTTAAATGATATAAAATATCGTTAAAATGATAAGAGATCCCATACCCATACCCATGTCCCATACCCAAGTGTTCGACACGGGTACTTCTTCAAAGGTGAAGAATCAGGGCAACATAGGTGGCAGACGAGAGACATATTGAAAACAAAATAAGATCTGAGATACTGCCTTGCATCTATCTAAATTGAAAGGTAAAGCAAAAATTTCAATTGCTGCCAGCTCAGACCAGAGAGACTCGCACACGTTTGTGAGAAAGATAACTAACTATAGGCTAAACTGAAACTTGGAGCTGCCCATTCAATAAACTAAGTGAGTACATGAAATGTATAAGGATGAGCATCCATCCACGTCAACATATTTGGGCAAATACTAGCTTGGCTCATCATTGCCGAGATAATGGCCTACTTCTAACATTAAGACATTAAAATCCATGTCCTCTATCTTGGCTATGTTTATTATACCTTTTTTTTGTTATGATCCTACTTTATGATACTGCTAGATGGTGCAACTTTCAAAAGGATTTTAATCACTGCAAAATTCATGGCCTCTATCTCATGCCGTGTTTATATTTCCTATGTTTGGTGTTATGGTCCCAATTTATGGCACTGCTAAATCAATAGATTTTTAATACTTTTCTAGAGAAACACCATAAGTAACAAACAACTCCCAATGCTCTCTAGAGTTCAGATACACATGCATACATACGCATCTGACATGGTGAAGAAGCACACTTTTAGCTGCCAGTTTCAATAGCATTGTTCAAAAAACACGTATCAATATCCTGCTATTTTTGGTCCTCATACACAAAACAGAGCAATCCCATATTTCTGTACCAATGACGCTGATATGCAGTAGCATCAACAAACCACAGTAGGTCCTAATGATAAAAGATGAAGAAGGAAAAAGAACAAGACGTGACATTACAAAAGACAATGAAAATGAACCAGCAAAACCACATGAACACATTTTGGTTATATAAACATAAACAACTGAAACCTGCATGACGTAAGCAGTTTCAACTTACAACTAACCTTCGATCATCGCCCACTGTCCACGGTGAGCTTTCTTTCACAGGGGGAAATTCGATGGTAAGTGTAGGAAAATAGTAAAAGATGGGAATACAGCAGTTTTAATTAAAATGTTAAAGCCAGAATGGAAGTAGAACACGGGAGACATTGAGTAATTCTAGAGGCAGAAATTTAAATATGAAACTGAAAGAAATGGCTGGAACTAAATGTAATTTGACTGAAAGCTGAGAAAGTAAAGGAACTGGCTGACGAAAAAAATACTGAAAATAATAGCAAGATTATCGCCATGGAGCCAAAAGTAAGAAACATTTAATTAAAACTGACCTAGACAAAACCAGGCACTAAAAGGGTTATCATTTCAGCCGAAATTAGCTCCAGGCCCCTATATCATAGAGCCTCCTGACATCCTGCTTTGAGACAACAGGAGTTTTATGAGATTATGCAAGTTTTAAGTTTCACAGCTGAGAACTTTTAAAAGTACTTGAAGGAAATGACGTTGTAAGCTGTGGTTATCTTCAAGAATTCAAGAGCATAACTGAAAGGAAGCAAACTTAACAGCATTGTTCAACAGACATCAACTCTTGAAAATATCTCTAAAACAAAAGGCCACCAATGCATTTAAACTGCCAGATTCAGGAATCAGATCACATCATACAAAAAACAAGGCCAAATTCAGCAAGTCTAAGTCAGTTTGATGCTCTAATGGCCATCTAATACGCTAACAAACATACCACAAGGCTGAAGGTAAAGCATACCTTTAGCCTGACCACCAACTTTTTGTTTGCTAGCAGCCGGGCCAATTCGCATGGGCCTAGTTGAACAATACCTTCCATTCATCTCAACCATGGCTCGCAGTTGTTCACTTTCATCACCAAACCTCACAAACCCATAGCCCTTTGAGCGTCCAGTTAACTTATCAGTTACAACCTTTGCACCCTTGACTGATGAGTAGTTGGCCATAAAAGTTTCTTGAAGCATGTGGTCAGTTATGTCAGCTGCTAAGTCTCCAACAAAAATTGTGTATTCAGGGGTATCATCATGCTTTTCACCCGCACCCATAGATGCCCAGTTCAACCTAAATGTTTGCTCAGAATTTGGCATCTGAGTGCCATTATATGTCAGCAGATTTCTTTCTGCAGCAGCATGACTAACAAACTCGATAAAGCCATAACCTTCTGGTTGGCCAGTTTGCTTGTTGCGGATGACTTTAGCAGAGACCACCTTAAAGAAAACATATTTGAGATTAGGTATAAAAACCATGAGCAAAAACTCGATAGTAAGATCTAACGAGGGACCATATAGTAGAAAGTAAAACATGAGCAGTTTGAGCATCACCAACACTCAAATTCCCTTTTTAATTTGGCAGCAACACACACGGTTCGAACCCAGTTATCATTGAATCCCCCCCCCCCTTTTTCTCTTTTTCTCAAAGGAAAAAGAGGGTTAGGGGGAAGTTGTCACTACAGTAGTGCACAGCGCACTTGTAGCATACAGCCATACACCACAAAATTGTAGAAAGTCTAAATCAATGCAATTGACTTGCAAGACACAAGCAGTGTTACCTTGAAAGAAATCATTTTCTATTTAAGCCTCCCCGTGGGAAGAAAATATAAAAAAGATATATAATTTATAAATAAATAGAAATGGGTGGTGGATAAGTTGATCGCACTTGTGGGTCCATTGGAATGGTTAATAGTGAAGTTTGACAATGTATAAATGATTTGTAAGTTTTACAAGACGGAGGCTAAACCAGATATTACTAGCTACTGGGAGACTCAAGAATACAAAGAGCTCACCAAATAAAGAATCAAGACAACACTATTAACGGTTAATGATAAAAATGGATACGGAAACGGAAACACTTTAAAGAAATGCTGAATCTCTCATCTTCAACCACCCATAGAACAGGATCTAAACCATATGCAAAAATGGAAAAGCTGTTCTTTCAGAATAAACAGCCTGCATAACCGTCTTCATTGTCACTCTCAAGAGCATGAAATATCATGCATACAAATGAAGCATTTTCAACACAGTTACGATATATCATATGTAAATTTCGTTTAGTAAAATATTTTTCTAATACAAGTAAAATCCTTTAGACTTCTCCATAGAAGACTGTAAAACAAAGGGAATGATTGACACAGTCAAAATGCAAGAGTGGATAAAAGAGATGAACTTGGTGAGTGCTGCTGTAAGCAAGTAATAGATTGTAAACTTCTTATATGTAAACAGACTATTTTTTTATGTAGTGACAATGGAATGCAATCGATAAAATACTCTATCTATTCTCTGAAATTAAAAAGTGAAAAGCAAATATATTATGCCCCTACTCTATTGGGTACCTATTATTCAAAATCTCATTTTTTTTCAAACTCATTTTTCAACCACATTTTACCAAAAAAAATAGTCCGCACATAACCCAAAAAGATTCTTCACTTTTTAACCCCACATTCTCCAAAAAAATTACTACTATTAACCACATTATTTGAAAATTATGGGTGGTCTCAATATGTGTACAACAAAGCATCTGCAACAGTTATAGCAGAAGACTGCAAGTACAGAAATCGGAGATGAAGACACACAAAAAAAGTGAGAAAAATCAATTAATTAAACGCTAATAAATAATAAGTATGATTAACTATGGTCGGGGTGAGAGGTGTTAATAAGTCGGTGTACATATCCACGTAAATATACCTCGCCAGTCAAACCAAAGCAACTGTAGATGTACTGCTCGTCCATCCAGTACTGAAGATCTCCAATCCACAGGCTCCGGATCCCGTCGTCGTGCGGAGCCTGAGCCACCGGCCCGACGCCGTACTGCTCTGGTTGCGCCTGTGGCTGTTGGGTCGGAGCAGCCTGTGATGGTTGCTGGTAGTAGTAGCCAGCCGCCGCAGCCGTCTGTTGTGGTGGGGGAACCTGGTACTGCGTTTGCTGCGACTGCTGTGGCATCCACTGCTGGGGTCGATACTGAGGAGGCTGAGCCATGGGTGATGGAATCATAGAGTTTGATGGCTGCATCGTTGTCGAAACCCTAGGTTTCGTGAGATGAGAGAAATGAGGGAGATTTTAAAAGCTTTCTCGCAGATTCTTGCGCATTTTTCCCCCTTATATATAGTGATGAAATTGATATATATATATATATATTGGTAAAAATGATGAAATTTGTTATAAATAATGTATATATGTGAATGACATTACCATTATATCCCTGTAAACTTTACAATATTACGATTGTGCCATTGTCCACTCCTATAAATAGGAGCCTATACTTACCAATTTATTACACCAATTCTTGAAGAGAAATTCTCTCCTCTAAACTCTCTCCATTTCTCTCTCTATGTTGTTCTTATGATTTCGATGATTTTATAACACGTTATCAGCACGAGTCTCTAACCAATTGAATAATAACGGAAGTATGCTCTACAGTTGCATCTAAATGATGAGCCTCTGTATCAGAAACCTGATTATTACTAACCAATGTTTCCTTTTCTCTCAAACTGAAAAAGAATGATTCTGGCCGATCCAGATATCCGATCGACGATCGGCCACCGCCATCAGAACGGGCTTGTCAAGGAGAAGACTCGCCTAAAATTTGGCGCAGAACCAACGGCTGAAACAAAAGATATCGACCGAAGAAGAAAATCTGAAAAACTGTGCAAAAACAGATATCTGACCGAAAATTGAAATGCTTATTCCGGACGATTCTGAACTCCGATCGGCGATCGGCCAGCGGCATATCAACGGGTTTTTCTAGGAGAAGACTCGACTGAAATTTGGCGCAAATCCAACGGTTAAAACGGAAGTTATTGTCCGGAGAAGAAGATGCTGGCGGACTGAAAAATGATGATTCCGGCCAAACGGTTGATCTTTTGGAAAATCGGAGACCACCGGCATGTTCAGGACGCCGAGGCACATATTATGGTGATGGGTCAATTTTTCCGATCACCGGCGCGTGGCGGCCGGCGGCGGCGGCGCGTGGCGGATCCGGCGATGACGAAAGGCAGTTTGTCCGTTTTGATGAATTGGATTTTTCTATGATCTTATTTTTCTGTTTTGTGCAGTTTTTAAAATATTCCGGCGGTCGAACATGGCGGTTTTCTTAAAAACTGTTTTTGGAGCAATCCTGACGAGATTTTGAACTTCGGACCAAAAGTAAGTTTGTTCTAAATTAAATTTTAAACCTATTGACGGTTTCAATTTATTCATATGAGCAATATATTAAAATATGGACGATTTTGCCCTTAATAATACATACAAGTATAATAATCGTAAATTAACGATTAATATGTGATCAATTGAATTATATTATGCTGCCACCTACATGGTTGGTTTTACCACCTACATGGTTGGCTTTACCCGGTTTAATTATTTCATTATGTCGATTCCGCCTATATGGCCGGTTTAATTGTTTCATCTCGTTGATACCGTCTATATGGCTGGTTTAATTATTTCATCACGTTGACACCGCCTATATGGTCGGTATATCAATTGAATACATATAAACACCTCAGTTGTTGGTTAATTCTAACATATTAGAGGGTTGTTGTCAACATATATACTTGGTGGTATAACCCCAGTATCGTTATTGTTAATATATATATACAATATTATTGTTATTTGATACTTCATTAAATGATACCAGAAGTTATCAATACTAAAGTTAGAAAATATTTTATCAAATGATACCAGAAGTTATCATTACCAAAAGGTTGATAAATATTAATAAAATGTTTTATCCAATGGTACCAGAAGTTACCAATATCTGAATTTGAATGGGTGGATGAAAATTATTCAACAAGAGAATGTTGATGTATGATAAGATAATATCACATGATAGCACGGATATAGCTAATGTGAAAATAATCTCATCAGTATTATGAGATGAATGTTAGATGATAAGTGCCTGGAAAAGTTCTTGCACGAGCACTTATATATTCCAGAAGAAGTACATATTTACTCCAGAAGAAGTAAAAATTATCATCTAAACATACTGAAATGATATTATTATTGCTCCTGAAGAAGCATAAACGAGACATACATGCAAAATGCAAAAGGGGAAAACATTTATGATCCTCAAAATTAGAGATGTGTTTCGGGAGTAGCCGTATCCTACCACCTCTGACCTTTTGAGGAAATAAAGAAAAAAGTGTGTTTCAAGAGTAAGAAATACTCCATACTCTACCACTTTAAATCTTTGAGGTACACAAGATTAATACATTGATAAAATCCTAGAAATTTATGGTGTGTCTCAAGAGTGAGAATACTCCGTACTCTACCACCACCTATTCTAGAGTTCACAAAGATAAATTTACATTAACCGGACTCCATTTTCGCTTGATTCCCCTTCCTTGCGACCAATCTATCTTTACTCCTGCTGGATCTTGTATTGGAATATATGATTGCAACTTATCCAGCAGTTCCTCGATAGTAGGAGCAGAAATAAGGATTCTCCTAGAAAATGGAGATATGAATCCCTGTTCCACAGCATAATCAAGAAATGTTAGCAAACCATCAAAGAAATTGTTTACATTTAAAAGCCCTATAGGCTTAGTATGGAGATCTAGTTGAGCCCATGAAGTAATATTAAAGATTTCTTCTAAAGTACCAAAACCTCCAGGCAGGGCTATGAAGGCATCAGAACCATATAACATGCAAGTTATGCGTTCATGGATAGATAAGGTTTGTACTTCATGCCCTCGTGTTTTGCCTGCAATATCAGCTAAAGGAGTAGGTATAACACCTATCACTCTTGCTTTCTCTACTAGAGCGGATTGTGAAACACAACCCATCAATCCACTGCTACCTCCTCCATACACGAGAGTGATACCTTTCTCTCCCAATTTCTTTCCTAAATCCACGGCTGCTTCTAGATACCCAAAACCTTTTCCCACTTTTGATCCACAAAATACACAGATAGTTTTGATCTGTCGAAATTTTGGTCCTTCCATTTTTGAAAGTAAAGAAGGAAAATGTTATTTTGGGATGCATGAACTATGAAAAATGTTTGGCTATTTAAAACCGAAAAACTTCACTATTTACTGG
Organism: Ligustrum vulgare; assembly: GCA_963555705.1. Taxonomy (NCBI): domain Eukaryota; kingdom Viridiplantae; phylum Streptophyta; class Magnoliopsida; order Lamiales; family Oleaceae; genus Ligustrum; species Ligustrum vulgare. The sequence goes on along the minus strand of OY743190.1, from coordinate 34,183,208 downwards.
TCGTTTTTCGAAAAAGTGAAGATTTACTTTTGACAAAATCACCCTACTCACCTTTCGGCGATTTAATATTTTTAACCAGCCTTTATCAAAACTCGTGAAAGGAAACAGAAAAAATATTTTATATGTGCATATATATCAAATGATTTACCTTGTATTAATGCTGCATAGCCAAAGCATCATTGTTTATAACAGCATGGCAAACAGGATCTTTTGCTATTATATTTTTGAGACTATATCTCTCTTTATCGCTGATGAATTTAGCCCATAAAGATAGTAGCTCACGCTGCACATATCCACTAGGGTGCGTCTCAAGAGTCAATCGGATATCATCCAATGACTCCTTACTCAGTCCACCCTTAATGAAGTCTATCTTATCATCTCGATTTATGGATGAATATCCTATTGATTTACAACGGGTATCACATGTCCATCGAGCACATTTGTAGCAACTATTTAATCTTTTTGCTCTTCGCTTCTTTGCAAAAGTACTCTTACCTAAGCCAGGCTTGTGCTTAGAAAATGAATCTGGTAATTCACCAGCTAATCGAACTTTTGCTTCGATCAACCAGCGAACATCTTCTGGCATGCCATGATCCATCAGCAACCTCAATCTTTCGAGCCTAATTCGATAAATTTTTCTCAAATCATTTACTGGAAGATTGGAATAATATTTGCGAATATTTGAAAGTATGATATCCATTTTTGATGGATCTAGCCTTCTTCCCAAATCATCTATTTAAATGCATTATTCAACGCGTAAAAGAGCGACGGCTCCGCGTGTCAGTGATATGGATTCCATCAAGAAATAATGGAATAAATTATTGAAAAGGTGAGATAATATGCCATTACCTTTTTCGATATAAGGGAAGATTTGGCGACAAGATTGAGATTATGAGATATTTCCTTGGATATTGTACCTGATTTTTCGGTATACTAAAAGTAATAAAGGTATACTGATTTGAACTATATAGAATACTGATGAAATAAATGTTGTATTGAACCAGAAGTTCATACATATGTACAAGTGAAATATCTTATTGAACCAGAAGTTCATACGTACAAGTGAAATATGTATATAGTATGAACCAGAAGCTCATAAATGAAATATACATTGTATTGAACCAGAAGTTTAGCGATATTGTATTGAATCAAATATTCATACATAGAAATGAAATAAAACCGTATAGAACCAGAAGTTCTATAATAAACGGTTAGATTATCAAAAGTTCCAAATTATTTTCTATGAGAATAACTTATTCAGAAATTGTTTATCATACAACAATATTCTATGTCAAACAGGGAATAGCTCAAGAAGCTTTATTATTTGTAAAAGTGCGATATGCATACACTCCACCAAAGCGCACTGAGATATATGATTGAAATTACATCCCTAAAAGAATGACATGTGTTATGGCATTTTAGCCGATTGATAATATTTGAGAACATTATGGTGAAAACACGCCTGAAGCGTAATTATGCCTGAAGCATAATGACTATCGATTCCAAAAATAAATATCTCTTGAATGATTGAAATGATTCCTTTGAGGCTAAATACTCAAAGTAAGTAAAAGGGACATAGTCAAATGATGAGATATTCAGGTACCTGATGATAGAACATATAAAGAGATCTCTCCACGTTATATTGAGATGGAATCGATAAATAAGTCGACTGCATACCCTCTTATGAAATAAGATTGATGAAATCATAATTCTTTGGCCAAGTATGAAACCCTAATGTAGGGATTATTGTTCAAGGACCTGAAGTCCAAATGCTTAAATGTGTAAAGCCAGTAATTATATGTACAAATGAAAAATATTTCACAGTCGTAAAAGACGACTAGTTGCGCGCGAAATTTTTCATAGAACTGGCATGACATATGGTGGATAGACTATAGTCTAAATCACTAGCTTGAGCTCCTTGATATACCAATGAGTGAGATCAAAATGTATGATTCTCATCTCGGTACTTTGGGAGTATTCTTTGATGTACCAGTTGATCGCGGTACGTTGGGATTTCAAGTAAAATGATTGTAGATTATATGTCGAAATTGATATCTATTTCAATGATTGATTATGCTCCTGCAAAATTAGAAATTGCAGTTTATAAAGTGCAAGAACATACATGTATAAATCATTGAAAGATTCAATATGCCCAGATTAGTATCACTATAGAATGATACAAATGACTCCATGATATAATATGTTGAAAGTGAAATTGGAGTGTACTATTTATGACATCTGGGAAATTGATTATTCACTAGAAGTGAATACGAAAATGAATATTCACCAGAAGTGAATTTGAAATTGATTATTCACTAGAAGTGAATTTGAAAATGAATATTTAATTATTCACTAGAAGTGAAAGATGCAATCTATGAAAGTGAATTATAGATTTGATTATTCATCAGAAGTGAATTCTAAATTTGATTATTCACCAGAAGTGAAAAATACAATGAAAAGATTCGTGATTGCACCAATATACATGTAATATTCCATGAAAGGAATAAATACGCGTTGCACTCTTTTTCCCTTAGCTGAGGTTTTGTCCCACAGGGTTTTCATAGCAAGTTTTTTAATGAGGCAACAGTTGAGGCGTATTGATGAAAATTAATGAGAATAATGCACTCTTTTTCCCTTCGCTGAGGTTTTGTCCCACAGGGTTTTCCTAGCAAGGTTTTTGAGGCATCATCATAGCTATCAACAAGCTATAATTCAGCAACACATTGTTATACTGGAATGATATCAACAAATGAAGAAAATCATACACATCTTATGAAGAATGTTATGATATCGACTACACACAAGAAGATTTTCATATATATTCCAGAAGAAAGATGATATCATTATTCAAAAGGTTCATGAATACTTGATTGCACACTTCAGGGGGAGAATCATGCTGTCATGCTGTACTCTTTTTCCTTCGTCCAGGTTTTGTCCCACAGGGTTTTCCTGACAAGGTTTTAACGAGGCAGCGGCTGTACTCTTTTTCCTTCGTTCAGATTTTGTCCCATTGGGTTTTACTGACAAGGTTTTAACGAGGCAGCACTGAAGCACTGAAGAACTTCAAAGATTCAATACATGATTTGTTCTACTTGAACATTAAGACTCAACGATTGACGATGGTCAATATCAGGGGGAGCAACTGTACTCTTTTTCCTTCGCTCAAGTTTTATCCCATTGGGTTTTCTTAGCAAGGTTTTAACGAGGCAGACAATTGCGTAATATGTCATTCAAGGGGGAGTGTTATAAATAATGTATATATGTGAATGACATTACCATTATATCCCTGTAAACTTTACAATATTACGATTGTGCCATTGTCCACTCCTATAAATAGGAGCCTATACTTACCAATTTATTACACTAATTCTTGAAGAGAAATTCTCTCCTCTAAACTCTCTCCATTTCTCTCTCTATGTTGTTCTTATGATTTCGATGATTTTATAACAAAATTGATTTTATTAACGATAGTGAGCCTATGTTTGTTAAATTTTTTTTATTTAAAATTATATTTTTTAGGTAAAATGTGTGGTTGAAAAGTAGAGAGAGAAAATGTGCATGATTAAAAAGTGATTGGGGAATTGTGTAATAAAAAACATATTTAAAAACTAATTTACGAAACAGAGGCGTAATTTCTCAATTAATGTTTTATTCCCTCACATATTTTGATTTAAAAATATAAATAAATAAATTTATAAATGATGCGGTGTTAAAGAACGAAGATTTTCCTTTTCAAGACATTCTAAGTTATTCATTTGATAACACTATTTGGTTTATAAACTGATTTATTTATGATTTTAAGGTAAAAAGTAGTGGTTGAAAATTGAAAAGAGAAAATATGTATAGTTAAAAAGTGGTTTGAAAAATTATGTATTTATAAACATATTTATAAATCATTTTTTTTACTTTCACTGAACACGTGCTAAAATCTGACTTTTAACAAATTATAATAAAAGTTAATAAAATCTATGGTTGAAAAGTCGTGAATTTCATGAATAATATAATGGTATTAATTTTAATTTACATCAAAAGCAATCGATTAGAATCCTTGGGATCAATTACTGATTTAGTAAGGTAGAGATGACAAAAGGGTTGAGCCACTCGCCTGCTAGTCTGCTCAGCTTGCTAAACACAGGTCACGAGCGACTCGGCTCGTACTGTTCACGAGCTTGGGCACGAGCCAAGCGAAGAAATCGAAAAACGGATCGGGCACGATTTTGGCTCGTGGGGCTTGTAATTTTTTTTTAACAAGCTTGTGGGCTCGTAATTTTTTTTTCTTTTTATCGAAAATCAATTTTTATCTGAAGAAACATATAAAAAGATATAAAAAAAATTAATGGCTTGTGGCCAAGCTCGACCCACGAGCCGAGGCTCGTCTTAGACAGGTCAGGAGCTCGGCTCGTCCAAGGGATGAGCTCGGAGCAGTGGACTCAAAGGCCCTAGCTAGTTCGACTCAGTCATTGCCAACACTTGAGTAAGGGATGATCTAAAGTGTGCTAACACGCTTTTTTCGCTCCAAATCATCAATCCATAAGGTTATATATACTAATTGGAGATGCGAATAATTGTATAGTGTCAGTATTTTTTTTTTCTATTACATATAAAATTACCTAAAAGTACATTTTGTGATGTAAATAAAAGTAAACACAATGTTTAGAAAATTGGGTCGGACCGACAGGTTTAACCAGAAAAATTGGGAACCGGTCGAAAAATCAATCCGAAATGACCTTAAAATCGGACCGGGAACCAAATTTTTTCTCAATTAAATCGAGACCGATCAACCAAGTCCAAGCTTGAAAATCAATTACTATTTTTTTAATATATATATATAATGATTTGAAAAAAATAAAACTTCGGGCCGACATCGTAAATAGATGTCATCCCCATAATTCTTCAAGGCAACGACCCATTATAAAAAGGGATATTGCCACTTGAATCCCATCCCACTTCCGACGTGGGATGGGATTCATACATACATACATATTAACAACTATAAATCTATATTTTCTTTGAATTAGTGATTCAGAAATTAAAGAATATTGTTGTTATATTTTTTGTGGATTTGATTTTATCTTTAAATGAGTAATTTTTATTTATTTGTAAAATAACCTTTTTTTTTTTTTAGAGATTTTTATGATTTTTGGAATAATTATTAATTTTTTAATTGAAATCAGTTCAACCCGATTTGACGTTCTGACATATTATCTGTTGCCTTTTTCGGGTCGAACCGATTTTCGATTTTCTGAACACCAGTAAAACGAACTCCCTAAAAAAAAAAGGGGTAAAACAAACATCTTTCCAATCCTTATCATGCTCTCAGTATGAACTCACACGCATAAATACATGCAAACATACTGGTAAATTGTTCTTTCCTCTTGTTATTATGACTTGAGAATTCAACAGTAAGCACTTCAGTTTATACTATTCATTTTTCTCCCTTCCCTAGAAAGCAATTTAGGGAAGAAGGATCAAACAAACAATCTTCGAGTGCCGCAAAATCTTATGTATAATTCATTATGGATGTGCATTTAAAAAGTTTGTTCTCTAGATTTCAAGAACAATTTGGATCTGGCCTAGGGCTCGGTCCTAGATTCGGAGCATGCCTTACGAAGGTGGATGGCATTGCACCACCTTCCATTAAGTCACTATATAAAGCTGCGGTAGCCCTGAATAGGACTGATCACTGGAGGCGGTTGCGCCCGGGGCATCTTTTTGGTGTTAAGGCAGGAAAGGATTCATATTGGTATGGTAGAAAACAGCCGTTCTGTGCTTTCAATTTATTGGTAGAGATGGTGGAGATTTAGGGTTTCACATGTTTAGGTCTGAAATTGATGCAAAGAAAATGACATGCTCGAGGAAGACAATTAGGGTTTCGAATGTAAAACTTCTGAAAGTGACTTAGGAAGTGGAGTCTATTATGTTTCCTTCGAACATGAGAATGATCAAATTGCTATCCTTAGAAGTGTTTGGTGAAAATAGATTTCCTGTTACTGATGTTGCTCAATGTATAGAGTCTGGTGAGATTTAGTTCAGAAATCCTACACTTGAAGAGCTTAGATTTGTGTACGCCATTATGAGAGCGATTTTGTTGCTGCACCCTCTCCTTCAACAAGATTTTGACACAGGTCCAAAGTAGTCTAGATTGATATGCTTTCAGCCATTTACTGAAACAATTGATGTTAATTAGCCTTAGGGGTGGGCGTGGGTTGGGTTGGGTCGATTTTTTTCCCAACTCGAACCCAACCCAACCCAACCCATCAAGTTTCTGTCGAGTTGGGTTGAGTTGGGTGGTTTGTGAAAGACAGAATGCAGAATGAGAAATCAAAAAGAAAGTCCTCAGGTGTACATGCAAGGTCAAATCATGCACATGCTCTTATTATAGAGGACAGGGGAGAAATAGAAATAGATGGCAGAAAGGTCGCAGCAAGTCAAAAGGTCAGTCGAAATCAAAAGACAAAAAGTCAGCTTGCTATCATTGTGGTAATGTGGGTCACATTAAAAGAAATTGTCGGATTCAGTTGAGAGAGCAAAGTGAAGGTAGCAATCAGAAGAAGGAAGATGAAAAGAATACTACAGTTATTGTTTCTACCAGTGATGAAGTAATTTCTTGTGTATATGGTCATTGCCTACACGTGGGTGATCCTAGTACTGGGTGGATTGTTGATGGTGGTGCTTCCTACCATGTTTGTTTGAACATGGACTTATTTGCAAATTACACAGCTGGTGATTTTGGTATTTCAAAGATGGAAAATACTAGTCAATCTAAGATTATTGGGATTGGTGATATTTACTTGCAAACAGAACTTGGCTACTCGTTGTTACTGAATGATGTGAGGCATATTGCTGATATTCGCCTCAATCTAATTTCAGTTATGGCTCTTGATAGACAGGGTTATTATAACAAGTTCGGTGATTTGAATTGGAAATTGTCAAAGGGCACTTTGATTGTTGCCAAAGGAAAATCTTGTTGCAAGCTTTACAAGACTTATGCAAAACTGAGGTGAATGTAGTTGAAGATACTTCTCCTGATATATGGCACAAGAGGTTTGGTCACATGAATGAAAAAGGTTTTCAGGTTATGGCTAAGAAGACATCTATTCCCTTGGCCAAAGGTATGTCGGTAAACCAATGTGATCATTGTTTATATGGTAAACAGCATCGAGTTTCTTTTAGTGGTTCATTTAAAAGAAAACATGATATTTTAGAACTCGTGCATTCTGATGTGTGTTCTCCCATTGATGTAGCTTCTTTGGGTGGAAATAAGTATTTCCTCACATTTGTTGGTGATGCTTCTAGGAAGCTTTGGGTTTATATGTTGAAATCCAAAGATCAGGTATTTCAAGGTTTTAAACAGTTTCATGCCATGGTAGAACGAGAAACATGGAAATCCTTGAAATGTCTCAGAACTGATAATGGTGGGGAATACACTTCACATGAATTCAAGGACTATTGCTCAAATTTTGGGATTCGACATGAGTTTACAGAAGCAGGTACTCCTCAACATAATGGTGTGGCAAAAAGAATTAACCGTACCATTCTTGATAGAGTCAGATGCATGTTGAAGACAGCCAAGCTACCCAAAATGTTTTGGGGTGAAGCAGTTCATACTGCTTGCTATTTGATCAATAGATCTCAATCTGGTCCTTTGGACTTTGATATTCCAAAAAGAGTTTGGACAGACAAAGATGTTTCCTACTCTCATTTGAAGGTGTTTGGGTGTAAAGCTTTTGTGCACGTGCCTAAGGAACAAAGATCAAAGCTTGATGACAGAGCTACTCTGTGTATATTTCTCAGTTATGGTGATGAACAATTTGGGTACAAATTTTGGGATCCAGAGAAAAAGAAGATTGTGAGAAGCAGAGATGTGGTATTTCATGACGACCAAACCATTAAAGATTTGGATAAATTGGAGCAACCTAGAGTGACTGCAGTTGTTCCTGATCTAGCATCTACTAGCACTTCAACATCACAGCCTATTGTTGAAGAGAATTTAGCTCCTACTTATGAGAATGTTGATGACATTGCTCATGATGATATAACAGCTGATGGGAATGCTAATGAGGGGGAGAAAATTCCTGAGACAGAAGAAGATGAAGTACATGTCAGAAGATCTATCAGAGATCACAAGCCATCTACTATGTATCCTACTTCTGACTATATTTTGCTTACTAATGATGGAGAGCCAGAAAGTTTTTCTAAGGCACAGACTGATAGGGATAAAGTTCAGTGGATGAAAGCAATGGCAGAAGAGATAAATTCTTTGAGAAAGAATGATACTTATGACTTGGTGAATCTTCCTAAGAGTAAAAAAGCATTGAGAAATAAATGGGTATATAAAATCAAACGAGATGGCAATGGTGATTTGATGAAGTACAAAGCTCTTTTGGTTGTTAAAGGCTTTAGGCATAAATATGGTGTTGATTTTGATGAGATTTTCTCTCCTGTTGTGAAAATGACATCCATCAGAGTTGTTTTGAGGTTAGCAGCTAGTCTAGACTTAGAAATGGAGCAACTTGATGTGAAAACTTCCCTCCTACATGGCGACTTGGAGGAAGAGATTTATATGTTTCAACCAGAGGGTTTTGAACAAAAGAGGAAAGAACGCCTTGTATGCAAATTGAAGAAAAGTTTGTATGGGCTTAAGCAAGCACCAAGACAATGGTACAAAAAGTTTGATACTTTTATGATAAGTCAGTAATACACAAGGACAACGGCAGATTCTTGTGTTTATATCAGATCTTTTCCAGGTAACAAATTTATTATTTTACTGCTTTATGTTGATGATATGGTTATAGTTGGCCAGGATGTGGGGTTGATCAGGAAATTGAAAGAAGCCTTACATAAGTCATTTGATATGAAAGACTTGGGGTCGGCTAAACAAATATTGGGCATGGAGATAATTCGAGACAAAAAATCTAAGAGGTTGTGGTTATCACAAAAAAAATATATTGAACGGGTTCTTGAAATGTTCAGTCTGAAAGGAGTTAAATCAGTTAGCTCACCTCTTGGGGGTCTTCTCAAACTTACCAAAAGATCTTGTCCTTCAACGAGTGAAGAGAAGAAGAAGATGGGAGCAGTACCCTATTCTTCAGCAGTTGGTTGTTTGATGTATGCTATGGTATGTGCTCGCCCAGATATTGCACATGCAGTTGGTATGGTAAGCAGATTTCTGTCTAATCCGGGCAAAGATCATTGGGAAGCAGTAAAATGCAGAGGCATTTCTACTTTGTGTTAGAGTTTCGGGGGAGCTCAGCCAATTTTGACAGCGTATACAAATGCAGATATGGCAGGAGATCTTGACAACAGAAAGTCTACATCTGGGTACTTGTTTACTTTTGCAGGGGGAGCTGTTTCTTGGCAGTCAAGATTGCAAAAATGTGTGGCTTTGTCTACAACTGAGGCTGGGTATATTGCAGTTACCGAAACAGGTAAAGAGATGATATGGATGAGAAAGTTTCTTGAGGAGCTCAACGTGAAGCAATGTGAGTACGTCATTTATTGTGATAGTCAAAGTATTCTTGAGTTAAGTGATAATTCTATTTTCCATTCTTGTATTAAACACATTGATGTGAGGTATCATTGGATACGTGGAGCGGTTGATGAGATATTGATGCAATTGGAAAAGATTCACACTGATAAGAATATTGCTGACATGTTGACCAAGGTGGTAACCAAGGAGAAGCTTGAGTTTTGTGCCGAGCAGGCCATGATGAATTCCAAGTAATTGAAGTCTCGGGGTGTACCTCCCTCATGGATTGGAGGGGGAGATTGTTGGGCTTAAATGGTTTTTAGCCCAAACCATTATTAAGTAATGAATTGGTCCAACCCATTTTAAATATGATTTGAGAGGTGGAGAACCACTTGTACAATTTCATTAAAGTCAATTGCCTAACTTATTAGAAAAAGGAAGAAACTTTTCTTGCTTTTTGCTGGGACAAGTAAAAACAGGCACAGATGGAAGCTACAATAAACGTACAGTGGCTGAGAGGAAATCTAATTCTTTGGCCATTTCTCTACACATATTTACACAACAATAATGGAATAAAAGGTGTTGTTTTCTTGTATTTTATTTTGGAGAAGAAAGTGCTGATTATTGTGTGTTCTTTTTCTTCAAGATTTGGGGTTCTTTAAGTTTTATCTTAGAATGATTTAGGTGATATTTATTCTCCATTATTGTTGTTATTGGGGTTCCATCTATTGCATTAAATGATGTAAATTGTGGTTGCCAATGGTGATTCTTGAATGTGTGTATTTAGTTACCTCTAAATTTATGGCAAAAATTTAGAGAAGAAAATATTTTATTCCTATTATTTGGTAATAGTGGAATTGTCGGTTTGCCCAGTTGATTTTCCCTTTTCATTGGAGGGTTTTACGACGTTAAATAATTTTTGGTGTTATCGCATTGGTTTTTATAATTTCGATATTCTATTACTTTTGGATTTGCTTGTTTGAGTTGTGAATTCCTATTTTAATCACACGGAGTTTGGGGGAAAGATTTGGCGTTGCTACTTGTGTTGACAATTCTATTTGTTGTCCGAATTTCCCAACACTAATCTCATAGTCTTGTCCATGTGATATTTCTTTTATTTAAATAAAATAAACTAAAAAATAGTATTTAACCAAAATTGCTTAATCATCATGTTAAACACTCTTTCAAGTGATAGAAAGTAGGCTTAAAACTTTCATTTATTATTTCCATGTCATCATGATAGATTCCAAAATTTTAAACAATGGAGATAAAAATAGAGGAAATTGCACTCCATGACACATTTTGCCTATGTATCAACAAAAATGACACTTTTTCATAATTTTGACAAATCTAACATTTTGTGACTTATTTTCCCTTTACAGAAATTTTAATACCATTTGCATCCAACTTACATGGATTTGACATGTCTAAAAAGAAGGTACAAAAAGTAGATAAAAGAGATCCTAAAAACTACTCTAACCACCCCCAATATATGAATTGGTACTCGTGCCCTTACCCAAAAAGAAGGAAAAATCTCTACATATCCCAAGTCTTCTTCAAAGTCACTCTCCTTCTTCAAAACTAAAGAAATCCTCTTCAAAGACACTCTCCTTCAAAACTAAAGAAACTGATTCCAACCCAAAAATCTCCCCCCATCCATCGTTACATTCCGACATCGATCACGAATGCTAGCAACTGAAAACCCGCAGATTGTGTTGGTGGACTCGCACTCTATTTTTATCCCTTACTGCACGTTCTCTCACCCCCCCGAATCCCCACCGGCTTGTCTTATTGTCGGAGTCCATTGCCAGACACCGAGCACCACCACCTTCCATTGACGGTAAGCCCATATTTTTTTCCTATAACTCATTACTTTCATTTTTTTCAGTTGTGTTGTATTTTGGTTGAAAAATTGTCATTTTTGTGTCTAGATTTACGTTGCTCCATTTATTTTCCATGTTTGAACTATTTTTTAGGCTTCATTGTCGAGTTCGAAAGATTGAATTTTAAGAACAATTATAAAGGATTGGGGAGAAGACTTGTTTGATGCGTGTGCGAGACCGTGAATATTTTGCTCCAGTAGAATTACCGTAGCCTTTGGTTGTTTGAAAAGTTTGGTCGAGTTGAATTACTTGGTAGATGCGCGTGAGAGACTTTGAAAAGAAATTATCATATCTTCCTATCAAATTTTGACAAGTTTTTAATCATTTATCGAGGAAATTCTATCGTTCTCGACAGATGACATCTGCTATTTTCGACAGATGGACATTTTGTTTGAGAGACTTTGAATATTTTGGTCCAGTGGAATTAACATAACTTTTGATTGTTTGAAAATTATGGCCGAGTGGAATTACTTGTTGGATGCGTGTGAGAGACTTTGAAAAGAGACTATGTAATCTTCCAATCAAAATTTGACAAGTTTATAAGCATCTGTTGAGATATTTCTATCGTTCTCGACAGATGACGTCTGTTATTCTCGACAGATACTCTCTTTTGTTTCATTGAATACACATTTCCGTTTATCAACTGCTATTTATGTCTCTTTGCATGTGTGTAAATGAACTGTGTAATATTATCCTCTTGAGGTGCCTTTTTTTTAAATTTTGCAGATGAACCAAAAGTTATCGTTATTGGGAAAAACATATCCTCTGCAAGAAGTTATCGTTATTAGTTCGGATTATGAGGTCAATCAAGGAAATGCAAGTGATGAGTCCGTTGTTGATGATTATTGAATGAGTTTTCAAGTTTTCCTTGTAATCAAAAAATCTTTTATCTTGTTATGTTCATGTATTGTAGTAGAATCCTTTTAAATTTTGTGTGTGGACACTGCTACTTCAAATCTCTATCTAATAAACTCAGGCAATTCTTGTGTGGACACTGCCACTTCAAATCTCTAAATGAGTTGTTTCTCTATGAATAGATAAGTACCACTTCAAATCTTCCTCTTCCTGAATTTCGGTCGGTGGTATGTTCATGTTGGGCATCTTGAATTGCAATAAGATCTTATTATGTGGACTATTAGTTGTGAGTTTCAAGTTCAATCGTTCAATTAGTCCCTCCACCGCGATATCGTTAGGCACTACAATAGATGTAGTCTTGTTCCCACTCCACTTCCATTCATCATCTATGTTCGCGAACTCTTTACCATACGAGACGATGAATCGCAAATTATCACTTATTCCTGACACAACATTATAAGTACTTCAAAAATTGATGCATGTCACAAATTAGAATTCAAAACGAAATTAGACAACCTCGCATTCAGTTATTCATGTTATCGATCTTGAACTGGCATTCTCGACAGTTAAAATGTCGGGTTCGACATTTAAAAACTTTCAAGAACGACAGATGACTCGTTGAACATGACAGTTAGTACTGTGCGTCTGGAATTCAAAAACTAAGGTTCTTGTTAAAAAAATTCAACAGAAATTAATATCTTCCATCAATGATCAAGTACAACAATACTTTAACACATGAAAAAAATCATAACAAAGAAAGATCTTTATACATTTATGAGGACATTTATTGTGTCATCCAGATCTATGGGTCTCAAAATCTCAATAAGTTGGAAACATAAATCATTAACAAAACATCAACATATTTAATGTCCATATTTATATGTTACAAAAATGCTTACCTTTCAAAATGGAATTTCAAGCTTCAAATTGTATATTCTTCAAATGCTAATGGAGATGGATTGAAAAGTCTTTTGGTGCAAGAGAGATAGTATTCAAATGAAATGGAAGAAAAAAATGTAATTTACGTTTTTTTTTTCTATTAATTTTTTTTTAAAAAAAATAAAATTTTACTAAAGCTTTTATATATTGACTAATTCCTTTGTCCATAAAATTTTACTAAAGCTTTTATCCATTGGCTAATTCTTTTGTCCATTGGGTAATTGTGGAATTTCATGTACATCACATCAATCAATTCTTAAGTCCACTTGCTTAATATAAATTTTGTCTTGTAGTGGTTGTGAGGGCATAGTGGACAATTCATGGGCAAAATTAGTCATTTTTTAGCACATTTTTAAAAGTTATCATTTTTTTTTGATATTATACATTTTCTTTTCATCCATGCAAATGTCCCATAAAAATATTAGTACAATGTCTTTTTTAATGATGTAGCAAACATTTTTCAATGTGAAAATTGTAACATTGTACATGCTCTAAGAAGAAAACCTAGTTGAGATCTTATTTTATACATCATGCTCCTCGTATAGAATTACATATGTACAGATGTTTCACTGTAATAGAGAATCTACGTGAACTTATCTCCCGTCTATTCATAATAGACTACAGTGAAACATCTGTAAGTACAGATTCTGTACAAAAACCATCTTCCTTCGTACATTATTGTCGTGTACTATATCCATATAGCTCGAGGGTATTTTTTATCACACTACAAACGTCTTATCATTTCCAGCCTTCCTTAAATCATATCCTATATTATGTTTCTTAGACATAATATAGTAGAAATCTATATTCTAGGAAACGGAGATATTCTATATTTTTTGTTAGACATTTTAAAGTGCATCAAGTGAATAGCCAGGCAAAAAATGAAATGTTGCCAATCTAACAAAATTATGCCAAGAACAACTGAGTAGAAGGAACCTCCAACAGTACAAGGACGAATAATTTTATCACGTGCTAACTTTTTTTTCCATCAACAAAATCATAACAAGAACAATTGAATCTCCGAGATCCATATAAATACAGGTAAAAAGAACTTATGAGGACAAGCCACTCCAGAAGAATCCAGCATCTCGATTTCTTCCCAGGCTCTGCTTCAATCTCTTTCAAAGGTCACCAATTTCTAAACTGGAACCTTCGGAACCGAACTCAACACCGCTACCAACAAAAACGAACCATTACTAGCGGATGGGATGGTATTGAGCTGATACTCTTTTGGGAGGTAGCTTGCGCAAGATGAACAACACGAGTGCTGAAGGAAGAATCTCGACCAGCTGTTTTTGCATAAACTATATGAGAACACAGAATTTGGTAAGAAAAGGTTGGCAAACTTGATAAAAGCAGTTTACCATGTAATAGATAAGATTCAAAATTGGATGGTCCAATACTTCAAGAGATGCATCTGGGTCGAAAGCAGATAGCCCAACCTGCAGAATGTTGCAAAATATAGGCGTCATAAGATAAATAAAGTGCGCATCTAAGAATGTAGTATGCAGAGAAGTATATCACGCAGAAAACTAAAAGCATGTTTGGTAAATGTTTAAGAACGGTTTTGTTATAAATGGATAGAAACAAGTATTGGATAAATGAGTAGGTCACAAAATGTGTGAATAAAAAGTGGTTTAAATGTTGGATTTTTTCGTTCTAATACTCTATTCAAGAGTTATCGGTATTTATCAAATATGTTTATAAACACGAGTTAAACATGGTAGGCTAAGATACACTCCAGAATTCTAAAAAGTAAATCCAATGGACCAACTTGTGATTGCTTTATGCTTTTTCACATCGGTAGATGACTCGGAAATTTATTCAGACACAAATAATGCATGAGAATTCTGAATTAAAGAATTAAAAATGACTGCCACCTCATTTGCGGGCTTTTATACCACAGGTGAAGACATCAAGACCGTAATGTCAATCCATTCCCTCACAATTCCCTTGTAATTAAAAAATATACACATTAAACTCCCACGTCCCACCTCACAAAGCAACATTTACGTTGTACTCCAATAAATTCAAATAAATAGTAAACATTGAGCTTGTTTGGTAATGTAAAAAATTTTGATTTTTTTAGTTTTTTGATAAATGTGTGGTTTAAAAATGTTTGAAAAATCAAAAAGTGTGGGCTTGACTAAGAATGGATGGTTGAGATTGAGTTTGAAAAGTTGTGGTAAAATATTGACCTTTACCAAACAAGCTCATAATCTCATGCATAGTTGTAGTTTTAGTTTGGAAGAAAGAGAGAGTGCCAAAATCTAAGAAGGGAGGCAGTCAAAAGTGAGGAATAACACTTCATATAGCACTCAATATGGCTTCTGGATGTTGTGCTATTTGTTTTGTTCGTCATTTTTCTAATAAATTTTTTAATCAAAATTTGCCTCTTTTTCTCCCTATGAATCGATCTTTGCTATTGCCAAAATTGTTCAAGTCTTATTAGCATCCATGATACATATTGAACCCTAGATGTAAAAGTAGAAAAAGGACAGACTCCACAAGAAGAAGAAGGGAAAAAAAATTCTTATTAGAATTTTCAAGAATTTTCACGTGTTAATTCTATGTGCAGTCAATAAATAATTATGTCAATTGGCAACATCAACAGAAGAATGCATGTTATATGGGTATAAATCAAGAATAAGCAAAAACAGTGGGATGATTCCCATGGAGAATTAAAGAAATGATGGAAAGTTATAGTTGTGCCCGAATCAGGATATTCAAACTTCAAACTGAGGCTAGAAATAAAGATGCAAAAGAAGTATGCCAGAAACTTGAAGTACTGGTGCCAGAATATTTAAAAGATCTCCAAAAGATATTTTCATTGGGCACTCTTTAACTCATTGACTACTCACCCTGGCAGATATAATAAAACACAACAATTAAACCAAAACCAAATCATGTGTGCTATTTGTGCAAACTTTGGTTTCAGAAAGAAAATCTGCAAATTGTTACAACAGTAGCGGTCTCTTCTTCACATGTAGAAACATTTGGTTCATTAGTGAGACCAATGAGATCATCCGTAAAGACAAGAAAAATCAGATTCTTTCGACACAACAAGCACTTCTATTATGTAATAACCAAGTGAAAGGAATTTTGAACCATACCACAAAGCACCTTATAAGAAAACAAGTGAAGCATATAGCCGTCACAAATCCAACCTGCAACAACAAAATCCAATCAATTCTCATTGAACACTACGTGGAATGAGAAGGATAGACATTGAAATTAAGAACAAGTTACACAATTGAAAGGCATGTGGAGTAATATTCATGTGGCTACTTAAAATACTCAGCTAATAAACAACTGGAGAATAGCAACATCAGCTGATAGACGAGAATAGCAACATCAGCTGATAGACAGTATTACCTCCCAACCTCCATCACCAGATTTGGAGAAAATAGCAGTATCCTAAATAGATGAGCAAATTGTGTTTCTGACCCGCTATTGTAAGTGTTTTCGTTTGCCATGTATTGAGTTCTGAATGACAAGCTAATCAGAGTTGATTTGTAGGGCAAAATTTGACTGTTTAGACCTTGTGACCGATAAAAAAACTGTTTTCTATTTGATTTGAAATGTTAGCTAATCAAATGTGATGCATGTGTGCTGTTTTAATACTTTATCATTTTCCATAACGATAATAATTTCAATCCCAAGTATCCTTCAGGGTATAGAAATTTGTGATCATGTCGTTGAAGAGACTTGCTAATCCAATCTGCTGAAATTCAGCAAGTCAAATCATCTGAATACATTTTAAGAGGCCTCAATATTGACTGATTTTCCGGTAATATAAACTTATAAGTACTACACACTTATCCACCATCTATTTAAACTGATTATACACAACTCCTAAACATGCTTTTAAACGAAATGATATGCAAATGCTGCAACATAGCACGTGGTCAATCTAGTCAAACTCCATTTTAAACCACACATTCAGTAAGATGCACGACTTTTACCTACTTACACCCACTTATTATCCACACGTCGCAGCATATCTTATAATCTAGTAAAAGTTTTGCCAAACATGCTCATAGCATACAGAGTATGCAACTCTTTCTGATTCATATGATTAGAAGGCATAACCTCATGAAGTTTATTTCTCCTCCCTTTGGACTCGATAGGGAAGCGTCTCAGCATGAAAAATAACCTGGAATAAGAAAAGATATGACAACTGACAAGAATACCAGAAAATTGGAATTCAAAACTTCAACAAACAAATTGGAAAGCAACAGCAGCGATTCAAAAGTTTTCAAATACTTACCTTCCTCCATACAGCAAGAAACCTAATGCTGCGATAAACGATACCACTGCGGAGATCAAAAGAGATGAGAAACCATAGATATTTTGCATATAAATGATTCTGGAAAAACTAAGAAAACAAGCAAGAATGAATTTCGAATGTAGAAATTACTGGGATGTTATCAACCTGCAATAAAAATCTTTCCAACGAATTCCACAGCACTGTTGTCATCTATCCACATGTATGCCCAGATGCATACCTGATTTCAATACCTCTTTTCTTATTGGATAATTTATCGGAAGGAAAATTATTTATTTACACAGAACAGGTAAGACAACCGACGCAGGACATAGTAGACTAAAATAAAATAAAATATAACTAAAGAAGCAAGTTTGGGAAATTTTTCATCACTTGTAGAGTCCTTGTGTCTTTGTTCAAGTATCTTCAAGTCCTTCTCATGATTTCATTATCTACTAACATGTACAACTTTGTTGATTTGTTTTCTATTAGTAAGAGAGCTAGTTAAATTTGTTATTGTATCCCATGATTAGGACAGTTGAAAGTTTTGGATACGTGATTTTGGGTGAACAGAAGTCCTGCATATTTGGCACTGAGACAATACACTTGGTCACTAAGTTTGTATTCTACAGATATAATTTTATAAAATCATTTATGATGGAATGACATAATATTTCAGATTTGCCCATAGATGCATCATGCATGATGCATCTTCTCTCCTTGGTGTAATGCACAAGATCCATTGTGCGATTGCTAGGTTCTCTTAATATCTTCTCTTCCATTTTTCTACAGTTCTCAATTCTCGCTGAACCAGACATCTAGTCTAACCCTTCAGCCCGACCACTCAGAATTTCCCCAGGCACATGCCCATCATTTCTCAAATTGAAACATGACTTGACAAACTTATAGTCCTCAGCAGACCTGACTATCTACACAGCTCATCCAGCATATGACGAATTTTCTTACTTTAGCTATTAGGTGAGAGAATTTTGTCACCACTCACCAGTACATGAAGAATAATGATTCACAATTCATTTTAGGGCAAGCAAGGGAAAGAATGATTGGCATCTCTGATCTCTCCAAGAAAATAACACAACCCATAATATTTGTATTATGTCCCCAGCATAAAAGATGTGTGAGAAATTTATCCTGAAACCGCTCTGACTACCAAGACTAAATATTCTAACTATATTAAAACTTTCTGCCATGATTTTTTTATGTCCTCTTCTTTTAGGAAATAGATGAGCAGGGTTAAGTTCTAACTGATTGATATCCACGGACAACGGTGGAATAGTTGAAAGAAGAAAAATGATGCAATATATCTTAGGTATAGAAGCAACATGGCACAAGATAAAGGATGTCAAATTTATATCATAAAGGAATCTGTAATGGCACAAGATAAAGGATGTCAAATTTATATCATAAAGGAAACTGTAACGAAAATTCAAGTCAGAATAGATCGAGAATTGTTACAATATTGACAATAAATATAACTCTAAATGACACACAAATGCATACATATATAATGTAAACTTATCAAATAGTACTACTAAGGGTGTGTTCGGCTATTAGATTAATATGTAATGATTATTTTGATTTAATTTACACAATTTCCCATACCACTTTTTAACCATTCACATTTTCTCTCTCCAATTTTTAACCCCACATCTTACCTCGAAAACACAAATAAATTAACAAATAATTTAAATTCTTTGATTTGACAAGAAACATTCCAAATTAAATCTAAAAGAACACACTCTAATTAAGGTTGCAGCACAAGTGCAAAGCACCTGTATGAAGTATATTGCACCATTGATAGAAATATAGAAAATCCTCAGTTTATCTGTAGGCAAACTTCTAGCCTGCCAATAATCCGGATAAAGGGTTAGAGATTCCTCATTTTACATAACTGCATTCACAAGTGTGCTTCACTTTGTCAAGATATTCTTTCAGGACAGAAAAACCTAGTTTCAACTTATTCACAAACAATCATTCAGTAGGAGGATAATTTATTATGGATCTCTACTTACCTGGTGATATATCTCTGCCCAAAAAAGGACAAGAAGTGTATATGTTGAGAAAAACAGTAGCCCAGGAAGATCCAATAGTACCAAAGTTAGTGCCTGATACAAAATGAAACGGAGTTTCTTCAAGTGAATGACTAAGCATGATAAGTGGCTATATGATGATAAATATGCAACTATATGTCAAGGAAACAGTATAATTCCGTGCAAACCACTTCATCGCCAAATAACTATACAGCAGATCCACAATAATCATTCAGTATTTAAGATTGTGTGTGCACCATGCAAGCCTTATGCTGGTTGAAAAAAGAAAAGAAATCCAGTTGGCATACATGCCTGAGATCTGAATTTTAATGAAATGATTTTCACATAAATTATAATGCAATTTAACTGTTATGAGTTCCCTCTGCAGATCCACAATCCCAGTGGAAACAAAATAATGTTCAAAAACTAGTCTGTCATAGTATACATCAAATGAATGCATCTTTCACGAAAAATGAAAGTACATCCAGAACACCATGCACTAACAAGGATAAAGGGGGGGGGGGGGGGGGGAACTACATACAAGCTAAAGCAAGTATAAACACAGAAATTATAAATGCATCTCAGTTAAGTAAAAGGTGAGGAGATATAGATATTATCAAATAAATTTTCAGTTGGGAAATACAACCTACTAGATTAGACTAAGAAGCTTCAATCAAAAAGAACAGTTGGGAGGAAATAATAGGAGCAAAGGGTTTATGGAAACCATCGGCAAAGAAGTTTTCATGGTGAAACTTACCTTTGGGTGTAAAAGAAAAACTTGTTTATGAAATCCAAGCACCACAGCACGCACTGAAACAAGTAGTTCCATAATTAATTAATGAATAGAAACACGAGTATAAGATATCCAACTCATTCTTTGCTTTTTACCTCCATTCACAATAAAGTTCATGAGGTGGAAAACCTTTTGCGTAGTCCAGCCATACTCAGGTACCCTTAGTTCAATTCTTATTAGTTGAATCTGCACAAAGGAATGTCATAATCAGCTTAAAGGTAATCATTATTATTATTTGACGTGACAAATAATTAAATTGCCACGATTAGCAGGATGATGGTTCTTCACTCCTCTTTTTACTTTGTTTATTTGACTAAATGGAAGCTTGTTCAAAATTAAACGATTTCACATTGCTATCAAGTGCTTGCTTCCAAGTGATAATAAGCAGTGGCTCACAAAGAACGTGAGGTTAAAAATAGATAAAAATCGTGAGTCCTAAGAATTGAGTGGTTAAAAATGATGCTTGACCAACTTATAAAAACTTCAAAGCTTTGTCAAACATATATCTAGGTTTATATTATTTATCATTTCAACTTACACTGAATTAAATAAAGAATATTCATGGTGCTAACTAGTTAGCATGATAAGCGGTTCTCATCTATTCTTTGACCACAATTTTCTTCTCTCTTTCCCCAACTCCCCCCACAACAGAAGAAAACATAACTGCTGTGTATAATAGATAAATTCAAGTAATGGTGAGGAAAATTTCAACTCCCTTTCGGAGGATCTATCCGCAAAAGCATTCAAAAAATGAAATATTTTCAATCAAATATCTCCAATGCACTACACTAACCGTAACAACTATTTTAACTCACAACTGGGTAATCACAGCAGAGAAACAAGCTCCGATTTTTTCATCTCTCAAAATTTCAGAAAATTATAGATTTATCAAGAAAATAACATATTAGTACAACACGTACGGTTTTAAATAATGAATATGCATACACATAAAACAACATACATATATATTCGATTGTGTTGAAATAGTAATTTGGGTGACTAACGAGGGCAACTGCAGAAACGAGAGCATATGCCGCGCATAGACTGGAAAATATTCCGTCCTGCCATTCGCCCGACTCATTGATCTCTTCCCACCAGTTCGCCGCCAGTTCTCCGACACCGACATCAGTCTCCGGTAAAGTCAGTAGCATTCTCGTCATTTCAGCTCAGATCTCCTTCTGAAAAGTAAAAAACTGAATATTATCAAAGAACACTACTACGAAACAAGGAGGCGCGTGGGCTTCTACGTCAATTCTTGAGAGAGAGTGAAATGAAACACGTAAAAACGAGATTACTCGCCTACAGCGAACCAGAAGGTCCAACACACCTAACCTTAATTCATCCTCATCCCACGAGACCTTTCTGTTTATTTATTATTATTTACTTTTGTTGTACTTGTAGACTGATATTTACGACCGGCTCTATCATGATTAACGTTTTCATAATAATTTAGAGGATAATTGTAAGTAGGGCTGGGAATAAACAGTCCGAACCCGTCAAAATCGACTCAATCCGATCGATTTTGATTGATTTTTCATGAAAATTGAGTTGCGTTCAGATTTTTTTAAAATTTTTTAGTCGGGTTGCGAGTTGGATGAAAAACTCGACCCAACCCAACCCAAATAAAAAATATATATATTTTTTAAATGAAACTTTACTTATTTAAATATTAATTGAACATATTTTAATTTTATTAGCAAGTGTTCAATTTATTGTATTTGAGGTTATTGTAGTGTGCATAATTGATTTGAATTAGAGATTGACTCATGGGTTGAGTTGAGTTGATTTTTTACCAACCCGACTTTAGTGGGTTGGGCAAAAAACCGACTAAATCCAACTCACGCCCACCTCTAATTGTAAGATTTTATTGAGAGTATATTTAATTCTAGTTAAAATGATTTTTTTTAAATAAATAATTATTTTTAGGAGAATGTAAGATTGAAATTAGTTGAAAAATCAAATATTGTTGGATGAACTTTTAGGCACCATTCGACTAAGCAATTTAAATGGGAAAAAAAACACAAAATTAAATTTACACAATTTCTCATATTACTTTTCAACCATCAATATTTTTATCTCCAATTTTTAACCTCACATATTACCTATATACAAATAAATCAATCAAATAATTTAAATTCCTTCACCCAAGGCTGTCGAACAAATCCTTAATAGATGGTTGAGATTGAGTACCGTAGAAAAATGAGAAAATTTTAATGAAAATCAAACAAGAGCTCAATTTTTTTATTTGTATTATTCATATAATAATCAAACTTTTAATTTATTTCAAGGAGAATTTAAAGAAATGATCAATTTCATGAATGTCAAATAAAAATGTCTAATTCTTATAACTATTGAAAAAATTGTCATGACCAAAATATCAATTATACTTTCACTAAAATAAAAAGGTAATTTTTCTCTTTGATCATGCACAAAATTCATACCGCGATCACCCACAGTACCCCACGTGGGTGATCACGGTATGTGGCCAATTTAATTATTTATTTATTTATTTATTTATACCATTTGTCTAACTGCCTTTTTTTTTATCACTTTTTATTAAATTTGTTTTTGACTTATTTTAATATTTTTTATTTATTTTTACTAAGTTGCTTGTGTTTTGATTGTTATGTTATTGTTATAAATTAATATTATCATTTTTTAATTCTCATAATAATTAAATAAATTCTGAAAATATTTTTATTATGTAATCATGAGCAATTAGAGAAGTCATAATTTTTTAGGGGCGCTACACTGGATTTGCACGTCCTTATTCTTCATCGGCCTCATCCTTTAAACAAAGTCCCTCTACACTAGTGTTTTGGGGTCTCTTCGGTCTACTAAGGTGATTTTCATTGCATACGATTTCATCATTTGCAGACAGTCTTGTATTTCCACTGCGTCCGCGGCAATAGCGTATAGTTCATGGTCTTCTTCGTCAACCAAAGGCACTAAACCCGGGTAGGAAAGTTGAATAGCTTCTTCTTCACTTAGCTTTAGTGTTGCCCAGATATGCAACTGTAGTGGAAAACAAGAAAAATACAATTTCAGGCATGATTATATGATATCATATGTTATGAAGGAGGTAGTACACTCACATGAGTTTTCTCAAAAAAAATCAGAGTACGTACTCAACTGAGATTGCTTGTACCCATCCTCCTCAAAATCCTAGGAATGACTTCACAAATTTTGTTGCAATTGAGCTTCTAACTCAGGAATTGCATTGTAAACCACCAACTACATTCCAATGATGTTATGGTGTAAGCAACAAAAAATGAGGTATCACTATGCAATAAATAATGACAATGCAGACTTGTTGAGGTTGTACATAAATTGCAAGAGGGAAACCACAAATCGTGTATGTCATCCTATCAAAATTGTCAAACTTCACCAAGTTTACCTTTCTGTCCCAATCGCGATATTTACTGTCGAAAATTGCGACAAGGAAATAACAAACTGTAGTTGGCTATTGGGATAACGATTGACGATGATGCTCATGGAAACAAACTTGGGATGAGGATTGGAGATGACATCCTTGACAACAAACTTCGGACAACGATTAGTTACAATATCCTTCAAAAATAGGACCGATAGTTAGCGTACAAGGGAGAATGTTAGGGTTAGAAATATTTTGAGAGATGAGTGAATGGATATAGAGAGCTTGGTTACTCAATTTATCCAATAATACGGGTTGGGTCGAGTTAGTTGGGTCCAATTTCGGGTTAGGGATCGTTTGCCTAAAAAGAAGTAAATACTTTATTACTTAGATTGACATTTGTACTAGTAGTAAAGGGTAGTTGTTAATCTTCTACTTCCAACAATTTTTTTTTAAATATAAAAATAATTGTCTTTATGATGGGATTTTGAATTGTTAGTAAGAGTTTTTTAGCCAAAATAATAGTAAAATGGACATGAAGAATTTTTTTGACATTTTTGCAAATCACATGATAAAAATGGATATTTCTTACAATTTCCTCATATTAATTTCATTGTAGCAAAAGAACAAGTGACAGATTTTGGACCTTATTTTGGATTAATAACTTTTAACTCTGTTCGACCAGGGCATCACTGCTCATTATAATTTAATTTATAATTAACAAAGTTTCTTAAATCACTTTAATCACATATATTTTTTCTTTCCATTTTTCAACCTCACATCTTACCTTAAATATACAAATAAATCACATTACAATGAGATTCCACCCGCCAAACGGACCCTTAAGTATCTCATAATCAATCACTGTTTTGTACCACTAAAAACTTGATTAAAATCTAAGTCAAAGTCAAATAATTAATTTTAATTATACATTTTATGGGATACACAACTTTTTCAACCATATATTCCATCAACTTTTGTCAAAATCTACTAAAAATATGATTTTAATCAACTAATGATTTGAACATGTTTGATCCCGTTCATTTTTTCCCACATTTTCTCTCAAATTTATTTTTAATCACGTATTTTTATTGTATTCATCACATTTCAAGCATACATTCTTCCAAAAACTCTCAATATCAAACAAAGCTTTTATTTTCAATTAGGTCCTCCAACTATGTATTAGCTTGAATTATGTCCTACAACTATTTTTTATCTCTAATTAATTTCTTGAGCAATAGATTAGCCCCAATCAGTACACCAACTGTTAGTTACCGGCAAGTTCATCCTCTAACTATTGTTTAGCATCAATTTCTTTCTCCAATGAATATAATTGACAATCTCATCCTCCAATTATTTATTAGAGTCAATTTCATGCTCCAACTTTAATTAGCCCCGTTGAGTTGGGGATCAATATATATATTAATAAAATTAAAGTCGAAGTCAAGAATTAATTTTTAACTGGAAACATTTCGTAGGGTCCAACAAATGCGAGTCTCTCTGCCAATTTTGCTGTTATAAAAATTCCTGAAAATTAGACATTTCCATCATCTTAAAATTATTTCATTTAGTTAAATCTGAATCGAAGTTTTCATCTGTCCCTTTTCTCTGCAAATTCGTAAATAAATTCTTTGATTATCAATGGTCTTTTTTATGAAGGCATTCGTGATTGTTTTTTAACCCTAGTGAGAAGATTGTTTGCAAAAATCCGTGGGGAAAAAAAAAAAAAAAAACCAACTTGATCGGATCATAGCAACTTGTTGTCGGATTAAAACGGTGTAATACCATGAGGAGGAACCCTTTAAAATCATCGAAAAGTTATGTAAATGTGATCAAGACAACGGATAAATACGATGATGCAGAAGCATTGTCGGCAATGGCCAGAAGTATTTCGATGAGTACAGGTTTGATTCAAAACATTCATTATCCATGACATTTTCTCCCCGAAATTTCCTGTTGGCTGTTGCAATGTGAATCTATGGATCATGGGGTGCTGAATTGTACATTAGATCTCAAAATGCTGCTAATATTTCGATTAATCTGTATGAACAAAGATCGTTATTTTTACTTACAGAACAGAATCTGAAATTCTGAAAGTTTTTATACTCTCAGACGTTTCCTTGTGTCTGTGAATGGTATATATACACACTATACATAAATAATTTTCGGGAAATCTAGGTATTGTAACCTAAGTACTGATACCTTTTTTATCATATTCATGCAGCTGGTAGTAAACAAAGGTTAATAGCTGAAGAAATACTTAGACATGGAAGTGCAAGAGTTGCTGGTGAGGTATTCACATTTCGAGAACTAGCTAACGCGACGGAAAACTTTAATCCCGAGCTTCTAATAGGCGAAGGCGGATTTGGAAGAGTCTACAAGGGATATCTTAAGAACACAAATCAAGTATGTATATATCTGTATCTATTTCAAAATCTTCGTTATATTTGTATGTACATTTGCTGTCTTACAATACTAGGTTGTTTTTCTGTCTTAGACTGTGGCTGTCAAGCAACTTGACAGGAATGGAGTACAAGGAAACAAGGAATTCCTTGCTGAAGTTTTAACTTTAAGCCTCGTTCACCATCCGAACCTGGTTAGTCTAATAGGATACTGCGCCGACGGGCACCAAAGGATATTAGTATATGAATACATGTGCAATGGATCTTTAGAAGGTCGCCTTCTCGGTAAGCTTTTCGATTTTTGAGAAACTTTTGAACAGACATGAGTCGTTTTACGAGCAATGTAGTTATTCAGAGGCGACCCTGAGTACAATCCACCAAAGCAAAGAATTAGGGCCCGGAAAAAAATGTCTAGAAGCTTTTTTTTTTTTTTTTTTCATTATTTTAAATATGTATATCCTAGAAAAATAAATAGGACCCCAAATAAATTTCGCTTAAGGCTCTAAAATGATGTGTTACTAGTCCTTCAGTTATTTTTCTTTTCGCAGATTTAGGCTCGCATAAGAAGCCTTTGGATTGGTACACGAGGATGAAGATAGCCAATGGGGCAGCTCGAGGACTTGAATACTTACACGATACAGCCAATCCTCCGATTATCTATCGGGACTTCAAACCATCTAACATATTATTGGATGCAGAATTCAATCCTAAGCTTTCTGATTTTGGACTTGCTAAGTTGGGTCCCACAGGCGAACAGGATCATGTTTCGACTAGGGTGATGGGGACGTATGGCTATTGCGCACCAGAGTACGCGCAGACAGGCAAGCTGACTACAAAATCCGACGTCTACAGTTTTGGAGTCGTGTTTCTGGAGATCATTTCAGGGAGGAGAGCTATAGATAACACAAAACCAACAGAAGAGCAGAACCTAGTTGCTTGGGTTAGTTAACAAATTTTCTCATGTTCTTCAATCAAAACACTAACCTGGAAATTTTAATCTGCAGGCGAAGCCATATTTCAAGGACAAAACAAAGTACACGTCGATGGTAGATCCATCACTGGAAGGTAGATACCCGATGAAGGGTCTGTATCAAGCTGTTGCGGTCACAGCAATGTGTCTTCAAGATGAAGCTAGCACGCGACCTTTGATCGCAGATGTCGTTACTGCTCTTGAATATTTAGCTGATGAGAATGCTAACGATGATAATACTGATGATGAGATTACTATTACATTAGATGCATAAGCCATTGTTTAATGATTGGTTATTTCTTTGTTGAAACGAGTATAGTATTGGTATGGTTGTCATGACTCATGCTACTCAATAAGACAATGTCCCGTGTTTTCGTAGATTGTTGTTTTTACTTTGTCTCCAAACAAAGTACAAGGTAATACTTGTTCATTTCTAGCCATCTAAATCTAATGCTGCAACATCATTATCACAATCAGTGTTCTAAAATGTATAAAACGTGATGAAACAATCACACTTAAACACGCCTAGACGCGAAAAACCCCGACAATGCATGAGCAAAGCACGAGTGAAGTGTGAAACGTGAAGGGTGAGCTTTGCGCCTAAGCGCAACTAAGTGTATGCCTAAGCGCGATTTTTAGAACAGTGATCACAATAACAACGCATAGTTTACATAGACAAAACTCTACTCATGCTATTTAGACAAAACTCGAATTTTTCACTAAGGGCGTGCTAGGGACCCTAAAATGGATGTGACTTGTAAAAAATTATAGAAGATTGACAAGAAAAGGGTAACCATGACGACCAACTTTCTCATTCTGCACTCTCGATTCAAATATTGGAACAAGATATGTATTCCGTAGTCAAGGGAAGCTCAGGAGGGGAGAAATTCACAAACAAATTGCAGGAAAAATGACAAGGCACAAACAGAAATAGTGCAATAATCTTTTCTTTACTTTTATTCCTCTTCAGTTGTTTTTCCGTTTTCACTTTCAATGTATTCCTTCTTTCCCTCTACCTCTGATATACAATTTCTCGTGTTGTTCTATACAAACTATGATATACTTGGGAGATGGGGTAGATACCTCAGCCAGGCGCAACAGCAACCTATAAATCAAAATATATAGTGCGCCTCCCACGGAAAAATCTCGTATAGCTGGCATATATTATGTTATGCTTGGAAGATGGCATGAATATCTCAAACTCCGATGTGATGCAAGAGCATTTTGTAAAGCAACATCAACTCTTCCACCACCCTGAAACAGTGAATCGTACAAAGCGCACACAAACTGTGATAATTCCTTCTCGTCATCGTCCCAAAAGGGCATGGAACGTTCTCCATTTCTCTCAGGTTCACTATCTTCCCAATCACTGGTCGGACTGGCAGGGTCTGTCTCTTCATCTTCTGCTTCCTCCTCCCCAATCTCAAATTTCCCGTTCTCAAAAGTACTAAACTCACCTGAACCATATAACGATGTCAACTGTGTCTCTTCAGGCTCAGAAGAAGGGCATATAACAGCTTTGGCGCCAGAATCTAGAAATGCTTTAGTTAAAGCTCTAATAGGCCCATATATTCCCGTGAAGATTATAATTCTGTCTTTCCAAGATCCGATCTGGGAGGTTCAAATAGAAGACAATTTGAATTTAACATTTGACCTTATTTTTCCGGCTTTGAACTTACTATAGATGGAAAACCACAAGAAACATATTAAATCCAGCTTTAAAAATCTTAAAGAAAATCAGCATCAGAAACATATGAAATCCAGCTTTAAAAATCTTGTAGAAAACCAGCATCCAAATATACCAAGCATATTAAAAAAAAAGCTTGCATGGAAAGAATAACAACACTCGACAAAACCATGGAACACCTTCACAGAGATGGTAATCAAATGGGGCAACTGCACAACTAGAATATTACCAAAATATTCTGTAAATTTCATCCACCTTCTTTCACCAACAGGAGAATTATTTTCCATAAGATAAACCGTTCGATAACCTCCAACTTTCATTCAAGTTTTATCCAGATGATAGAAATAAATACGTATTATTGCTAAGAACACATGAGGTATGTTTTCCTTCCCCTTTTCCTTAGATTCTTCATTTGAATTAGAATAGGTTGTTAAGTAAATTGATTGAATAAGCAACTACAAAACCTTTGGTTGGTGGTTCTAAACATTTGTGGATTAGCAGCATGACACAAAGCCCAACACCTGACTCATAATCCCAATTTAGACTGGTCAGAAGCCTTCTGTTTTTACTGATAGAATTAAAAACAAAGAAAGATTATCTGATCCAAGAACATACCATATGGCGGACATCTTCTGGAGTCAAGTGCATTGAAGGAACTGTTCTGCGAAACATGTAAGCACCAATTTCTCGATCATCTTCCATGACCTTAAGGATAAAAGACAATAAATCAATATATAGCCCACTTTAATTGATCGCAGAAATGTATACCAACTTCGTGTGTTGAAGCACACCTGTGTCTGACGTCCTATATATCGGTGGACAACACCACCAATTTGGAAGTACGGTCTGCATGAAACAAGATCAGCTACCGTTGAGATGTTGGTTATGGCTGATGCATACTTCCTGTGCCGGCCCTTCATCATTAACAGCAAGCCGTATTTAACACTCTGCAAAAACCTATCAGCTAGTTCTCCAGGTTCAGCAACCACAAATACATCATTCTGCCAACTACATTATGAAAAAGAAGAGACTTATGATATGTGCAACAATTGTGAAATCTTAAAAGTTAAAACGGAGAAGAGAACCAAGGAAAAGTGAGACCTTAGTATGGAGCCACGTGTATCATTTTGCAAGGTTAAATGAATTACTCCAAGCTGTGGCGAATTCTGTATTTTCTCATGCAATGATAGGACAGGAAGGGAAAGCTGCCTGCGTTTGGGAGGTGACCCAGGGGGTGAAGCTGTTGTTTTTGCAACATGGAAACCATCCAAGCTTAAAGGTGGGACTAAATCAATTCTATCAACCCTCTGAGGGCCAAGATCAGGGCTATAAAGGAGAGGACTCGATGGGAAGCTTCCAGTGAACAGAGGTGATGTGAATGGCGTTGGAAATGCAGATCCTGGAGCTGCCTTAAAGGAAGCAGATGCCCCACTAATAAGAGATAATTTTATCCCATTACTAGCACAAAATGTTTCAAGTGCACGAGCATGGTGGAAAACTCTTCCAGAATCTGGACTGTTGGAAGCCTCCACAAGAAGCACACCACGTCTCCAGCCTAAAGAGAGGTTATTCTCATTTGCCACTGCTATGTAGAGAAAATAAGTAAGTCTAAGCGCAACAATCAAAGGAATACAGAAGCCACAGGAAACAAATACAGATGATTCAGAAGCCATACAGCCTTTAATGCCCTTTGCCTTGAGGAGCTGCTGAGACTGCACCGTATCCAGAAATTTATCATCATGCGCACTCTCGAGCAATCTTTCGCATAGAGTTTTGAAAGCAGTAGAATTGTTCTTAATGTACTCATCTGCGGCATCCTCTAGCTTTAGCCAAACTGCTGGATCAGTTTCATCCAGTTCCATATCACAGCGTTCATCAACTGCAAGCAAACAAAACGTTAAGAATGTACATATGTAACAGTTTCACAGTTTATACTTCCATTCAATGAATATCTGAGACAACAAACTATGTTTCAATTAGGGTGTGTTTGATTGGATCCAATTTCCATGAAAATGTCAAATCAAAGGAATTATTTTCATTCTTATGTGTTTGATACAAAAATTTGCAATGACAATTAATTTCTACGTACAATCACATGATGCATGTTTTAGACCAATTTTCTTGAAAAAATTTCCCATGGTAGGAGGTTGGAAAATTTAGTTGAATATTTTCCTTTTCATTTTCCATGACCAATCAAACACACCCTTAGATTGTTAAAGCCAAATTATTATCTTTTTGTTCAAGAAAAGAAATAACAGTACTTGCTATGGAGGATTAGATCAAGGGAAGACATACATACAATATATTATCAACTCATAACTTAACCTGGATTGAATCGAAAATAATGTACACTAGGCAGCATAGGAAGCAATGCGCTCAGAGCTTCCTCCACACGGTCAACAGAACATGCACTCTCAATCAAAACCTGTCCAGTGTCCAAATAGCGCCAGCCACCCTTGCGAACCTAATATAAAAAGGATAATAAATAGAAGGAAACCAACGGACTGGACAAAAAGCAATTGTTGCAAATCATAAAATAATTGCATTGCCACCATCAAGCCAGTATCAAGTACAAACCCCACCTCCATCACCTACAATGGGGTAATCATGTTGAGAATCCAATATGACTTAACTCAGTCACCATGCTGAGAATCCAGTACTTTAAGGAAATCCATGCACGTAAAAAGAAAGGTTGGACTCCCTCTCGTAACTCAGTAGGTGATTTGCAGCTATGCCGGCAGAAGAGTGGGCATCTTTTTTCCCTATTATTTTGTCTTAGACTTCGGATTAAGACTTGAAGCTTTAGCCGGAAGGAAGAAAAGACCAGGAATCCAAACCCAGTGTCAAACTAAATCCATAAATTCATATAACAGGCAAGTTTTTGGCTCATTCCTTAGATTCTATGAACACTCTTATAACTATAATATCAAGAACTAGAAGATAGAAGATAGAATCACATAAAAGAATTTATCAACACCTGTAGAAAACTGAAAATTCTTGGTACCTTGGTTGGAATGGACCCGCACCCAATTGAAACTAAGCAATCAATTTTAGCATCAGGCCACAATAGTTGTGCTTCTCGTATGGCAAAAATAGTAGGATTATTTGCCACAATAGCCCCATCTTGCCAGCGGTATACACCTGTAGAGAATGTTGTTCAGAAAAATGGCAAGGAATGTTGCCAGTAAACAAGCAGAAAAAACGATCAACGCAGATGAAGAGAAATGCACAACGGGCACGAAAGGGGTACCATCAGAGTAATCATCTAGATAATATGGTGCTGCAGATGATGCTCTTATAGCTTGCCATATGTGATGCTTACAACTTCCAATGAAAGCATTGCGTTTATATCCAACTGGGGCTCCGGTATTTGTTGCTCCTTGCCCACCAGTTGCCAAGTTTTCTGAACCAGCAGAAGAAACCTCTGGTGTTCCAGCTGGGTACTGAAATTTGGGAGGAAAATTCAGTTAATTCATAACAATGAAGCAACTGAAACAAAGTATGTCTAAATAATAAACATGTGAATATCAAGTAAAAAAAAAAAAATTCAAGTCATACCTGGTAATTTCGGAAAATAAATGGTTGAGCTGGCATAACGCTGACCAGAGTTGAGACAACAAAAACTTTGGGACTCCTTTTAACTGCTGATTCTATAAGGAGATCTCCATCCTCATCAGCACACATTTCCATCAGCAGTCTTTCAAACTGATCTGCACTGTGCTGTAAGAAAATATGGGGTCAATATATAATTTAATGAACAATGATCAATTTTTATCCAGAATCACTTCATCACATGTTTTCAAGATGTCTGCAAGACAGAGAAGTGAAATAGGGAAAAAGTGGACGAGTGCTTACCCTTCCGACATATCTAGCATGACTATATATGTACTCTAGCTTTTCATGATTAAAGACAATACCAGGACAAGTAAATTTGAAGATACAACTATGAACAATATAAAATCAAAGAAGACGAGTGCATCGTGACGTACTTTAGATCCATGCACAACAACACGAAAACTCTGAGATGAGCTTTTATAGAGCTGATCCAACTTTTCTCTCCAACTTGCTGCTTCATTGTCCTTTGGTACAGGTTCAGCAAAGACAAGTTTTCCTGTAAAAATGAAATGAGCAAGAATAAGTAAACAAAAAAAGCAAGAGGCCAATATCCTAAAAAATTCATGATAAAGGAGCTCTTCTTTCGAAAGAGGAAACCGACCTAGTTTTTTATATATTTCTTCACATTTTTCCAAGGACATCAGTTTGATTCCAAGAGCAACAGCAAGCATTCCGCCTGTAGATGTTCCACAAATAAGGTCAAAGAGTTCATGTATCTGTTTTCCAGTACCCTTCTCGATTTCTTTTAGAATCTTTACGGTTGCAAGACCCTTCATACCACCACCATCCATTGCAAGTATGCGCAATCCTTGCTTTGGTACCTGCCTGCCTCTAATAGCACGCCGAAGAATCTCATTTTCTCCTAAAAACACGGAATATATATCCGGTTAGATTATGGAATATATCATATCCCAAACAATATGAAATACACAAAAACCCACCTAAAATTGCCAGAACACGAGAAGCAGCTTTACTCACACAGGACTCAGATGCAACTGTCAGCCGCAGAAGAAGTTCCCGCAGACTTTCTGAGGTAACTAGATTACGGCGGTTTTCTAAGCAGAAAGCTAAGTTTCCAAGAGCAAATAAGGCCAATCTTTGTACCTGGAGAAAGAGAACCTTAACTTTCAGCTGAAAATAATAAGACGGGTAACCTTAAGCACAAAATAGAAAAGCATTAAATGAGCTTGCCTCAGCATTTTTCTGGGAACATAGTAATTTCAATGACTTCAATACATCCTTGGTCAACATTTTCTGAGCTACAACATCAGATGTAAAAGCCAACTTGACCACAACTTGCAAGACTGAGGTCACCTCTTCAGCTCGGGTAGATTTCAAAACCCTTCCAATAGGTTGCATGATGTCAGATTTAATCAATTGCATCGCCACGTTGACATCTGATGCAAGAGCTGAGAGAGCAATGCAAGCTTGCTCAACCTGGCAAAACATCTAACTCATAAGAAAATGTATATCTGAAAACAATGAGCAATCTAACTAAAAGTTTCCAACATACCACATGCTGATTTTCACTACTTATCATACTAATGAGCTGCCGCACAGCATTCTCATCTTTTCCCACAACTACACGGTTTCCCTCATCTTGCATTATCTTAGCCAAGGCAGAAGCCAGCAAAGGGTGATGACAAGAAGAAAAACGGAATATGAGAGAGAAGAAGGCGCTCAGTTTATGTCGAGATGCAACAAAGTAAGAACTGTTCTCCATCTACAATGAAAAACGCGTAAAAGTAAACTTCACCTGACCAGACAAGTAATCTACAGAATAAACACGGCAAGATTCTTGTATTACATACCTCGATCTGTACATTGACTGATCTTAAGTTGTCATCTGCCACAATCCTAATGTTTGCAAGAGACAAGTGGCGAAGTTCATGCAAAGGCAAAATTTCAGGAAGAAATTCAAGGGGATTGCCAAAAAGCCTTAAAACACGCAATTCAGCCATAGCCCTGTCAATAAAATGACAAGGAGTAATAAGCTTTTAAAAACACAATACACATTATCCAAGATTTACAAAGAAAAATTAGAACAGTTCAAACAAAAGTTACAGATGATAACTGAATGACCTGAAATCTAGGAGAGGCCGGACTAGCTTGTTGTGTTCCAGGGACAATTCAACAAGACCGACACACTGCCTTAATTCAACTGCTTATAGTTTCAACCATGACAAGCAACAAATTTATTAGCAAAATAATAATAATAATAATAATAATAATAATAAATAGTCTTATCAATGTTTTGTTGCTAACTCATCTGACTTGCTTTCTTTCAAGATTTATATATGGCCGAAGACGAAATTACATTAATATAATCTGCATAGAGAAATCAAAACCCAAGAAAAATTCCAAATCTTACCAGGCACGGAAACAAGCATGTTACAATCCACAGCAAGGACTTTCAAGTTTTTCAAATCACCAAGCTCAGGTGGCAAAACTGAGAGCCTGTTATTATCAAGGTATAGTTTCTCTAGAACAGGAAGTTGGGTTATCTCCACAGGCAATGCCTGAGATAATAAACAAACATGATTAAATATATTTCGCCCATGTTTGTTAGGATAAAAATAAAATTTTTAGTAGATTTTGATGAAAATTGATGAAATATGGGGTTGTAAAGTTCATAAAGTTGTGGGTTCAATGACATGTGTGGATGCAATGAGTTTTAAGAAATGGAGGATCAAACAGGGACAGGGGCTAAATTGTATGGGGATCTACTTAGATTACTCTTTCGTGCTTGTTTGACTCCCTTTAAACAAAAACTCTTTTTTTGTTCTCATTCTCATTTTCAACCACACACATTCACACAAAAAAAATATTCTACACATATCCAAAACTTTTCCCTACTTTTTAATCACGCATTCTCCAAAAAAATCACTTTTCAAAAGTCAAATTTTCTTTATAATGTCCATCAAACAGGGGCTTAATAAGTTTCAGTTAACTAGTTCCCGGGAGGTAGAAATTGAGCAACAAGCTGTTCATTAAGAGCACATAAGTCAAATTAACACCAAAGAGCACAAAACTGCATCATTCTGACTGGTTGGTTAATTCGAAAATTGAGCCAGTGAATTGGTTGCAAAGTAGAAGCAATTGACAAACCTTTATTTACACGTTATAAATAATATGGTAGTGAACTGCACACCTCATCATTACGTTTAACCACAAGGCAGAGTATTACTAAATGAATTTAGTGATTGAAACAATCAATCAGATACTATAGTACATAATCATAAGAACTGCTTAAGCCAATGTTTGGCGAGTATATAAACTGTTCATAGACCCTCGTGCCATTTTTTATCCACATAAGGGGTCCACAACCACAAGTATTACCTACTTATCCACCACTCATTTATTTTTGTTTAAAATTTAAATCATTTATAAGTACTTCCCAAACATGCTTTAAAAGAACAAAGATAAGAGCATATAAGAGCTTATTCAATGACCAACAAATAAGTTAAGTAATTCAGGACCAAAATTGTTGAATGAAATTATAAACTCGAGCCTCTCTCTTGAACTCAATATTCAATGCTCATCCAAATGCAATAGTATATCGTGAATAAACCAGTTGATTAATGTGCAGAATATAAACAAAATAAGCACCAACAGCTTTGATTTGATTGTCATAAGATGTGATGAAAGCAATGGACTCACTGTCAATCCAAGACCGCAGAGGCTGACCACATTGACGTTCCTCCAGTGTTCAGCACAGCCAGACCCGATCACCATTCCATCTGTGGCGGTGTTGGCGAAATTGGATCTCATAAGCTTAACCAACACCCCCATCCCGCCATCATTCTGCTGGCCGGAACCACCTGCCCTCCACATTATCATCCCCTTCAACGGTTCCCTCATCTTCACCACACTCATTCCCACCACCACACCATCCTCTTGCAAACTACCCAAATCACTGTCACCGCCATCATCCGATTCATCCCCATTAGCCAAATGACCGCCATCATCAACCTCACTTTCCAAATTGCTCTGACCAGTTTTGCCCCTCTCCCACAATTCGATTTGAACAGTATCTTGCGGTGAAGGCAAGGCGACCATTACCTGTGACTGAAGCTTCAAAGCAACTTGATCCTCATCGTCACCCGCGTTCCACTCAAGGTCAACCCTAAACCCTAGTTTATCCTTATTGCCGCTGTCACCGACATCCTGCAACGACGACGTAGGAGATGAGGCGGAGAATGGGGAGGCGGAGGATGACGATCGGGATGACGTCGGCGTGACGTCATCTAGATTGTCGGCGTCAGCACCGTAGCTCAATATCAGGTGAAATACTTCCGATGGACGCTTCCAAGCCA
This sequence comes from Ligustrum vulgare, assembly GCA_963555705.1. NCBI lineage: Eukaryota > Viridiplantae > Streptophyta > Magnoliopsida > Lamiales > Oleaceae > Ligustrum > Ligustrum vulgare. The sequence goes on along the minus strand of OY743190.1, from coordinate 34,146,591 downwards.
AACTCCAGGACATCGATAACAATACGAAATTTCAGATCAGGGTTTTAATTCTTAAATTATTTGATTCACAATGTAGCGATCTGATTGTAGTGGAGTCAAATCTGCCGATTGAGTGAATCCGCATTGTTAAATGTAGTAGAAGTTATTTCATCTCGTGTGTGAAAATTTGAAGAGATTCACTAGATTGATAGAGTGTATAAATTTATATATACACGAGATCAATTCTTACAGACGGATTGCCAATGTGCTTGCAGCACCCGTCTGCTGTTGGTTTGTTGCACTTGGCGATTATGGAGTTTTACAGGTCGGAAGACGGCGATTTACGACATAAAATCAACCGTCGTCTATCAGATAAGTTAGGGTGTGTTACATTGTAAATGTGAAAAAAGATTTTCTTTAAAAATAGACTTGTTTATACTTAATGTGATTGTACTTAAAAAATTATTTTAGGTTAAATGTAATAATCGAACACAAAAATGTGAAAAATATATTCCTTGACGTGACATTTTCTTTGAAAATGTTAACAATCAAACATAGTCTTAACAAATTGTTAAATTAATGTCTACATTAGCTATGGTTAAACACAAGTTTTGAGAAACTTTTTAACCACAAGTTAACTTTTTTATTAAATTTAACTAGTATTTTAATTGATGATATGACATTTTTTATTGAAATGTTCAATAGTAGCCGTCCAACCCCATACAGACTCATTCCATCCTTATTTAATCTTTTTCTTCTTAAATTTTGTAATATCGATAAAAAAAATAATCTTTTTTTGATTTCATATTATATGATAAGAGGCAATCTTCAAAATGAGTAACATACTGATATATAAGTTTTGCTATTTTAAAAATAATTATTTATCATATCTTTGGGCTTAATTTGAAATTAATCCATCCATTTTAGCAGTGATTTATATGTTAACTTCAACATATCACTATTATATATAAAAATCACTTCTAATTTCACTGTTCATAACGCACAAATGCGTTCTTAGTTGAAGGAACAAATGCGCTTTCACCTTCAAGGACAGAATACGCTTATTTGTTTCATATCATCGCACTGATATTGGTGGTCGATGGAAATGCGTCATTTGTGGGGTTCCAGAAGTTTCTGTTCGTAGGGTTTGCGCCTCTTTCACTCCGTGGTCGTCGACGAATCGGTATTGGAGATGGAGATCGGAAGCAATTTTGTCTCCTGTTCTCACTCAGCAACCAAAACTAGGCTTTTTGCAACTTCAAAGTCATGGTAAACCAATTTTCTGCTTTAATTCTTACTCTATATGTATGTAATATTTCACTATCATAATCCTGATCCGATCTATGTTTCGAAATCGAAGGTCTAAAATCGTCGGATTCAAAGTTTGGTTTTCGAAAATATAAAATTGTCGGCTTAGAAGATCTGTGTTGCCGTCTGTGGTTTTTTTTCTTCGTGTTTCAGGATTTTTCTTCTCGTTTTTCTTTCAAAACTTCAATGCTCATTTCTGGAAACAAAGGTACAGTTAAGATAGGTAGTCAAAATAGTTTAGTATAATGATGATCCAAGTGATTTTTATTTTTTAATGCTTTTCTTGTCTCCCTTTGTTCTTTTTTCATGTTTGATTCTTTACATATTTTGAATTCTTCGTAACTTTGCTCCAAGGTGTGCAACTTTGCAGTGAGGATTTGTGGTCGTTATATGCTTTTCTTTTTTTTCATTTCCATCATTTACATTTGAAAAATGCTCTAATAGGATTATTACAGTATTTTCTGTACAGATGGTGCTGCATATCATTGTATTTTTCTTAATCACAGTTAAATTTTATATACCATGATTTCGTTGGAGATAGATAAATTTTAGCATTTGATACATGGACTGTAGTCCATGACAGTGATCGGATAATAACAGAGGAGGATAATACTAGGCAAATGACTTATAGTTAGTGAGTTTATTGCATTGGAATCAAGTATGGATATCTTAAAATAGCACTTTTTGGTGGGGGGTGAGGGTATTTAAATCTCTATTTTGTGTGAGAACATAACTGACAATTAAGGGAATTTGTTGCATTCAAGAAAGAAAGCTTGGCCACTGATTTATACATTTTTCTTGATTTATCCATTGCATTTTGCTATTCTTAGTTTTCTTTTGGCTCTAGAATGTTTATTTTCTTGTATGCTTAGATGGATTTAGGATGGGTAATTATTTCTATGGATAGCTTCCCACCTATTTTATTACAAATTGTCTATGAAAATTCTCTCTGTAGGACATTTTACTAGAAATAAAAAAATTTAAGGAGATCTGTACAATAGTTTGATCAACCTTCTGATTTGAAGGACAATGAGTGCTGTGGATAATCTGAACTATGTCCCTAACTGTAATACCGCCTTTCATTTTCATACCCTTTAAAATTTCACGTCATATTTATGTTAATGTTATTTGAAATTTGAAATTTAATTAATTTTACGTCAATGGTTTGAAATTTGTTTTGCAGTGGAAGGACTTGGACACCGTATCGCTCAATGTGCCAATTAGAAAATTATAAACTTTTCACGTGCAATTTTATGTAATTAATTAATTTTATTGCCTAGACATGCTAATTTCTATTTATTGTGTTAAGTTGAAACTTTATTGGCGATTGGAAAGTAAATAGGACTTATGGACTAAATTATGTCCTTAGAGAGAATTGAGGGACCAATTTGCAAATCACCAAAAGTTTATATCTAACCCTACCCTAATATCCTCATTCACGCTCTCTCTATTCAGTCTCTCTCTCTCACCGATCCCATCTCACTCTCACTCTCAATCCCTGTCTCTCGTCTCTCGTTCCCTGCCTCGCTCTCTCGGTCTCGTGTCTCTCTCGACTCACTCACGCTCACCGTCGACAGCAACGCCGCGCCACCACCCCGTAATCCTCCCCCTTCCCTCGTTCCTTTCACTGGCAGCGCACAAAACCCGAACACACGGACACACTGCGCACAAATCGTGATTTTACACACACCACACGACCAATATGTATTGATGTGTGTATATAAGTTCAGTGTATGTAAATACATGATGTTTCTCATGTTTTCAGATTTAGGCTTAGTTTGATTTCGAACTATACTGTTAAAATTGGAAATATGTAATATTGTATATGTTAATTTTAATGTGATTATAAATGTGAATTTGAGGTTTGGGTAATGTAAATATATATGTATAATTTTAGGAATTTGGGGAAAATCTGTAAATGTAGGAATTTAGTATTATAACTTACATGTATAGCTATTTTCAGAATTCAGATTTGACGGGGTTATGAAATTAGTTAATTGTTTAGTAATGTTTGAGTTATAATGTGAAATTTGGATTTAGGAAATTTGCAAATTTCAGAGTTTTGCAATGTTAATTTTAACAACGTTGACCTGTAATGGTAAATCCTCAGTTTTAGGTTGAATTAGCAACAATGTTTGAGAATTTTCAGATTATGGATAATTAGAATTTTATTGAGAAATTTTATAAAGCTAGGTCAAGCTATGTAATTTTGTAATTTAATTTGAATTAAAAGGTAAGAAAAAGCGTTCTAAAGTACATTGAAATTGACATCTTATTTCGAATATGGTGTTGTGTGTTGGACCTAGCGTAAGGTCACGTTTGGGATTAAATTGTGAATGAAATAGAAGTTTTAAACCTTGCTTAGAGTTTAAAATGTGATTTTTAACTAAAAGTATATTTTATTAAATGAATGGATACAACTAGGATTTTGGTGCATTGACGTCACGGGCAGCCGATGTCCCTCCACTTGCAAATACAGATAACGGTAAATACTAAGGATGTCAAGTAAGTAAACTTCCCCTATTTTCATAGAAGTTAATTGTAAATGTGAAACGCGTAAATGGCTGTTTGCAACTTACTTGCCTTGATGAATTTCATTTACTTTATGAAAGTATATGTATTAAGAAGAATGTTCAAGCATGCACGTTATCATGTCATTGCATCATCAAGCATGCATTGGCATTGGCATCGAAATTGGAAAGTCAAATGATTTTAAATGAAGAATGTGGTAAGTTTAAGTTTTCTCAAAATGCATGTATCCCAAGTTTTAAGAAAGAATGGGTATACTTCTATGCCATGAAAGGTGTGAGTGGGAAATGGGGCGCGGGAAATCGGGGTACCCGAATTAAACCGCTGTTGCGGTGGTGAATATTAAACCGCTTTACGGTGACGATTGCTAAACCGCTTGGCGGTGGCAAATATTAAACCGCTTTGCGGTGACGATTGCTAAACCGCTTGGCGGTGGCAAATATTAAACCGCTTTGCGGTGACGATTGCTAAACCGGTTGACGGTGGCAAATATTAAACTGCTTTGCGGTGACGATTGCTAAACCGTTTGGCGGTGGAAAATATTAAACCGCTTTGCGGTGACGATTGCTAAACCGGTTGACGGTGGCAAATATTAAACCGCTATGCGGTGGAAAAATGATAATCTGGTCCTAAATAAGGAATATTGCCCACTGCATTGTGATTGGCTAGAAGATACACTAAGTGAGTTCACGATAGAAATGAAGTTAAAGTTTTTTGAAACGTTTAAATGAAAATCTTGAAAGGAAGTGAAAGTCTTGAAATGAAGTGAAAGTCTTTAAATGAAAGTCTTGAAAGGAAGTGAAAGTCTTGAAATGAAAGTCTTGAAATGAAGTGAAAGCCTTGAAATGAAATGAAGGTCTTGAAATGAAAGTCTTGAAATGGAGTTAAAGTTTTAGAAATGTTTAAGTGAAAGTTTGGAAGGTATGAATGTCTTGAAAAGTAAAGTAAATGAGGGTAATTACTTTGAATGGTTTAAGGAATTTCATGTTATGAGCATGCATCACGTACATAAAGTTTACTTACTAAGGTTTAGCTCACCCCAATTCCTCCCCAACATTTCAGGTGATGAAAGTTAGGTGATCCGAGGAGAGCACTCGGCAGCTGACTCAGGCTATCCCCGCTTCAACCCTTTTAAAATAAAGTTAAATAAGAATTTATTTCAATTTCTCATTATTTATTCTTTAATTCATGTATTATTGAGGTTAAATTTCCTCTTATTTCATTTGCTAAAGTTTATTTACTTGAAATTATATTGTTGAGGAGTTTGGGACTTATTGTAATGGTTTGGATGATGTTTGGGATTGAATGAGTTGCGATGTGTATTTTAAAAATGGTTTTGATGTCCCTCTACAGGTTGGCTATGTCCAATTTACAGAGGAGACTCTGTCGAAATTTTTGTAAAATTTTTATAATAGTAAATGAAAAGTTTAAATGTTTTAAACGATTATTTCCGCATTTAATGTGAATGGAAGTTAACACGCCTAGGTTTTAGATTTTAAACTTGGGGTGTTACACTAACGGTAATCTAATGCCAAGTGTGAAAGCTCTAAACATTCTACAGATCCGACACTTTCACGGCTTGATGTTCAATATGCTGATGTGAGTTAATTGAAGGTGCCAGCAAAGATAAACACTTTACAATAATTTATTTGTGTTTTTTCCATCAGTCATGTTACTCAATATAAATTGTAACTCATTTGAAAATCTTTCTACTTCTACCATTTTTGTATCAGAAGTATAGATTGGTCCCTTCTAATCCATAAAAGGTGTACGAGCAAAACTGAAAGTCAGAGTACGCATAATATGCATGGTATTATTTCTGTGAGTCAGCAACTATAAGTCCTCTATGTAGCTCTCTTTGAAGCAAGTATTCTGATGAATATTTTTCTAAACCGAAACGGCCCTATTGGAATTGAAATCAGCTTATGGAAGAGGGTGAGATGGAAGTTCATGTTGTCAAAGAGTCAGCAAAGTCCATGTTCTCGAGAAGTGTTTATTTGGCATTTATTTTGGTTTAGGATGAAGTGGAGAACAATTTGATGGTATTTATAAATGCCTGTGTACTCTTTAATTTGTGCCAAATGTGTCTTGCAAACTGATCTATAAGGGGTTACGAGGTCTTGAAGCTTTTCCTATCTATTTAGAAAATTCTAATTACCATCTTAATTCAATTTATTAAATTTGTGAAATTTTTATCCCTACTTAATATTGGATAAAGAAAGGCTTCTTCACCGGCTTTCCATAGGTTCTTTAAGGGAAAATTAAGAAGTTCCATTTCTGTTAGTTGAACCCTCCTTGCCCCTACATTCTAAGTGTCCAAATTTAAAACTTTCGAATTCATTGATGATTTCTATATTATTCTTTGCTAATTCGGGAAGATTATAACTTCATATCCTTACATTTGAGATCTCTTTGGTGACACCAAGTATTGTATCTTCAAACTTTCTTTTCCTTGTAAGTTTCCTTTTACTGAGTTCATTGGACATGGTTACAGCGTAAATTTATTAAAATATTGTTTGATGATGTTGATTATCACTTCTAAGTTTGTGATAGAGAAATAAGTACATAAAGATGATTGTATGTGAGCTCATCTATTACTAGAGATATTAAGTCTTGCTTCAGTTTTTCTTTTCCTTCTTTTGCCACAAACTTGGAACATTTTCCCTTTTACATGTATGTTTTGTTTCATTCTAAGCTTTATCTGGGATTTTTCTTTTATTTATTTTCTTTTTTCTCTGAACAATTGACGTCATTTTTCCTATTTTACTTGATTTTTATACATAAGATTCTCTTGCTCCACCAGCATGTACATTGGAGTTTCATTTTAGAAAGGAAATTTTTCCTTTATCCCATTTTGTATGTGGTGTGAATTTCTCTCTTCAATTTACATGATCTGATACACAATTTTAATATGTAATGATTTGCTAAACTCTATCATGAATTTGTTCATGCAAGTGATTGATTCTTTTTTGCTGTCAAGGTAGTATCATTACTTAATCAGGGGGACGAGGGTAGGCAAAGGATTATCTAACTTGAGCAGGTCAAGCAACCTCAATTTTTTGCTCATTACATGTTATCACCTATACATTTAAATTGTCGCTTCCAAGGCTTGAGTTAATATTCTCAACTATATACTAACCATTATGTTGTTTTTTTAATAAATTCATTTGACATGTTCAGGAAATTTCTCTTCTCAGTTGGTTTAAACATGAGAACATAGTCCAGTAATTTGGCGCAACAATGGTACTTGTTGCTAATTCTCCCCCCCCCCCCCACCCGGCTATTTTGGAATTGGTTGGTGCCTTTTATTTGCTTATTTCCAATGTCAAAATGCTATCTTTATGAGTCTTGCTTTCTTTTGCTTTTGCATCTGACAGAAGATCATATTGTAGTGCTTTGGACTCTTAAGTTACTCTGCTTAGTGAGCACTAAATATCCAATATATATATAAAGGTTTTACGGGGTTTTCCTTGATATTGATTCAGTGAACAGTGACTGCAATTTGGTAAACATAGATATGTACTTAAAATTTGATCAACATATTCTTTTCATCGTTCACAGTTTCTTCTACGCTAAATTTTGTATGTATCTGCAGAGAATAATTGTTGGTCATGTGATGAACACCGATCTTTCTCAGCAAGTGCAAATTGTGAATATGCTTAAAATGATAGAGTGAGCCAAATAAGCATTTTTAACCTAAAATATATATGCTTGCTTTCATCTGTTGAACAATTTTAGCCAAAATAAGCTGGATTAGTAAATTTTAATATTAGCAACTTTGCTTTAATGCTCACATAGCTGTTGGTTTTTTTTTTCACTATCACTAATTCCATCATTTTGATGATCTCACTCTTCAAAATACTAGCTTTCATAGACTAAAATATTTTGTCATATAAGTTTTAGTTTACATTTTACCTATTGTTATCTTTTCAAAGCCATTGATTTCAACTTTTAGTACTTAAGTTTTTGCCTTTTTCCATCACATTGCGTGACTGTCATTAAAATTCTATATTTGCCCCTATTGTTTTCTTCTATACTATTGGTAAAATTATTGGGAGAGTTATTAAATGTTTCCTATAGAATAACAAAGAATTTACAATTGTCTCTGGTGATATTTTAGAATTTACCTCATCTTATACAAACTTCACAGGGAAATTGATCAGAACTCAAGCTGAAATACTGGAAGTTGTAAAAAAGTCCAAAGACTCTGCTGTCCACAGAAAGAAAAACTTTGAAGAAGAGAAGGAGCATTTTCAGAAAGATAATTTTGCTGTTCTAAACATGCTTAAAAAGGATCTCAATTGAAGCTCTAAGGTTTTCCATTTCTCTACAATCTTTATATGACTAACAAATTTTAGGCTCGTGCGTTTTTTTGTATGTTTACAACTTACAATTCACGGTATTGATATCCTGTTCGTTTCTTACTGTATATACTCTGCTGGACATATTGATTTCATATAGTAGCATTTTCTTGACTTGGTTGTTCTCAAAAATATGTACAAGTGATCATTGTCTCTTAAAAGTACTTAAATCTTCCACTAGGGAGCCATCAGCCATTAGAACCGTGATTACTCTTTTCCCCCAACTTCCTTTCAGCATTCACCAAAAATATGTTAGCCAAAGGTAAAAATCATACTGATATTCTTTTTTATATACCTTTCCACTCCTTTAGTACGATTGTTGAGAGAGAGAGAGAGAGAGAGATTTGGATAGGAAAGGATAATGCAACTACCATAGATGGGGAATGAAGATAATAATAAATATAGGATTTAGCTATGATTTTAAAGTAGAAGTTAATTAAAATTATGTTTGTTTTGATTAGATTAGTCTATTATATTTTTCTAGGTTGACTAAAATTAGGTTATAGTTTCCTTCTCAAATTAGGTTTGCTTAGACTGTATATAAAGAGGGCCTAATTCATTATAATCCTTAGGATTTTGATTATGAAATAAAATAATAATTCCTTCCCCAATTTCTTCTATATTATCTCTCGTTTCTTCCCTTTTTATCTCTCTATTTCTATTTCTGTTTATTTCTCAATCTTGTTCTTGTTCGATTGTGTTTGTTATCAATGATGCTTCCTATATTTTCATGGAGAGTGTCATTGAAAAGGTTTACGTTTTGGGATTTCCGGATCCCTTTGTGCATGAGTAATCTATTTTCTTAGAATACTATATTTCATATATCTAGCTTTAATGATTGAACTGGAATTTAATTTGAGATGGACTTAGCTATTTTTCTAAGCCCAAAGCACTTCAGTGGTAATACATTGGTTATTTAAAATTTGATATATTGACCATTAAGAAGTTTGTTGTTTTTCTATTCAAATATAATATTGACTTGGATGCCTGTTTTGTTCTATTGCTCACCAATAGATTAGATGGCATTAGAATGTTCAAAAATTGCACTTTCTCTTTACTGTTTCTATCAACATTAATAGTAGCTTATTATGCTGTCTTAGTACATGTATTCAAAGGCACTCATGTGGCCTTGTTATATGAAAAGTACTTTCCTCTTTTTCTTTTTGTCACTGTAATAATTACTTTATTTCAATGTAATAAATTACCTGAATATAGATAGATGATAATCATAATTCTGTTTTTGTTTATCCTTTAATAATCAGATTAATTTAGTTTGGATTCCTTTGTGTATGAGTAGTATTCTTATCCCCAATATCAGTTCTTCAATTGATTTCGAGTGGTAGGATCGCTTTGTTCTTCCATATTCTTAACTCAACCCTCACTGACTGAACTGATGCATTCGAATAACAACTTGAACTCATTTTTGTGCTTTCCTTTTTCTTAGATTTTAATCGATTGTTTGTTGATTTATTTTAAATTTTATTTTGATGTAATAATCATGATTTTTTTACCAGATTTCCTACGGATTATGGTTGTGTTCATCTTTGGTGAGGAATTTGTATATTTTTCTTTTATTCCTTTGCCTGAGTTGATTTTTTTGGTTTTTGCAGAAACGCATCTAGCGACTCCTTCTACAAATTGCAAACCCCTAATCTTACATGTTCATTCTATCCTTGGGTAATTCACATTTCATACTAAGTTTCATTTTATTTGTTCTTTAGCTATTTGGTTATTTGTTATTTATCGGTGAGATCAAAGATAAAATCTTGGGATTCTTTGTCAAATTATTCCTTTTATTTTCTTCATGCATCATTTTCTCTGAATTTGTTTCTTTGTTTCTTAGATGATACTTTCAAGTGAGATTTTCGATTTATATTCTCTTTTTAGTCATCTTATATATACTTTTTGATTGCTACTTTAGTTCCTTCCCATGCGTTTTTATTCTACTTCTTCACACTTGTTTACACCCATTTCAACACACGTGTATATGCATTTATGTATAAATCTTTATTGTGTCTTATTATTGGAATTATTCATTTCCAATTATTAGCATTATTGCAAGTTAAAATTCTTTAATTACTCAATTTTGTTAAATTATTCTTCTGTAATGTATATGTGTGTATGTATATTTTGTTCAATTAAAAAGAATTATTCATTTTCTGGAATTCAATTCTTGGGAACATGTAAATAAATTGAATGAGGTCAAAGATGATTCAGTGGGAGTAAAACTATTTGTTCTCAATCTCTGTTGCCGAAGTTTTTCAAGGCATACATGTCTCTTTTTTTCTTGAGATGTCTCTTTTTCTAGCGCGTTCGTATATTTTTATGCTTCTGTGAGAGTATTATTATTATTTTTTGGCATATTATTTCTGTGGTTTAATATTCTTCCACATTTACATTTAGACCGTTCAATGATCTTTGGTAAACTCAAATATAACCTGAATGCACATAAAATTGTAATCTCCAAGCATTATTTCTTTTACTCTTAAAGCTTGTTTTGTAGAGTAGTATTCGACGTTTTCATTTCCATAGTTACAATCTCCGTTGTCGCAGGAAATATTAGTTACTAGGACAAACTTTTACCATTTCCTACCGAAAGAGTAGTTGTCCAAGTGATCAAGCAAGTGATTACCCGCATCATCAACACAAGGTAATAACTTCTGAAACATAAGAATGTTATAGACATTAGATGAACCTGTTCATAAGATAGGTCTAAGTAAAGATATTGGTTACATAGTATATTGGTGTATAGGTCCTACCAATGATGAAAATATTTTGGAATGCATTTCTTCGGTCCATAAAAAATAGACTCTTCTGTTGTCCATGTGGATATCAGATGAAATAATCAGTTTTCACAAAAAAATTCCTGAACAGATATTTGTTTCTACTAAACCCAGCAATTGTAAATTTGATGATGAGTAATACATATGGGAATCTCAAGCTAGAGGCTTATTCACTGTTATATGGGTTGCCAATGGAGAGCAACTTGGCAGGGGAACCAAGATAACCATTTTCCTGAAGGATAATCAGGTAAATAGATTTTCTAATTATTCAAAGTTGTATTTGAGTAGATATTGGAGTGGATACGAGTTCCAACTGGAAGACTAGAGGCATTTAAGTAGAAATGTGTCTCGATAAGTATTACAAATTTGAGTTGTCAACGGATATATGCTAACTTGAAGTGAGAATCTCGAACAAATGATCGTAGGCAGTTAAAATTTATTAATTTTATTAGGAATTTAAATATCCTTTGACCGTTTTTGGATGTATGACAAAGAAGAGCAGCAGTCGTCATTACAATATTGATATCAATTGCCATTGGGCTGTGTAATAAAATATTTTGGAATCACAATATATATATATATATATATTGTCTTTCTCCGTATAATATCATTCAATTCTTTAGTGAAATTGGCAAATAGGATTTCACGTGGAGGTGGAGGTGTCCTTTCCATAACAAGTACATAAAATCTGTGACCTGGTGTTTCTCTACTTGAAATAAAAGAAAAAAGGAACTTTATTGGTTTATCACCCTGAAAAACAATTTACTCAATGTATACTTGGATAATATTTGGTCTTCCTTGTAATAGTTATAGTTAAATTAATGAAATGAAATGAGCAGCCTCAAAGTTTTTAACCAATAGCTAAAATTTCTTTGATTACAGGTATTGGAGCCATGTTCATTGATCTTGGCCATTTCACTGCCTGCTCAATAAGAGTAAGTACATCTCGATGTAGCCATAGGAAACATTGGATTGAGAATTGCCATCTCTGTTTCATAATGTTCTTTGAGACTATTAATTATATTATGCTTCTATGTACATTATTGCAATATTTGAGACCACAAAATTTTTAATGAAATACGATGCATTTCATTCACTTTTACTTGCCTCAAAATCCTTGAACTTTACATCAATTGATTATGTAAAAATAACAAGTTTTCAAAACACAATACCACGCAAATCAACACAAATATTAGACGTCACGTGCTGTGCACGTGTATGTCTACTAGTATATTTATAAAAGTGGCATTTAACATTTTTTTTTCCTGTGAGACTAATTAAATTTAATACATCCAATGTGGATGCTCTTATATCATATATCATTCCTTTAGTTAACAATTATGTTGATGTTATATTATATATTTGAGATATTAATTTCATGTATCTTTAATGTTTTAATACTCACTAGTTTCACACACGTGTATTGCACGGATATATTTAATTAATAAAGTATAATGTACTGACACAGAACAACGAGAAAAAATGAAGAATGTAACAAAAGCGAGGGTCAAATTAAATAATAGTAATAGTTCTATTATGAAGAGTATTATAAATTTTGGAAAATATCCTTATACACATTAGTTGTCACATTTGTTGATTTCTTATCGTCATCGCATAGTAATATCTTCAAACCAGCACGATTAGTAACTCTCGACACTGCTGTATACAACTAACCATGGATGAAAACCGGTTTTTTAGGAATAGTCCTTCATGCGAAAGTGATTGACCTATACTTTTATTAATATACAATCAACAGAAACTGTCTTCTCTGGAACATAAAAAGTAATCTCACATATAATGGAGTCAATGACATCATTGGGAACAATACTTTATTCCTTGTATTACTTCAAGAGAAGAGAATAGTAATTAGAAATTCAATCTCTTGCCTAAAAAAACTCAAAAAATGAATTGATGCATTCATGTTGTTTGTTCATAATTTCTATATTTACTGAAAATGGAATGTGTGGAAACTAATTAGCATTGATTAATTATAGGAAATAATGTGAGGTGTTTATAATTACAGTTTTTAATTATTTGACAACATGCGAAAGAAGTTGTGACCACAACTATCGAAATTTCAAATGTTGTAATTCAACCACTATACTGTTACCATTTGTTGTACAGATCGTATGATTTTTATTTTTTTTTAACCCCTACATGAATGCATATACAATTAAGTGTGTGTTTGGAAGGGCTTTTGGGAGGTACAAACTAACTTTTAAAATGCCCAAACCAATTTTACTAAAAACAATAGGTGTTTGGGTGTGGTTTAAAAATTATATTTTACCAGATAAACAACTTTTTAAAACTTTTTGAAAAAGCTCATTTCCAATATCTTCTCCATAAAAGAACATTCACAAAATGCTGAAATATTATATTTTATTAATTAATAAAATATGAAATCTATTGGAAATATATATTATTTCCATAAGCCATAACATCCAACTTCTACTATATATCCCAACGAACGACTTGTGCTCTTTTTGTGACGTTAATTCAAATAAGTTTTATTTATTGATTCATTTTTTTTTTCAATTTTATTATTATTGACGAAAATTATTCAAAGAATTACATATACCAAACATATCCAATTAATTATTCACATGATTGTGCGTACACATGAATCTTAGTTTAACTGCAAAATTATATGTCAAAATCTCCAATGTTTTTTTAAATATGAAGAAAAATTTTTCCTAACTTATTCAGTTGCATAATATATATAGAAGAAAGTTTCTAATGTTGCAATGACATGGACAAATTTATAGTTGCTAAAAACACACAGATCTTCTGCCAGGTGATGTTGCCTAATAAATGTGGATTGGGATGCAAGGGATTCTTCATCTGATCTTAACACGTAATGTACCTAAGGCTTCTTCCAGTCCAAACATTTTCTATTGAATCTTTTCTTAGAGTGATTAGAAAAAAACAGTTCCCTGATAGATGACCCATTCTTCCAAAAAGTTGAAATTTTTTGCCTCTAGATGAGAATTCATGATCCACGAAAATGTTCCTTAAAGATGAAAATTTCTTACCCCTAAATGAATATGCATGATGTTGGGACGATCTTGAGTTGATTAAAGAACTATGAGAATTTTTAGTAGGTCTTGGCATCTACATTTTATTCTTACTCTAAGAAAATATATGATTTTTTGAATAATTTGGAGGATCCTTTATAAGATTAAGAGCTAACCGGCCCATCTTTCCTCAACTACTTCTCGTTGCACTTAGATAATGAAAGACACTTCTTCCTTTTATTGTTGTTGGTGTTTAGGGCTCTGATGGTAGGAACTCGTGTTGTACCCAGAACGTCCTATTATATTGCATAGAGTTGATTGTGGCGGTTTTTGGCTGATTAATACAGGATGAAAGAAAAGAAGAGTAGGGAGGGAGGGAGGGAGGGAGGGAGTAAAACTTGGGAGAAGAAACCGTCTTACCATTGGTGTAAATTAAGAGGACTCAAACTGCAGGGACTTGCAAAATTTTGAATCAGATTCTTTTAGTTATATATAGATAGATGATAAAAATAAGTATATACAAATTTGAGACCTACATGAAAAGAATAATCAATTTATACCGATATAATTACTATAAAAATAAATAAATAAATTTTTTTAAAAAAAGCTATTTATAAAATATTTTGTCAACGAGCTTACAAAATTATATATGATAGTTTTGTGACAATTATATATGACAGTTTTGTAACACTTAATTTTGTAGATACATATTTATGAACGAAAAAATCGAATTCTATCAAATATAATTTTGTCAAACTTTCCGTTCATATTCTAAGGTAGTGTTTGATAGGCCATTTTGTCATGAAACTTGGCAAATATTTTCCCATTTTCACCTTTATTGGTGTTTGATACATTAATTTTGCCTTGGAAAATCATTTCCTACTTTAGTAATGATTATTGTACTTTACCTTGCTTTAGTGAAAAACTAATTTTTAACACTTTGGTAATGAATGGTTTCCTACTTGTATGACAAACATTAAAAGTCTTGTTTGATCATTTTTGTTGTTGTTAATTGACTTATTTTTTCAGAAATTAACATTAATATCAAGTATAAATGTATTAAAAAGATAAAAAAATAATGTCAATCAAATAACAAAACTTGAACCATCTACAAAATTAAACCAATTAAACATATTAAATTTTCAATTATCAAGAATTCAATTCTCTAGAATTCGTTTCGTTCCCCCCAAATTTTACTCTATCCCCGACTCTAAAATTAAGCGTTAACAAATCCTTCATTATTATTAATGATTTAAATTAATGTAGCACTACAAATACAAATATTTCATTAGTTAGACATGAAAGCACCAAACACATGCATGTCTTACAAACTGATTATATATATATATATATACTAGTAGAAATACACGTGCATAGCACGTGATGTTTCATATTTGTATTGATTTGCGTGAGACTACAATTTAAAATGCTATAATTTGAACAAACAATTAGTGTTAAGATCAAATAATTAAACCTAAGTATTACCTTTTGTGAATTTAAAAATTAGTGTGGAATTTTAAAGAAACTGAAAAACTGTAATTTGAACTTAGAATTGACTACGAATATTAGATAATTAATTTGACAGAAGTACATTACTATTTCTGATCTTCAAACTGGTGTGGTGGTATTCACTTAAATATAGCACCAATGACAATAAAAATTTCACAAATTCGGAGATTTCAAAATACAAATATTAGATAATTAATTTGACAGAAGTACATTACTATTTTTGATCTTCAGACTGGTGTGGTGGTATTCACTTAAATATAGCACCAGTGACAATAAAAATTTCACAAATTCGGAGATTTCAAAATACAAAATATTTGGGTTCAAACAACATAAATTAAAGTAAAATTTCTTAAAACTAACAAGTTAATTTCAACCCTAAAAAAAAATATATTAATCAGTAGCACATCATTATTAACAAATCATTGCCCAATAGTCCTACCAAAACTTTAGCACTTGCAAAGTCACATCTTCAGCTGATGAGTGTGTGGACTCACCTGGAAGTTAATTAACAGTGTTTAGTCAATTAGAAGTTTAAATGAAGAGATTAAAAGGCAAAAAAATTGCAGAATCAATTTTATAATCTGACTATTTAGAGGATAATTGGTCGCCATTCTTTCTTCTCTTGCTCAGTCCAACACAATAATGCACTATCTTTACAGTTAAAAATAATACATGAGCAGCCTTAATAATTCACTTTTTATTTAAAAAAATGTATTGTAAGAGTGATCAGCCTCAGTTTTCTAATGTTCATCAATTTCATTTAGTCTATATAAAACAATGCCTTTAAGTAAACTAATAATACACCCAACTAGCTAAGTATTGGTGTTTGTTCTTAAAAAAATATGAATTAAGAAACATCTATCCAGAAATATAAATACGCTATTAAGTGAAATTAAAGCCAAATACTACCCAAAAGATATACGGTATTAATAACAAAATGGAAAATGATCACCAATCAGTTCTTTGATAGAAATAAAATTAGAGTAAAACATACAATTAACATGTAAAACATCTAAAATATTGATCACCTACCACAGTTTGGCTTTTGTTTAAAATCTTTACACATTACCCAGTATAATTCTGTGGCTTCCACTCCTGTTCTCCTTCATAATAAAAACACATGAATGTGTTATTAATAGTTAAAAAATGAATTGGATATTAAAAATAAATGATACAAAAATTTGTTTCATTTAAACTTTTCCCATTAAAATGCTTGTGGGGTATTCACATGTGACAAGTCCATTTGTTACTGAACAGATATGCAATACACAGTAAAATGAAACAACTATATGAGTAACAATATTAACTTTTTCATGTCAAATTTTGAAAGAAACGGATCAATTTTTCCGCAAATAAATAATTTTTAAAGCCGAATATCACCAACCAAAACAAGCCCCCACATGAAGGCAAGCTCTAAAACTTCAATGTTCTTGGTCTCAAATACAATTCTAAGCATGCTCAGGACGAATTCAACATGTGCTTCTCTTAAAGTATCATGACATGCATTTTCCAAGGATGTTGTGATAGATTTACCATTTGCATATTTAACCATTTCTTAAGTCACCATCAATGTTGGCAGCCAGAGAGGCATGCAAAAGCAAACCCATTACATGTAAATAGTTAGCTTTACCCAAAAAAGAAAATTAACAATTCCCACACTTCATTACCAATATGAAACTTTAAAATTGTATTAAATTATAAGTATTTCAAACTGCTGCAAATATAAAAACATCGGCACACCAAAATCTAAAGTGACATCTATTCAAGCTAGAATATAAACACGTACTATAATATCTGCAATAACTTCAAACGGAAGTAGATATACAACCCAGAGGAAATGACCGCAACAAAACTTTCATATGTATGAGAATTAGTTTACAAAAGGGAATAAAACAGGAAAAAACCAAATACAGGAAAATAAAGTAAAACTCAATGATAGCTTTGAGAATTAAAGTTTCACATCCAATAACGTAACTTTTATGAAATAAAAGATTATTCGAAATTAAATTCCCATAAATAAATACTATAAAAACCTTTTGGGGGGGGGGGGGGGGGTAAAATGGAGCTGAAAGAAGGTCTAACCTTAAGTATCAGATCAAAAACTCGAATAATTGGCAATGAGGGAGAAATACAAAAGTTTAAAAGCTCCAAAAAATTGGATAAATACATAAATGACCTGCACCTGAAAACATACAATTCAATATTGGCAAGGCTTGTCAAATTCTTTAAACTAACAAGCTTGTGAATGTAATACAAATAGTGCACTCTCACATAATAAATCCAAAAAGTTCTCTCACGTATATTTTGTATGAGACCAAACTCTCCATTACTTAAGGCAAACCAAGGCCGTGCCTGATGGTAGGCTAAACAGGCTTGGGCTTAGGGCCCAAAAATTTAGGGGCCCAATATCTTTTTTTTTTATTCCTCTTATTTGAATATTAATTTTTTCAGTTGATTATTCTTGACGAGTCTTGTTATTTGACTTCTTATTTAACACCTTAAGTAGTTATTTTGTTTGATTTTTATTGATTAATTAGTACTGTCGTTGATTTTTTGGTCCTATATTAAATTTAAATTAATATATATATAAACATATAATGGTCGCTGACTCACTATAGGGGCCCATTTTTTCAATTTAGCTTGGTGTCCTGCTTAACACAGGTCCGGCCTTGAGGCAAACTTGCATAAAAAATCCCAGTTTGAACTTTTCCAACACTACCATTGCAAAAGTAGGCGATTTTTTTTTTCCCAAATATGAACACATACGGAAATAGCATGGATGACCTGAACCAACATAACCTAAGATGAACGAAATAAGAGAGAGACATCAAATAGAAAGTATATACATACAAAGGACCATACCAAGTTGTGTTTCATGGAAAGCTTCCAATGCACATTTGGCAATGTTCGGGTTCTCGAAGTTGACAAATATAAAGCCTCTTAATGCTCCATTCTCATCTTTTAAGAAGGCTAAGTTTATAATTTGTCCATATTCAGAAAATTTTTCCAAAAGGAGTTCTTCGGTGACATCTGGATCCAAAATTTTCATGTAAAAATTTTTGTACTTTGCTTCAGGATTAATTACAGCCATGTCAATCTTCTTCACAAACTCGATGACATAACTGTGCAAGTAAAGTGTTATTATAACTGTGCAAGTAAAGTGTTATTAGATTATGAGCAAGACAGCTATTAATGATAAGAAAATAATCACGCACATAATCAAAACTTTCATATACAAACACACGTGCAAGCTGGTAAAGGTTTGTTCCTGACAATGGACCCATTAAGGTTCTCAATGGCAACATTTGCATAGTTTTCAGTCCCAAACTCGAAAAAACCATATCCTTTGCTTTTCCCATCATCAGAAGTGACGAATTTACAAGATAATACATTACCAAACTTCTGAAACATTTCTTAAACCTTCACACTATCAATAAAGTCACTTAAATTCGACATAAAAAGACCAGAATAAGTGTGAACCAGTTCGATATTATCAAAAAAATGAATCACAAAAGAAACAAATAAAAATAAATTACTGAAAGAATAATCTAATTTGTTTAATACATTTTTACAAAGTTCCATTTACTCAATAAAGTTCAAAACTAAAAACAACAGATCACATTGAAAAATCTGAGTTTTCGAAAAACCCCCTTTCAATGTCCAACCCAAACACCAATGACAATAAAAAAATCTACAGAAAATAAAATACTAAAGATAAAGACACCTTAAACCATTTGAAGAAAAACATGTTGAATCTGAAATGCTACATTATCTCAGTGTCTAACTACCTGTCTACAGAAGGGAAAGGGGCAAAGCATCAGATTCATACATTGGTTATGGCATTCTAGTCGTGACAGTTCAGAATCTCTTTAGCCCAGCCGTATTCCAAATTTGCAGCTTGAATTTTTTTTTCATCAAAGTGTATGGTCCTTATCCTTAAGTCAATGCTGCATAAAAAATGTCATTCAGATACTCCTCGCAGAAGAATGTCAATGAAGCAAACTGGAATAGGATATCTTGTATTGGTAATGAAATTGATAGTGAAAGAGTCATCAGAGAAACATAAAATAAGGCAACTCTTAACCACATAAATATTCATTATATTTTTAAAAATAGTTAATAAACTTGCAATGTGTACCAATATTAAATTTTCTAACCAAGAGATAATATTTTAAAAGGAATTCCATGGGGAATTTTGAATCACATGGTAGAATTAATACTATGAATAAGTCCTAGACAATCATGTTAACTATTTGATGCTACAATGCTGTAACTTCAGAAAATATAAGATATATAGAGAACCATCCGAGGTTTTAAATTATGGTGTATGTGAACCCAAACTTTGAATTAAACGTCATGTATTTCCATTTTGATCAAATTCTAAATTGATAGAGATACAAAGGATCTTTGACAAAGAGTAAAGGGCACAGTATTATCCTTTCAGAATAATAAATTCAAAAAAGGAGAGAAAATTACATACACAAATTATAATTTTCAATTGATACGAGATAAGCTCATTTAAAATAACATAAACAATTCACAACAAAATATTAACTAACTCCAAACTTGGTTAAAAGGAGTACCTTCTGAAGAATATATCCATCATGTACAGGAGCCACGGTAGTTGACCCTCCACCACTAAATCAACCAATAGTTTCATGAGCACTAAAGCACTCTTATTCAAATCACACAATCGAAAAACTGAACAAAGAAAATAGATGACTGGAATTTTTTGTTTCTAAATTGCACGCAGGAAGAATTAAATAATTAGAAAAAAAAACATGGATATCGTGTCTTTAATTTCTCCTTGAATGGACCTTTTCTTTTTCACTATCACCATGTCTATGCAAGTTATTCTTTTATTTTCAGTTGCATCTTTTACTTAATGCAAGAGCAATAACTCACTCCTATTTTCAATAAATGAAAGCCTGAACTCACTCCTATTTTCAATAAATGAAATCCAGATGTTTAAAAGATAGCTTCTACAAATAAACAAAGTTTTACAAAATAATTTTTTAGTATACCTTAAAATAAACCAACAACTATATTAAACACAGTAAACCAAATTGTTAAGGCACAACAGATAACCACACTAAACACAGTTAACCAACAGCTCATTTTCTAGTATATCCGCTTTAAACACAGTTAAACAAATTAGTAGCACAACAGATACCCTTTTTTTAAAGGAAAATACATCTAATTAATTTATGCAACTACTCTCGCAGCTTTCTTTATTCTCATCTAATAATAGTCAAGCACTCAAAACCATTGTACAAAAAACTACCAGATTTGGGAGGATGCAGGGGTTGACATAATCAGGATTTAGAGTTTTTTTATTGGCTAAAATATTAAAATGTAAAAGTTATATCTCCACTTGACATTTCTTGTGACAATAAATATTTTCAAAATGGCAGATTAATTATCAGTAGAGCAAGGGTTCCATGCTTTTAGAATTCAGCCATTTCATATAATAAAAATGCAGACTCTGTCCATAATGATGTAGTGGATCAACCTGCTCAACATAAAAGATAAAGAGTTATCGACATTTTTTTATTACAAAGAATGGTATAACAAGAAAAAAATGATATTAGAGAACGGATTTCTCACCGCTTCTAGTGAAAATAATAAGCATAAACAGAACATCACCAATCAAAAGAAGCTCATATATAAAATGAAATGCACATCTGCAACCAAGAGCTGATAGCCTTATAAGTTTTTGGCATAAATAGAAGAAAGATAACATCATCTTATTATACTTCCCAATTTTTCATAGTAATGATAGACAACATTAGCCTACTCTTAGTTTCTTTCCATATCAAAAACCCAGGAATGGTCATTATTCCATGCTTTGTCACTGGAAAAAATGAGGCCTAGGGAACATTACTTCCTACCTAGGCAGATTTATTTATATTAAACATCTCAATATTATAAAATAAGGACAGCACCAAGAAAATGAATTAAAATCAAACAATACAGAAAACTAAAAAATCTCACATTAAACATCAATAACCACTAACAACAATTACAATAAATAGAAAATACACCAATATAGAACTTACCTTAAAATAAATTGCAAAAAATCCACAAACTGTCCAATTCACTCATCTAAAATGAACTCCCCAACTCTGTAATTTCACAAAAGCTCCTCTTTAGGCATATTAACCTCTAAACAATACACAGAGACAATGATTTTTCTAGCATCAAGATACAAAATAATAACTCAGTAGAATCAAAATCATATGAAAACCCTACGTGAAGAATAAAGCAAGACAAATAGACCTCAAAGAAAGAAAAAATAAATAAAAAAGCCCAAAACATACAAAAACCACCAAATCACAAACCAAATAATAAAACTTACCCACAAACAAACAATCTATCTATAGAACGCTTGGTACCCCAAAGTCTATTTTAAAAATTATAGGTACCCCAAAGCCTATTTTACAGATTAGCATGATACGCAGAAAGAAAAATAAAAAAGACATGAAAATGTAAAACCCGATCGCATATATAAACGCTAACCTAAACCCAAACAAAAAAGCATCAAAGTAAAGTAGATACACAACAACTCTACTTAAAGCTAAAACAAAAAATTGACACAGGAAGAGTGAATAAGACGAACCGAGATGAACGCAGCGTAAAAGTGCTAAGAGGAAGCATTGCCTTTATTTTTTTGTTGGGAAGGAGACGACGGCGATGACGAGATGACGGAGAAGGAAGGCATAAGAGAGAAAGGGATAGAGAGGAAATGAAAGAAATTTCTAGATCTAGCAGAGAAAATGTAGCGATATATGATACACATTAGTGAAAAAGCGTATTGTGATTTGGTGAAAAAACGTGTTTCGTCCTTATGAATAGTGAAAATTGAAGTGAATCTTATATATAATAGTGATATATATCCACATTCAAAGTTAAAAATCTCAAGCACTCACCACCACCTTTCAATGCATAGATAAAAAAGGGCTTTCTTTATCCGGCGACAATGACTTCATCATTAGGGATTAAGGTAACCATCATTTTAGCACTCTTCGCCACCGCATGCATGGCACAAGCACCAACTGGTGCACCTAAGGTTTCACCAACCGCCACACCCTCACCAACACCATCAGTGGTGCTACCCATTGCTACACCATCTCCATCCCCTACTCCATCTTAACCATCTCCAGCCTAGGGATCGACTCTACCTCAGCACTCGGCGGTGAAACTCTAGCCCCATCAACAGCCCCTGGAGCTTCTTCACCAACTACACCTACCCCTTCCGGACCCACACTCGGACCCAATCCACTACTCGAGTTGTTTTACAAAATACTTTCCTCACATGTGACGCGCCTCTTACCTTGAGTTTGAATTCCGTTGTGGAGAAACGACACCGGTAAAGCTCCTTCGCATTGGAGTTGTTGAGTTTAATGATGGTTATTCGGTGGTCCATATTAACCCAGTGGGCGAACACCGGCTGGACTAAAATTTCCAATGTACGGAACTTTAAATAGCTACATTTCTGTGTGAAAAGCTTAACGGATGTTACATTATCTTTTTCTATGGCTACATATGATATTCAACTCCATTTTCTCCAAATCGTTCCTTCATTCTTTTCACCAGTTTCCATCCAGTTCCCATTCTTCTGTAAAAAGTCAGGGAGAGGTTGAAGAGGTTTAGTGGGGAGCTTTTGCTATTTCTCGAGAGTTTCTTTCCACACGTAATGGTTTTGACTCAACCCTTATCATGCCAACAACTTATCCTTTCCTCCACCTCATCTCCACCGTGGCTTACCACTATCTCCGCTACCTGGAAAAAAGAAAAAGAAAAACAGTCATCATAAGTTGAAAAAAGAAGATTGCATTTTTATTTAAACCTGAATGGGATTGTTATAGAAGTGTGGTAATTGCCAGACAAAAGACTGGATTCTGCGTTTTGCTATGGAGGAAGCCTTCCGAGAATCACAAATCAGAAATGCAGTAAATGTATGCTTGTATCAGATTTTTTCTACGTGAGGATTGTTATCTGCTCAGCTATATATATATATACACACACCAAATGACTTTGCAAAACTGTTTACTTAAACATGAGTAAGTGACATTTCCGATTAGCACTAAAGTTGTTCACTCAATTGTCCACTACCATGAAAACTAACCCACATACAGAACAAATTTAGGAATTTTGAAAATTTAAAAATTAATAACCGTAAAATGAAATGAATAAAAAACTGCTTTGAGGAATCTTTGAAAAAATAGAATCTGGTCAAAATAAATCAACCAGAATCTCAGTTGTGTAAGAGTTATTTTTCCAATCACATGTTTAGCTTGGTGGGACATAAAAGTTAATGAAATATGAGGTTGAAAAGTTCAATACCGTGAAGTGTACGGTTAAAATTAATATTTCGGTTTAATTTAGAGTAAAATTTAAGTTTTTATCCTACCAAACAAGATATTATTCTTTAATCACAATTTATTAAAAATAGAACTTTAGTGAGCCCAATTAAAAATTGTAAACTAGTGGAATTTTTGTAAATCCAATCGAACATATTTTTTTTTTTGTGAGGCTAATTACACAATCTACCACTCATGTAGATTTGATTTGATTGTTTTGGGTGTAAATATGAATGGTAGATTGTAATTAACCATTTTCTGGTAACTAGTTTTCTGTATGTATTTTGTTTTCGAAAAATATATTAAACCAAAACAAATTACTCGACCTATAATTTAGCAAGTGTCTATAAAAAGATCCTACAAATATATTAAGAATTAAAGATGTCATGCTAATAAAAGTAAATCAAGCACGCACTCGTTGCTTTACACAAAATCAAGAAACGAAGGTGGCGTTCTGTTTATATTTTATTTTGTATTTTCATTTTTCAAAATGTTTTATGTTTTTATTTTTATTTTCAATTTTGCTGAAAACGCGTTTGGTTTGTCATTTCTAAAAACTGATTCTAAAAATGAAAAAGTTGGAAAACACGTTCTGTTTTAAATTTTGCAGAATACTACTTAGACTATTTTTAACGAATTTTCTTGTGGATTAAATTAAAAAATCTATATTTTTTAACTAATTTTTGTTAGACTAATTAATAATGTCATTAATGTTCAACCCCAAAAAATATTTTAAGAAATTAACAACATAATGTCATTAATAATGTTTGGTTAAAATTTTTTATGTTTAGTCCCTATTTGAGCCATATTATAATCTAAAATCACTTTTTGAAAATTGGAGAAAGAAATTATTTGTTGTTCAAAAAGTGATTTGAGATTATAATATGGCTCAAACAGGGGCTAAACATACCAATTTTTAACCAAACATTTTATCTTAAAAAAAAAGGTCAAATAAATCCAATTTATAAATTTCGCTAGACGTCGAACACACACTAAAATTAAAATTTCACCGTTTCAATAAAATTTACAAAAATTAATTTACGTTAATCAATGATGCGCTAACAAAATAAGTATCTACAATACAAAAGTCAAAACGAAATGTTTAATAAATGAGTACATGATACATCATAAGAAAGATGGTGGAACTTGGAGTTCAACGCAAAAAACGGAGTGCAATTTGGAGTTATAGATCAAAAATTATACACGTTTGAAGACAATGACCTTTAAATCAAATACGGAATGATTAAATTGAAAGAAAAGTAAAATTTGGGGACTAATCTGCAAGAAAATCTAAAGGTAGAGACGTTATTTGCCAAAAAATGAATGTAGGAACTTTTTCCACAATGAATGTCCAACGTAGGGACGTTTTTTTGCCAATTACTCTTAAGAAATGAATTAAAAATAGAATTGGACAAAAATGCCCTTCATTTAACGTTGAAATAGGGTTAAATATAACGAAAAGGACGTCTCCAACAAGAAAATGTAAAGGTTGGGACGTTCAGCGTAAAAAATCACAACGTTTGGATGTTTTACACAATACATGTCAAATGTAGGGACGTTTTGTGCTCCAAGAAAAACAATATTTTCTAGGAAAAATAATCTTCTATATATAATAACAGGATAAGATAACCGTCATTAATTTTACGCACACACTTTTCCGCTCAAAACTCTTTCTAAATCAAGAAATTTTTGTCAGAAGAAAAAAAGAAAATAAAGTATTAAAGTAATTAATAAAAGTTAGTATTAAATGTTGGTATTAAATAAAAGTTAATAATAAATGTGGGTCATTAATTAATTAATTAATGTATGTATGTATGTATGTATGTATGTTGAAGTTTTTATAAAATATATGTAATCAATACATTAAAAATTAAATTTAATCAAAAATTAAAATATATTAAAAAGAAAATTGATGAATTGATGATAAATACAAATAAAATAAAAATAATTTTAATACAAAAAATTTAATTAAGAGCAAAATTTTAAGACGCGTGTGTATTTTTTTCTACTTTGATTAGTGTTTTTTTTTTTTAAAAAAAATAAATAAATATTATTTGTACTATATTTTTTATTTAATATGATTTTATAATTAACAAATTTTCATGAATTCCAAAAAAAAGAAAATTTCTTGAACACCGTTCAAGACATTATCATTTATTTAATATACATATGTGAGTCTCTCTGTGTGTGTGTGTTTGTATTGAAGTTTTTATATGATATATGTAATTAATACATTAAAATTAAACATAATAAAAAATTAAAATACATTAAAAAGAAAATTGGTGATGAATACAAATAAAATTGAAATAAATTTAATACAAAAAATTTAATTAAGCGCCAAATTTTAAGACCCGTGAGTATTTTTCTCTGTTTTGATTAGTTTTTTTTTAAATAATTTTGAATTCGATAATATATGCAAGAAGATGTGACCGTCAACTTAAATCTGTTACTTGTCATCTCATCTATGTGAACTATGGACTATTACTTGTGACCTGCGACATATTAACTATAATCAATGAACTTGAATATGTAACTCTAATATCAATGCAAAAAGAAAGTAACATGTGAGCATATAATGCCCGTTTGACGTATAAAGTTTGACATCTGACCAAAATAAGTCACTCATGACCCAACATTTTTAAGTGTTACATGTGACTTAATGCATCAAATGTGACCTTGAACATTTGAAGTGTGACTTGTGATCTAATGCATCAAATGTGACATGAGTATTTGAAGTGTGACCTGTGACATAATCCTTTAAACAATATTCACTGGATTCTCTATTATGTAATTAGATGAATTGTGAAATATGACATAATTAATGTGACCTACAATATATGACTTATGACCTATGAACTGTGACCTCTAGCATATTAGCTTGTACTTGTGAAAATATGAAGTGTGACATGTGACTAAACAAATGACTCGTCGCATATAAAGTGTGATGTGTGACCTTACATATGAAGTGTTACCTATGACATTCTGTGATTGGATGAATTGTGACATGATAGCTGTGATGTGTGGATATGGCATGACTTGTATATATGATATTTGATATGCTGTCACCTGTGAACATGCTGTGACCCATGAACATGTGAACTATTGCCAGCACTAGCACTACCACCATGCCCAACAAAATAAATCCCAATCTCGTCACCTTCACAACCTCAAATCCACAGAGTAGGAGAAAGACCAACACCTTACCGCAACCACCAATAATCACAACATCCATTTCCACCACATCACAACCATAACCAGCACCCAACAAAAACCTCAGACCTACATATGCCACCACCTCAAATTCGAACAGAACAAGTGAACAACCACCACAACCAGTAAAATTTTCGATGTTCTTTTGTTCTGATTCATAATGGCATCATCGTCTATAACGAATCCTGATGCAAACTCAAAATCATCGCCAAAAAAGAGAAGAAATGTCAGGGTGGAAACTCATGAGATGAGATGAAAGACGGAGTCAGAGCAAAAGATTTATTCATCGAAGCTTGCAAATGCCTTCTTTCACCTTTGTCGCTCTGATTTAGCCACTACACCCGGCTGTCCAGTCCGCGAGGCTATCGATCATGTCCTTGCTAACTCCGCTAATGATCAGACTCAGTGGAGCATGGCAATGATGGTGGGGGGTGGTTGGCGTCGGTGGTGGCAGTCGTGCTTGGCGATTTCTATGAGATGGAGTGTCGTTGATTTTGAATTAGATTTACATATATTTTGGGGATAAATATTATTTTATTAATATTCTATTAAGACCTGATTATTGAATATAATACTTTAAATCTTTAATTGTGAATTAGAGAATATATAAACCTATTTTGCTGTAATTTCCTCATATTTATTTTAGTAGATATGGCCCATTTAAGTGTATCTACGATTATTTGATTTTTATTTTTCGTTTATTTTTGAAATTTCTTATTTGCATTTTTTTATTACTTATTGTCATATTAAAGTGGTATTGGATTATGTCATTAATCTTTTAACTAGAATAATTTGGTAGTGTGAATGGACATTATTTTATATTACACAAAATAGTAATTGAAAACATAATAATATAAAATTTAAAATAATTAAAAGTAATTGTTAATAACTTATTTTTTTAAAAAACACTTTATATAATAATTTTTTATTAAGAAAAAGTGCATTATTAAATTCTCGATTTAACTAAATAATAAGTATTGTAGGCGAATGATTTGTGGAACGTAGAATAAGTTCGATTCAATAACTCCATTTATTTAGTAATTACTATTACTATTTTGATTTATTCTTTAAATTCACGGTACATTGATTTATTTTTTATTTTTTATTTTTGCAGACTATCATTACATAGGGGATCCGAATGCATGTGTGAATTTTGTGGTGAAATATTTTGGTATGCGGAGAGAGTTGGAAAGTATTTCAACATAAAGAATCCAAGATTCGAGTTGTGTTGCATGAGTGAAAAAGTTGAGCTGCCATTTATGCAAGAGCCACCTAAAATTCTAAGTGGTTTGATGTATGGATTAGATGAAAAGAGCAGACATTTTATTGAAAACATTTGTTCTCACAACATGATGTTTTATTTTATGGGCGAAAAAGTTGATGAAGTATAAATCGTGGAAGAAAACCTCCATTTTTTACCGTATGGCCAAAATCAACATATGATTGGATGTTTGTTGCCACTTGAAGGTTCTGAACCAAAATTCGCTCAACTTTTCATATATGATACTTAGAATGATGTTGCAAACATGATAAAAGCCGTGAGGTTAGCTTACTAGAGTTTTTTTTTTTATTTCAAATTATGTCGTAATTAGATGTATATATTAACACATTCCAGTATATATTTCTTGTAACTTTTATCTCAATTTTTTACATTGTTTTGCATGCAGCCAAAAGCCAACTGTGAATAAGTTACACACTGAGATTGTAATGATCCGAAAATTTTGACATCATTTATTGTCCATTATGTCGCATTAAAAATGTTTTATCATTTATTTAATTATTTTTGAATGTAAAGAAAGAAAAACGGAATTTAAAAAAAGAAAAAGAAAAATATTAAATAATGAAAGTTACTACAAAACGTGTTTTAATGTCCTCTTTCATGGACCCGTTTGATCACTTTCGACCTCCTTTTGATACATGTGATATATGTATGGATAAGTTCTCGAAATGATTTTCGAGAATATGAAAATGGTTTTTACGTTCGATCAACGGATAGTACTTGTTATCTAGGAGTGATTTTTCTGCTTGATATTTGTTTCATGTTTGATATGTACGTTTGAGATAGTAGTTGATTAGTAATATGAACCCCATTAAAAGTCACGTTTTCTTGAAAATGCATGCACTGGTCTGAGATTGACTTGACTTGAATATATGTATTTTGACTTGAGTTAAGTATATGAGATTGATTTTACTTGATTAATATGCGATAACACATATATAGATATACAATTACAATTAAAAATATTTTTTTGAAGCATTTGACAAGAGGATGAGGGACATTCTCAGGTTTAGCAACCCGTTGTGTAATGGTACCAGACTCATCATTACTAGACTTGGAAATCAAATTGTTGAGGCAAAAGTTCTTACATGAAACAGTACAAGTCATAAAGTTTTCAAACCAATAATGACTCTTACTCCATTTGATCAAATATTACTTTTCAAGTTTCAAATGAGACAATTTCCCTTGATTGTATTATACGTGATGACCATCAACAAAAATGAAGGCCAATCACTATCTCATATTGGTTTACTTTTTAAAAAGTTGGAATTCAGCCATGTGCAATTATATGTTGTAGTATCGAGAATTACAAATTATGAGGGGTTGAAGATCATGATTTATGGCAAAGATGGAGAACCAATCAACTAAACCTCAAATGTGGTGTTTAAAGAGGTATTTCAAAACTTAGACCAGTGTCGTTCTTTTTTTATTTAATGGTATTGCACCATTGTTTTGATTTTTTTAGTAGTTGAACATTTCAAGATACATTCCTACATATATATATTATCCTATATTTCAAAGTTTCCAAAGCACTTCAAACAAAGTGTTGAAAAAATTATAATTATAATGGGGGTGGGGCTGCCAAAAGTCTATCCCTTTCCGAACCAAAATCGGGTCATCCCATCTCACCAACCGGGGGGGGGGGGGGGGATTCTTGCCCCCATTAGAGTTGAGGCACCGTTGGATTTGGGGCAAGGTGCATTTTTTTTTTTCAATAGTATGTAGTTCTCAACATTTCAGGAACTTGTCAAGTCCTTACATTTTTACTGTACACTTTAATCCTCCCACAATAAAAGAGTTGCTTTAGTAATTCACTGTTCATTTTTGGTTTGTTCCTTTCCCACGTAAAAGTCAACTTTTGCTTCTCAATCCAGTTTTGCAACAATAATGCCAATAAAATCCATCAAAATATCTTTCATAATTCATCCTCCAAATCTCACTCCAAAAATAAAAAAAACGATCTTCCCTCTACCGACACGAAAATACAACATCGATCTCTCTGGACGAAAACCCTAAGAATCGAAAACAGCCATGGAAGAGGACGACGATCTGCAAATCTTCACAACCCCACCACAGCTTGCTCTTTATCTCCATCCACCGCGTAACTGGATTTGATGGCTGCAGAGGCGAGTGTTGACTGCATAGGTGAAGTGCAATTTGGACCTACAAACTCACATTCCGCCCAAACGAAAACTTCGGTTGCGAAACGGTTTCCACCAGTAGCTTCGAGAGGCAGAGGGGCAGCTTCCTGTACATTTTGACATTTTTCGAAGTTTAAATTTCTCAAAAAATTACAGAATCTGCTCATAAATTGGAGAGAGTAGCGTGAAATATGTCGTTCTGGTGTTAGCTTCAATTTATGGTAATTGTTTAGAAACATTCATTTTATGTGTTTATTTTGGATGATATTGGGTTGAAATCTTGCATATGTTTGAGCTAAATTTTTTTCCTTGTTTGTGTGTATAGGGGTTCTAATTGTTATTTGGTGGGATCAGCAACAGGCAGCTATCTCTGTCGGGTAAGTTCTATAGAATAGATTCATTTGTTCAGCTAATTATATATGGGCTTGTACGGGGGCATGCTTCTTGAAGTAGGTGATTGCTCTCGTTATATTCGATTTCTTTCCAAACATGTTTAAATAAATTACTTCTTGTTACTCAATGGCTAATGCCTTAGTGCCAAAAATTGTGAGGCCGAGGACTATGGCTATCGCTATCGCTTCTCCTTTTGCTGGCCAGAGTATTGAACACAATGATTTGCACAAGATAAAGGGTTTTCTTGGAGAAATGTCAATATCTCCCCCTACTTTAAAAGAGGGGATAGTCATTCACTATTCACTTATGTAACCGTCTTTTTTAAACGGTTATATCCCTCTACCTTAAAAGTCCACTTCAAAACTCATCTTCCTACCGATTTAATCCAACCTTGTTTTCCCAAAACTCTATATTATCAGTGAGCTCTAACTATCCTTATAGTGATTATTAGATGGTTATTTGAGAAGTTTGGACGTCTTTTGGTATAATTTTTATTAAGCTTTTGGATTGGGTTCAATTCAATTCAGTTCTACCATTTTCTAATTTTTGGTATATATGATTTTGAATATCAATGTGTGTTTGTGTGTTCAAAACGATTAATCTTGAATCAGGATGAATACTATACTTATATGTGTATGAGATTTATATATGGGATTTATTTTATTTGTTCTTGAAGAGATGTAGAGAAATAGGTTTTTGTATGTCTGATGATTATGAATAATTTATTTTACATATTAATTTATTAAATTTGAAGTTCATATTTGTAATTAGTCAATGAATTGATGAATTTTATTGTTCCATGGGAACTCTTAATTGTTTTTACTTGTTGGTTAACTTTGTTTTACTAAATTAGTGGTCAATTCAATGTCATGAAATAAGTCAATTGATTGTTTTGAATATAGATTATTGATTTTGATGCTCAAACTTCCATCTTTTGTTGAAGAAATTAGATCAATACTTTATTGCTTGAAACTATGTCACTTAATATGAGAAATTCAACATATAACAGGACAAAGTGCAATGAAGCTATTGAGCCTCTCAATTAAAAGAAGAAGGAAAAAGTTCAGCTGATTACAAGAATATTGGAGGTAAGTATAATTATGTTGAACAATTTCTCTATTTTGCTCAATCGTTTTTTTCCCTTTAGTTGTATTTTTTTTTTGCATCTTCTAGATGTCTAATTAAACTGTGATTCAATACGAGCACTAACATCAAATGATGTAAATGATGCCCAATGTTAGTAGGAAGAAGTCTTTTTAGCACATTTAATAAACGTGTTTTTTACAGGATATGTTTAATTCTCATATTGTGTTTGCAAGAGATGGTGATGTAAAGTGGGGAGGGAGAAATCTTAGCCTTTCATGTAGGACAAGTTGACATAAATAATTGCACTCTGAAGGTAATTAACAAATCTGAATACATGGTGTAATGAAGAATCAGGAATTTTCCGTGTCTACATTGAAAGGCTATTCCATTAGATCTTGCGTGGGTTCTTTAGTTCCATAGGTTACATCTGATGAGATATTTTATCGCAGAGCTTTCAGTTGTTAGTGACTGCTTTTTCCTTTTATTGCTATTCTTGACAAGTATATCCGTTCAGAACCATTTTATTGAGTTATCATGAAGGAAATTCAAAAGGATAAGTTTATCGATTTTGTTATGACTAATCAGTGGATCGCGATAAATGTTTATCATTCGTGTTTGTGCAAGAGTGGTATTTTTCTTTTATGTTGATGACTGTTGTTCAGAATTTTTATTTTATAACTTAACAAATATATATATATATATATCAAATTAACTTTCACTTGAAGTTGCTTGGCTGATAATATGTAGTTAGTCATTTACCTTGCTATCTCATTTTTAACCAAGTTAAATGATATGTAATTAATTTTTAGTTTAGCCATGGTCTTTCATCTCAGAACAATGACCCAAATTCTTTTTCCAGCTTTTTGGAAGATTTGAACTTCTTTGACACCCTCTCACATGTCCCTGCAATACCATAGCAAGTAGGTTGAGGAGATAATTTGCACAGCATGGCACATATAGGAACCCCAATTGTTTTCCATTAGTTTCTGTCTCCTCAAACTCAAAAGAGGTACACTACACCTATTTGTTACAACTTTAATACACTATTTGTTTTTCCATATGTTTTTTTCTAGATTGGTTTTAGTAATATTTTTCTTACAGTAATATCAGACCTTTGATACCTATTTGTCAGATATTTGTATCTTCTATTGAAATTTGAACTTTTTAAGCATAATTGACAGGTGAAAGGGCCTAAATAAGTTACAATACTTTGTTTGTATTTCTTTATTTTCTCGTCCTTTCTGGCTTCTGCCCCTTTTAAAAGCATTTCGCTTCTGGGCTAGCCAGTTTTAAAGGAACATGTAATGCTACTCATGACAGCCTCGATTGAGGTACCTCATAATGCCAGTTTATTAAATTGCGCCTTTTCTATAGATGCTTGATTTAGTACAGGATTTGTGTTCTCATTATATTATATGGATATTTCTTGCAATAAAATTTTATGCTTCTAATCTCTTCTGCCTTTTTGCAATGGTGAAAAGCCTTTCTAAATTATCTCAAATTAACTACTATTCTTTCTCGTCTTTGGTAAATATACATATCATAGTTCTGACAAATCAAGTTGCATGGATGTCAAGCTTCTGGGAAATGATAATAGAGTTGTTAATCCCTTCATTTATTACTTTTTAATTAGACTTGTAATTTTAATATACTTTCTTGATTGACACTCCTTTTATGCTTTATGTTGGATGACCATCCCTTAGGTTTTATGGATCATAAACTGATCTCTAAACCGATGTTGCAGGCGTAGTCTCATGGATCACAATGGCATTACCAAGTCTAATGACCATAGTAAAGTTGAAGGATCAGCTACTCGAAGGCATGGGTGTTGGTGCTAAGCTATGAGTTGAGGATTTGATGTTTAGTGATCCAGAACCTGATAAGAATGATTTATGTTAATTTACCGAAAAAATGATTTCTTGTTGGGAATTGTAGTTGGCTATAAATTTTCTTGTTTTCTGATCTTCGTCTATCTTGACTGTCAATATGATTCATAGGATCTCAACTTTTAGAATTTTGACGACCTTACTATTTGATACCGTGGTCTCGTTTTAGGAAGATTGCTGTTGTCTCTAGCTTTATGCTTCCCTTTTTTGATTTGGTGTAAAGTTCTATTATTGAGGACTACAAGGTGGATGGTGTTTAAGAAGTCTGACACACAGCGTTGTTTCTAGTTTTGTGATAGTCTGAGTCTTCTTCTCCTTCATGATGTGTACAAACAAGGGCACACGTTTCATTGAATCTACAATTTGAAATATGCTGGGTCCCATATTCGCTGGATGATGCAAGGACACGTATCTGACCATATATACGTTATCTATAGGTATTTCTATAAATAAAAACGAAGGTTTTCAATGCGAGTTGTAAAAATATCTATCAGATAGCACAAGTTCTAAGTACTTATCTATTTAATATATAATAGGAGGAGTGTCTATCCAATTTTTCCCCCCAAAAAATCCAGCCCAGTTGAAACGACGTCGTTCTTTAATTTGGATAAAACACAGAATTCGACTTTAGATATCTCCTGAAACCTACACCTCCATCTATTCATCTCTCACAGCACCCAACCCTAGCTGCGCCGCTTCTGGGTTCTCTTCCAGTAGAGCTTTTCGGAAAGGCTCGGTCATCGACGCCGGGACCTGCACCAGAGGCATCGAAAGCTACTAGAATGTTTTCCCGTTGTAACAAGTCGGTCCATTGATTTCTAGCCAAACATATCGCACATATAACGAACACACTATTTTCATCCCTAAATTCTCTCTAATTTACCCTCGATCTTCATCGATCAGACCTCTGCACCATGGTAATGATCTCTCAATTTTACTTTTCTACTCCTTTTATGTTAGTAGCGTAAATATTGAAAGCTGAAGTTCTAGAATCTTTTTGCATTTTAGTTTTATGTATTTTGAATATTTTCTTTATAAACCTTTAGATCTGATTTTGCTGAAAACTTAATCCTTGATCTCTGGATTTGACATTGATTCGATTTTTTTGTAGGCCGACTCGGACTGTTTTTACATTTTGTCTGGTTAAATGCTTAGGGTTTTTATTTTTATTTTTGTAACTCATTTTCTTTGTCATCAGCATGAATAATTGTTGATATGTATTTTATTTTCATGGGATTAATTTTGGCTGCCTCATTGGATGGTATTGATGTTCTCTTTTGTCCTTCTTCAAGTTCTTGATCTTTAAACCAACTGGCCAAATGTTCGATTTCTTTATTTAAGGTTGTAGTTTTACTAAATTGATAATATTTAATGGCTTGGAATTTAAAATATTCAGTTTATGGATTGAAATCTGACACATCATTTGATATGGGAAATGCTTATAGATATTTTTTCTAATCTTGATGGTGCAAATGTATCTGGTTTGAACAGATTGCGCACAACTTTATGTGTTCGTATAGGGTTGTATATGCTGCCTCCCGAAGATTTCGAGTGCCACTGCCAGTAAGGTAATCGAGTCACTGAGAGAGGTGTTGGAGATGGCGGAGAAGCTAGAGAAAAGTAAGCCGAATGTTTCCATGAAAAAACCATCAGTGAATCAGAATGCAGAAATAAAGAATGGTAAACCAGTGCTGGGAAATGCTTATAAATTTTTTTTCTAATCTTGGTGGTACAAATGTATTTGGTTTGAATATGCATCGACCTTCCTTTTGATAAAAATAGTTGTATGAATGTCAGTCATTTATTAGTGTAAAACTTGCAATTCTTTCCCTGGTTTTTGGTAGTACAAGGTGCCATAGAATTTGTGTGAGTAATTTCTTTTTTGTTTCTTGATTGTGAAATTATTGTGTTTAATCATTAGAAGAAAAAAAGAGGTTAATTTTGATTCTTGATTTTTTTTTTCTTTTTGATATGAGAAAGTAGGCTTTATGGGAACATGTGGATTCTCCCATTTCATGTTCAAGTTCTTGATGTTTATACCAACTGGCCAATTGTTCGATTTCTTTATTTAAGGTTGTAGTTTTATTAAATTGATAATATTTTATGGCTTGGAATTTAAAATATTCAGCTTAGGTTTCAAATAGTGCCTCCAAGATCAACTCCCTGTTAATTTAAAATGATTGGTAGATTGTGGTTTCTATGTTAATTTTTTATGATGAATATATACAGGGAAGCTGAGTTGGATGAATGCACGCTATTGGATGCCTGTTTCGAAAGGGCGAGAGGGAGAAGTGGGAACAAGAGAAATGCAATGGAGAGAACTACAGGTCCAAGACACACTATTCTTGGATTTCTTTTGTATCTGGCAGCAATACCCGAGTAAAAATGAGGCTATCATCTGCGGATGTTGCTGCCTATGTACGAACTTTGCAATTTTCTCATGTCCTGAGCTCTGTCCGTTCCTTTTTTTCCTTCCGTTTTTCAATTTTTGTAGAAACCTTCTTTGCCAAAGTCGTTATGAACAAAAAATGATTCCCATAGTAGAAAGTATAACATAAATTCTCTATATGCAGATTTGTATTGGTAGATGAGGTTCTTTTTTGACTATCCTCTATATTGTTTCAGTTCTCAAAATGATAAATCGCAGAAATTTTGAGCTTATTATTCTAGAAGTTTTTATATTTGAAAATTTGTATTTCCTAACATTCTCTTTGATTTACATGCTGGATTTTCACTTTAAATTCTCTTAGTGAATCCGCTTTATGAGAATTGTTTCAGTTTTTGATGATTTATTGGAACTTAGCTTAAGTTAAATTGTTTGATCCTTTTATATTTTATTCTTCATTCTTTTAATGATGGCATAATAATTTCTTTGCAGATGGGACTTTTTTTTTTGGTATGGGAAAGACATTCCAAAGCTGTGGGATCACACTGCAAACATCTTGAGGCTTTGTCATTAGACTCCGAGAACATCCAGAATAAAGGCTTGGAGATAGTCTCTCCATCAGTTCAGGTATGGTACAGCTGATCTTTTTGCATCAGCAATTTATAAAGGCTAGGGCCTGACTTCTGTAATCTCTAACCTTTTGTAATTTTACAACTACTTATTTGATGGCACAATAAACTGGAAGCTCGACACTCTCATGTTTATTTTGCAATTGTGTTGATCAATAGAAATAATTCAACTCTTACATTTTCAATGCTACAAATTTGTTTTTCATTTACAATTTTATTGGATTGATAAAATGTTTCAGCTGTTGTATCTAATATTTAACTGATTTTTTTTCTATTTCCTTATTGTCCAGCTGCCAATTGCAGAATATGAATCAACCTCTACTGATGCAAGCATTGAGTGAAGAAAATTGGAAATTGTGAATTTTGAGCAGGTGCCTGTTACAAAGCCCAAGTAGTTAGTTTTTATGCTAATGTTAGTAGATATATTATGTTGTATAGCTCCTGTATTGAAACTCTCCATTCAACTAGAAATTTAACAGAGCACTCTGAGTCTGGTGTGGAATTTTGACTTGTGCAATTTATGAATATTTATTACAGATGCTGAAACTGGAATACAAACTCAAGGGAGGAACATTTTGCATGTCCTCCAATAGATGACAAAAGTGCAAATTAACCAGTTAAAACGACTGGGTAGCCAACTAAAAAACTGAAGTAGCATAATCTTTTAAAAGCCAAAGAGAGTGTTTGGCCAGTTATTTATAATTACGAGTGTTTATAAATAGGAGTAAATGGGTAGTGTTGTAGGGAAAAGTGAGTGTTTTGGAAGTTGAAAGTGACTGACAGGTATATTGACTTTCATTTTACTTATTACATATGTAATTATTTCTAATTTAATATTTATTATGTGTTTAATTAATATTATATCTCATCTATAAATTGAGAAACTCTAATTTAAAGAGTTATCTTTTCCAGTGAAGAGGCTATGAGCATGTAGAAATCTAAAGAATTCTATTTTCCTGTAAATCCATTGCTCTCATTTAAGCTTAGCGATGATGGAATCTGAAGCAAAATGAAGGTTAGTACGAGAGTTTCTGCACAATTATTTTTAATGTTCATGTGATGCTATGCATTAAGGTTGTTGAACTTCTAAAGGTCATTAGCTACCTTTTCTATCTTTTAACTGAATACAAATTACAAACTATTGATTTCATAAAATAAAATAATATGAACTTCTTTATTCCCCATGCACTATGGTTTGTAGATTGTGACATTATATTGAACTTAAATAAAACTTAAGAGTATGATGAAATATTTTGTCTCATTTTTTAGGTTTACTTCTCTGATTCAAATGTTTATGAAGTGGATTTTAGAATAACTAAACCTCAGGATAATTAAGTTTCTTTGTTTCTGAATTGTAGTGCTGAATTAACAGGGGAAGATCTTGAAGAACATGGGCAGTAGGTCTTCCAGATCTGTGGTGATAACTTGGGGGCTCAACTGTTGATGGCATCCATCTGTTGCTTGTGAGTTGTGACATCCTTGCATTTCCAGTTTGCATGCCTTGCTATGTAAATCCATAGTGAATGAATGGGAATCAGTCTTACCCTTACTGCAAAACCAGATGCAAGAGGCACAAAAGTATATTTAATGTGCTGAAGATTGAAGTATCTTCTTTCTGCACAACTCACTTATTTTTGCATAAATTATGCTCAAATTGGGGATGTGTACATTAATGGCTAACCATTTTTAGAAATATCTACACTCTTCAGTACTGTTCTTTTGTTTTATGCCTATGTCTGAAATTAGGGACCCTTCAAAGGAAACTGCATTGACTGGGAGTGTAAGATTTCCTATCAAGTGTATCCCACTCCAAGAAAATCAATGAATGCCAAGTTGCTCATGTAATTTTTCATTTACACTTTCCCCGAACGTGCAGATATTGGCCAGGTTTTTTGTTATTGATTTAGATGCAGAAACTACAGAGTACGATTTGAATCTAAATGGCCAACTTTTTCTTCTTCCTTAAATCCTACAGAAGGAAGGGAAAAAATAATCAAATATGAAACACCAAAAAAAAATTGAAAAAGACTGAATTCTTGGAGGAAGAAATGATATGAAACTCCAGTAGATTATTACTAGAAATGGCTGTTCCATTAGACACATTGCATAGTAGGAGATTAGTCATGATAATTCCCTGCGGTGAATAGTCGGTTTTCTTCTTTCGTAAGTACAATGATTTATCTTGCAGATCATTCCCATTTTTTTTTAAAAAGGTTAGAGTATTTTGATTTTTTTTTCTTTGAACGTTTAATTTTTTACATTTTACGTCAAATATTTTGTGTATATCTAATACCATGCATCGCACAGGTAATGTTGGATTTTATTTGAAAAGATCTGTATTCAACGAAAGAGAACTATATGTAGCAATTTTTTGGGTTACCAATAGTTTTGGATTGAAAACATTAATGTAGCAGTTTTTTGGGTTACCAATAGTTTTGGATTGAAGACACTAATTTTTAATAAGGATGGGCACACCCAACAAGTTACAAATGTTGTTTTTAAAGAAGTTTTCCAAAACTTAATTTGATTTTATCAACCAACCAAATTTGAATATTGATTATCAATATATATATATATTGTATATATTATTTTATAACGTCACTTTATTTATTGACACTTTCAACTACAAATAAATATAATGATAATGTCATTCGTGCATCGCACGAGTATATACTAGTTATCATCATAGTAATTGATTTAGAAACTGACCATAGATATCTTCACTAATTTTGATTCATTTATAGGTTCAAGATGATTATTTTTCCTGTATTCAATTAGGTGGTATGACTACAATGTTCACGTGAGCTGCAACAATGAACAACGCTATGTTTTCATTACTACTGATCAATTTTGCAAGTTTCTTTCTTTGATAGCTTCTGTGCTGCAGCAATAAAGAACGATTTGCAACCTACTCAGCCAAAATTGTATGGCATATTCTAGCTCAGCAGGAGAGACATCTAAATTAGAAGTTGGCCTAAAGATATAGTGCGAGAGAGAGGCAATTACTTTGGTGAATGAATGAAGTCAATAATAAAACATAGATAATATATTGGTTGTAAATAATTATCACAACACAAATTTTTTTTGAAATACTTTTAAAATAAATTATTTTTAAAAAAATCCTCTTAATATTATATTGGAATAACGTTAATAAATTTGTATGTAAAACGTTTCTCGTATAACGTACGAGCCCTCACTAGTACTATAGAAGTGGATAATAAACTTAACTTTTCTTTAAGAATATGATCTTGAATACTCAATATCTATGTTATAAGATACGAGACCAACAACACTATAATCGATTTCATCCTCGAGTTGTGGTACTTTAGCTTGTGTTCAGGAGTTTTTACACAACTTTCCTCAAAAACTCATTTTTAACCACACATTTTTGTAGGACCCACTACTTTCATAATTTTCAATCTCTTTTCAACTGCACATTATACGAATAAATTTAATTTTCCTTCAATTTTTCCTACACTAAACGAACTCTTAATTTACAAAGCTACAACTTTCATACCCATTTCCTTTCATATATATATATATATATATATATATATATATATTTTTTTTTTTTTTTTTTTCACATGAAGTACAAACGAGCACATTCGATATTTTAGATGTCATCGTCCAGCTAGGACTTGCATTGCACAAATAAAAATAATGTTAATAACAATTTAAAAGGATGCCTTGATGTTGATTTTAGAGAAAATGGTTTTTTTATAATAGTGATTTTTTTGGGAGAATGTATGATTTAAAATTAGGGAAAATTTTAAGTTTATGTGTTGAATATTTTATTGTTTAAATTTGTGATTAACAATGAAAATTTCAAAAATGAATTTTGAAAAAATGAAGATCAAACGGGGAGATATCTAAGGAAAACATTCTAACACACTAGTATCTTGTTATAGTCGGCGTGGGCCATTGGCATATTGTTGGGTTCTTGTCGAAATCTGATGTAAGGAGGATTTTTTATTGCAATAACCAATCCGATTTCTATATCTACTATGAGCTCGTTTGCTCTATCAAGAATTTTTACCAAAAATTTTTAAACTCAATCTCAATCATTCACCATTAGTTAAGCCTACAATTTTTTACTTTTCAAATCAATCTAAACCACACACATCCATAAAAACACAAAAAAACAATTGTTGGACAATTGATCTGTTAAATGGAAGCCTGCAATTTTCAGTTTGGACAAATTTTACTTAAGCCCAATGTTTG
Source organism: Ligustrum vulgare (assembly GCA_963555705.1). NCBI lineage: Eukaryota > Viridiplantae > Streptophyta > Magnoliopsida > Lamiales > Oleaceae > Ligustrum > Ligustrum vulgare. The sequence continues at coordinate 34,105,514 of OY743190.1, read as the reverse complement.
AAGCTGAGTCCATATCACACAAACTGGAACTAAGGCCCATGTCTGGAATCAGATTACAAGCCCAGTGATCACTACCTCCTTATCTGAGCCATTGGATCAAATTGGATTTGATCCTAGCCATCCACCTGGGAATAAAGGACGCCTGATTGATTTCAAGCATCATTCAGACGCTTCCTTTTTTCTTTCCAGACCCTACTTTTCTCTCTGCAAAAGGCGATTTATCGCCTCCTTCATTCTCTTCGTGATTTCTTCCAGAAAATTGTAAAAATTGCCTTGTTGTTCTTAGTGGTTATGTTTGATACTGGTTCTGTGTAGATCAGTATACAATTTGTTGAGTTTTGACAGAGTATTTCTGCAACTTTTGATCTTTGTGGTTTCTATTGTGTGATTTATGAATTTTTTGAGAAGTTTTGTATAATTCTGAGTTTGAATACTGATTTCTGTACTTTTACGCTTATTCTATAAAGTATTTGATTTTTGTGTTTAAACATTGATTATTTGTTCTTTGTGGTGTGATCTTGAGCCTTTAATCCCAACAGTGGTATCAGAGCCTTAGGGTTCTACGAAAAATATGTGGATTAGACTCAGATCTGTTAGATCCAGATCTGTTTTTGTTGGATCTAGGGTTTTTCTGGAAATTGATGAGTTTTTACAAAACGTTTTTTAGGGTTTTCTGGTTCTTGTGTAAAACTTTTAAGAAATATTTTTCTTTCTTAAGTTGTTTTGAACACTCACTGTAAATCGTTTTGTGTTTTTTGAAAATATTTTTTGAGAGAAATTTTTTTAGATTCGAAATTGTTTTTTTGGAGAATTTTGTATAAATATCTTTGATATTAATCTTGTGGATATTTTTCTTTTGAAACCTATTTTCAAAATTAGGGTTTCTGTATTTTGAGTATCTGGATCTCTGAATCTGAGTCCATATTTTTGAGGATTTTGAAATTCGGTATATTATTATAAAATATACTGATTCTTGAAAAGAATCCTACATTGTTCCTTGGTGATTGTTCTTCGTGGTGAATATTGGTACTGTTACTTGGTGGCCCTGAACTTCAAGGAAACTGATTCTTTGTGGAAGCTTTTGTAGCTTATTAAAATTGCAATCAGGTGATATCTTTTAATTACTGCAATCTTATATTGTAAAATTGTTTTCAAATTTTCTGTTCTCTCCCAAATCTCTCCGTTGAAGCCTATATCTTGGACCCCATTTCTTTTCTTTGTCCAGGATTTCTTTGAGAATCCGGGAATCTGAGGGAGTTTGGGAATATCCAGTATAGGTTGAGAGATATACTGGAAGAATAGTTTTCTCAGTATACTGTTCTGTGTGATTTCTTAATTGAGTAATTAACTTTGTTGATTGGTGATCACCTTGATTACTCTGTTTTTGATTACTGTGTTCTGAATCTGTGTGAACATTCTTGAACATAAGTTCTTGCCTCTGTTAAACTGTTTTATTCACACTGTGACCTGCACTGTTGATCTTCTGCTTGATTTTTTGTTTTTTGAACTATTAAAGCTCCATTACTTAAAATTTTTCAAATCTTGATCATTATTCCAATGGCTACTGTTAAAGTAGATGTTGAAATATGGAATGACAAAGGGGATTTCAACCTCTGGAGCTAGAAAATGCGATCTTTACTGCTTCAAATGAAATGTGTTAAGGCTATAGATAAGTCCTGGCCCCTTGATACCCCTCAGGACAGACAACTTGAAATGGATGAAATTGCATAGAGTACTTTATTTTTACACTTATCTGATAATGTCATTAGACAAGTAGGCAAGACTAAAACTACTATGGAATTGTGGGATAAATTGGAAGAAGTCTATGATACTATGTCTCTGCCTGATAAGTATTTTCTGTGAAAGCAATACTTCTCTTTTAAATTTGATCCATCTAAGGATGTGGATGAGAATATGAGTAGGTTTACTAAGATCACACAGAGTCTATTAAACTGTGATGAAAAACTTACTGATGAACAAAATGTTGTTTGTTTACTGAATTCCATGGGGGATAAATTTAAGGATTTGAGAAATGCCTTAGAGTATGGGGGGGGGGGGGGCAGAAATTGACCACTGAAATTGTCCATACTTCCCTTAAGAATAAAGAGTTAGAATTTAAAAGTAATCATAAGAAAGCATATAATGTTGTAGGAACCTCTAGGAAGAAGAACTCTTTTAGGCAGAATAAGTCTGGAACTAATTTCAATAAAAATTGGAATACTTCTAGCAACAATAGGAATAACAAGCCTGCAAAGGGTAATTTTCAAAATAAGGGCAATTTCAATAGGTCTAAAGATAATAACTTTAGAGTTCAGTCTGGTTTCAGAAAGCAAGACAATAATATTAGAAATCATAATAATTTCAGAATCCAGAACAATTTTAGAACACAGGACAATAATGCGGAATTGCAGATGTAGATAAACCTCCTAGAATTTGTTTTTACTGTGGCCAACCTGGACATCATATTAAATATTGCTTTAAAAGGAAAAATGACCAGGGAATTAGTAACCAAACTGAGGCTGTAGTGCAAGATAATAATAATGGGGTGGTTTATGTCACTACTGAATCTGATAATAAGAATGAATGGATTCTTGATTATGGATGCACCTTTCACATGTGTCCTCAAAAGGATATGTTTGTTAATTTCAGTGATAATTGTTTTGGTTCTGTGAAACTTGGCAATAATATTTCATGTGATGTGAAACGTATTGGGAAATTATTGTTACAACTTGAAAATAACAAAACTCTTATTTTAAATCAAACCAGATATGTTCCTGATTTGAAAAGGAACCTGATTTCACTTGGTGTTTTAGATTCTGAATCTTTTGAGATTAGAATGCATAATGGTTATTTGAGTATTTTCAAGAATAACTGTTTGATTACCTGTACTCCCAAAATCAATGGGATATATGTGCTGAATACCTTGCATGTTTATGTTAAGTCCTTTAATGTTGTGTCTGATTTGAATAAAACTGTGTTATGGCATAAGAGATTAGGACACATAGGTCAAAAGGGACTTAAATTACTTGAAACCAAAGGTGTATTTTGTAATGATGTATTGTATAAACTTGATTTCTGTGAAAAATGTGTGTTAGGTAAACAGAAAAGAAATTCATTTGGTAAAGGTGTTCATAAATCAAATGATGTTCTTGAGTACTTGCATGCTGATTTGTGGGCTGGGTGCATTTTTTTAAAAACTAAGGATGCTACTGTGTATGTTTTTAAAAACTAGATCACTTTAGTTCAGAATTTGAAAGAAAAGAGAGTCAAGACTATTAGGACTGATAATGATTTAGAATTTTGCAACCATGAGTTTGATTCTTTATGTAGCACCTTAGGTATTCTTAGGCACAGGACTGTAGCATACAGTCCACAGCAAAATGGGGTTGCTGAAAGGATGAATATGACACTCCTAGAAAGAACTAGGTGTCTTTTACTTGATTCCAATTTGCCTAAAAATTTTTGGGGTGAAGCAGTCAAAACTACATCTTATCTGATAAATATTTCTCCCTGCAGTGCCATTGATTTTAAAATTCCTGATCAAATATGAAATAATTATCTTCCTGACTTTTCAAAGTTAAAAATTTTGGGTGTGCTGCCTACTCACTCCAGTCTGAATCTAAACTTGACTCCAGATCTTTAAAATGTGTTTTTCTTGGGTATGGAGAGGGGGTCAATGGTTATAGATTATGTGGTCAGGGAACAGGGAGGTTACAGGGTCATTCTGAGTAGGTCTGTGATTTTTAATGAAAATATTTTTCCCTGTAAAGATGAAAAACTGATTGATCCTGTTAATAAAAAGGATTTCCTTACCTCTGAGCTGAGTGCAGACCATTTAGGTGATGAAAATGGTCTGCCCAATACTCAGTTTCAGGTGGAGCAACCCCCACAGTCTCCTAATGTCAATCCTGAACCTGAACTGGCTGACACAGTACCACTACCTGGTAATATCCCTGAAGCTGAAACAGACTTAGAAAATTATCAACTAGCTAGGGATAGACCTAGAAGAGAGATTAGACCTCCTCCTAGGTTTGAGGATCCTGATTTTGTTTCTGCATTTACCTATTCTGAATTTCTGATCCTTTAGTCTTTGAACCTGAATTTTTTGAAGAAGTTGTTTCTTCAAAAGATTCCAAACTCTGGCTTGCAGCTATGCAAGAAGAGATGGACTTACTTCTGAAAAATGGTACTTGGATTTTAGTCAATGGACCTGTAAATAAAAGGATAATTGATTGTAAATGGATTTTTAAAATAAAGGAAAGTGAGTCTGAAGACATAAAATCAAGGTACAAGGCTAGACTTGTAGCCAAAGGATTTTCTTAAAAGGAAGGGATTGATTACAATGAAATTTTCTCTCCTGTGGTTAAATACAATTCTATCAGAATTATATTTGCCTTAGTTGCACAATTTGATTTAGAACTTGAGCAAATGGATGTGAAAACTGCTTTCCTTTATGGTTCTTTGGATGAAACAATCTATATGCATCAACCGAAATGTTTTGAAAATGGCAGAAATTCTGGCTTGGATTGTTTGTTGAAAAAATCTTTGTATGGCTTGAAACAAGCCCCTAGGCAGTGGTATAAGAGATTTGATTCTTATATCCAAAGCCTCAATTTTCAGAAAAACAAATATGATTCCTGTTTTTACTTTAAACTTGGTAAAACTGATTTTATTTACTTGCTTTTATATGTTGATGACATGCTTATTGCTGGGCCTAATATGCATGATATAAATGTTCTTAAAACTAAACTGCATTCTGAGTTTGAGATGAAAGTCATAGGAAGTTCTAAAAGGATACTTGGCATGGATATTTTTAGGGATAGACAATCTGGAAAATTGTTTTTGAATAAAAAACATTACATTGAAAAGGTTTTAAACGGATTTTGTTTATCTGAATCCAAATCTGTGTCTTTGCCTTTTCCTGCACATTTTAAACTATTTGTTGATCACTGTCCAAAGTCTGATGATGAATTGTTTAGAATGAAAAATGTGCCTTATTCTAATGCAATTGGATCTGTTATGTATTTGATGGTCTGTTCCAGACCTGATATTGCTTTTGCAGTAAGTGTTTTGAGCAGGTTTATGAGAAATCCTGGTGAATTGCACTGGGAAGCCATGAAATATCTTCTGAAATATTTGAAAGGGTCTGCTAGACTTAGTTTAGTATTTTCTAAAACCAAAAATGATTTCAAACTTAAAGGTTTTGTAGACTCTGATTTTGTAGGAAGTGTTGATAATAGGAAATCAACATCTTCTTACTTTTTTACTTTAAACTCTTCCTGTATTAGCTGGAAATCCCAGCTGCAAAAACTGGTTGCCTTATCGTCAACTGAGGCAGAATACATTGCTGCCACAGATACTGTTAAGGAATGCATGTGGTTAAAGGGTTTACTATTTGAAATATGCTGCATTGATGATTCTGAAGTTGAATTATGTACTGATAGTTTAAGTGCTTTACATTTTTGTAAAAATCCTATTTTTCACAATAGGTCTAAACACATTGATGTTAAATTTCATTTTATTAGGGACATTATTGAAAAAGGCATTGTGAAACTAGTTAAGATCTCTACTCAGATTAATCCTACAGATGCAGGAACTAAAATAATTCCTATTAACAAATTTAAAGATGCTTTGAGTTTTTTAAACTTAGTAGAATTTTGATAATGCCTTGTCTTATTTTGCAGGTGTTGGAAGCAGCTCAATTGAGGTGGAGATTGTTGGAAAATTGATCTGTTAAATGGAAGCCTGCAACTTTCAGTCTGGACAAATTTTACTTAAGCCCAATGTTTGAAGCTGAGTCCATATCACACAAATCGGAACTAAGGCCCATGTCTGGAACCGGGTTACAAGCCCAGTGATCACCACCTCCTCATCTGAGCCATTGGATCAAATTGGATTTGATCCCAGCCATCCACCTGGGAATAAAGGACGCCTGATTGATTTTAAGCGTCATTCAGACGCTTCCTTTTTTCTTTCCAGACCCTACTTTTCTCTCTGCAAAATGCGATTTATCGCCTCCTTCATTCTCTTCGGGATTTCTTCTAGAAAACTATAAAAATTGCCTTGTTGTTCTTAGTGGTTATGTTTGATACTGGTTATGTGTATATCAGTATACAATTTGTTGAGTTTTGGCAGAGTATTTCTGCAACTTTTGATCTTTGTGGTTTCTATTGTACGATTTATGAGTTTTCTGAGAAGTTTTGTATAATCCTGAGTTTGAATACTGATTTTTGTACTTTTACGCTTATTCTATAAAGTATTTGATTTTTGTGTTTTAACGGTTGATTATTTGTTCTTTTTGGTGTGATCTTGAGCCTTTAATCCCAACAACCACAAAAATCAAAAACTTTTCATGGACCAAACGGGCTCTATATTAAATGTACCTAGTTTTCTTGACCAAATAGTGTAAAAAATTGAACATCTTGAGTGCTTGTTTGATTCTCATTATTTTTGGAAAAAGTTGAGTTTTTGGGAGATTGTGTGATGTAAATTGAGTTGATAAGTCAAAAATTGTAGGCCGAAAGTAAGATGTGCAGTGTAAATTGAGTACTGTAGAAAAATGAGATGAAAAGAATAAGAACCAAATATGGGCATATCACTCCATTCGTACTCTTAGCTCTCTACATTTAAAAAAAATCAATTCCAACAATGAAAATCATCTAAATCTAGTGACCTAGATTCATTACTAAGCCTTTGTTTGAGACTCATTATTTGGGAAAAATTATGATTTGAAATAGTATTTTTGGGAGGATGTATGGTTAAAAAATATTTGAAAAGTCAAAATGATAGGTTTAACTAAAATAGATAATTGAGATTGAGTGTTGAATAAATTTAATTTACAAAAAATGGAGGCGATCAGGGTCTGAACAATCTTGTGAACTATACTCAAGTTTTTACTGTATGGTAAATTATGCGTCTTGACTAGTCATAGAATCTGTTTGACTAGATTTTGAAAAGTCAAAGATTGTTTTAACATATTAAGAAGATGAACATGTACCAGATTTGGATAATCCAAGTTAGCATCAGATCTTAGCGTGTATTTGGCCTCCCTCTATTTTGTGAAAAGTGTGGTTTTGAATAATATTTTTGGGAGAACGTTTGATTAAAAAATATTTGAAAAGTAAAAAATGATAGATTCGACTAAGAAAGATGCTGAGATTGAATGTTCTGTTTGTCAAACTATAAAAAAACATGTTTCTAAATAACACAATTTTTTAAATCACTTTTTGACTACACATTTTATCTCTCCATTTTTCAACCACATATTTTACCTCAAAAATATAAAATACATATTTTTAAACACAAAAATTTTAACAAACAAAACCTTAGTAACCTAAGATATATAACATGCCAACCAAACATAGGCTTAGCCTGGGGCTCAGGGGAGTGCTCCAGTTTTCGAGCCCTCTTCTAAGCTTAGGTCCAGGTTTCAAGCCCCAAGTGATACAATTTGAGAATTTTTGTATATATTGATAATGGAAAATCTTGTATTTTATACACTGTGCACGTCCCTATATATATATATATATATATATATATTCAAGAGTCCAAGACTCATAAGGAAATGAAATAACAAAATAATCTAATTCTATACAAGATAGAAACAAATGATACATTGTGATAGTTTCTAGGAATAAGAGATAATGGAGAATATCTTCAAAATCAATCCTGCAATCAAGATAGTATCTTCAAATAAATTCTTCAATTCGATTATCTTGGGAGATTGTGTGGTCCATGGTCGTCTTTACAAATGTCGTGATCTTCATGCAATTGTTGCGGTTGTCTTGATATAATTAAGGTCTTATTAATTTCTCTAACAGGCCCCCGCAAGATGGAGGCTTCATTGGAGACACCAATCTTGGATCTATTTGAAGTAAACTTTGAAGGTGGTAGAGATTTGGTAAGAACATCAGCTAATTGATCATGGGTTGAAATGTAGGACACGGTGAAGGACCCATTTTGGACATGACTTCGAACGAAGTGGTAATCTATGGCAACATGTTTCATATGGGAGTGGTAAACAGGGTTGACAGCAAGGTAGGTCGCACCAAGATTATCACAGTATATGATGGGGCGTTTTGTTGGGGTGACTTGAAACTCAGATAAGAGATTCCTAAGCTAGAGGACTTCACTAGAACAAGAAGCAAGTGCGCGATATTTCGCTTCAGTGGAGGAGCGAGCAATCGTCCATTGCTTTTTGGAACTCCAAGAGATAGGAGACTTCCCAAGATAGACAATGTATGCTGAAGTGGATGAACGATCATCTGGATTTCCTGCCCAATTAGAATCGCAGAAGGCAGTAAAGAATAGGTCGAGAGTCTGACGAAGCAAGAGACCATGATGGATGGTTTTCTCGAGATAGCGAAGAACCCACTTGACAGCAGTAAAGTGCAAATCCGATTGGCGGTGCATAAATTGGGATAATTTGTTTACAGGGAAACAGATATCCGGACGAGTGAGAGAGAGATATTGGAGGGCACCGACAAGTGGCGGTAGGTGGTAGCATCAGTGGATGGGATTGATCGAATAGAGAGAGGGGGGGCAGAGTTGGCAAAAGGGGTGGAGACTTCTTTAGCGCCAAGCATATTGGCCCTCGAGAGTAGACCATGGATATATTTGTGTTGGCTAAGAAAGAAATAAGAGTCTGTTCGAGTTACTTCAATACCAAGGAAATAATCAAGGGAACCGAGATTTTTGATCGAGAATTTTTGTGAGAGGGTAGTGAGGAAATGATTGATAGCCCGTGGGTTGTTGCCGGTGACTAGAAGATCATCGACATACACAAGAAAATAAATGGTGACAGAGGGACGATGAAGCAGAAATAGAGAGGAATCGCTGAGGGAGTTGACAAAACCATAGGAGAGAAGAAATGAGCGAAGTTCATTAAACCATGCTCTAGGTGCCTGCTTCAGACCATAAAGGGCCTTGTACAAGCGAAAAACATGAGACGGGGATTGAGGATCCAGAAAACCGGGAGGTTGAATCATGTAGACTTCCTCGGTTAGAGTGCCATGGAGAAATGCGTTATTCACATCTAGTTGGTGGATAGGCTAGTGATAGAAGAGAGCTAGGGTTAAGAGTATATGAATTGTTGCTGGTTTAACAACAGGGCTGAATGTTTCGTGATAGTCAATTCTTGGCCTTTGATGGAAACCTTTGGAAACAAGACGTTCTTTGTAGCGAGAGATGCTTCCATCAGGGTTTCTTTTGATTCGAAAGACCCATTTACAACCTACGAGGTTTATAAAAGGGGTTCGAGGAACAAGGGTCCATGTATTATTGTGAAGGATAGCGTTAAGTTCATCTGTCATAGCATTATGCCAATAATTTGACTTTAGACCTTGGGTAACGCAGGTAGGATCTAAGGATTCGGCTATAGGATGCTTGGTAGTGGTGTTGTGAATTTGTTTGGGGCGGTAGATACCGCTTTTGGCACGGGTGTGGTAGGGATGTGGATTTGACTCGAATGGAATGAGAGGGGGATTTGGCTGGACAGTAGCTAGATTGGACTTTTCAGCGTGGGGTGGTGTGGGGAAGGAGGAGGAAGGTGCATTGCTGGACGAAGGCTGATGACCAGTGGCTGTTGTGGTACCATGCGAGGGGTTTGATGGTTCAGTTTGCACGATAGGAGAATTGGGAGGTGATCCGCAGTTGGGAGGAGCAGCCACACGGGGGTGATGGGATTTGGAAAAGTAGAGACAGGACTTGTTTGGCTAGGATGCCAACTGGGTATAGAGAAGTTGGGTGATATAGGAATAGGGACATAGGCAGGTTGTTGGGATAACTTTAGAGACGGTGTAGACAGGGAAGAAGTGGAAAAAGAGGAAGAATAAGGGAATAGATGCTCAACAAAACGAACATGTCGGGAAGTGAACATTTTACCGAGTTGATAGTCAAAGCAGAAGTAGGAGTGATGCTTGTCATCGTAGCCCAAGAAGACACATGGCCTTGAGCGAGGCTCAAGTTTGGAGTTGGTATATGGTCGGAGCCAAGGGAAGCATAGACAACTAAATTGTCTAAGTGTGTCGTAGCTAGGTTGACATTTAAACAAGAGGAAGTATGGGCTTTGATTTGATAAAGTGGGTGTGGTGAGACGATTAATTAAGAAGGTCGCAGTTTGGAACGCGTAAGTCCAAAAGGGAGTGGGAAGAGAGGCATGATGTAAGAGAGTTAGCCCTGTTTCAACAATATGCCTATGACGCCGCTCGGTGAGGTCATTGTGTTTAGGAGTGTATGGCGGGGAGATTTTGCAAGTAATGCCAAGTTTTTCTAACAAATTTGTGAGACCTAGATATTTCCCACCGCCATCAGTGTATATTATTTTTATTTTGGATTCAAGTAAATTCTCAATAGTTTGTTTAAAGATAAGGAAAATATGCGCAACATCAGATTTCAATTTTAATGGAAATAACCACATATATCTTGAAAAATGATCAACAAAGAGTAAATAGTACTTGAGACAATCTCGGGATGGGACAGGACTTGGACCCCAGACATCCGAGAAAATGACCTCCAAAGGACGACTACTCACTAAACTAGAAGAAGAAAAGGGGAGCCTATGACTCTTATTACACAAGCAAGATTGACATGAAAAGGAATTAGATAAACTGGGAGACTGAGGAAGAAGTCCAGAAGCAAGCATGTGGTTGGTGGTCTTGACAGATGGATGACCAAGACGTCCATGCCACACGAAAGATGAGATAGAGCTGACGGAGTTGATGTTGGTCAAGAGGGAGACACCCTAGCAGAGGACGGCCATTCATATACTCTGTTCTTAGTGCGACCCTGAAGAATTGATTGACGATTGTACAGGTCCTTCACAATAAATGAATGGGAAAAAAATTCAATGGATAAGTTATTGTCATTACAAAGTTGATAAACCGAAATGAGATTCCATTTTAATTGGGGAACACATAAAACATTTTGTAGTGAAATGTTAGGGGAAAGGGTAGTAGAGCCTGTATGAGAAATTGAAAGAACCGAATTATTACCTAAGACAACTTCATCAGGTCCATCATATGTGTGATGCAAGGGAAGATCATCTAGTTGCGAGACAACATGGTTGGACGCCCTCGAGACAACGATCCAGTTATGTGATCCAGTTGAGTGAGATGTGGTGTTAACTGTATGTTTTGCAGGGCGAAGATGAGGAAAAAGTACCCAGCATGTATTTGCTTTGTGCCCTTTTTGGTTGCAGTATTGGCATATGACAGGTTCACGAGAGCCATCTAAGCGAGTATCACGAGCATGCTCGCAGTTGGTGGAGACATGGCGTAGCTGGGATGAGTTTGGATATGGAGACTGGGATGAGTTCGTGTATGTTGATGGAGTAGGGAGAAGGCCGGCGGTCGAGGATGGAGGAGGGGGGCGACGGCTAGAATTTTTGGAGTTTTTATGTCGATAGGTGGGTGTGTAATTGAGGGACGGGTTTGAGATGGAGGAGTTGGTGTCGGTGTCGGAAACAAAGATCTCATGGTCAATGAGTTTGTCATACAGTTCTTCGAAACTCAATAGGGGTGTCACGGGTACGGATTGTAGCGATTACCTCCTTGTAGGCTGGCCCAAGTCCCCGAGTGCAATAGATGAGTAAGTCTGCATTGGTGAGAGGTGCTCCGAGACGAGATAGTTCGTCAGATGGAGATTTGATTTTTAAAAGATATTCAGAAATCCCAAGAGTACCACGGGAGAGATTTGCAAGTTTATCCTTAATATGTATAATGTGTGACTGAGATTTTTTGGAGAAAATTCTTTCGAGTCTAGACCACGCTTCATGAGAAGTAGTGACCGAAGCGATGATAGGAATTACTTCCTCAGTGAGGGAAGCAAGTAGAGAATTGAGAATTAACATAGCTTGTCTTTTCCAGTTTATGTATTCGGGGTTGGGTTGGTCTTTGTTGTCGAATTTGACTGTGGAAGAGGGGGATGGAGATGTGCCATCGAGAAAACCCATGAGATTTAGGCCATAGAACAAGGAGGTAAATTGGAGTTTCCATGAAGCATAGTTTGTATGTGATAGACGTAAGGGAAGATGGGTTGAAGCGTTTATTTGGATGAGATTGGGGGATGAAGAGGATGCTGCTGGATCGCTATTAAGGGTGATAGAAGATATGGTGGAGAGAAAAAAAAAATAGGGGCCAAGACTTAGAGAAGAGAACAAATGACGGGTGAGAAGAAAAGAATGGGGAACACAGAAGATGCTCGTGAGAGTCTGATTAAGGCTCTGATACCATGATACAATTTGAGAATTTTTGTATATATTGATAATGAAAAATCTTGTATTTTATACATTGTGCACGTTCCTCTATATATATATATATATATATATATATATATATATATATATATATATATATATATATTCAAGAGTCCAAGACTCATAAGGAAATAAAATAACAAAATAATCTAATCCTATACAAGATAGAAACAAATGATACATTGTGATAGTTTCTAGAAATAAGAGATAATGGAGAATATCTTCAAAATCAATCATGCAATCAAGATAGTATCTTCAAATCAATTCTTCAATTCAGTTTTCTTGGGAGATTGTATGGGCCATGACCGTCTTTACAAATGTCGTGATCTTCATGCAATTGTTGCGATTGTCTTGATATAATTAAGGTCTTATTAATTTCTGTAACACCAAGTCCCTCCCCTAATTTCCCCTTCCCTACTTTACCTTCTATAAAAAAAACATAGGCTAGTTGGCAAAAATCGTGACACCAGTTAACATTACATTTTGACGTCAACGTAACACGGTCTAAATATATAGTTTATTACACGTTCTAAATATATTTTATTTTATAGACTAAAAAAGAGCTTTTGAAGGTAGATGTCACAAGGTAGATTTTGCACAAAGCACTTCTACAAAAAAAAAAAATTATGAAATGAGCCCTTAGTTGAGAAGTAAATTTGATTCACAAGCGTGACAAAAACAATTGACAGAAAGTTTCACAAAATACCAAAATAAAATTAGCATGTTTTCGAAGGAAATATCAAATACGTCAATACTAATACCAGTCAATTCTTTGCCCTAGGAAGAATTATTGCTTTCAAAGGATTCTTCATTATTACCGTAAAAGCAAAGGTCTCTGTCAGGTCGGGTGGGTTATCCGGAATAGGGATCCACTTAAAAGCTTGAACCATTTTGGCCAACAGTAAATTCACATGCAACGTACCAAGTGTCCAAGCAGGGCAGATTCGCCGGCCGGCACCAAATGGCAACATTTTTACTCCCCGCATTCCGGTGATGTCCACGTCCACACCGTCGCCGGTCAAGAACCTCTCCGGACTGAAAACACTAGGGTTCTGCCATGCACTAGGGTCCTCCGTTAGCCATGCAGTGTAAATCTCCAAGTTCACATCCGCCGGGATTGTGTAGCCGGCCAGTTCTGTATCCTTTATGGCGGCATGGGATAGCATAAAATGGCTTGGAGGATGCCTTCTGAAAGTCTCTTTTACAATTGCACCAAGATAGGGCATTTTCTCCACGTCATTTTCCGTAATATTCCCATGTTTTCCAACACAGTTAACAATTTCTTTGTAAAGTTTTTCTTGAATTTCTTGGTCCATTACCAGATGCAGCAAGGCCCATTCCAGTGCGGTGGCGCTTGTATCAGTTCCGGCGTTAATTGCCTCAGAGCACAGTGTAACAATTTCTTCTTCCCCAAGCTTGCCGCGGCCGGCAGGTTCGAGGTGGAACAATGAATCAATATAGGCGGCGCCGACTGGACTCGCCATTTCTGAAGTGGTGGCGCCGCTATGTTTTCCTCCGTCGTCAACAAATTCCTTCCTCTTTCGAATCAAAGGAACCAAGCAATCAAGTTGCCTCTTCCTCAGCTCCTTTGCTTCTTTTACATGGCGGCGGAACAACGGTGCAAACACTGGCAAGAAATCCGGTAGCTTTGGTGTTGTTGCCATCATCACATCTTTGAGTATACTTTCAATTATTTTGATACGATCTTCAGAAATTTTTGCACCAAAGCATAAACATATGAGAATGCTACAAATTGTGAGCCTGCAATTGCTCATCACCTCTACATAGCCATTCTTGGAAGCTTCATCTTGAAGCCTCTTCATGTGATTCTCCATAGCCCACCTTCTAATCCAACTGCACTGTTTGATCCTCGTAGGGTTAATCAACTCAGTGACAAAGTTCCGCCGTAGGATCCGCCACAGAGGACCATATTCGGCCGAGTTGATACCGCTTTTTCCGACGCTGAAAATGAGTCGAATCGGTGAGTCCGGCGGACGACTGGCAAATAGTGCACCCCTTTGGACCAGAGCTTCATGGATAAGATCCGAACTAGTTATTATCACAAGAGTACGTTGTCCCATTTGCATGGTGAAAATAGGACCGTATTTTTCACGTAAATCACGTACAACATATATGAAAGGGCGTCGCTGAAGGATGACCTGGAATAGGTTCCCGACTAAGGGCCAACCAGGTGGCCCCGGCGGAAGCTTCTTTGCTCCACCACCGGTTGCAGACCAATGCCGCCACCATAGACGGAGAAAAATTGCTGCTATGAAAAGTAGAATCATGTCTATTAACACCATTGTTATAGAAATTTGGTGGTTTGGGAGTAAAGAGAGTGCTGTAAATATGGTTTTTGAGCCAGTGAATGGATCGATGTGCAGCGTAGGGTTTATAAAGAATGTAGCAGTGGAGGTAGTTGAATGACTTTAATTAATCTAACCAGCTTATTAATGGGTTGTTTGCATAAGAAAAATGATAAAAGCACCTCGAGACTTATCTTCGAGGTGACCACCTCTCACATGGAGGGGGTGGTCACCTCGGGGCTACGCCTCGAGGTGATTGTATCATCACCCGTTTGATAAAGATAATGAAAATTTTACTAGTAGGTTTTGATAAATTGATATAATATGATGAAATATGTGATAAAAAATGTAGTTCTCATAATTAATTATTTAATTTTTTTCATCTCAACATTTTAATAAATTTTAAATTATTCCAAAGAAGCACTAAATATTAAGATGAGAAATATTTATCATCTTCAATTCTTCGTAAGGACGAATTTGATGTATATAGATAGGGTGGATGGCACATATTAGTTTTCACTTGTTAGCCAAATGTTTGAGAAATAAAATATACTAATAATCCGTTCGTTAAAGGTGTTATAACACCTAATTATTACTAACAAAATTTTCAATACTATTTTTTAATCATACATTTCCCTAAATCACTTTTCAACCATAAATTCTACCTAAATAATATAAATAATACATTAAAAAATGTCGGGAGGCTATCAAGTCCCTCTCCGTTGTAATTAATTTTAGTTGGCACAATTTGAAAATAAGATTAAACTTTAAGTCAAAATTGATAATTAATTTTAACTACACATTTTATCAACTTTTATAAAAGTCTACTAAATATATATATATTTTTTTAACAAGCTAATAAAATCTTTCAACAATTGACTAAGAGCCGGTGTCAAATTTTCACCAGTCACCCCTCAAATTGAAACAAAATGAAATATAACGACTAATTAAGGTAAACTTTTGCTGGGAGCAAATTTCACCTCAACTTTTCAAATACAGTCTCAATTATATATTTTTAGCTCATATTAGGCAGCACTTAAAATTTTGATTTTAATCAAATTCAAATTCAAGGTCAATATTTAATTTTAACCATATATTTGTTAAAATCCACAACTTTTCAATCATACATCTCATCAATTTTTATCAAAATTTGCTAAAAAATTGATTTTTATCAATATCGAACAGGGACTTAGGCACCATTCGGCTATAGATTAATATGTAATGATTATTTTGATTTAATTTACACAATTTTTCATACAACTTTTTAACCATTTACATTTTATCTCTCCAATTTTTAATCCCACATCTTATCTCGAAAACACAAATAAATCAACAAATAATTTATATTCTTTGACTTGACAACAAACATTCCATTTATTTTGTAAAAAAAAAAAAATTTCAAACGGTGCCTTAGTCAAGTCCACAGTAAATAAAATTGCCGCGTGCCATGCTAGTACCAACAATTCATTGGGCCCGAAAATCTGATTTCCGAAGAAGAAAGGTATTTGCCGGTGTTAAAGTATTGACAGTGGTAGTTGGCGCTATTAATTCTACTAGATAGATCATTTACATCAATTGTTAAACAAAAAATAAAAAAAAAACAAAAATAAAAATAAAAATAAAAATAAATTAAACGATGAAACATATATCGGTTCAAACATATTAGCGTTTATATGTGTACTACGTATTGTATGTAATCTTGTTGACCTCGAAAATATACTGTATTATCAAAGTTTTATCATATATATAACTCGATCAAAATTAATTAATGACTTTATTTTTAATTATTATCTACTTTTTCATTTAGTGTGATCAGGGGCGGAACTAGGATATACAGACGTAGTAGACTAGAGGAAAAAATGGGGGGTGGAGATTTTTTTTTTTTTGAAGCCAAAAATTAGAATAATTTAGAGTTCGAATTCGTAAATATAATAAAATAATTTTGCTTAAATGTCAATATGTAAGAGCTAAAAAAAGCACCACAAATGTGCAAATACAAAATATCTTGAGATGTTACTAGTTACACATTCTCCTACTCCCCATACGATAAAATTTATCAACAATGACTTCCGTATCAATTCCAAGGAAAATTTCCCTCTCAATATAGATGATCATGGAATTTGAAAAAAATTCATTCTTCATTTTATTGCGAAGCGAGGTTTTGATAAGTTTCATTGCTGAAAAAGCTAGTTCTGTTGTTGCTGTAGAAACTGGAAGAGTCAACACCAAACGAATCAATCTATCAATCAAAAAATAATGATGAAACTTCTTCGTTTCAACCAACATCTGACATAACTTAGGAAGAGAATCAACATTTTGGAACTGCGGATGAAGAAGTACATCAAACTTGTAATGATCTAACTGCCTCCTCTAATCATCCCTCTCCTCTATAGTAAAATCCAGAGGGTAAAATCTCTTAGCTAAAGAACAAATATCATCTATAGAGAAAGATTTAAATCCATCGATAGGATTCAAAGCCTCGCACAACTGAAGAAGTTCCATGGTTCTCTCTGTAAATCTACAATTTAATTCTGTCAAGTGATAATAGTATTCAACTGTGATATTATTTTATTGTTGACAAGAACGTCTTGTACCTTCCATAATAACGATCATCTAACTGAGGCACAACAATATCATTACTTGCACAAAAATCCACCACCCTCTGAAGAAAATCATCTCAATGCTCATTTCGCATATTGTTAAGAAACATCTTTGTAGATGAAACTAAATGTATTGCATTCAAAACATCTTGATCTTTCATTTACAACGCTTGACATAATAAATCAGTCTTTCCCAAAACATCATGCATCAACAACAAAATAAATGTAAAGTCAAACCTTCTCATAGCGTTGCCCAGACCTTTAGCCTCTCCTCGTATATTGCTGGTGATCCACTTACAATCAGATCTTCAAGAAGTGTACAAGTTGAACCAAACATCTCAATCAATCTCTTCACAGAGAAAAAATGTGAAATCCAATGAGTAGCTACAACTCGTTGCAAAGTACAAACTTGATTAACCCCAGTACCAATCACTACTTCTCTTGATGCTATCAAGTCATCGATTTCATCCAATCGAATTGATTTTAATTGGGAATGACGCTTAGAGGAAGTACTAACAAAGTTAACAATGGAACTTAAAGTTTGAAAAAATAGATACACATCTTGTACCTCTTTCGCCACAGCAACTAAAGCAAGTTGTAGTCGGTGAGCAAAGTAATGAACATAATAAGCAGATGAACATTCTTTAAGAAATAAAGCTTGTAATCTATTCCACTGACCTATCATGTTGCTAGCACCATCATATCCTTGGCCGCGTAGATTTTTTAACAAGAGATTGTATTGGTTTAATACATTACAAATCTCTTTTTTCAAGGTCAATGCATTGGTATCTACAACGTTCACAACTTCAGAAAACCTTTCTCTAACAAATCCACCACCATCAACATATCTCAAAATAATAGCCATTTGTTCTTTGTAGGATTCATCCACTGCTTCATTAACAAGAATACAAAATTTTGCATCCCCAATTTCATCACGGATCTTGAGTAGCACACAATTAGAAATAATTTGTAATATTTCCTTCTGAATTTTTGGTAATGTGTAGTTGGCATTCCTAGATGCATTTTGCAGAACAACTGCATCAATTTCTCTATTTGCTCTTCCTTGCAACTTGAATATTTCAATATAATTTCCACGATTTAAAGAGTCAACCGATTCATCATGACCTCTAAAAGCCAATTGTTGCAATGCTAGCAACTTCACAGTTTCTACAGCAGTTTGTATGCACAGGCGATGATCCTTAGCTTCTTTTGAACTCCATTGTTCTAGTATTCTGTCAATATGTTGAGGTAGGTTTTTCAAGTTATCCAACTTTTGCATAGCAAACGCATGTACTGAATTACCATCCCCTTCATACCTTTTGAATGCACAAGTTTTAGAGTTGACTCTCTTCCAGTCCCTGAACCTCAATACTGTAAATGTATCATGTTGAGTGGTAGCACTTTCAAACACATAACATGGGAAACAGAATGCACTTTCCTTCTCTATGGAATACTCAACCCAAGGCCATTTTTTGAACCAAGATGATTGGAATCGACGATTTTGAGTCCCAAATCGAGAAAAAGGATAATCACATATAGGTTGAAATGATTCCATTTCAACATATGCTATTCGTATCTCATCTTGTTTGTGAACTGGATTCTGAGATATTGGGATGTACTTTCCAGGATCTCGTTCATAATATGGAGTATCACTTTACAATGTCTCAATAGTATACTCATTCTCAGGCATTGATCTTTTGTTTGAAATAGGAGTTTCTTGAGGAATATTTGGAGTATTTGATGATCCAACATCATATTTCTTATTAAAGTAATGAAAGATATTTCTTCTTAGCATTCTAATTAATCTGCAAGAATATGTATTGTCTAAATTCAATCCAAAAATTCTCATCACAATAGTATACTCAAGTGATAAAATAAATAAATCAATAAAGTAACTATAAAATATCACAATTCACCAAAAAAAAAAAAAAAAAAAAAAAAAAACTAAGTAAGCCATTTATTAATAAAAAAAATTAACTAATAGTATGTCAATCTACCACAAGAAGGATAAATCCTTTCTATAATAAATAAATTAACTATCACAAAAATCTCTAATTCTAAATAAGCCTTAAATAACTAAAATGAATTAATCAATAAATTCAACACTCAAAACAATTAATAACCAATAATTAAATTAACACAATGATAAATCAGATTTATAAATTATAGTTAAATTAATCAAGACTCAGATTCATGACTTACCCCCGTTGAGAACTTGGGTGACGCCGACGATTGAAGAGGCGAGAGCCGAGAAGCAACAGCAGTAAGGCAGTGACCACTCTGACTCAGCAAGGTAGCGACCGGAACAACAACAGCAAGGCAAGGCAGCGACCAGAACAGCAAAAAACAAGGTAGGGAGAAGGTCGGCCGACAGTTTTTTGAACTCCTTCCTGTTGAAGGACGCGCACGCAGTGACGCAAAGCCACTGGCAGCCACCTAATTCGAATGAGCTGATAGCCTGATCGGTGGTTTGTTGTTGTGAAATTGTGATATGGATTGGGTTGTGAATTTGTAGTAGTGGGCTAAATTTGGATGAGATTTCTGGTGGGCTAAGCAAGAGAAAGTGATTGGGCACCCAAATGATGTTCAAAGTTTTCAGAATTTCTTAGTGGGCTTCAGCATACTGTAGCCCACGCACAGTTCCGCCCCTGAGTGTGATGTTTGATTATGTACTCTTCAGGACATAATGACGATTATAATTTATATATTTGATATTAAATTTTTACGTAATCATTTCATTAGAAATATTTAATTCTATTGAATATTGAATATTTGTATTTACAATAAATTATAGGTGTTGAATTTATTATTTATTTAATTAAATTTAAATGTAGGGCACATATATGTATCTCTATAATTAATATTAATTTATGATTTATTTAATTATAGGAACATTAATAAGTTCCCCTTTTGTTTTAAGCCATTGTTCGGATAGAAAAAAAAAATGATGCGTGCATCTCGGGTCAAAAGCTTGTTGACCTGAAGCTCCACATCGCATAAATTCACCGACCATCTAGAATTCAGTACGTTTAATTTTAATAAGATATGACCTTGTTACTTAGAGTGTGTTTGGTATTGTTTAAAAAAAGTTTTTTGAAATGAATAGTAATTTCTTGGAGAATAAATGATTTAGATTTTGTTGAAAAGTCAAATATTGTGGGCTTGACTTTTAATGGACGATTGAGATTGAGTACCGTAGAAAAAAAAAGAAAATTTTATAGAGAATCAAACAAGAGCTTAGTCAAATTTCCATGATTTTATAGTAGAAAGGTAAAAATATCCAAGTTTGAAATTGAATCTCATATGACTCACGTGTGAAATGACGTCGACAAATTCATCACCCCCATTTCTCAGTCTTTGTTGGCTAGAAGCACCATATTTTGACGTCAATAGTCATTATCTTAAGGGGAATAGCGGTATTTGAACTCCCTATGTATAATACTTTGGCAAATAGACTTTGACCAAAAATGTGAAAATAAAAAAAAAATAAAAAATCAAATAAAACATAAATTACATATATATCCTTCACACTTTCCTTCACAGTTTTCCTTCTTTCTTTTTCTTCTACGATTTTTTGTCTTTCTTTCTTCCATCTCTCTTAACCCATCTCTCTTTTGCAAGATAAATTATTGAAGATGGTATTAATAAATTCTTCAATATGCTAAAAGATAAGAAAACGAAATTCTTTCAGGTATTTTTTTATTTTCCATTCATTTCTTAAATACACATAAAAACGAGAACATGGTAATTTCTTATTATTATTATTATTATTATTATTATTTTGGAAATATTGCTTGTTGGGTGAAGATTTTATTCATTTCTTGATGTAGATGGAGATGGGCTATGTATAGTTGAATATATTGAAACTTGGATTGAACTTTAGATTATTGAAAATTCATATATATGTGAAGTATGATGAAATGAGTAATACTCTTATGGTGTTTGATTAAATGACTTAAAAGAATGAGTTTATTGAAGTTAATTTTGTTATTGAACACATAACGGCACCAATGTCGTTTCAGTTATACCATAACGTCACTGTTGCCGTTATGAGTTAGAGCTCTTTCAATTGCGTTCTTGATCTATTTTCACACACTCAGAATGTTAGATACACAATTTTTAGTTACTTTAAGACTTGTGATATTCAAAAAATATATAAAATTGTGTAACGGCATGCATGCCGTTATATTTTAAAGTGATGGCCCAACAAAGATTCCATTAGCTATAATCACTCATTCATGCAGTGATGGAGCTGGAATTACTTATTGCGGAAGCGAAAATATGGAGGTCCCCGCCCCCGAATTTTTTTGAACCAAGTGAACGTACAGATACTTAGGTGAATGAATGGTAACCGTATGTCAATCATTTTATCTTTCGAACCTAAATTCTATTTTTCCTTTTTTGCTCCATATATTTTCTTCCATAGAAAAACTTCATGGCCACAATGATATTCATTTACTTCTTTATTCATCGTTATTTCTTAAAGAATGGTTAGTATTGCACATAAATCATGCTACTCTAGTCATATTGACTAATTAATGTAAGCTACATCGGTTGGCGCATATTATCATCTCTTATCATATAATAAAAATAATTTACTATCATTGTTGATACCTATCAATTGCTTTGCAGATCCGAATGTTGATTTGTTACAGTGAAGTTCGTCGAATTTTCTTTTGCAGGATTAGACTTGAGTCTTGTTCAGCCGAAACATTTGATGATGTGGAGGGAAAAAATGACATCTGGAATTTTAGCATAACATTTTGACCTGTAGAACATGTTTTGAGATCGATTTATTTTGTACAGTTGCATATGTAATTCTTAATTTATTAGTAATGTAGAAATGCTAATTTTGTAAAAATGCTTTTGTATCCAGATTCTTGTAGTTGTTACCATATTTTTTGTTGTGAGGTTCTATGTTCATGCTCGTGGACAGGTTCTAGTTAAACCGTGACCACATGTATGTCGTTATGACTTTAAATGCAAGTGGACAAGTAGAAAGGATAACACCATATTTGAATTTCAATTATTAAGTGGTTGTTTATTTACAGGTTATTAGATGAATGCCCAAGTATAAAGGATAACATCATACTTGTCGTTCTAGTTATGTCATAACGGCAGGCATGCCGTGATGCCTCTAAATTCAACCGGACAGGTTACTGTACAATTTTTTGTAAAGTCGATTTTTGTGTATAGGTGCTTTTCAGTGTACAGGTTACTGTTTATGGATTTGATTTTGAGATGTGAATGGCTAATAAGATTTTCGTTAAGTTTAGTTGTTATTTATACAGGTTATTAGAAGAATGCTAAAGTAGAAAGAATAGCGGCACGCATGCCGTTCTAGTTCTGTCGTAACGGCATGCATGTCGTTATGCCTTTAAATGCAACCGGACATGTTTCAAATTATGTATTTACGATATGTATGTACTTCTGGACTTTTGGATGTGGTTTTCAGGTGTCGGAGTAAAAGAATGCTGAAGTAGAAAGGATAGCGGCATGCATGCCGTTCTAGTTATGTCATAACGGCATGGTTGCCGTTATGCCTTTACATGCAGCCGGACAGGTTTCAAGTTATGTAGTCACGATATTTATGTACTTCTGAACATTTGGATGTGGTTTTTGGGTGTAAGATTAGAAGAATGCTTAAGTAGAAATGATAGCAGCAGGCATGCCGTTCTAGTTATGCCGTAAAGACAAGGTTGCCGTTATTACTTTACATGCAGCCAGACAGGTTTCAAGTTATGGAGTCACGATATTTATGTAATTCTGGACGTTTGGATGTGGTTTTTGGGTGTAGGATTAGAAGAATGCTTAAGGAGAAAGGATAGCGGCAGGCATGCCGTTCTAATTATGCCGTAAAGACAAAGTTGACGTTATTACTTCACATGAAGCCGGACATGTTTCAAGTTATGGAGTCACGATATTTATGTAATTCTAGACGTTTTGGATGTGGTTTTCGAGTGTCGGATTAGAAGAATGTTTAAGAAGAAAGGATAGCGGCATGCATGCTGTTCTAGTTCTGCCGTACGGCAGGGTTGCCGTTATGCCTTTAAATGCAACCGAATGGGTTTTTACTTGTGTAGTTACGACATTTACGTACTTTTGGACATATGGATGTGATTTTTGGATGTCGGAGTAGAAGAATGTTCAAGAAGAAAGGATAGCGGCATGCATGCCGTTCTAGTTCTGCCGTAACGGCAGAGTTGCCGTTATGCCTTTAAATGCAACCGAATGGGTTTTTACTTGTGTAGTTACAACATTTACGTACTTTTGGACATATGGATGTGATTTTTGGATGTCGGAGTAGAAGAATGTTCAAGAAGAAAGGATAGCGGCATGCGTGCCGTTCTAGTTCTGCCGTAACGGCAGGGTTGCCGTTATGCCTTTAAATGCAACCGAATGGGTTTTTACTTGTGTAGTTACGACATTTACGTACTTTTGGACATATGGATGTGATTTTTGGATGTCGGAGTAGAAGAATGTTCAAGAAGAAAGGATAGCGGCATGCATGCCGTTCTAGTTCTGCCGTAACGGCAGGGTTGCCGTTATGCCTTTAAATGCAATCGAATGGGTTTTTACTTGTGTAGTTACGACATTTACGTACTTTTGGACATATGGATGTGATTTTTGGATGTCGGAGTAGAAGAATGTTCAAGAAGAAAGGATAGCGGCATGCCTGCCGTTCTAGTTCTGCCGTAATAGCAGGGTTGCCGTAATGACTTTAAATGCTACCGAATGAGTTTTTACTTTTGTAGTTACGACATTTACGTAATTTTGGACATATGGATATGTTTTTTGGATGTCGGAGTAGAAGAATGTTCAAGTAGAAAGGTAACTAGTCTATTGTATCTAATTCATCATAAACACAACATGCATCATTTAAGTTACTTGATTTATTTTATTATGAAATCTTAAAAACGAAGCATCATTAGTGTCATTATAACAACTAATACTTTAATTTTGTCTGTTTTCGAATGTTAACATATATGGGGATCGATTAAAGCATTAAATTAGTAAGGTATGATTATAACGACACGTGCGCTGCTCTATTGTTCCCATAACGGCATTTCTGCTGTTATGGGTATAAACTGTTCGGAACGACATGGAAATGAATACACAGGCTTGTTAGAGTCATATTATAAAAAATAACACGTTTTGTACTGATAAAAATGGATGACAAGTCCGGTTATGGCCATAAAGGCAGTATGCCGCTTTATTGTACCCGTAACGGCTTTTGTGTCGTTATTGGCCTAAACTCTTCCGAACGACATAGAAATGGATACACAGACTTGTTAGACTGATTTTCTAAAAAATTAAGACATTCTGTGCTGATGCAAATGACTGCAAGTCCCGTTTATGAACATAACGGCACGTTTGCCGTTTTAGTGATTGGATAACGGCATCTGTGCCGTTATGCTGACAGATTATAACCAAAACTTGAAGAAAAGATCTGTTAACTACCTGTTACGATATTTATCTGCTACAACGTTAAAAAAATTTTATCTCCCTGTTACATGTAGAGATGAGGTGTGCTGATCAAAATGAGTGACAAATATAAAATTATGAGTATAACAGCAGTATGCCGCTTTAGTGTACCCGTAACGGCTTTTGTGCCGTTATTGACCTAAACTCTTCCGAACGACATAGAAATGGATACACAAACTTGTTAGACTGATTTTCTAAAAAAATAAGACATGATGTGCTGATGCAAATGACTGCAAGTCCGGTTCATGAACATAACGACACGTTTTCCGTTTTAGTGATTGGATAACGGCATCTGTGCCGTTCTGCTGGTAGATTATAACCAAAACTTGAAGAAAAGATCTGTTAACTACCTGTTACGATATTTATCTGCTACAACGTTAAAAAAGAATTTATCTCCCTGTTACATGTAGAGATGAGGTGTGCTGATCAAAATGAGTGACAAGTATAAAATTATGAGTATAACGGCAGTATGCCACTTTAGTGTACCCGTAACGGCTTTTGTGCCGTTATTGGCCTAAACTCTTCCGAACGACATAGAAATTGATACACAGACTTGTTAGACTGATTTTCTAAAAAATTAAGACATTCTGTGCTGATGCAAATGACTGCAAGTCCGGTTTATGAACATAACGGCACGTTTGCCGTTTTAGTGATTGGATAACGGCATCTGTGCCGTTATGCTGACAGGTTATAACCAAAACTTGAAGAAAAGATCTGTTAACTACCTGTTACGATATTTATCTGCTACAACGTTAAAATTTCTTTATCTCCCTGTTACATATAGAGATGAGGTGTGCTGATCAAAATGAGTGACAAGTATAAAATTATGAGTATAACGGAAGTATGCCGCTTTAGTGTACCCGTAACGGCTTTTGTGCCGTTATTGACCTAAATTCTTCCGAACGACATAGAAATGGATACAAAGACTTGTTAGACTGATTTTCTAAAAAAATAAGACATGCTGTGCTGATGCAACTAATTTCAAGTCCGGTTTATGAACATAACGACACGTTTGCCGTTTTAGTGATTGGATAACGGTATCTGTGCTGTTCTGCTGGCAGATTATAACCAAAACTTGAAGAAAATATCTGTTAACTACCTGTTACGATATTTATATACTACAACATGCATAACAGTAAAATTCACAGTTTCAACAATACTAAAATGTATTAAAAACTTGAAATGCAAATTACATATTTTATCAAAAGGATGTTCAATTACTACATAAAGTGCATCCATCTCTATGTAGCCGATAAAGGATTTGTACAAGAACAGGAGTCACATTTGCTGGACCATTGCCTATATGCCTCCATGTCCACCCACCGCATTCTTTCTCCACAAACTCAACAAAATAAGAAACTGATATCCACACCTTGTCCAACACATCCATCACTACAATTCAACATAAAACAAATAGATTTCAATTTATTATATCATAATAGTACTACACTATACATGTCAAAATGCAAAAAATAAAATTTTCACTCAATACATGAAGAATGCTAACTATTAACCTATGTCTAATAGTACTAAATTAGTCATATTTTCAAAACCAATTTTCACAATCAATGCTAGGTATATGGTGTCAGTCAAAAATTAGATAACGACATGTGTGCCGTTATAGATCAAAGATAACGGTAAATATGACGTTATGACAAATTTTTAAACAAATGCATTTATCAGCAACAATTTTGTAAACCCTGGATGTTATATACATACTGACAGTGAAAAAAAAAGATAATGGCATGAGTGCCGTTATACATCACAGATAACGGCATGCATGACGTTATGGCAAATTCGTAAACAAATATATAAATCGGCACTGTATAATGCACCAGAACAAAAAATGTAGCAAAAAAATTATAGGAAATGATTTTAATGTGTACCTTTTTTCTTCTCCAATTATAAATCCAAAATGTGGATTATTTAACCATTTTTACACACCACTCAAGCTTCAATGGGTAAAGAGAATGACAAATAATAATATGATTGTTAGGCTTTTATGTAGAAGAAAACAAGTGGAGAAGAAGATAAATGTGAGAGCATGAACTATCCATAGAAGAAAACGAGAAATGAATTGTTGGGTTAAATAATTAGGACATGTTTGGTTGTATACTAGGTTTCAAGGTGATTTGGCAAACATGGGTATTATTGACAATGTCTAACTTCTTTTCTTTTTTATTTATGGAGAAAATCTATTTACCAAAATATAGTAGATGGATATCTATTTTACTAAAGTTATGCTTTGACAAGTCTTTTTAACTCGAATCCCCTTATCTTAAACATTGCCAATCCTTTGTCTAATATGAATAATTTTATTCTTTCAGGATTTCTTTCTTTCATGGTAAAGATGGAGCACATTTATAGTCAGTGTTCTACAAGTTAAATGTTTGAATGACCACTATACTTTGAACTTTGTCACGATTTACCCACCGTCCTTCATGAATTGTCAGTAAACTTTGATACCTTGCACTCCATCACCCACCGGGTTGACTCCATTTGTTTTTTAATCTACGTGGCTGTTAAATCTATCAATTTCATCAATAAAAAACCTAGTGTTTGCCATCTCATCCAAACAAGCATGCTTCTTCCATTTTGGTTAGTCCTTACAGAAAAATAAACGAAAGCGAAATGAATATGAAATCCAATTTCCCCAAAATCAACTCCCAAGCCCTAAGGAAATCCAGCCAATTTTGCCCCATAAATTGTAATCCAATTCAAAGGTTCAACATCTCATCTTAGCTCGTTGAATAAGTGATGAAATCCATCGATTCTGCACCCGAAATCATATTCCAAATCGAAGCTTGAATATCACAGCTTCGTGAAGAACTAAATTCGACCCACTGATTCATGAAGCTATTTCGAGTTTCCTTCTTCTCCAACAGCGAATTCACTTGTGCAAAATCAAACTTTGGACATGAACGTGGAATTTCGATCACTCCATTTGCACGCCTGATTTGGAGAGCTGACGATTGTTCGGTAGATTGGATTTGGGGGTTCGGGTTCACGAGGATTTGGGGGTGAGATTATTTCGATTGAGAATTTGTAAATTTCTTGGGTTATTGTTTCACAAAGTCGCATTTAGTGATTAAATTGATGGATTTAACGGCCACGTAGGTTAGAATACTAACGAAGTCACCTCAGTGGGTGATGGAGTGCAAGGATCAAAGTTCAGTGGCCAGCGAGACAATTCATGAAAGACGATGGGTAAGTGGTGACAACATTCAAAGTACGGTGGCCATTCAAACATTTAACTCGTGCTCTACGGAAAGAAACAACAAAATTTTTATTTTTTGTAAATTTGTATTTTTTAAAAAATAAAAAATCGTGTTTGGTTCTATCGATTCTAAATCTAGACATGATCCAGAGCCAAATGATTCTTAATTTTTAAAACAAGAACCGTTTAAAATTTTGAAAGAACTGAAATCGAATCGTTGATTTCAGTCCTTTTGCCCTACCCTACTTTGGCCCCTCACATTCTTGAAGCAGTTGAGTAGGTGACATGATATGCTTCTCGTGCAATATATGGAATATACGTAACCTATTATAAATAAAATCTATTAAAAGAAAAAAGTTAACATGACCAATTAAATGTATTCATTTTGGAATTTTCAATTTTTCCTACGTAGGCATTTTTTCCCCTGAGAAAACATGGAAGCACATCGAAAATACCCTAAAAAATGTTGCAATCATTTTAGCCTATGTTCGGATTACTTTAGGTGATTATAAATCAATTTATTTGATTTTTCGAGATAAATGCATCATGGTACTTATAAGCAACTGTTTCTTAAATTTTTTTATAAATAATTTTTTCACATTTTTCAATCCTCTGTTCTTAAAAAAAAAGAAAAAATATTTATAAACAAATGATGTGATATTTTTAGAGGTAAAATATGTAGTTAAAATGTGACTTGAAAAAATTTTCGATGTTAAAAAGTAATTTGAAGAAATGTGTTTAAAATCACTTTTTAATCACATATATATTTTACCTTGAAAACAATACATTTTTTGTTTATAAATAAAATTGGACTACCTGAAAGAGCCTAAATTATAGTGTGATTTGGCGATCAATTTATTTATTTAATAACTAGTGACGTGATAATATTTTGTTGGTTCATTTTTTTAAAAGTAAAAATTGTTGGGTGAAAATTTTTTGATCAGTTAAAATTGTTGATTTCTAAAAAAAATTGTCCAATAAAATATTATCACATAATCATTTATAAGCAAAATGTTGCCAAACATGTTTTTCTGTCGTATCTTCGAGAATTGTTTATAACCTGTAATTGAGTATAAATAACTAGTTGTCAATTAAAAAAAAAAAAAAGTGATCTAAATATTATAAAAATATCTATCTATCTTCTTCAATATATTAACACGTACATAGTTTTCCGTCTAAAATAACTTTCTAAATCTGAAAATCTATGCAAAAATAAAAATAAAATAATTTAATAAACATTTTAATAATTATTATAGTACTTTTTTTTTATAACTAGTGACGTGATAACATTTTGTTGGTCCATTTTTTTAAAAATAAAAATTGGTGAGTGAAAATTCTTTAATCAGTTAAAATTGTTGATTTCTTAAATATATATATATATATATATATATATATATATATATATATATATATATAATAAAATATTATCACGTAATCATTTATAAGCAAAATGTTGCCAAACATGTTTTTCTTTCAACATCTTTGAGAATTGTTTATAACCTGTAATTGAGCGTAAATAACTAGTTGTCAATAAAAAAAAGTGATCTAAATATTATAAAAATATCTATCTATTTATCTTCTTCTTATATACAATAACAGAATACATGTAAAAAATAACACGTACATAGTTTTTCGTTCAAAATAAATTTCTAAATCTGAAAATTTATGCAAAAATAAAAATAATGTAATAAATATTTTAACAATTATTATAGTACATGTGTCATTAATGACATTAGAATTATTAATTAATGACATCAAGATTTTAATTTATTTTAATATATGAACTACTAGTATCACACCCGTACGTTGCACGGGAGAATAATATGAAATGATTTTACTGTAAATATCATTACAAAATAGGAAAAAATTGAACACATAATTTGCTTTGAATAATGATACAGATTGTCAACGAATACCCAAAATAGAAATAAATTACAATTCTCATCAATTTCGAAAAATGTTTTTAAATAATACATTATTTGTACAATTTGTAGTTACTCACACCCGTGTGATACACGAAAGTTGCTATAGACAAAATATAATTAAACAATTGCTCAAATTTTAATTAAATAATGCAAATTTTCAAATATATGTTCTATAGAATAAATAAAAAAATTTCGTCCAAATATTTTTGACTGACGTGAATAGAAATAATAACCTCAAAAATTTTATAATTTACAGAAAATAAGTAATTGTAGCAAATTAAATATATGCAGCTCAATATATAAATAAATGTAACAAATTAAACGATATTGACGATCCACGAAAGTGAAAATCCACCTTAAGATTTGTTGTGCACAAACGTGGAATTCAATTCAAGAGATCTTTTGCATGATTAATAATTTTTAATTTTTAAATACGATGCATTTAATTGAACATAATTAAATGTATATTTAATTATATGTCAATAAAAAATTATTAATAAAAATATAAATAAAATATATATAGTGAGTCTTTTTGTCTATATATGTTAATAAAATAAAGAAATAATGTTTCACCATTTTTTACGGCATATAACTATTTTTTAATAAAATTGTAAACCGTTGAATTGTTTTATCTCTTTACAGGAAAACATATTATGAATTAAGTGTTTTATAAATTGTACTGTGAACATATCAACTCAATTTTTGGAATTA
This sequence comes from Ligustrum vulgare, assembly GCA_963555705.1. NCBI lineage: Eukaryota > Viridiplantae > Streptophyta > Magnoliopsida > Lamiales > Oleaceae > Ligustrum > Ligustrum vulgare. Next base: position 34,075,017 of record OY743190.1, on the reverse strand, counting down.
AAGTTCAATAAATGAAATTTTCTTTTTTTAAAAAAACTTTTGAACTAGAAAATTAGGCTCATACAATACATGTGCAAAACTCAACTTACATATTCTCTTTAAGATCGACGCTTTTCTTTTTATATATTATTCTTCATCATATTCTTCCCAAAAAGAGGTTTATGATAGACTTTATTATATTGTTCTTCATCATTTTTTTCAGTTATTATTTATTTTAATTTGATGAAAAAATCATAACAGAAATTAATCATTTATGACTAAAATGAATTTAGTTAACTAATTATAGATAATATTATAGGACTTAAATGATATAATTTAAAATGAATTAGATATTGAGGAAAAATATAAAATATAAAATAAAAATTTATCTTTAATTTTTTATATAATTTTATGGACAATATATTTGCAATTTGCTCTCACTTGTTAGCATGCTTTAAACTTCTCACTGTGATCTTTAATTTGACACTCATATTACATATTTTCAATTTCAAAATAATACGATAATTGTTAAAAGAATAATAAAAAAATAAAAAAATAACATTTTAATGTTATTAATAGCATAACATGGATGTCAATACAATTAAAGACATATGTAAAATAATAATTGATAAAATATTTAATATATTATTTTTAGCAAAAGATTCCCAAATTTAGAAGAAAAAAATTGGGGGGAAATTATGTGTGTATTTTGGTAACTGCTATTCTACTTAAGTACTTATATATATATATATATATATATAAAGATTTTTATTTTGTAATAGTTATTATTCTTTTGATAATTATTGTATTATATTGAGGTTGAAAATTATGTAATACGGATGTCAAATCGAAAATCTCAACGAGATGCTTAATACAAGCTTACAGGTGAGAGTAAACTGTAAAATATATTGTTTGTAAAGTCATATTAAAGATCAAATGCGGTGTTCTAAAATGCACGAAAATGCGCCGCCTAGGCGTGATGCGCGGCCAAAACGCGTCGAATAAGTGGTATGCGCGTAAAAATGCGGTCAACGGTTTTTTTGACCGCCTAATCCCGCCTAGGCGCCGTCTAATCCGGATTTTTTTTTTAAGGGTAAAAAATCTATTTTTTTATATAAAAATATATTTAATGTCTTAAAATAATATTAAAAATACGAAACGCATTATGACGCTTATTCTTCGCATTGACACACCTAAACTTGTAATTCTTGATTCTCGATCTCGACGCATCGCAACGCATTACGCATTTTAGAACATTGATCAAATGAACAAGTTTTTTTTATATTTTTTACTTTTCCTCAATATCTCATTCATTTTAAAGTATATATCATTTCAATTCTATAATACTATCTATAAACTATTTTGTGTATTAATTATTTTTTTTATTATTATATTATTTTGAAGTCGAAAAAATATGTAATATGAGTGACAAATCAAAGATATCAACTAGAAGTTTAATACAAGATAACATATGAGAGCAAACTAAAAATATATCGTCTATAAAATCGTCTCAAATATCAAATGGTCTCGAAGTTTCTTAGTCTGCTTTTTCCTCTTAAAAATCAATTACAATTGTTATTTTTAAATTCGTAAAAAAAAAAAACGTTGTTAATATCACATAAATAATTTTTTTAAAAAAAATAAAAAATGAAAGAGAATAAAATAAGAGCTTTCATCGATCTATTTTTTCTTTTCTTTTCATTTTAATAAAATTCTGAGCGTATATCACATATATATCTTTCTTTTTACTTATTACAAATTCTATTTAAATGTAATTTTGTTTTCTCACTTTAAGTTTTAAATTAATTTAAATTATAATATTTAAATAAATTTCTTGGAACCGTAAACATACAAATCTTAAAAAAACTAAAATTTAAAATTAAAGTATGTGTAATTGTACATTTTTTGTAATTAACGGTCTTCATTCGTTTCTCATTCTTAATTAAATATTCATTTAATGTGTTAATAGCATATGAAAATCAATTATAAATTTTTTTAAATATGTAAAAACAATAAAATAAAACATTGTCAGTATCTCACATAAATATTTTTATTTAAAAATAGAAAATTAAAGAAAATAAAATAGGAGCTGTTGACCACAAAATCTGGTAGGTCCTTGGGTCAACACGTTTCAGTTCTTCCCTCTTGAACACGTGGACCTCCTGCGCACATAGACAAGCAATCAGCTTGCAAAAGGGGTCAATGTGGCTCCTGTTTGTACTCCGATGCCTAAGTCAGTGCTCAATTCAAGCAAATATAAATTGGGTGCAGGAGATATAAGTGTGTAAAAGAGAGAAAGTGGAGTGAGAATAAAATATTGCGTTAGAGTATTGGATTACCAACCTTTTCTTTGGAGGCAAGTGTGCTCTATTTATAGGAGAAGTTATCGTTTTAGGTAGTGACACGCGGTGAGCTTTATACGCATCTTCATCCTAGCCGTTGGAGAGGTAAACCAATTTCTTGGAAGTAATCATTGCTACTTTCGGTAGGGAATGAACGTCTGTCATATCTTTCATAAAGGCAACGTCTTGTCAAGCCACAGTCAACTGGGGAAAGTTACATACTTCTGACACTATCCGTTGTCCCATCACATATTCGAGGTGTTACCACAGGACACCTCAGCTTTCTGTAAACTAGTTCGAATAGAGAGGGTTCATGTAATGTTCCACCTCGGCAGTTGAACCAAAGTAAAACCTTAAGGTCTGGTTGTAGGCTAATGTCCATTGGGCCTTTATTGGTGATTCATTGAGCTCATTTTGGACACGGTCTCAACATGAGCGTTCATCGATCTATTTTTATTTTACTTTTTATTTTAATAAAATTCTGAGCGTAAATTTTCTGGAATAGTAAACATTCGAACCGTAAAAAAATTAAGGTATGTGTAATTGTACTTTTTTTTATAATTAATTGTCTTTCTTCGTTTCTCATTTTTAATTAAATATTCATTTCATATGTTAACATATATAAATTCGATATATGTGAGTAACAAATGACTGTGCATCGCATGAGTGTGACACTAGTACAAGATAACAAGTGAGAACAAACTAAAAATATGATGTCCGTAAAACCGTCTCAAAGATCAAATGTAAAAAAATTTTACTTTATATTTTTTATCCCATTCATTTTAAACTTTATCATTTAAGTTCTATAATAATATCTATAAACTATTTTTTTGTAATAATTATAATTCTTTTCATAATTACTGTATTATCTTGAAGTCGAGAAATATGTAATGTAGGTGATATCAACGAGAAGTTTAATACAAGATAACAAGTGAGAGCAAACTTAAAACACGTTATCCATAAAAACGTCGGAAAGACAAATGTAAAAGTTTATTTTATATATATTTTTTTACTTTTCTTCAATAACTCATTCATTTTAAATTATATCATTTAGGTTATATGATACCTAACATTCAGAAAACTTGAAATTGGTTCGATCCAAAAAAGACAACAGGTCAAAGTGCAGATGGTCGAACCAGGTTGATCCGATTTTAATAATAATTTCAAAGATCACAAAAATTTCTTTAAAAAAAAGTTATTTTACAAATAAAGCAATATTTACCCATTTAGAGATAAAATCAAATACACAAAAAAATAACAACAATATTGTTTAATTTTAAAATTACCAATTCAAAACAAATATAGATTTATAGTTGTTAATTTTATTTATTTATTATATTATATTTTTATTTCAAAATACTTTAACATATAAAAAATATGACAAAAAGAACTTATTTAAAAAAAGAAAGTTCAACAAACAAATAATAAATAAAATATTTCTTTAAAAGAGAAAAACAATTTTGAAAAGAAAAAGAAAAATCTTATTAAGATCAGATTTCCTGATTTTGATTAGATTTGTACATGTTGCATTCCTATTTTGATTAGTTTTATATTTTTTAAAGTTTTGAATTCGATAATATTTTATATTAAAATGTTATTGTGTTATGTTTTTATTTAATATATGATTGTATACTTAATATATTTTTATAAATTTTGATTTAATCGAAATCACTATTATAAATATATTCACGTGTATCTCATAGGTGAAAATACTAGTAAATCATAAAACAGGTACCAAATAAGCACTAATCAAGAGCTCAAAAAGGGTATGTCTTTAATTAAATACCCGTATCATTCTTAATCCCAAAAATATCAAAGTAAGTAATGATTTTTCCTAACTTGGTGTTTACGATTGTTTATTTATTTATGAAATTGAAATTAATTGTTGTCTATTATTAATTTAGTGTTGTCTTCGATTAAAATTGAAATATGTTATTTATTTATTTATGTGTTTACTGAATTTGATGTTATAACAATAACAATTATGGGGAAATATTTTAAGCCCTTGTTTGGTGATACTTGTAAAAATTTCTAATCTTGACATAACAAGCTCCGGAGTTGATAGATTGCTGGAAAAGATGAATAGATTCTGTTGACCACAAAATATGGTAGGACCTTGGATCAATACGTCTCAGCTCCTCCCTCTTGAACACGTGAATCTTCTGCGTACTAGAACAAACAATCAGCTTACAAAGTGGGCCGAGGTGACTCCCGTTTGCACTTCGATGCCTAAGTTAGTACTCATTTCAAGTAAATATAAATTGAGTGCGAGAAATATAAGTATATAAAAGAGAGAAAATGGAGTGAGATTTTATATATTGAGTTTCTAACCTCTTTCCTTGGGGGGCAATGACGCTCTATTTATAGTTAAAATCGTATCATAAGATCATGACACGTGCTAGACTTTACACATGTCTTCACCCTAACCATTGGCTAAGTTAACCATTTAATTGGCCATAATCATTCCACCCTACCCTAGAGTTAGGAATCAATCACATCTACGGTAAAGACACTGTCCATCAAACTGTAACTTGCATACAAGTCCAATCTCACTGACACTAATGTTCAACTGCGTTATTGTCCCCAAGCATATGCCCCGGATGATATTGCTTCAGAACAGGCAGTTTGGCCGCAAGTGGTTCAGCCTATATACCACCCTGAAAAAGTGATAACTCATGAGCCTTTGGGTCCGTCTGGCCATTAGCGGGCCCCACGTGGGCTCCCACGAGTGACGTGTCAAGTTTAATTTAGGCGTGGTCGTAACACTAGTCCCTCAAGTTCGATGGGTCCATTCATTGGTGTATCGGATTTGTCATAGGCTAGCTTAAGTGATTCTATTACCAGATTCGTATGGACAGGGTGATGCATATTCGGGGAGCGATATGAGGTTAACTTTATCTCCCCTGTTTCCCCTTGTAAGTCCGAAGTGGGGAAGATGAGAATCACTCTTGCTTTATCCAGAAGTCCGGGGGGGGGGGGGGGCTACTAAAGGACTAAAATGCACGCTCATAAAAAGGACGATTAGGTTCACCTTCCCTTGAATGTGGCCGTTATGGCCACCCGCATGCTTCCTTGAGGGTGTATTTTTGGAGATGAATGATTAGTATCGAGTTTTAAGGAATACTTCAAAAAAAAAAAGGAGGGGAAAAGCGCGCTTTAATGTGCTGGGGGAGTACCCTAGCACTTGAATGGTCATTCCCTTTTTAAATTTTTGGACAGTTGGTGCTTCAACTTATTTGCTGTTGTGGCACGTGTATCGCCTGTATTAATCTTTCTGCTTGGGGATCAAGGGCCTGGATCAATTGGGTTCTCCTATAAAGTCTCCTTCATCCCAAGCTTTCTTCTTCTTTTCTTTCATTCTCGAAATTTTCTTAAGAGTTTCCTCTGCGAGAGTTGTTTTCTTTCTCCCGTTATACGAGTTTCGCCGTGATTCTTGAGAGCTTCTACTCTATGAGCCATTTTATTCAATCAAAATCTTTCGCCGGTGTACCTCTCATTCGAGTGATGGTCCACCAATCTCTACTCCTTTCAAGTAATTATTCTTTCCTTTGTGTGCGTATTGTTTTTGATTTTCAACACTTGAGTGCTTGTTTGAAAAGTTCCCTTTTATAATTTTATTTTCCCCTCGGTAAGTTTGGATTTGAGAAAAACATAGAAATAGTCAGGGGAAAGGGTTCAGAGGAATTAGTGGTAATAACGATTCCTATCAGAGGTTTATGGCATCTCTCCTTGTTAGTTTTTAGTTCTCGCTTTTTTAAGGAACTGGTTAGGCGGAGGAATAGGAAATGCAGTAGTATAATTTGTTTGGATGATTCTGACAGTGAAGAAGAAAAGAACCAACCCTACATGGCTCACTTGTCTACCAAAGAGAAAGCTTCATTGTGAGAACTTCGAAGTAAGCGTGATAGAGATTGGAAAAGAGAAGAGACAGGAGGCTCCTCATCTGATCCTCCAGATTTTGGTCTGGGCATAAGGGCTCCATTTATGGGGCATAGAGAGGAGCTGGGGTTGTCCGAGGAGGAAATCACTCAAGTTGAAGGCAGGGTGGATTATGTGAACAAGGTGTCGGGGTATCATGTGGACCCGGACCCAAACCCAGAATCACGGGAGAGCAGCGAGATAGCATCGGAGATTCGGAGGGTTGATTTGGTGGGTGCTCCTTCAAAGTTCAGGATACCCGAAGGGGTTCGGCTGGTGCACCCTACATCATCTTGTCGACCCTGTAGTCCTCCGCCTTGCCAAGTGGAAATTTGTTATGACGCCTTATCAAGTGGCATGAGGCTACCTTTGCATCCCTTCTTCAGGGCATTACTTCAGAGCTACAATTTATGCCCTTATCAAGTGGCTCCAAACTTCTGAACGCAAGCAGTTGGTACCTAGTTAGTATGGCAAGAGGTCAATCCAAACTACCCTATCTCCTTGCACATAGTCCATACTCTTTACATTTTGAAGAAGTTCGTCAGGAGGGACAGAGACGTGAGGTCAGATGTAAAGGATTGGTACTACCTGTCTCCAAGGGACTCTTATCCTCCCATCATTACTGGGCATCCCACTTCTATAAAGAATTGGAGAAATCAGTGGCTTTGGGTCACTGGGAGTGGCAAAGCTCACCTGTTGACCCTACTCCTGAGATATCGTTCCCCAGACTCTTTTCTCTCCTCGTGAGTTTCATTTTGCTTCAATTTTTCGATGTGGGCGCATAGCTTATGATTTGTGTTACTATGTCTATGTGTGTGTATATATATATATATATATATAGTTATTTTTATTTAACTTGCATTCCTGTTCTATATATGATTTCAGGGCCGATTTTTGCCTCCCTGCTTTTCGACACGGATCTAACTGCTGTGAGAAGGTTGTTTGGTTTCCGAGGCACTTTCCAGCAAGTCATCCAACAAAATAAGCTCTTCGTGAAACATGGTCTTATGAGAGCTATGAGTAAGTTAACCTCTCTGCTTCGACTTCCACTTCTGGTTTATTTTCTTGCGACTAACCTTCTTCTCTCCTTTACCAGATTAGAAGGACTTCCCCAAAATTTCTTTAAAGGGGTTAATGTCAAAGAAAATTCCCCCCACTCTCCGCCAAGGGAGTGAGGTGGAAAGGAAGCAGAAGTCTGTGTTGGCCAGTCTTCAAGTAGAGGCAGTGAAGAAGGTATTCAAAGCATCCACTGTTCAACTTCAGGGTCCTCTTCTAGCACTATTACCTCCTCCCACCTTATTGGAAATTGGGCCACAAAAGCCAGATTCTGGGGAAGGGGCTAACCCTAAGAATGCCCACGCGAAGGGAAAGGGGAAAAGGTTCACCCGAGGTGGTGCCAGAGGAGAGGAAGGGTCCAAAAAGGGCATGCCTAAGGATTCTAATTCAGAAAATATCTCTGGATCAGTCTCTGAGGACGAGCTTCCCTCTCTGAAGAGGCTAAGAAGGAGTAAGGATGGCAATTCTGCTCCTCCACCCCCACCATCGAAAGTGCAGGAGCTAGAGGAGAAGCCTTCTGCGTCAATTCCTAGGCTGGGTTACGGCGTGACTCATGATGTGGTTGAGAAGGTCAATCAAATCAAGACCAATGTCCTTCCCAGGGATGTCACCTTTAATCCCAGCCTGTTCAACTCTCCTAGCTCTCCTCCTACCAGAGCTGCCTTGGCTACGAAGCAGTTTTGGACCGAGGGCTGGTTTGCCTTTTCCTCTAATGCCCTTCCTGTCCGGAAGTTGCTTGGAGCTAAAGTCATGAATGTTAGGGCCTTGACTCTTATTGACGAGGTGGAATCCTCTGTGTTGGAGGCACATCGTGACAAAAAGGATGCTGAGACTACGCTTCATCATGCTGACAATATACTGAAGGAGATCAATGATCTTAAGGATAAGCTATCTATTGCCCGCAAATCCTCCTCCGAAGACAGAGCTCTTGCAAGGCGCCTTTAGGAGGACAACGAGAAGCTAAGACATGATCTTCATGCCTCTGAGGCCGATGTGGTGACCCTATGCAAGAAGGTTGATTCCAACCGCGTGCAATCTATCACTGATGAAGCTCTAATAGAAGCCAACATTGTAAAGAGCAAGCTAGTGGCCGAAGTGACGGAGGTCACCGACAGACTGGAGAGGGAAATAGAAAGGAGGAAGAAGATAGCAGAGGACTACACTTCCTTAGAGCGGAACTTGGAGACTCGGGTCAAGGAGGTTGTGGAACAAACCATTGCAGCCAAGGTTAATGAAGTTGTTGAGGTTAGGGTGTCTAAGGCGATCAGAAGTTTCAAAGATACCTTCGAGGAAACGCCTGAGTATGAGGCTATGAAGACTTTGAAGAGGGTCTTTGGAAACATAGGGGTAGGATGTGAAGGAAATGTTCCCATACTTGGATCTCTCCAAGATCGAAGCACTATATTCCCGAGCCACAAGATGAAGAAGAGGGAGATCCTGCTGATGACTCTACCAACCCTACCCAAGACAACCCGGCTCCAGATCTTACCGGTGATGGCTCTACTAAGGATCTTCCTCCTCCCTCCTGAATTCTAATTTTTTTTTGTAATAGCCAGTATGAACAAGCAGTACATTATCGTTTTTATCTTCAAATTCATTTTTAAGCATTGTAACTTGCGTAGATTGTGTGATTTTAATTTTGTCATTTTTGCTCATTTTTGCTTGTGCGATTCGCATGATTGATGATAGTCCCTCAGACCTAGGTAGCTTAACACATTCATGTTCACTGGTTAGGTTTGATTGATGAGTATTTGGACTTCGCTATGCCAAAGTCCCTAATATGTGTCACATTATTAACATGGGTCTTTTTGACTGCTATAATCATTATGCTATGGATTCATTCTCACTTTTCAAAGTAATTTTAATAAGAGATTGACCATAGCAGTCCCTTAATTAAAGAAGAAAACTTGTCATTTTTCTTTTAGGAAAAACATAGTACTACAGACGTTAATGGCTTGTTACCTTCGGTTGAGACGTACTACGCATCTCGCAGGTTCGTAGGAGTCTCTTGCGTGGAATTTGTAAACAAAATAATCCGTTAACTCCGCTGGTACCTAATTGTTTGGCCTAATAAAAGATATATTTTAAATAAAGCATATGCATTAATCTCTCCATCGAAGCATATTAGCGCTTTGTTTCGGATTAAATTGGCGACCCTTCATTACACAATTTTCTTAGGGGCAGACTAGGACATTACAAGATAAGGGAAATTCCCTTTACTGAAAATAGCGACGAAGGTGATCCATGTTCCAAGGGTTGGACAAGGGTATTCCAAATAGATCTTCTATCCTGTAAGTTCCTGGTATCACCTCGGCAATGACTTTGTAAGGCTCCTCCCAATTAGGACCCAGAGTCCCTACTCCTGGTTCTTGAGTTGAAGGGAGGACATTTTTGAGGACCAGATCTCTGACTCTGAAGAACCTCTTTTTTATTTTTCTATTGTAATAGCGACCCATCTTCTCTTGGTAGCAAGCTAGCACAACCTGCGATTCATTCCTTCTTTCTAAGAGGAAATCTAGGTCTGCCCTTTGTACTCCTCATTTGCTGCTTCATCGTAGTGAATTTGGCGAGGGGAGGGCACTCCGATCTCTATTGGGCACACTACTTCAGACCCATAATCCATTGAGAAAGGAGTTTCTCCCTTTGTAGTATGAGATGTAGTCTGAAGCTCCCATAAGACTTGGGGAAGTTCATCAACCTAAGCGCCATTCCTTGACTTTAGTTTCATTTTCAAGGTGTTCTTGATGGTCTTATTGACTGCCTCGACCTGACCTTTTGCTTGCGGATGATGTGGGGACGAAAATAGTTTTGCAGATTCCTAGATCATCACGTAACTCATCTACCTTCCAATTTTTGAATTGCTTCGCATTGTCAGTTACCAATAAATGCAGAACGTCGAACCTACATATAATGTTCTTCCAAATGAACTTGGAGGTGTTGGCTTCGGTGATTTTCATCATGGGTTCTGCCTAGACCCACTTAGTGAAGTAATCTATTGCAACGATTGAGAAGCAATTATTGCCGCTTCCTCTGGGCATGAGACCAATAATGTCAATTCCCCACTTTGCAAAGGGCCAGGGGCTGGTAACCACCCTCAGCTCGTAGTGTGGCAGGTGTAGGATGACAGCGTATCGCTGAAATTTATCACACTTGAGGACAAAGTCATTGGTGTCCTTCCTCATGGTGGGCCAAAAGTACCCCTATTTCAGGGCTTTTCTTGCAAAAGATAATGCCCCGGCATGATTGCCACATGTGCCCTCATGAATTTCCATCATTATATATTTTTTGTCCGTCGGACCGATACATCGTAACAGAGGGGTTGTGTAGCTTCGCTTGTAGAGTACCCCATCTCGGAGGGTGAAGTTGGCCGTATACTTCTACGATCTTCGAGCTTCTTCTGGCTCGTTTGGTAGAGTATGGAATTTCAAATACGCAATAATGGAGTCATCCAAGAATTCTCTTCCTCTGTTGCGCATATCTCCACCCCTGATTCGATAGAGGAGCCCGACAAATGTTCAATAGGTACCATGCCGAGGAGCTCAGTGTCTTTGCTGCTTGCCAATTTAGATAAGGTATCCGCGTTGGAATTTTCAGTCCTGGGAATATGAATTAACGTGAACTTTTCAAAATGGGCTGCCAAATCTTTTACCTTTTTCAAGTGTGTGATCATCGTAGGTTCCTTAACACAGAAATACCCACTGACCTGGCTTACAACGAGTTGAGAATCGCTATTTGCTATCAATGACTTGATTTCCAAAGCTTTTGCTAGCCTCAGCCCAGCAAGGAGTGCCTCATATTCCGCTACATTGTTTAACTCCTTAAAGCCGAAGCGGATCGCATTGTGCAACTTATGTCCTTCTGGGCTCACCAGTATTATTCCTGCGCCTGATCTTCCTTCAATGGATGATCCATTAACGAATAGTCCCCACTCATGAGTACTTTCCATGTTATTCGTCATCTCTACCTCAAGTGGATGTGTAAACTTCTCTATGAAATCTTCCAAAGCTTGGCCCTTAACTGTAGTCCGGGGCGCGTATTGTAAGTCGTATTGGCTAATTTCAATGGCCCATTTCATCAATATTCCTGACACTTCTGGTTTCTGCAGGACTTGCCTCATGGGAAAATTTGTAAGTACTCGGATCGAATGTGCTTGAAAATAAGGACGTAGTTTATGGGAAGCTGTGATTAAGGTCAAAGCGAGCTTCTCCATGTCTGGGTATCACGTTTTAGCATTTACCAAAGCTTTGCTCACATCGTACACTGGGATTTGATTTCCATCTTTATTTCTAACTAGGAAGGAGCTTACAGCCTCTCTGGAGACAGGCCAAATACAGGAACAATGGCTTGCCGACCTTGGGTTTGGATGGTAAAGGAGCCCATCCCAAGAATCCCTTCAATTCTGCAAAGGCTTGTTCACATTCATGTGTTCATTGAAATCTCCTTCCTCCTTTCAAGACCTTGAAGAAAGGTAGGCATTTATCAGTAGATTTAGACATATATCTGCTCAACGCGGCGACTCTGCCAGTTACGCTATGCACTTCTTTAGGGCTCCTAGGTTAGTGCATATCGAGCAAGGCCTTTATTTTATCTGGATTGGCTTCGATTCCCCTACTATTCACCATAAAACCAAGAAACTTTCCCGACGCTACTCCGAAGGCGCATTTTACAGGATTGAGCTTAATCCTGTATTTTCTCAGTATATCAAAGGTCTCCGATAAATGGTGAACGTGTTCTGAGATGGCCATGCTTTTCACCAGCATGTCATCTACGTATACTTCCATGGTGTTCCCAAGTTGCTTTGAAAACATTCGATTTACTAACCTTTGATAAGTAGCTCCTGCATTTTTCAATCCGAAGGGCACAGCTCTGTAACAATACAATCCCCTGTCTGTAATAAAAGATGTGTGGTCTTCATCGGACTTGTGCATTGGGATCTGATTGTATCCAGAGTAAGCATCCATAAAGCTCAACATCCCGTGGCCAGCCATGGAATCAACTAGCTGATCGATCCAGGGCAAAGGGAAGCTATCTTTTGGACACGCCTGATTTAAGTTCGAATAATCAATGCATACCCGCAGCTTCCCACTTATTTTAGGGACTAGCACAGGGTTGGACATCCATTTCGGATAGCGAGATTCCCTAATGAAGCCGTTTTTCAACAGCTTCAACACCTCTTCTTTCAAGGCCTCGTATTTTTCAGGCCTCATATGTCTCCTTTTCCGTCGGTGTTCGGGATGACTCGGGTCAAGTTGGAGCCTGTGGCAGGCTATCTTGGGGGTCTATCCCCACCATGTCGCTATGCCTCCATGTAAACACGTCAAGGTTCTGGATGATAAAGTTTTTCAACTCCCATCTGAACTCGTCTGTAGAGTTCTATCTGATTTGCAGCTTCTTCATAAGGTCTGTCGGATCTACGGAGAAGCATTCCAATTTTTCGGCCTGGGCAGTGCAACAGTCCGTCCCCATACAAATCAGCCAAATCTTCTTCTTCTGTCATGGTGATGTCCATATCCTTAACAGGCTTTGTATCCCATGTTTCAGGATTTGCAATTGCCTCAGTCACTTCTACATCGTTGATCATATTAATAGTTCGATCCTGGAACTTTCAGATGGCACTTGTATAACGGTTTGGGTTCCTCTGATAGTAGCTATGCCATTTTCAGTTGGGAATTTCATGCAGATATATTTTGTGTGGGTGGCAGCTCCTAGGTCGATGAGGCCGGGTCTTCCGATCGAACCATGATACGAGGAAGTCTTGTCTACAATAAAAAATTCCATTGGGATCCTAGAAATTGTTGGTGCCTGCCCCACTTCGGTCATAAGGATTATGGATCCCCTTGGGATAATACTGTCCCCCTTGAAGCTATATATGGGATCCGGGGCGAGAATAAGGGGGTGCTAATCCCTATCTTATCATAAGTTACCCCGTAGATCACATTTATATAGGCGCTATCGTCTACTAGCATTCGGGACAACCCGTTCCTAGCTACTACTATCCGTATTACCAACGCATCATTGTTGGGGGGGGGGGAATGAACTCCGTTTGCATCATCCAAAGTGAATATGATTGGCTCAGTCCTTGAAGTCCTAGTAGGGTGTGAGTTAATGTGATAATTCACATTAGCGGGTTCTCTGGCCTCCCTGATCGCTTTTGGGAATTGTTTTGTACTCCCACCCAAATGGGGTCCTCCAAATATTGTGTCATTCTCTCGAATGGATGGATTGTTTGGAGGATGAGGCAATCCCTTAAAAATCTTATCATGCATCAGAGGTTTGTTCCAATCCCCGCTTCGCTCTCTCTGGCGACTTTCATTCCTTCCTCTCAGAGGATTCTTCCCAGGGTCCTTTCGACTAGCTCGGTCGAACTTTTTATCCTTTGGCTTGTTTGTCATACCCCTGTTCATGGAAAAGTTGCCTCCCCTTCTTTAATGGGCCTTTTGATCGACTAACGACTGAATCTCCCTACACTCTTCTGTCGCATGACCGTAATACTTATGATAAGCGCAGTATGATCCAATAATTGGCTGCTTGCCACCTCGACTTCTACCTCTTCCTTCCGGAGTGGTATTGGGATCCACCAGAGGTATTGCGGTGTGTAGGTTGGGAATGGTTTCTGTGATTTCGACAGCATAACTAAACCCAGTCCCTGGAAATGGGGGCGTACAACTTCCTCGTCGATTTTCGGGTTGGTTTTTACTAACTCCGATCCCTGGGTTTCCCCCGAACTGATGTCCGGTGTTGTATCTTTCTTCAGGCTGATTATCTTTGGCCCTCACCATTTCTTCTGAGATGATTTCCTCATTCATCAGATCTACAAGACCATTGTAATCTTTTGGTTTCCTGGTTCAGATATCCCTCTAAACACATGCTGGTCATGCCCAGACCCCCTTTAGGGCGGATAACATTTCTGATTTTGTGATGTTCTCACAATTGTGCATTTCTTTCGTGAATCTGGCCAAATAGCTTTTCAGAGATTCGTCCCTTCCCTGCCTTAGATCCTGAAGGGGTTGGGGTGGGAGTTGACTTGGCCTGGAGGAGATGAAATTATTTTTGAAGGCCGTCTTTAAATCTTTCCAACTTTGGATGCTGCCAGGAGGAAGTTTCTTGTACCACTGTATGATACTTCCCTCAAGTGTCAAGGGGAAAGCTTTACATTTTAGCGCAGGAATGACTCCGACTATATCCATACTGGCGCGGTAGTTTAGTAGGTGATCATCAGGGTCACCTCTCTCGGAGTACTTGGTTATCTCCGGCATTTCAAAGTCGGTAGACACTGGGCACTAGGGGTGGGCATTAACCCACCCAACCCGCTAAAATCGCCCAACCCAACCCGATCGGTTTGGGTCGATTTTTGATGAAAATCGGGTTGGGTTGGATTCTACAAAAAAAAAAAAAAAAAAAAAAAATTAGTTGGGTTGGGTGAAAAACTGAACCCAACCCAACAAATTTTTTTTAAAAATAGGACCATTTAAATTTCAAGAATCTCAAGCACATTTTATAATTTGGATGAAATTCAAATATGGTTTGAACATATTTTAGTTTTATTAGTAAGTATTCAATTTATTATATGTGAGTTTATTGTATTGTATATAATTGATTTGAGTTAATAGTTGATTTATGGGCTTAATTTTTTAAATTTCAAGATTTTTTTTTCTAATTGGACCAAAACTCAAACCACCCAACCCAACCCAACCCGACCGAAACTTGATTGTGTTGGGTTCGGTTGATTTTTTATCAACCCGACCATAGTGCGTTGGGTTCGGGTTGGGCAAAAAATCGACCTAACCCAACCCACGCCCACCCCTACTGGGCACCTCCGAATACCTTCGGTGAAAGGACCTATTTCCTCGTCATCGTCCAACTCATACGACGACACTTTATTGCTTTCATCATGATCGGATTTCATTACGCCATGGTATTGGCCATAAGGCCGTTGGGGTTAGCTCTCTCTCCTAGGTGAGTAAGCTTGGATGTAATTAGGCCTTTGATACTTCGATGATCCCCCTTGGGTTTTTGAGTGAGCCTCTTCGGTTCTTTTCTCTATCCTGTTTTTAGGCTCATAGGTCAGTGGGCGCCATTCCGCTGTCCCTGACTCATACCTATTTCTAGGCACACGACCCCGCAAAAGGGAGCTCGTCGCTCACGCCTATTCCTAGGCATCTGTGTCTGTTTCTGAGCTTGTTCAGCTCTACTCTCTCCCCTACCTCTGAATAGGCCCCCTATGCGGCTAAAACACTGCTAGATCTTGAGGGGGCATCCTCTTCATGGTGTTCAGGCGACGGGCTGTGTTCCTCCGGTTCTGCGTACAGTGGGTCCCCTTCGTCGTGGGGAACAGAATCCACCTCGACGTACATTTGTGGCTCGCTATAATAAAGCGATGCAGTGCAAGCATCAGATGGCGAATAATGTGGCTACGAGTAATGTGGTGGTACCATTGGTTCATTCAACACAAATCCCCTTGCCATGTAGGTGTTCATTGCAGCAGTTTGCTCAATTTGTTGTTTCTGCATTTCCAGCATTTAGGAAACCATGCGCATCACGTCTCGCAGCATGCACAAGTTTTAGTGCCTCCGGTTCTGCGTACAGTGGGTTCCCTTCGTCGTGGGGAACAGAATCCACCTCGACGTACATTTGTGGCTCGCTATAATAAAGCGATGCAGTGCAAGCATCAGATGGCGAATAATGTGGCTACGAGTAATGTGGTGGTTCCATTGGTTCATTCAACACAAATCCCCTTGCCATGTAGGTGTTCATTGCAGCAGTTTGCTCAATCTGTTGTTTCTGCATTTCCAGCATTTAGGAAACCATGCGCGTCATGTCTCGCAGCATGCACAAGTTTTAGTGCCTGCGAGGAGGGTTAGGTTGGGGGTCCCCTCATCTACGCCCTCATGTGGACCTGCTTGAGGTGCCTCTTCACCTCTATACTGTCCTCTACTCCTTCGGGGGTTAGCACCACTATCGCCCCCGCTCATCGTTACAATGAGTTAACAGATATCCCTTTTCAAAGCCAGCAAATTTGAGTTTCGAAGTTGTATATCCTCTTCAAGGTGATCAAACTTGTATTTTAAAGTTTTAGGCATTTTTCAAGGTGATTAAACTTGTATTTCAAAGTTTCGATCCTTTTTCAAGGTGATTAAACTTGTCTTTCAAAGTTTCGAGCCTTTTTCAAAGTTCTTTATAGTTTTTTACCACGTGATTTTGTGGTTAAAAGTGTGGTTTCTCACAGAAGACGCCAAAATGTTGACCAAAAATCTGATAGGACCCTGGATTAACACGTCTCAGCTCCTCCATCTTGAACACGTGTATCTCCTGCGCATTAGGATAAACAATCAGCTTACAAAGGGGGATGAGGTGGCTTCCGTTTGCACTCTGATGCCTAAGTTAGTACTCATTTTAAGTAAATATAAATTGGGTGCGGGAAATATAAGTGTGTAAAAGAGAGAAAAGTGAGTGAGATTTTATATATTGAGTTTCTAACCCCTTTTCTTGGGGTCAAGGACGCTCTATTTGTAGTTAAAACCGTATCCTAAGATCATGACACGTGCTAGACTTTACACGTGTCTTCACCCTAACCATTGGCCACATTAAATGGCCATAATCATTACACCCTACCCTAGAGTTACGACATCCATCACATCTACGGTAAAGGCACTATCCCATCAAACTGCAACTTGCATACAAGTCCAATCTCACTGACACTAACTTCTAACTGCGTTACTGTCCCCATGCATATGCCTCGGATGATATTGCCTCAGGACAGGTAGTTCGGCCGCAAGTGGTTCGGCCTATATACCACCCCGGCAAAGTGATAACTCATGAGCCATTGGGTCCGGCCGGCCATCAGCGGGCCGCACGAGTGATGTGTCAATCTTAATTTAGGCGTGGTCGTTATAAATTCTCCTTGGATGACCTGCAAAAAGGCGAGTATGATTCTCCCCGTCGCCCATTCGGTGTGAGAATTAGTATCCTGGAAAAGAGTAGAGAGAAAAATATAACTGGAAAATATGTAGAGAATTATGAATGAATAATACGTGGTTTAAGGAGCAGTATTTATAGGGCAAAAAAGTCGATAACCTTCTTTAATTGCGAGAATGAGTCATTTTGTATAAACTTACCTTTTAGGAGGAGTTCTAACTTTATAAGGGTTGAACTCCCATTTTTTAGGATATTTCCTTATGGAATACGTCTTGTTTTGGGGCCCAAGAATGTGGCCCATTGATGAAACACATAAACGAAGAATGCTTAGAGTCCTGTTTGTATTGGGTTTTAGATGTAACAGGGCCGAGATGGACTGACCACAAATGACAAGATAAAGATGAGGTCGGGAATACCCAACCTAAGTGATAGAATATGTCCGAGCTAGTATGTCGGCCTATGAATAAATGGAAGGAATAACCTAGTTAGGCCGGGCAACAGGCCCGGGCTACTTTTGGCAAGGCATTCATGCCCGACCTTTTGGTTATTTGGTTCCTAGTTTTAAAGAGATAGGGCACCCAGGCCTTCCTAATGGTCAAGATGGGCGACTTGTTATACTCCAAACGCCTAGCTCATCTTTAGACGTCGTGAAATTGTTCCGATCATTTGGTATTCATTAATTTTTTCTTTTTTTTTTCCCTACAATGTTCAATCTCACAATATTTAACTTTTCAATGAAATTTCAACAATCCATTTTCCTAAAAATCACTATTTACTTAAAAAAACTCTTTTTAAACAATACCAAACACACTAAATGAAAATCCATGTTTTCGAGTGGAGAGCAAAATATTTTTGAAACGAGTGTCAAGATAAAATAGATGATTGGGAAGAATCAATTACTTGGAGCATGTTTGTGAATGTGAAAAGTTTTAGCTTTGCAGTTGTTTTTTTATTTTTTATGTGTGATTTAAAAATGTTTAAAAAGTAAAAAATTGTAGACTTGACTAAAATTGGATGTTGAGATTAGGTTTAAAAAGTTGTGGTCAAACTTTTAGCTTTACCAAACAAGCTCTTGGGGGTAAAATAGTTGTTCACGATAAATTGATTTAGCTCAACTTCCTTCGGAATATGAATAAAAAACTCCAACTATGAACTATAATATTAATATTGAGGATGAAATTCAAAGAACATATATAGAAAGGGGTCCATGTCGCCTCAAATCACTTGTGTCCACTGAAAGGAATTTAAAGGTTCAGCATTAAGCGATTTATAGTATGAAAATGCGTAGGGCACAATTATATTACCTTATTTTCATTAATGTTAAGTTGTGTTTAAAATTTTCCTTGTGATTTTTGAATTCATCAATATAAAAAGTCCGACTCTGCCCTTATCTCTGCCCCTACCAATGTGAGTTGTCAGTTGTGAGTCTTGTGACATCGCGAGTATACGTAGTGGATTTTTATTGAAGTTGTTCACACATATACAATAACTATATGAATATATCACATACGTTATTTAATATCTTGTGCTAAAACACTAGTTTACGTGGTCTTATGTCACAAGCTCAATTAATATGAAATTATGTTCCTATTGGTAGAGATTAAAATCATGTTTTTAATAATTTTTTATAAAAATTGATCAAATATTTTTGAAAAGTTGTGAATTCTATAAATATGTAGTTAAAAGTATTGTTAACTTTGACTTAAATTCTAATCAGATTCTTAACAATATCAAAGAGAGTCTATGTGATTAATTTAATTCTACCTCTCATTTAATGATATTTTAGTACTCTCATGTAGACGGGGTTAGCATCAATAATGCTTAGTAGCATTCGAGCATCCCAAAGATAACCTTTATTCATAAATATCATCTTATATATTAATAGAGATCAACTTTAAATTGACAATTACTCTCCCAGTCCTAATTATATATGTTGTATTTCTTTTTTTTTTTCTTGCTCTAATTATATAGATTTGTTTATTTATTGGGAAGTGTTTATTTTGTTTGTTTACTAATGCACCTATATTTATTACTTTCAATAATAATAGTCTTGATATTAAATAAGGGTAAATTGAGAATTTTCTTATGAAAGTTACATTTTCAATGACATTAAATATGTTTTTTTTAATTTGTGTGAAAAGTCAAACCAACTTATATAATTGAGACAGAAGGAGCATGTTATTAAGTTTATGTGTGAAAAGGTCTTGATATTAAATAAATAAAGTTATTATAATATAAAAATTTAAAACGATAAAAGTTTTTTTTTAAAAAAATTCAGGCAGTTACAAATTGTCATCCTCGTTCCAATACCTTTTATTAATTGGGACGAAATTTTTTGCCATCCGTGACTAAATTGATGATCATACTGAGGGGAGTTTGACTAAGAATGAGATATCTCCGTACTAAACGGGCTCCAGCCACGTAGATAAGTTGTTACTCGTATAGGACGGCGTCTATACAAAACCTGAAAACCATAAAGTAACCAAAGTCCTCTTTCCCTAGTGGTTAAGACTGAGGTATTGCTGGCTGAGGTTCCGTGTTCGAGTCCTCTTACCAGCAGGGTGGAACTGTGCCTCTCCAAAAAAATCTCTCATACGCGTAGGGCCAAGCGGTGTATACTAACCCGTAGGGCCAGGCCGGAGGGAGGTTTTCTGGAGTATGGGGCCGCAGTGCGGTGGGGCCAGTCACCTGTATAAAAAGTTTACCCAACACAGTTTTAGTCCGATCAAAAAAAAAAAAAAATGAAAACCATAAAGTACTCTAACACGCTTTTCTAAACTTGTCAATTATCAGTTTGGGGGCAAAATCCCTAAAACCCAAATCGAAAAACATCCAATCAGATTGCTGCTGGACTCGAAAACGGCTGTGAAGAAGAAGAGGTACTGTTGCATAACATTGGTTGTGATTTTCGATTACAAGGTTTTGAAAAATCGTTTGTTGATTTTTGAAATTGTTAAAACGGGTTCAGTTAAGTAGTAGCAATATATGCGACATGGCCACCGAGTCCAAGATAACGTTTGATTTTGGAGGTTTGAGTGCTAAATTGGAAATCGTGTCAAGTTGAGGTGTTGGAATGCAAGTAGGTTCCGTGGCCGACTATCGTGAACATGATATATCATAGATTCTGTTTGCATCTTTGATGAATGGGAGCTGGAGCGAGGATGTGCTGATTAACATATATATGCATGTCCCTTCTTTTCATCATTGATTTTTCTCCTACGCTTTTAGTCCATTGGAGAGTGACTACTTACTTGAGTTTGATTACTGCTGTTCAGGGAATGGCCTGATATCTTTCACCATATTAGACATTTGAAAACTAATTTGCAATTCAAATTCTATCATTACAGGCCGATTCGAGTTCAATCTGCTGATGAGTGGATCGCATGCTGTGGAAAGGAACCTAGTGTTGCTATCGGCTTCAATCATATTAAATTACATAGAATGAGGGAGGGATCCTTTAAGCGGCTAGATCTCCATGTTGTAGGTAGATAAAGCTTATGTACGGGCCATACGACACTGGATGCATTAATAGAGCAGTTGACAAAGTTGACTGTATTCTGCTTCCAAAGGTAGACCTCTACCACTTTTTAAGTTTATTTACAAACTATTAATCACTCAGCAGTAAATCTCAGTAAGTTTTTATTTTTATATTTTTTAATTGCAAGGCTGAAGGGAACACGTTAATTCCAGAACATGATCTCCTATAAGATTATCCTTGTCATATCATTGTCATTTGTCAAGATAAGGCGAATCATATTGATGAGCACCAGAGAAATGCACTAGGATAAAGTTATTTTGGTAATATGTTTTGCGTGAACTTAAAAATGTTTGAAATCTCATCATAAGTTAACATATAGAGTAAGGCAATGAAATCAAATCTGGCTTATGGTTAGCAACCTATATCTATATTCTATATTATTATATTATGGCCTTGTTTGGTATTCATTAAAGTTTTTTAATTTAATAACAGTATTCAATTTCAACCATCCAATAAAAATCAAACCTACAATATTTGACTTTTCAACCTAATTTCAATCATCCATTTTTTTTTTTAAATTTCTATTCATTTCAAAAAAACTCATTTTAAACAATACCGAATAGACTCTATATATTATTATATATTAAAGCAAAACAGCTGTCATACAGTTTTCCTGCCCATTTCAACTTACTATTTTTGGAAACATTTTTTTTAATTATTTTCCCCTTTCCAAAATGTAATTGTTGTTGCTCATTAAATGCTCCTTGAATTTGCAAATGTTTTCAAAATTGTATGACTTCATTGAAATAGTAAGAAGCGTGGTTCATACCTATTAATCATTGCTTTCAATATGACCATTTTTGAAAATGCATACTCAATTAGGCTTAAGCACAGTGGAATTAACAATATTTGACCGTGTAGCCTACATTCATCAAACCCAAAGTCCATTGAAAAATGGCATTTTTTATAGGTGCACGTCATTTGAATTAAACAAAAACAGTTATTAAGATCCAAAATTTTAATTGTATTCGGGACTATGCCCCTGTCCGAGACTCATATTTCAAAATAATGTGTTTTTAATAGTAAATTTTGGAGTACGGTTAAAAAGTAATGAATCTTTTTGAATTTATGTGTAGATTATTGGGTTAATTTTACAAAATACCACTTAAGTTTCAACGAAATTTCAAATATAACACTGAAGTTCAATCGTTACACAATCTACCACTCAAGTTCAAATTGATTACTCAAAATGCCATTTTGTTAATTTTCTTATCCGAAAATAGGCACAAAGAGTCCCTAATGTTTGGAAAATTTGCTAAAATGGTTCTTAATATTTTATTTTGATATAAAAGTCCTTTTTTTTTTTAATCTAAATTAACGAAAGTGGTCCTTTTTTATTGTATAATCTAATTATCATTATGAAATAAATTAAATTAATATTTGTTTGGTATATATATTTTTTAAAGAAATTGATTTTTGTAAAGAAAAAAAATCATTTTTTGTTTGTTTGAATAAACCTCTTCAAAAATCAAGTGAAAAGTATTTTTTTTTTTTTTAACATAATGTGTGTTTGAAAATTAAGAAAACAAAATTTTTGTTCGAAAATGAATTTAGGGGAAATGATTTTCAAAACTGCTATTACAATCAAGTATTAATTTAATTTATTTCATAATAATTCATAGATATCTATGAAATATTATGAACTAAATAAAATTAAGATTTATTTGTAATAATTTTTTTCTTCATTTCCTCCAAATTCATTTTCGAACGCACTCTTTAAATGGACCCTTAACATTTTCCTAATTTTCAACCTCACGTTATATTAATGATCTATTCGGTAATAGCAGTTTAAACCACACAATTCCCTAAATCAATCTCTAACCCTTCATATTTTCTCTTTCCAATTTTTAAACATCCATTTACCTAAAAAATAATAATAATAATAATAATAATAAAAAAAACAGTTTTTTTTGGGCCACAACATCCGAACAAAAGCTAAAAAAAATTATCAGTTTTTTATTTCATTTTCAAGAGATTTATTCAAGTACGATAATAATTTTTTCATTCTCAAGAATTAATTTCCTTAAAAATATATTCCAAACAAATATTAATTTAATTTATTTCATAATAACTTTTAGATTGTCCTAACAAATTTATATGCATATTAACCATTTGATCAATAAAATTCCAGTGAAAAAATCTAATGTACTAATTTTAGTTAATTAAATATATATAAAAAAAATTATGAACATACTTAATTGTACTTTTGCAAATGTTATGACACAATTGTAAATTTTATATTAGAAAATAAGAAAATAATTGACATTTAAATAAAAAAGGACCACTTTTGTTAATTTAGGAAAAAATTAAGGACTTTTATATCAAAATAAAATATTAAGAACCATTTTAGCAAATTTTTCAAACATTAGGGACTCTTTGTGCCTGTTTTAGATAAGAAAATCAACAAAATGACATTTTGAGTAATCAATTTAAACTTGAGTGGTAGATTGTGTAACGATTGAACTTCAGTGGTATATTTGAAATTTTGCTGAAACTTAAGTGGTATTTTGTGAAATTAACCCGTAGATTATTTTATTTTAAAATGTGTGATTGAAAATGAGTTTTGAAAGTATCATGACAATTACAAGATTTGAATGTATTATTTTAACTACTTGATTTTGTAAATAAAAGTTTATTTTTATTAATCAAATGCAAATATTTGTTAGGTTAAAATTAAACACACGTTTATAATTATTGTGATTGATGTATTTGAAAGAAATTTGGACAAAATGTTAAACACGAGAGGCAAATGCAAAACTTGTGAATATTATGGTTAATAATGAATAATATTTTTTTAATCATTTTTAATTTTAATAGTAGTGTAAAAGTTATATGTTATAAGATTTTAGTATAATTTTTTTATCTCCAACGTTGTCCGTTGTCGTATTATGATAATTGCTGGATTTACAAATTTATTATTTTGACTACTTGATTTTATAGGTAAAAATATAATTTTATTGATTAAATACAAATATTTGTGAGTTAAGATTAAGCACACATTTAAAATTATTGTGATTGTGTGACGACCCGAATTCTCGAACATTCGAGTGCCACTAAAAGTGACTCATATCATATTATCGAGACTTAAATATAAATGTAAAATTATTCAAAAGAATAATTAGAATCCCATAATTTTATTTGTGAATAAAAATAGAACATAATTTTCTTACATAAAGTTCAACATAATTATCTCATCAATCTTAACCACTTTTGCCACTTCCATGTTGACCGCCTCGAACCTTCAATTATCTGAAAATGGTAAATATCGTGGAGTGAGATTTATAAAATCTCAGTAAGTATACCAAACATAAATTTTCTTTTGAAAGCATATGGATCATTTTCATCATAACATAGGATAGGATCGAAATACTCATAAACATAGGGAGACACAAGAATTTTACCGAACTTAAATGGCAAGAATTCTTATGTGTAGCGCTACTAAACTCCGGTCCCCTTAGCATAATCATAAACATATCATATGGAACCCATAACAATCTTGTGAGATTGATTTCATAGCAATGATCCAAACATTTTCATAAAAACATAAGACATACTTACTTTTCATAAAAACATAAGGTGTATTTACCTTTCATAAAAACATACTTACTTTTCATAAAAACATAAGATATATTTACTTGTCATAAAAACATACTTACTTTTCATAAAAACATAAGGTGTATTTACCTTTCATAAAAACATACTTACTTTTCATAAAAACATAAGATATACTTACTTGTCATAAAAACATACTTACTTTTCATAAAAACATAAGGTGTATTTACCTTTCATAAAAACATACTTACTTTTCATAAAAACATAAGATATACTTACCTTTTAAAAGATTAAAATGAAGTGTAGTAGTAAATGGACCAAAACTTTCTTGACCACCTTGAATTTCTCTTACTTGTGGATTTTGTCAAGAGATTGGAAATAAGTGTATATGTGTAGAGTTGTGTGTAAAAGAGATGGGTTTAAATAGATGTATAAAGTTGGCATATTGTAAACATAATCATTCAATTCTATTAATTTTAACACATCCTTTTCTTAAAGTAAAGCACCATTCATATACTTTTCCATATTTATACAAATATTATGCTCTTCATGATTACATATAATGGAGTCTTATCAACCATTCATATACTTTTCCATATTTATACAAATATTATGCTCTTCATGATTACATATAATGGAGTCTTATCAACCATTCATATACTTTTCCATATTTATACAAATATTATGCTCTTCATGATTACATATAATGGAATCTTATCAACCATTCATATACTTTTCCATATTTATACAAATATTATGCTCTTCATGATTACATATAATGGAGTCTATAATTCATTCATATACTTTTCCATATTTATACAAATATTATGCTCTTCATGATTACATATAATGGAGTATATAATTCATTCATATACTTTTCCATATTTATACAAATATTATGCTCTTCATGATTACATATAATGGAGTATATAATTCATTCATATACTTTTCCATATTTATTAAATTAAGATTCTCATAATTATTATATATAATGGAACCTCTCATGCTTGCATATATTTTCTTAATTTCAATAATAAAAATAATTTTTGTATAAATAAATATTGGGATAACATTGAATTAAGTACTTGGACTTAATATACTTTAAATCAAGAGAATGGAGATATTTTTAGAAATTCGGAATTTAATTTAAAATCGAACGATCTCGATTATTTCTTGACTTGGCTATACGAATACGTCGTGGCGTTAACTTAATAAAAATGGGTGAAATAGTAGCGACACGATTTTCTATTAAAATAATTATTAATCGCGTAAAAATTATTGGTCGCTACAAACTTACCCCCTTAAAATAATTTCGTCCTCGAAATTAAACTTACTTGATCTTATGATTTCTGAACACTTAATCAGAATCTCTTCTTCTTCTTATGTAGCATCATCGCTACCATATTTAACCCAACCATATTTAACCCACTGGACTTTGACTAAATGCATCAATTTGTTTTCTTAAGACATGAACTTTTCTATCAATAATAGACATATGTCTACTCATAAATTCTTCTGAATCAAAATGAAAATTCCCAATCGTATGTGATATTTCATCATATCTTGTAGTACTCATGTAACCTGTCACTTATCATCGTATCATGTAACCTCAAATATTCGTATTAATATCTCTAAAATTTCAATAAATCTTTACTAACATATCATACCATAATAATTTGTCATTTCTTCTTATCACCAAATATCCCAAAATAATTAAAACGATTACCTGAATATTCTCTATGTAATATACCCAAACATGTTATTCACATATCAACATAATCATCAGTTTATCTTTCCAATATTTGTAACCCAAAATTTCTGCAAAATTCAATAAACAAATATCTCCCAAATAATTAAAATTCTTAACTCAAATATCATAACATTTCCCGTAAGGTATTCCTTTCACTTGCACAAACTTATTAATCCTGATTCAATACAGTCCTTATTTCACTTTCACGTATCCCCGTATTATTTCTATACCTTGATTATTATATCAAAATATCAGTACCCAAAATCCAAGAAAATATTCCATATCTCAAATCCCGTCATCATCAAATCTTCCTTTTATCAAGAAAGTAAACGGCGCATAACTCTTGTTCCCTCTTTTCCATTATTCTATTCCGCGCTTTCTTGCTGGAATCAATATCACGCGGATTTCCTCCGATCCTTAATGATTTTAAATAGTTCATGCTGGGAAGAGGTTAGATCCATCAAAACATGGATATCATTCTTACAAACATTCGCAAGTATTATTCCAGTCTTCCAATGAATGATCTGAGGAAAATTTATCGAATAAGACTCGAAAGATTGAGGTTGCTGATGGCTCATGGTGTTTCAGAAGATGTTCGCTGGTTGATCGAAGCAAAGGTTCGACTATCTGGTGAATTACCTATGACATTTCCAAAGCACATGCCTGGTTTAGGCAAAAGCACCTTCGCAAAGAAACGAAGAGCAAAAAGGCTGAATGGTTGCTACAAATGTGCTCGTTGGAACTGTGATACTCGTTGCAAAACAGTAGGATATTCTTCTACTAATCGGGATGATAAAATCAAATTCATAAAGGGTGGACTGAGTAAGGAGTCTTTGGATGATATTCGACTGACTCTTGAGACGCACCCAAGTGGTTATGTGCAACGTGAACTTCTCTCCTTATACGCTCAGTTTAACGAGGACAAAAATCGTTATAGTCTCCAAAATATAATAGCAAAAGATCCTGTTTGCCAGTCTGTTTTACAAAATGAGGCTTCTGGCAGTTCAACAATGATATAAGGTAAATCTCTTGATACACATTTAAAATATTTTGCTGTTTTCTTTCACGCGTTTTGGAAATAAAATATATTTTCCTTTCTCGAGTTTTGATAAAGCTGGAAATAAATCACCGAAAGGTGATATCTTTGGTAAAACAGTCAAAAGTTGGCCGATTTTGACAAAAGTAAATCTTTACTTTTTCATAATCAATCAAAAACAGTAAATTTTTTCGGCTTTTAAATAGCCAAACATATTTCATAGTTCAGGCATCCCAAAATCACATCTTCTTCGTAAGTTTTCTCTTCTATACTATCAAAGATGGAAGCACCAAAACTTCGACAGATCAAAACTATTTGTGTATTTTGTGGATCAAAAGTGGGGAAAGGCTTCAGTTATCTAGAAGCGGCCGTAGATCTTGGAAAGAAACTGGGGGAAAAAGGTATCACTCTTGTGTATGGGGGTGGTAGCAGTGGTCTAATGGGTTGTGTTTCCCAATCTGCTCTTGCAGAGAAATCAAAAGTAATCGGTGTCATACCTGTCCCTTTGGTAGATGTTGCAGGCAAAACACGAGGGCATGAAGTTCAAACATTATCCATCCATGAACGCATAACTTGTATGCTATATGGTTCTGATGCCTTTATAGCCCTGCCCGGAGGTTTTGGTACCTTAGAAGAAATCTTTAACATTACCTCGTGGGCTCAACTAGATCTCCATACTAAGCCTATTGGGCTTCTGAATGTTAACAATTTCTTTGATGGTTTGTTAACCTTTCTTGATTATGCTGTGGAACAGGGATTCATCTCTCCATTTTCCAGAAGGCTTCTTATTTCTGCTCCTACTATTGATGAACTACTGGATAAGCTGCAGTCATATATCTCAATACAAGATCCAGCAGGGGTTAAGATAGATTGGTCGCAAGGAAGGGGAATCAAGCGAAAATGGAGTCCGGTTAATGTAAACTTAACTTTATGAATCTTAGAATAAGTGGGGGTAGAGTACGGAGTATTCTTACTCTCGAGACACCCCTCTAATTTTCTAGGATTTTCCTTAATGTTTAAATCTTGTGTGTACCTCAAAGTTTCCAGGTGGTAGATTACGGAGTATTCTTACTCTCGAAACACACCTCTTTGAAGGTTTCTTTATTTCCTCAAAAGGTCAGAGGTGGTAGGATACGGCTACTCCGGAAACACATCTCTCAATTTGAGGAATTTCCCATGTTGCTTTCTTTTGCTTTTGCGTGTTTTCATGTATTTCCTTTCTAGGGTGACTCTTGTGTGTTCTCCTTATGAGAAAATAATAATATTTCTGTTATCATCTACTAAATCTCGTTTGTGATGTAAATGAACTTGTATGTCTAACTTCAATTCTCTTAGTGATTGCATACCATACTATGCTCTTAACTCCAAACGATAAAATTCTAGGCAGAGTTTTCCTTTGAAATTTGGACTTATCCAAATCGTAAGCATACTTCATAACTCACAATAATAACTAATTGTACATTTGATCACAATTTCATCAAACTTCAATATCATCATAAATATTCCAGAAAATCAATTCATAATTCCTCAACATAGAAATTTCAAATCATAATTTCTAATATCACCATATCAAGTCCTTATTTCTCAATAATTAAGAGCCTAAACTTTAAATCTCCAACTTCATAATTCTTCTCATAAAAATCTCAATAAAATCATATCACTTATAATCTCAACATCTCATCATAACTTCATAAAACTGACTTTCTATTTCTCGTTTAATCTAAACGATGAATAATTCGAAAATATTATCTAGTCCTTTCTGTTGACTTCTCATACTTAGTGCCATGTCTAAAATCAATTATGCAAAGTCCATTTAGGGCTCATCATTTCTAAACTTGACGACAAAGATTATTTTGAAAATCATTCGTAAATCTTTTTTTTTTTTTTTTTTTTTCAAAATTGAAACTTGAAGAGTGGTACCAATAATCATCCACAGTTTTTCCTTGCTTTTAAGCAAAGGTAGTGATAAAGGGATAAATTATTGAACCGAAAATTGAAACTTGAAGAGGAAGTACTAATAACCATCCACAGTTTTTTCCCTTGTTTTTACACAAAGGTAGTGATAAAGGGATAAATTATTGTACGAATTCATTATCAATTTTGTTTGTTTAATATATTATTCCATATATTTTGGGCAAAAGTTACAACCCAACTTAATTTCTAATTGAGTCAATCTTACTAAGCTTAATATGCACCAAAATTCATATAAATATCCTCTCTGTCTCATGATTCTACATTGAAAAGAATAAAAAAATTGAGTCTTCTATCAATTTATATCATACTTGACATGTATATTATGTGTAACACATAAAGATTCATAACATATGAAGATTTCATATTTAACATGTCTTAATAAAATCGTAATTGACTTGCAAAGCATATAACATACCTGGTTCGAGGAGTCAATACGTGGAGAGTGACATAGTAGAGTGATGAGTTAAAATATTTCATATAATCTTATTTTCCTTTAATCAACAATAATTTAATGTGGTTGTATCCAAATCAACATTTTCTTGAATCATAATTCCTAATTAATCACAGTCTTCAAAACAAATCCAATATCGATATAGTAATTATCTCCCCATCAATAATTAATAACTTAACCCAAATAAAATTTATCGTCAAATCTTATTTTTCCTTTAGTCCCCGAACTTCTAGAAATTTATCAAAGACATCAATATAAACATCATATCACTAACTAATTATATTCCATAAAATTTTCAGGACATTACAAACTCCCTTGCTTAAAATGAATTTTGTCCTTGAAATTCGCACATCAAATTTCATCATGCTTTTCAAAATCATAACCATACTTGACATGTGAAAATTCAACTTTTTTTTTATAATGAATAGTGATTTCGTTCACTGTTCATCATGAATAGCACGTCGTTTTACTGTTCACGTGAATAGTGATTTTTTTTTTTTTTTTTTTTTTAAAGAAATAAAATTTCAAAAATCTACAGAATCGTTTTTAAAACTCTTTGCTCTGATACCAACTGTGACGACCCGAATTCTCGACCATTCGAGTGCCACTAAAAGTGACTCATATCATATTATCGAGACTTAAATAGAAATGTAAAATTATTCAAAAGAATAATTAGAATCCCATAATTTTATTTGTGAATAAAAATAGAACATAATTTTCTTACATAAAGTTCAACAAAAGTCTCGATAATATGATATGAGTCACTTTTAGTGGCACTCGAATGTTCGAGAATTCGGGTCGTCACAGTAAATCTCAGTAAGTATACCAAGCATAAATTTTCTTTTGAAAGCATATGGATCATTTTCATCATAACATAGGATAGGATCGAAATACTCATAAACATAGGGAGACACAAGAATTTTACCGAACTTAAATGGCAAGAATTCTTATGTGTAGCGCTACTAAACTCCGGTCCCCTTAGCATAATCATAAACATATCATATGGAACCCATAACAATCTTGTGAGATTGATTTCATAGCAATGATCCAAACATTTTCATAAAAACATAAGACATACTTACTTTTCATAAAAACATAAGGTGTATTTACCTTTCATAAAAACATACTTACTTTTCATAAAAACATAAGATATATTTACTTGTCATAAAAACATACTTACTTTTCATAAAAACATAAGGTGTATTTACCTTTCATAAAAACATACTTACTTTTCATAAAAACATAAGATATACTTACTTGTCATAAAAACATACTTACTTTTCATAAAAACATAAGGTGTATTTACCTTTCATAAAAACATACTTACTTTTCATAAAAACATAAGATATACTTACCTTTTAAAAGATTAAAATGAAGTGTAGTAGTAAATGGACCAAAACTTTCTTGACCACCTTGAATTTCTCTTACTT
Source organism: Ligustrum vulgare (assembly GCA_963555705.1). Lineage (NCBI taxonomy): Eukaryota > Viridiplantae > Streptophyta > Magnoliopsida > Lamiales > Oleaceae > Ligustrum > Ligustrum vulgare. Next base: position 34,044,076 of record OY743190.1, on the reverse strand, counting down.
GTGGATTTTGTCAAGAGATTGGAAATAAGTGTATATGTGTAGAGTTGTGTGTAAAAGAGATGGGTTTAAATAGATGTATAAAGTTGGCATATTGTAAACATAATCATTCAATTCTATTAATTTTAACACATCCTTTTCTTAAAGTAAAGCACCATTCATATACTTTTCCATATTTATACAAATATTATGCTCTTCATGATTACATATAATGGAGTCTTATCAACCATTCATATACTTTTCCATATTTATACAAATATTATGCTCTTCATGATTACATATAATGGAGTCTTATCAACCATTCATATACTTTTCCATATTTATACAAATATTATGCTCTTCATGATTACATATAATGGAATCTTATCAACCATTCATATACTTTTCCATATTTATACAAATATTATGCTCTTCATGATTACATATAATGGAGTCTATAATTCATTCATATACTTTTCCATATTTATACAAATATTATGCTCTTCATGATTACATATAATGGAGTATATAATTCATTCATATACTTTTCCATATTTATACAAATATTATGCTCTTCATGATTACATATAATGGAGTATATAATTCATTCATATACTTTTCCATATTTATTAAATTAAGATTCTCATAATTATTATATATAATGGAACCTCTCATGCTTGCATATATTTTCTTAATTTCAATAATAAAAATAATTTTTGTATAAATAAATATTGGGATAACATTGAATTAAGTACTTGGACTTAATATACTTTAAATCAAGAGAATGGAGATATTTTTAGAAATTCGGAATTTAATTTAAAATCGAACGATCTCGATTATTTCTTGACTTGGCTATACGAATACGTCGTGGCGTTAACTTAATAAAAATGGGTGAAATAGTAGCGACACGATTTTCTATTAAAATAATTATTAATCGCGTAAAAATTATTGGTCGCTACAGATTGATATTTGTAATCGAAAATTGGAAAAAAATTAAATACGGGAGGCAAATGCAGAAATTATAAGAAATATGTTGATACCTTACACAAAATCAATATTGTATTCATAATATTATATCAAACATGGTATATATTAAATAAACTACTAAATTTGAATTTTCTTTGAAGTTAATAATAATTCATAAATTGAAATTAATAGTCATTTATTACTCCCCCCATCCCATAAAGATAGTCCCCTACTCATTTTCACACAATTAAGAAATGCCAATTAATGTTGTTGGAAAAATAAGCTTTACAATCAATTTTCCCACAAAATTGAAAGAGTATAAATTCAGTTAGACTAATAAAAAATACATTAATACAATATTAACTCAATTATTAAAAAAGAAAGTGAACTATTTTTTTGGGACATACGAAAAAGAAATAATGGACTATCTTTATGGGATGGTGAGAGTATTTAAATATATAAATTGACTTTTATGAATCAAAGAAATTATTATAATTTAAATTAGTTATATTATTTTTTAAATTTTAATAGTTATTGTAAAGATGTTACAATGTAAATGAAAAAATTGGATTAATATAAATAAATGTGAGATTCTATATGAATTTCTTATATTTGAAATTAAAAAAATGGGACTGATATATTTAAATATAAATAAATTTGCTAGAATTTGTGCAAACAATCATTTTTTAAGAAAATTTATGCTAAAAATTATTTGGAGTATCACTCAATACAAGAATTTCAGACTTGGTCATCTATTAAGAAGAAACAGTTTGACAGTAGATATTGATTCGTTGACAAATTTTACGGTATTGTAATAGAACATGCTTATTATTGACAATATCATTGCTGGAATTAGATTATATATACAAATGTACTAAATATTATTTTTTGATTCAAGTAATTACATAAGAAACGGTCAAATCCGTGCATCGCATGGGTGAAATACTAGTATCTTTCATATTAGAAAGAAGTGCATCTCGGGCCTCATTGTGGAAGTACATTCACGAAATCTGTTGACACAGGATGCAACGAACAAGATTAAGAATAGAAAGAGAAAGAGAGAATAGGAGGGACGGAAATAGAGAGAATTTAGAGGAGGAAACATTTTATTCAATATCGAAGTGTACGTATTACAATGAATAAACCCCGTTATATAGGGCAAAGAAGGAAAAATCAAAAGAATTTCTAATAAACTAGAATTTTTCAAAATATTAAAACTAATGCTAATCTAATTAACGAACATAACTTGAATCAAACTCTACTTTAAAATCCTATTGATATTCTTATCTACATTTCCCATACTTAATTTAAGTATCTTACTAGAATAGTAGAACATTTAACTTCATGGAAATTATGAAATTAGGTCTTGGCTCTAGGTTCAGCTCTTACGTGTTCTGCGATGAAGTTTCTGTACCAAGTTGCTGATAACTTTGGAATTCTCTTTAAATTGACCTGATCAACATGGTAAAGCCCAAAATGTTTAGTGTATCCACTTGCCCATTCAAAGTTGTCGAGGAGGGACCAGACAAAGTATCCCCTCACATCTGCTCCCTTCCTGTTCATGTAGAAAAGTACGCATGATCAGCTGTGATGCAATGTCAATGCTCAATTTTTCCGCCAAGTTTCTTGTATTTTAGAATTTCAAGTACATGAAGAGAATGGATAAACCAAATGCATTCTTTTATTGTATATCGGTCTTGTTGACGGATAAGAAATCTGTTATTATTTTGCATCAAGCACTATTGTTTTTACCTTATGGCTGTTGACAGGGCATCTAAGTACTTGGCTAAGTACTTTACTCGCTTGTTGTCATTTACAGATTCTTCAATGGTGGAATTTGAATTGCTGATCTCGCAATATCCTATAAAATTCATCTTATATTTGTCAATAAAATATTAAATATTGAAAATAGGAAAAAAATTCTTGGAAATTGCTAATGAATTGTAAGGTAGAAGAACAAAGAAAAACGAAAACTCTATTATGCTTGTCTGCTGTACTAACCATTTTCTGTAATAATAATTGGTGTGTTATTGTATCTGTCTTTTAAATACGTGACTATTTTTTCCATTCCTTGTGGGTAAACATGGAATGGCTCCATCCCCGTCTGCAAAAATTAGACATGTCAGTAATCATGATAGGGTAACTGCTGAAACTTTGAAGCTGGTAACAAACTTACAGTTTCCCCAATGGGAACGCCACCCTTTTCTGTCGTTTGTTTGATGAAACCTTCAGTTCTCGAGGTCCCTGGTATGGGTTCACATGTCGAAAACATGCAGTCTTGGACGTAGAAGCCAGCATAATGATTTAAGCCAATGAAATCCAATCCCTTTTGTAGTTTGAACAAGTCATTGCTTGAAAATTCTGGTAAAGTGGATTGAAGAATGTTCTTCATTTCTCTTGGATATTTTCCAAGTACGATTGGGTCCAGGAACCTGCCAGCATTTAAAATAGCTTTCATTATTAATTCATTACCATGATATTCTTTTCCGATTTTCTCTTTTAAATATCAAGAGTCATTTCCTATATGGGTTTAATTTTTAAGGGAATTACCAGTTTGAAAGGAAAGCTTGGCCTCTTTCTGCTGCCAGCTTGTCAGCGATGGAATTGCTTATGGGTTCAAACCATAGGGCCTGTACGGTAATTCCTATTTGACCTCCTTGTTGCTTCTGGATTTTACCAAAGAGAATGAGTTCAATGAGTGAATATTATCTTGTAAGAAACTGAACTTTTGATTTTTTGACTCCTGCATACTCAAGAGACAAATTTGTTTTGTTGTGCATGGTATCTTTTCCTTTTAAAATCAGTATATAAATTTATCTGTTGTCTTGGTATGAAAAGTAAAAGACTTTCATAAGATCCAGCATTTCAGCATTAAGTTTCATCTGCGAGTTTTTATGTATTGAGTCTTAAATGTTGTATTGGTGGATAAGAAACAGACATTGTACCTGGTATTTAGTTCTGTATAAATTAACTGCAGCTGCATGAGCTAGAATAATGTTGTGGGCTGCGATGAAGGGCTCTGTCTCTGAATTTCCTGCGGTGCAGTTTCCAAATTGTTTGGAACAGCGACCCGGAGGGTAAATGCCAAGGCGGTAAGCCAAAATGGAAAACACATTTGGCTCATTGAAGGTGATCCAGTGTTTTACTCTGTCCCCAAAATTTTTGAAACAAATGTCTGCCAAGTATTCAAAATCTTCCCTGGAAAGAAACAATTTTTTTAGATTAAGCCTCTATAGCATTTCTTTAATGTAAATGTAAATGCTTGAGAAATTAACTGCACATACTGTAATCTGGGACTTAGCCAGGCTCCATATCTGTTCTCTAATTCTTGAGGGATGTCAAAATGATTCATTGTCACCAATGGTTGGATTCCTATGGACAAAGATTGGAGCATAAGGAATGAGGAAGTTGCTTCCTTCATAGTTTAATGTGGACTAAGCTAAAAGATTATGTATTCTCATTAGTGATATCCGTCCTGCACAGCCAATTTATTGGTAAAATTACAGACGGGTTCAAACCTTTGAGGAGCAGAGCATCAATGAGCTTGTTGTAGTGGTCAATGCCTGCCAAATTAACAGCCCCATATTTCCCTTCTGTTTCCCAATAAAAAAGATTTAAATTAGGAAGTTGAACAGTCAACGTCTACTAAAAAGAGCATATAGTTGATAAGAGAAGTGTGCTCACTTGGTAGGATTCTTGCCCAGGAAATTGAAAACCGATAGCTGTTAACTCCCATAGAGGCCATAAGATTCACGTCTTCCTGTTTCAAGAAATTAAGGAACATAATTCATGAATGCATTCTACGGTATAATGTTAAAAAGTTGCTATTGTAATTGAAGAGAAACAGTTCATTGCTGGGGTACCTGATAACGATTATAGTGATCAGTAGCAATATCTCCGTTACTTCCATCAATTACAGTACCTGCGAAAGTGTGGTTGTATTATTGACTATTTAGTATTTACACAACTTTAATTGTAGTTATTAAATTTAAACTTCATGTTAAGGAAAGTTTTCCTTTGTTGCTTTTCAACCACATGTTTGCTATGCAATACTGATGGAATCAAACTATATGATGATCAAGATTTTTAATTTATTTGAATCTTTAGTACTGTCTGTTGGAACTTTATATAGAAAATTGGTTTTGACCAATGTATGCGATTATTTAAGTGGAACAATTAGCTAATGAATGGAAAATTAAGTCACTTAAAAATGTGACATTGTTGAAAAATTAGTAGAATATTATAAAATATTCTAGAATTTAATTTAAATGAAAAGATGTGTCTTTTCATAATGAAAGATTGAAATTTTTCAATAATTGTATCTCTTCAATTAGAGACAAATTTGAAAAGACGTGTCTTTTGAATGGGTCGTATCTTTTAAAACACAACTTTTCTACATCTATAAATAGACTCAATATGCATGGATTTTAATTTATTCATCAACTGAATAATTTATCAATGCATTCACTTTGTATTACATATTTACAGCAAGATATTTCATTAATCATTTATTTGAGTCCGTGTCGTTCATGCGAAGGGAGTTTAAAATATAAGTAAGGTTCGTTGATTTACGTAATTTGGAGTGCTCATATTGTGAGATGTGGTCGTTGTTTCTTGAGATACAAATGCCGGAAAATCGTTAGTACCTGTGTGGGACATTATAGTCTTAAGGACAAAGAGTCTAACTTTTGCATCGATCGAATTCATATTCATGCATTTTTTTATTTTCTACTTCATATATTCGATTTTGGTAAGTAGAAATTATATTCAATTTATGCACGTAAAATATACGTTACTAGATTATAATTATGCACGTTATTTTTACCAACACTGTCAACTATGTATGTTAGATTAATCTTACACCTTTTTTGATTGAGAAAAACATGACGGTGATGTTAATTTCCTTACCTGGTTTGTGTGTAAAAACATCCCAATTGTTTAGACCTTTACCATCGGCTGCGAAAGCACCTTCATACTGCAAAAGTTGAGGTAACATCCAATATTGTCATATATTATTGCAGTGCATGCCGGAAATTGATTGTATTTGTACGTTGGAATGAACATGATTAAAGAAGGGAAACGCGTACCTGATATGCAGATGAAGAAGTCCCAAAAAGGAAGTTGGCTGGAAAGGGAGAGGCATTTGATCTGTATTTCAGAGTTTTCAGATGACATTCTACTTCCAAGAAAGGATATAGCAGCAATCCCAAAAGTAAGACCAGAATATTATGTGAAGAAATCCCCATTCTCTCTTTTGTTTGAAGTAATTTTTACAATCTAAAACTGTCTATATATATACATAAATACAGATAGAGACAGACAGAGGTTGGTGGAAGAGAGGGAAGTCTGTGACTTTGATTTATTCAAACCTTGCTGCCTTTCTTGAATTAAATAATAATAAAATCCTATGTAGTTATCATATTATCAACTACTGATCTGGTCAACTAAACTATTTGGCAGGCGCAAAGTCAAGAATTGAGAATTATTCAAGATTATTGCTGTTTAAGCATTATTATCTATTTGGAGAATTGTGCTGCCACCGTCTACTGCAGCGATGCTTGTTGTTGAGATTACAGGGGTCAATTCATGTATTCGATTGTCAAGTTACGTGTAATGTTCACCAAATTTGTTGGATTCCAAAGGTCCAAATGTTCAAAAACAAGAAGTTGAGGATAATTTGACGAGATAGAAAAGATGGTACATCCTCAAGATTAATTAAATTTATTTTATTTTATGTAATAGGGATTTAACTTTTATTTAGTGTTATACACGTAGATGTGAAGGTGACGTTGAAGGGCCCTTGAGTTCGATTTTTGCTTCCCATAAAAGAGCTTCTTGAAAAAAAATAAACTTTTTTTATTTGAAAAGTAGCATTTAGGTCTGAAAAATAGTTTTTGACTTCTCAAAAGTCATTTAAAAAAAAAAAAGTCATTTAAAAAATGCCCCAAGTCTAACAACTATTTATTAATTAATAATTCAAGAACGAAAATTCGATTATTTGTTTAGGCATGCAAGATGTTATAGTAATTGAAAGTTGTCTTTTTTCTGTGCCCTTTATAAAACATATTTTTACAATTCTAGCAAAAAAGTTAATAAAGGAAGAAGAATTATTGAAAAGGTAAAGAAAAAAGAGATGCTCTAAAACTTTATGAATATTTTTAATGTGGTTAAATCTTCACGAGGATAAGACACTTGTTCTTTAAATATTGTTGAGATGCCACCCAATAAAATTTGAAAATTCTAAATCTAAAAAGTTTATTAGGTGTTTTAGGTGAGAACTCAAAGTCCTAATTATTGGTGGAGGCAAGTGGGGGTCATTGGAGTTCTAGGGTCCACTTAATCTAAAAAAGAATAAATTGTCTATTAAATTGAGATTAAAATAAATGCCAATACGACGAAATATATTTAAAAATTGTGAATTTCATAAATATATCATTTAAATTAACTGTTCATTTTGACTTAAATGTTCATTACTAGTATTGATAGATGATTGAATTTGGCTAAAACTACTTGTACAAAGTTGTTAATAAAGAGTTAATAATTTCCTTACATGAGGTGTGTGGGACTTCTCAAATGTGAGGGGTCTCATGATCCCTATTTAAGGGAATCTTCATCCTCATTGTTAATAATTTACTATATTTAAAAAGGATGAATGGAGGAAAATCTTTTGAATACCTTTTTTACCCTCATATAAATAGCTATATACTCAATAAATCCTTACACAATTTAATAACATTAAATAATATATTACATTAATTTTTATTTAAAAATATACATTGTTATAATATTCTTTCATATTATATACTCTTTCATTTATTTAGTTTTATAAATATACTATCAACATTATACAATGTTGTAGTATAATCTCATATTATTATTATCGTATTATTATTTTATTTCTTTAATTAGTTTTAAAAAAATGAAAAAGAAGAAAAACACTCACTCACTCACTCAAATTTTATAGTTTATATTGTATATATTATATTATAAATGTAATAACCACGTGAACTTCAATCCAAAAAAATGTTACAATTCCATTAATCCGTAACATATATTTCAAATGTTATATGATTTTTTTTTTTTTACAAATTTTAATTCACATTTACATTTCTTTTATCATTTTATTATTTGGATGTCCTTATCAGTATCTTTCAAGTTTTGTCCTGATTTATTATTATATTTTTTACTATAAATTTTAAAGAAAAATTATATTATAATTTTTACTTCATCATTTAATAAATATTATTATAATAATAAAATATTAAATAATAATTAAAATATTACATGCAAAATTTTAAAAATGGATTATCTACTCATATTATATACACATGCACGCACGCACAGATATTACAAATATAATAACTACATGACCGTCGATCAAGAATATTACAATTGAATTTGATATATTCACAGTTTGGACTGTAGTTTACTTTTTTTGTTATCTCGAGTTCATTGTTCTCTATATAAAATATGATTAGTCTCCACTATTAAGTCAAGTGGTTGAGTTTCTTAATTGGATTTTCCTTGTACAAATATTTTCGAGTAATAACTTGTTAGTTATATGTATCGAAATGGCTTATATGAATATATTTATTAAATTTATATATAAAGAAATTGTTATGGGTAAAATCGAACCCGAATCGGAACCGAAAGTTTGAGTTTGGCTTTGGTTCAAATAATTATAAGGACTCGAATAGTTCTGTTTATAAAATACACTTCTTAGAATCGTATATGAGACTTTCATCTCATACAGCTCAAGCATATTCTAGGAACCAAAACTATGTGATCGAATAAATCATCATCTATTTGTTGCGGGTCAAGGGCTCTTTCTCAATAGCTACAGAGCTACAGGGAAAGGTACCGATCCCTTACTCCATGGTGATTTCGAGTATTGAAATATTCGGACCGATCCACTCAACGCTCAGATCTAACTTTTATGGACAACTATATCTGTAATACTTTCTCGCAAAGTTTCAATACAAACTATAAAAGTCTTGGTAAAAGCAGAAATAAAAAATAAGAAAAAATTGTGAGAATTTAACAAAAATATTATGTAAAAAAAAGTGGTATTTTAATAAAAACATTACATTTCGATTTATTCAATATTTTCTCATTATATATATAATTTCATAAAAAAAAAAAAAAAAACTACTTGTATATAACATACTTAACATTTTTAATTTTTCCTTTTAACAATATCTATTACCTCAACTACTTTAAAAAAAAAAAGTATTAGTTCTTAAAAATATTAAGCATTACAGTAATCATCATATACATAAGGTGTGCAACGCACGTACTTACTACTAGTATTGCAAAAGTGGATTAATTGTTTCTAAATGATTAGGTACACACCTAATATGTGAAAAATAGGTCAAATTTGGGGGATTAAATAATAAATAAGAAATATGGATGTTTATCTGGTTGGTGAAGTTTTTTAATGATTGATTTGCCACGTATCATAGTAGGGTATGCCACCACGTCAGTGGATATCTGGATGGACGTTTGGTACATTGTCTTTGATACTTGCAAGTAAGGACACGTTTATCCTCACGTCTAATTTTTGTTTATAGACAAAGAATTAGTCATTGTTTTCTTTGTGTTATAATTTTCAAATTTTAACTAATTTCATATTCGTACTATGTACAAATATATTTTATTGATAAAACATAATATATTGACACAAAAAATGGAAAAAAATTAATAAAAGTAACAACATCAAGTATCAATTTAAATAATAATAATAATAATAATAATAATAATAATAATAATAATAATAATAATATTGTTATCAATAGTATTACAAATGTTTAAAAATTTCTTATACACAACATTAGTCGTAATATTTGTTGGATTTTCATTGTCATCGATCGTATCTTTACTTCCATCTTAGCAACGCTTTGATTATTAAATAAAAATTAACATTTCAAAGAAACTTGGTGCATATTTGTAGTATTTACATATACTTATATAACACAATTGAACTTCTTCATTAGTCCAACCTTCTATTACATCGCAACGCATGACACAAAAAACTCAATCCCACTTGACAATTCTTTAGTAACATGATTTCACTATAAAAAAAATGCATATAAAAAATAATTGAAATGTAAAATGAAGATTATGTTGGGATATTTGACCCAAATTAAGAATCGGAATATCTTGGACAATTGGTTTCCATATTAAAGTGATTAACTTGGAGACCAAGTTAAAGGTGAAAAGAAAAATAAAAGACTTTATTTTAGTATTCTACTTCAATAAGGAAACTTACTTGGACACGAATTCTACATATTCTAGGTGTTGTTTTTTACCTATAAATATGTGTGTTAGGGAGCCATAATATTGTGAATCTTATGTGAGACTAATTAGAGAGAATTGGAGAGTTTTATCTTTGTAGTTTCTTGTGAACTCTTTGTGGGATAATTCAAAGGGAAGTTTATTATTAATATTTTCTCTGTAGTCTATAGGATTGGGTTGGTGAGTGAAAGTCTATATAATTGTAACAATTTATTATATAGTGAAATGCTTTAGCGATCCGAAAATTTTGCGTTGTTGTTATTATTTTCTTGTTGTTCAATTAATTCTTGAACATCAAAAGATCATGTGGGTTAAAGAAGGGGGAATCAACGTTTAATTCCCAACAAGTGGTATCAGAGCGTCAGGTGGTTCGAAGATTTTATTGGAGCAAAAGAAAATATGTTTGTCAAGTACGACGTGGAAAAATTTGATGGAAGAATTAATTTTGGCTTGTGGCAAGTACAAGTCAAGGATATTTTAATTCAGGCGGGTCTGCACAAAGCTTTGAAAGGAAAACCAACCTAGAGTTCTGACAAAGGAAAAGAAAAAGAAACTGAATCCAGCAAGATTGATGAAGATTGGGAAGATTTGGATTTGAGAGCTGCTAGTACAATACGACTTTGTTTGACCAAGAATGTTCTTGCAAATATTCATGTGATATCTGCTACTAAGGAACTTTGGGAAAAATTGGAAGAGTTGTATCAGACGAAAAACTTGTCAAATCGCTTGTATCTGAAGGAACAGTTTCATTGGTTGAGAATGAGCGCAGGTACAAAAATCTCCGACCATCTTAGTGTTCTTAACGGAATTGTTTCTGAACTGGAATCCATTGGAGTCAAAGTTGAAGATGAGGATAAAGCGTTGAGGCTCATCTGGTCTCTTCCATCCACGTTTGAGCACATCAAGCCGATTTTGATGTACAGGAAGGAAACGGTGGACTTTGAAGAAGTTACAAGTAAGTTGATCTCTGAAGAACGGAGATTGGGTGGAGGTGATAATTCATCTGGAAATAATTTGCTTGTTATTGAAAAGTGGAAGATGGGTAACTCCATGAAGAAGAAAGTTGTATGTTGGAACTGTGGACAATCCGGTCACGTAAGAAGAAATTGTCCAAAAGGTGGAGCAGACTCGGCTGACTGCTCAAAGGTGGACAATGTGACTCTCCTGGTGGAGGGCGGTGATGATGTACTCTGAGTAGGATGTGACATCCTCATGGCATGATGCTAGTTGTCATGATAGAGGATGTGTTCTTACTGGCGGGTGCATGTGTTCGCACACAGCATTGGTTTGACTTGGATGCAAGGTGTGTGGTTGAATTGATGTCGATAGATGATGAGCTTCCATGGAAAATCAAACAATGGGAGTTGCACCATAATTTTTCAGCAATTTTGTATTCGACATGAGCCGGTGAAAAGCTCGAAGTTCGTTGATAATTCTGAGTGATTATACTCATATGGTGGAGTATGGGATCGTCAAAGTGGAAAAAACTTGCCTATTTATCCAATGATTAATTTTTGAATATTTTGGCTTGTATGAATTTGTGTCAAGGTAGAGATTGTTGAGATATTTGACCTAAATTAAGAATCGGAATATCTTGGACAATTGGTTTCCATATTAAAGTGGTTAACTTGGAGACCAAGTTAAAGGTGAAAAGGAAAATAAAAGATTTTATTTTAGTATTCTACTTCAATAAAGAAACTTACTTGGACACGAATTCTACATATTCTAGGTGTTGTTTTTTACCTATAAATATGTGTGTTAGGGAGCCATAATATTGTGAATCTTATGTGAAACTAATTAGAGAGAATTTGAGAGCTTTATCTTTGTAGTTTCTTGTGAACTCTTTGTGGGATAATTCAAATGGTAGAAACTTGGGTTAGATAGAAGTTTATTATTAGTATTTTCTCTGTAGTCTATGTGATTGAGTTGGTGAGTGAAAGTCTATATAATTGTAACAATTTATTATATAGTAAAAGACTTTGGCGATCCGAAAATTTTGCGTTGTTATTATTATTTTCTTGTTGCTCAATTAATTCTTGAACATCAAAAGATCATGTGGGTTAAAGAAGGGGGAATCAACGTTTAATTCCCAACAGATTAAACATCAAATTCTAGAAAATTTCACAAATAAACCCCGATTATTTATTTTAACTTGGAAAGTCTCGTATAACTATATATTAATAGAACGTTTTAATGTGTCAAAAATATATTAAATTGACATTTTACTCAATAAAATGGGATGGGTAATATCGATTTTAATTTCTCATTTTGAAATGCACAACATGTCATCTTAAACCATCCTCTAATTTATACAATAATCGTGTATGATGCAAGAACATATTTTATTGACAAAGTATAATATACTGAAGGGAAAAAATAATAAAAATTAACAACACTAAGTGCCAATTTAAATAATAATAATAATAATAATAATAATTTTCTTACCAAGAGTGTTACAAATATTGGAAAACTTCCTTATTTACAACATTAGAGTAACATTTGTTGGATATTCATTGTCATCGATTATATCTTTACTTCCATTATTCGACCGTATCTTTACTTCCATTATTAGCAACGTTTTGGTTATTAAATAAAAATTAGCATTTTAAAGAAATTTGGTGCATATTTGTAGCATTTGCATATACTTACAAAACACAACTCAACTTCTTCATTAGTCCAACCTCATATCTCAATCTCACTATTGACAGCTCTTTAGTAACATGATTTCACTATAAAAAATGTGTACCTAGAAATAATTGAAATGTAAAATGAATATCAAATATCAAATGTTAGAAAATCTTCACCACTAAATCCTGATTATTTAATTCAATTTGGAAATTCTTCATATATCTATATATTAATAAAATGTTTTGATGTGTAAAAAATTTAATAAATTAACATTTTACCAAATAAAATGGGAGGGATGTTATCAATTTTCATTCCTCATTTTGAAATGCACAATGTCATCTTAAACCACCCATTTATTTACACAATAATCGTGTATTTTAAAAAAAAAACTATCTACTTGATAAATAACTTTCAAATTTAAAAAAATGTCAAAAAAAATAAAAAATAAAATATTAAGATTAAGAATCTTTGACAATTGAGATTCTGATCAAAATTAATTGACCAGAATTTCAGTTGTATATATATATATATATATATAGATTTTTAAATTTATTGAGTATTTATTTGAAGATTGCTAAACTGTTTTGAAGAAAAGTGATGCATTTACTTTGTCATTTTGAAAAATTGAATCCTAATTACATATATGCACACATGATAACTCATGTTACTCGCAACAACAATTAACGCCTTAATCTCTGTTTAGTAAACATGTTTTTAAATATATTTTTTTCAACACAATTCCTCAAATCAATTTTTAACAATAAACATTTTCTTTCTCCACATTTTAACCACACAATTTACGAAAAAAAAAAAAACATATTTTTAAACTAAAAAATGTTTAACAAACAGAGCATTAGTTGAGGAGTTGGAATTCCACCTTGGCAACCTAGCTAGGTTCAAATCTCACACCATACAAATTTATTCAAAAATTTTGTAATGTCCATTTAAAGAAAAAAAAAAATCATTTTTATTGAATTGTATTGTAATGAGGCTAATTCGAACACCTAACCTTGGATACAACATACGCCACCAATTGCTATAGTTGAAATTGTTTTTAGTATCTTCAAAAATTGTAAACTAAAAAAAGGCTTGAAAATAGTAAAGAGATCGAGACCTTAGTTTTTTGAGATAAAATGTGATGTTGAAAAGTAATTTTGAAAAACACATGTTATTAAAAAGTGCAATGCTTATAAACTTGTTCATAAAGAAGTTTACCAAACCCACACTAATTTAAAATAGAGACGAGATATAAAACATTGCCTTGTTAAGTTAGTCGGAGTCGGACCATCACTTAGACATTAGTTCGCTTAATTTCGACCATTATAGGGGACATCATGACTTGAAACTCCAGAAAAGTTTTTCAAGCGTGACCTTCTCGTCTCATGATCAACCATTTCCATGATAATAGATAGCAAACCTAGATGACGTGTAATCATGTTCTAGGAAACAGTTATGACTTAGGTAGTATGATGGTCTGGTTGATCGACCTCAACAAACAACAAAGGATTAAAAATGGGAAAATGCTAGAGTCACCGCATGGCTGACTGAGGGGGCGACCTCAGTCAGCCACGTGGTCGCTCAATGACTATATCACAGCCCTTAAAATTGGACGATAAACTTCTAGTTCAACATTGTAATTGATACTATGGAACTAATTCAAAACCAAACTGGGCGTTGGGGAATTCAATACCTTCTGCAATCAATACGACAATTTCTATACGTGATGGAAATAAAGATCTCACACGTTTGGAGAGAAGGGCACAAAGTTGCGGATTGGTTTGCTAATAAAGGAATCACCGAAAGAAAATTTAGTAAGATTAAAGGGGAAGAGCTTAAAGGCAGTGTTAGAGGACTCATTGGACTTGATAAAATTGGCGTACCGTCTATTAGAGCTAAATTTGAGTAAAGTGTTTTTGTACCAATTTATTTTTATGTCGGCAATTTTAGTCATTCTCATGTACTTTAGATTTGCATTTCATGATTTTGAGGTAAGGCACACAAGTCTCCCTGATTGTATTTGATTTCGTTTTGTTGTTCGAATAAATGCATATCCCAGACTTGAATTTTCAATTTAGGAAATTTTCCAAAAAAAAAAAAAAAAACACCACTTAGCTGATATATATATAATGCTGGATCAAGTTGCAATCAAGACAAGTTAGGACAATAAAGTTTATTGGAAGCAAACTCTTTCATAATGATTTGATGGAAAATCGAAAAACGCTAAAATCGGCCAAGTGATGGCATGTATTAGTCATGTATTAGTCGGTTACTAGATAAGGGAAATGACTGTCCCATTTGATGTTACATTTACCTAAGAAATTATTTTCAAACTTTGGTAGTTATTTCATCAAAATAAAAACGACCTTTAAATAAAAAACAAGTCGTTCTCATACAGAAGAGGTTGGTGAGAATTGTGGGGTCCTGCAAATTACAATAGCTGTGTGTTTGGTATTATATAAAATAATTTTTTTAAAAATGAATAGTGATTTTTATAAGAATTGATGGTTAAGATTTGATTGAAAAATCAAATATTGTGGACTTGATTTTTAATAGATGGTTGAGATTGATTACTGTAGAAAAAAATAGAAAATTTTAATGGATACCAAATAAGGGCATAATTTTAAAAGTAAAGCTTTAAGTCATAATGATATGAATGGAATATTTATTTAATAAAAAAATTCCAAAACTTAGAAAATCTCGGGTACTTTCTTTGCGTTTAATTTGGACCAATATTGATTAAATGTGCAAAGGGTTGTAGAATTCCTCCCGAAGATAAAAGTTGATGGAAATCTTTTATTATTAAAAAAATTTGTTTATTATTTTTCATTTTGATACTGATTTTCAATATTGATTTAAATGTGCAAAGGTGGTAGAATTCCTCCCAAAGATAAAAGTTGGTGGAAATCTTTTATTATTAAAATTTGTTTATTATTTTTCATTTTGATACTGATTTTCAATCTCAACCATCTTTCGCAAACAAATATTTGTATTAGAAAATACCTGATCATTGGCTTGATTTTCAATCTAATGGGGATGAACATGATTCTATTTGGTTCTGATTTCAGAGAATCGAATCAAACCAAGAACCGATGATTTTTTTAATAATAGAATCATTTAATTTTTTCAAAGACAAATAACCGAACCGAACCGGAACCAAACCAATTGTTTCTAGTTCCAACACCTTTTTTTTTTTTTTTCAAATGATAAATACAATTAAAATCTATCATCACATTCATTAGTTTGTAATATGTACGTAAATTTTAAAAAAATAAACATCAACACCATCGATGATGACTAAGAAGCGCAACAATGATTATGTTGTAGGAGTACAAGTAAAGAAGTGTGAATGTGAAAATAAAGAGAAATGAAGTAGAACTTTTAGATTTAAGATTGCGATGTTGGAATTTGGGTGGAAAGAAAATGAATTTTAGGGAATTGAATTTCTGAGAATTGAAAGTTTAATGTATTTAATTGATTTAATTTTTTAAGTGGAAAAAGTAGGGAATTTTCCAACTTTTATTGTTTGATTGACATTATTTTTCATGGAAAATAAAGTAAAATTTATCTATTTTAATAATTTATTTTTTATTTTTTCACACATTTGTACTTGATAATAATAATGTTAATTTTTAGAAAAAATAAAATCAATTAATAACAACAAAAAGGATCAAACGCAACGAAAATGGTATAAGATTTTTCATGGAAAATAAAACCTCCTCCCCAACTTGGAAAACAAATTCATTCAAAACAAAGAAAATAACGAATTTCGAGACAAGTGGAAAAATGAATTCCATGAAAAACTTAGGCAACCAAACAGCGCAAAGTTGAAAAATTACATGAAAAATCATATTTTCCATGGAAAATAATGCTAATCAAACGCACCCTTAAAATCTTTGTTTACTTGGAAATGATGTAAAATGTATGGCAAATACCATTTTTGTCCATTTCACGTTTATAATTTTAGATTTGAATTTTTTGGTGAGACGAATTCTCATCGATATATATAAGTTAATTTAGTTGGTTTTGATTCTGGAATGTGAATCAGAATCAGAATCGAAATCAAATAATTTTTTATTCTAAGTGCTAAATCAATTTTTTTTTACCGAACCAAACCACTTGATTCGATTTGGTTTGATCTAATTTGATTATCTTGTCCTACCCTACGATCTAATATGAAGGTAGAGATAGAGATGTCAAAAATATTTGTTATACCCAATACTTGTGGACCCAATAGCTCATGAAACTGGTATTACCCACCTACTCGGGTACGAGGAGGAGGGGGGATTGTGAGGAACAAGGTCCCTACCACGTTATCCGCCTCATTTAATGTATAAATTTTTTTATCACATAAAAAAAATAACATTATTTTTATAGGAAATTTTTTTTTTTCGAAAAAAATAAAATTGCGATTTTCACCATTTAAAAATATTTAAAAACTAAAAACAAAAAAATAAATAAAAAAAAATTAAATGGGGACAGTAAACGAGGTATGAGATTTGTCGTGCTCTGGCCTTAATCGGGTATGGGCGGGATAAGGAGATAAAAACACCTGACTGGGTGGGGATTGGAATGGTCGACCGCCTCCGACTCACGTCTCACGCCATTGCCATCTTATGTAGAGATAAGAGTAAATTTTAAAAAAAAAGTACAGTTCATATTATACCATGCTTGACTTGTAATATATATTTTTTAACTCAATGATGTGAACGGAATATTAATAACATTTTCCTCAATTTTGAAAACTTCAAGCTATGTTTTTTCTTTGAGTGTAATTTACACCAATTTCATTTTCAACCTGCAAATGGATGGTAGGTGAATTCCTCCAGATACAATTTGTTGAAAATTTGGTTTTGACAAAATGCATTAGTGAGATTGAATGCCAAATCTTGCAAGCATGTGCTTGTAGTATATTTGATTATTTAAAATTTATTTCGAATTAATAAGAAACCAAAGTTAAAAATAAATCATAATTATAAAATTCGGACTGCATTTGACCCAGTCCAAATTGGGTAAACAGACAATTTTTTGACGCGTTTCAAAAAATAAATTCCTGGAATTATTAGTTTGACCTCCAAAATTAAAAGTTAGCAGGCTTAGAGTATGTTGAATCCAGCAAGTTGTGGTCAAATTTACGAATTTATAGATTATTTTATTTTTTATAATAAATTGTATACAGTTAACTTCAAATATTTTTGGAAACATTATAATCGAGCGCACGTGCGGTATATAAACTGGATAATTAATGTTGACATTGCTTTTAAGTGATTATATGAAAATGTGAATAATATATTATATGTTTCACGGAATATGTGAATAAAAACTATGTTTCACGTCCTTCTCGTTATTTCAGTTTATTCACGTTTACTTTTTGGGCTTGAATTTCACTATATTGTACCGTATGAGCTCAAATATTTACATGACCGATAACATGCGCCTTCCAGATCATGTGGTCTTGTTGATCTATGGTTAACTTAACTTTATTGTTTTGAATATAACAAATAAGAATATATTGTGTTATTGACAAGTATATTTCAAGTGTTTCATGTAATGATAAATATTCAAAGCACTTAATGTTCAAATCGTCTCTCAAAAATATAAATCAAAACTATGTGATTAAGCACATGAGACGCAAAGAAGATCAAGAAAGAATCAAAGATATTCAAGATCAAGATTCAAGTCGGAAAACATAACATCAAGATCAAGAACTCAAGCATACAAGATTAGAGTTCAAGTTCAAAAGTTGATTTAACATATGTAAAGGTATAACACTGTCAATCTTTAGCGATGAAATCCAACGAGTTCGAAAATAATTTTTATGCATCAAGAAACTTACTTGAAAAAATTCTTCACTTGCATAAAATATTTTTATCTAAGTCAATATTGTTTTTCAAAGGTTATTTGATCTTAAATCATGATTATAATATGTTAAACAACTTTTAAAAACAAGTTAAAAACCTAAAAATCATGCATTTTCATGTTTTTTAAAAGTCAATTTTCGGTCAACCGAAATTGGTCAACCGAAAGTCCAACGGTTGAAAATGTATAACGGCTATATGCATATTTCGTTCGACCGAAACTTCAGAATTGGCCAATCAAAAGTTGCTGAAAGCTTGTTTTTCACTTATAAATAAGTCTTTTCCCTTGCATTATTTTTTAACAATTAAGAGGAGATTTTAGAAAAGTTTTCTTGTGAAAAATTCATTGTTCTTACTTGATTTATATTTATCTATCTTTATTAGAATACTTTGATTGATCCAACTTTGTTTTATCAAAATTCATCAAAGTTTTTGAAAGAAAGCTTTTGTGAAGATTCTTGATTTTACATTGTATAAATTTCCTCAACATCTTCACATTATATATTGAAATTGAAGTGTAAGTCTCTCTTTGTTCTAAATTTATTTTAATCTTTTAAAAGAGAGAAACTCCAATTAAGGAACTTTGATTATTTGTGCTACATTTTTCATTATCATTTGATTCATCAAAGTTCCATTACCTAAACACTTTGAGCTTAACTTATTATTAATTATTTAAGTGTGGCATCTTTTTGTACTTAATTTTATTCAATATTTTAACAAGAGATTATTTGCAAAACTTTGTTTGATTGTATTGAACTTTTCATTATTATTTGCGTCAAAGTTTTTCTTTTACACTCGAGCTTAATTCATTGCTATCTATTGAAGTGTTAGCCTAACTCTCTCGGTGCTTAATTTGAGTTTATCATTTTTCAAGAGAGTTATTTCAATTGTAAACTCAATTCATTATATCTTGTGGTTTCGAGAGCCTTGTGAAAACTCGATTGTTGGTTAAGGGTATGTGCTCCTTGTTGTAAGTATCTAAGGATAAGTGCTTCTTGTTGTAAGTCACTTAAGGGTAGGTGCTCCTTTTTGTAAGTCACCTAAGGGTAAGTGCCCCTTGTTGTAAGTCACTTAAAGATTTGGTACTCCTCGTTGTAAGTTACCAATATCATGGATTTGGCCTTACTCGTGATGGAGAGCTCGGTAACGGAGGACTTAGATTACGTTGGCTGATTGAACCTCCTTAAATCGAGTTTGCATTCTCTTATCCCTTTTACTTACTTACATTGCACTTACTCTATTCTATCAATTTATGTTGTGCAACACTATATCTAAGTGCTATACTTGTTTTATCAATTAAGTTTACACATTTATAACACACTATATTGATAGTTAAGTTACTTGCAACACTGAGTGCTCATACTTGTGTCCATTGATTTGTAAGTTTGAGATTATTTATCGAAAAAGTTTTATAAACCAATTCATCCCTCTCTTGGTTAGTTTATTTCTCAATATGTTGCACCACAAATATCAGCTTGGAATGAAATTAGAGCTATTCTACATTGTCAAAGACATTAAGCCCTTATTTGGTTTTTATTAAAATTTTCTCACTAAATTTCAATCATCCATTAAAAATTAAGTCCACAATATTTGACTTTTCAACCTAATTTCAACAATTCATTCTTCTAAAAATCACTGTTCATTAAAAAAAAAAAAAAAAAAACTTATTTTAACTAAAATCAAACAAACTCTAAGAATGTTTCCAAAGCTTTTGCAGTGCATCTTAGGAATGTTGATACTGAGAACGCAACAAGTGTTTCTTTAATGTTTCTCCTATTAGTTTGGCTTATAGGAATATAATTCATCTTCGTGTTCGGTAAATAGTGGGGGTTTTTTTTTTCCCTATCAAACCGTGTAAATGTACTACATACCTTACTTTCAAATATAAGTAAATTGTATATTTCCAACTTTGATTAATAAAATGTTATTTATTTACTTTCGAACAACTTATTAGCTTGACCACATTTAGTGAGTTCTTTATTGTATATTAATGGAATTGTTTCCATACAGTTTTACCTGTTATGCAGTCGTCCAAAATTTTGATCTAAATTGAAATAGACACAACACCAAGAGGGAGTTGTTGTTACATGGCACGCAGAACCTGCCACACGACCCCACCCCTCACCTAGCTACTCACCCAATTGTCTAAAAATAATGAATTCTTAAACATAGAGGAAACAATTCATACCATAGTTCTACAAAAACACTTAACAACGTTCAGCAAAATTAAGGTTCAAATTAAATTAAAAAATGTTTATGGTTACAAGATTATCATTTTGTTTCATTTCCATGACTTGTTATTAGAATTTCTTGACTTTTTTTTAACCAATTTATGTGATGGAATGGAAGGTTGATTTTCTCAAACATTTTGAAATTTTGTAAATGCCCTACAACTACCATTCATC
The DNA here is from genome assembly GCA_963555705.1 of Ligustrum vulgare. Lineage (NCBI taxonomy): Eukaryota > Viridiplantae > Streptophyta > Magnoliopsida > Lamiales > Oleaceae > Ligustrum > Ligustrum vulgare. The sequence continues at coordinate 34,022,952 of OY743190.1, read as the reverse complement.
CTATATTTATTATAATTTACAATTGATCATTTGATTGTATGATTCCTATAAATTTATTTTCTTTCACACATCATTTTAATGTTCTCTAATAATGTATTCTCGTTTATGATAGGGAAGGGAAGAGCAATTAGAGATTTTCGTGACTTATGGATTCTGTGTTCGCTTTGGATAAGGTAAACACGCTTTTGAAATGAAAAAATACCGAAAATTAATGATAGACATCTTAATTCTTATTTCTCACACTCTGCTGAATTTTACTTTCGTTTATGCTCTCGATTTATATTTTGCAATCATGTCTAGATAAATTAGCAATGCAGTATTCTTCCTTGATAGCTTTATTTTCTTCCAAATTATTAACTTATTGGTAATCAAATATTTGAGCTCATGAACCTTAAGCAACCACTAATCATGATTGATGCGAGTTCTTTCTTGCCAATTTTAGGTTTAGCAACATGACCGGTGTTGGCATATATAGCCAAAGTTTAATTATGAAATATACTCAAGTTTTAACACATCTTGCTTCAATCATATACTTTGTGATAAAATTCCACTCTTACCACATGTTGGGGTGATCCCTGTCTCCACTCATGGTTATCATATTAGTAAAGCGCTTAATTCTCCTGAAAAGGATCTGATACATGGTCTGCATTCTGTATCTGTACCAAGAAACGAGCTTTCATTGAAGGTATCTTTCTTTTGATGGATTTATGAAGTGATTTATTATTCCAAAATGACCAATATGCATAAACTGCTAAAGACCTAATCTCATATAATGTGATTCATTTGGTACCATGTTAGATGCTTGCTTATATTTTCAGTTCAGCCTTCACATATGTACGGTTTTTACTGTTCAAAATTTTCGTCCCAATTTTGTGATTATCGCGGATAACATATAATAATAATCAAGAAAACGCAACAAAAACAAAGAACACAATCTTCGTGACCCAGTTCAGTGCCAATCACACCTACATCTAGGGGGCTCCGGATCGAGCCCGTTTCACTAGCTAATTCCAATTAAAGTTCTTTACAAGATTCCCGCACACAAACTGTGCGCCAATTCCTTCACGAGGAATTACCAAATCACAACCCCTATTCTCTACAATATCACCGCACCATCATACTACACAATAACACTTCCAATTAGCCTATACAAGGACTCAATTATGCTACAAAGTATTTTTCTACATGGTGCAAGAACTCGGGTGGATTTCACAAGAGAGGAGAGGGAGAGGGCTAATCTATTCTATTCCATTCCATTATGCCAAATGAACCCAAGTCAAGAATATATTAATTGCCAACTTAATCCTAACCATAGGATTTTGATCAATGGTCCACAATAAAAACATAATAACAATAATTGCACCTTTAAGTCCTCCAACTTTAAGCTGGTTGCTAATTAGGCCCTCCAAGTATGAAATGTTCCAATTTGGGGATTACATATTAATAAAATTCACCTTGATCTCCAAATTCCAATCTCTAACTCTCTTGATTGCTATAGGCTATAGGCCCTCCAAGTATGAAATGTTCCAATTTGGGGATCACATGTTAATAAAATTCACCTTGATCTCCAAATTCCAATCTCTAACTCTCTTGATTGCTATAGGCTAAGTGGGTGAGCTCGATCATCATCATCATCGCCCGATACCTGCAAATGAAAGTAAATGAAATTAGTCACAACTCAACATAGAATCCAATAACATTTGACTTCACCTCTTTTTACCAATGTTCAAGAGTACAACAATCTAACCACAAACTTCAAACTTATGCACCCACCGTTCCTTCTGAAGGAACCAAAATCCGACCCTTCTCAACAACGACTTACACCGTGCCAAACACTATACAGTAGTACTTTCAATCTAGCCTACACTATGGCCTAGATTATACTACAAGCGATTATACATGGCTGCAAGAATCGCTAAAATAGAGAGGGAAATATGAACAAAAATGTGGGCGTTGTGTCTAAAATGAACTTTTGAATTTTACCATGTCATGACTCTAGTATCATATCTAAGGAAATATGATAACAACATTTATTCAGGCTTTACAACACCATGTGACACCTCAAGTAAAATGCAATATATAATCTCTATGTAGAGTGCAACCGTGAAAAACTGGATTTTTCCAAAAAAATATATCATGCTAATAGTCAAAGTATATAATCATATCACCAATAAAACCACAATGTTTAAAGAAGACCATTAAATATCAAAGATCATTTAATGAATCATATGATGTCAATATACTTAAACTCAATCATGGATAATAGAACTATGTGCAAAAACATGTGATATGCGTCTATCATAACCATCACACAAAGTGAAAACACATAGGAGGAAAATCACCATCCAATTACCAATATCCCCAACATAGTATACATATATAAATCCTCACACTATCACATTATGTATAGCACATACACATAAGACTCATCACAATATCCCCTCAAATCCAACGTACACATTTCAATACTTTCCATTTCTAATTGTCAACAATGAATCAATCAAGAGTAATATCATCAATTTATAATAACATGAACTGAATCAAATCATATATACCACAACCAGGTAATATTTAAGTCATACTATAACATTTCAAGATAAAACACACATGCACAAGTTTTTATTATCACCAAAAAACCAAGAGGTTGAAACATAAAAGAAAAATTTTATAAAAAATGTAATTCCACATCAGGTTGTTTAAGTTGTCGTGACCAACTAAACTACCCACAAAAGTTTTCATATAACCTTCACCTCAATCTATGTGTGTACCCCTTTATCTAGCCTAGTAATCTAAGAAAAGTCATTCCCAGTGGTATATCTCATTTTGATTCAAAACAAGAAAATACATCTCTATCCATTGCTCCATCCACTCTATCGATTGCTCATTCTCATAGAGTCTCATCACTCTATCAATTGTTCATCCTCATAGAGTCTCATCACTCTATCAATCTAGTCAACCCAAGAGAATAGGTTATAAAGAGTGTATCCATATCATTCTATCACCACTCTCTTTTAATCTTCAGGACACTGAATATTGGAGTCTTCACCTCACTCTGTAACGACCCGAGTCTCACTTAACGGGCTGTCCCTGCCGTTAGATGACGGCGTACTATCCTCACTGTACCAGCATGAGTCTTTTCAGCATACTTTGTCCTCACTCGCACGCTCCCAGAGAAAACTTTCCAGGAGGTCACCCATCCCATAATTGGTCCAAGTTAAGCATGATTAACTGTGAAGTTTCTAACGATGGACTTCCGGAAAAGAAGGTACACATTGCTGATATGAGTAGTACCTATCATTTATTTTAAGCTTTCTTAGTCAGGGTATTAAATCACCCCCTATTAGACTCGTGACATCATCGTCGCGCTTAACCCATTTGAGGATCTGTTGCCAGGCGTTGGGATTCTAGAGGTGGTTCCCGCCCTATAGTGTAGCACTTAGTTCCCGATTTTCGGCTGGCGGCCGGCTCTGATACCATTTGTAACGACCCGGGTCCCACTTAACGGGCTGTCTCGACCGTTAGATGACAGCGTACTGTCCTCACTGTACCAGCATGAGTCTTTTCAGCATGCTTTGTCCTCACTCGCACGCTCCCTGAGAAAACTTCCCAGGAGGTCACCTATCCCAGAATTGCTCCAAATTAAGCACAATTAACTGTGGAGTTTCTAACGATGGACTTCCGGAAAAAAGGTGCACCTTGTTGGTATGAGTAGTACCAATCATTTCTTTTAAGCTTTCTTAGTCGGGGTATTACACACTCTGAGTACCCTAGGCCTAGGGATAGTACTATCACTATTACCAACTCCACCTGCAACTGATAATTAGCACTACCTTGCTGTTTTTCTCTCAATTGCACTAAAAAACCCATGTTCTGAACATGACACATCAGCCTCATTAATCGTGACCACACTACTCCATGATCTAACCACCCTTTTGGCTTCTACACGATAATCTATAATCATCAATCCTCCGGAAGACATCCTAGAAACACTTATCTAGCCATAGGTTCAACATTTCCCCCTATTCTCAAATGGTGTAAATATAATCACAGCCAAAAGTCTACAGCATAAAATGATCAACACATTTATTATGCAATCTATCATGAGTAGTATCACAAACCTGAAGAAAAAGAAACACGACGTTGCTTACCAAGCACACGACGATCACATAAATGCAAATCCGACATATAGTCATTTCCAAGCACGCTTTTATGAAACTTACCACACACACAATGACCACATAAATGCATATAAGACATACAGTCTACATATAACCCGCATTTATCACATAAGGTACATAAGACCCACGGTCTCCTACAACAACACCTATATCATCAAGAAGCTTCTTATCATTCATTCGTGCATCCATAGTGTGCAACTCATACATGTCATTTGTGTTGGTAAACGAAACAGAGGAATCAACACCTCTAATCACATAAGTAGTGGTAACACATACACCATCTCTTGTAACTCTCTTACAAGTTCCAAGAACATCCTTAATAATTTTCAGGAGCCCATGCTCAATTTTATCAGTTAGCCCCATCTTTTCTAATTGACCACTCAATAATGAGCACACAGCTCCCATCAAATTTAACAGAAATATCACATATCCCAACACTTTTGCATGCAATATCATTACACAACGTGATCAAAGTCATGTTCATGCAAATTGTTGAACAAATCAATATGGGATGCAACATGAAATATGCGCTAAATCAAGTAGCCATTCATGCATATAAAATTTCACAATTAAATTTATATCACAGGAGTCAACAGAATTTAATAACGCATAATCCTCATTCGGGTCCAAATTAGAACAAGATACCACATACTCCTCATCTCTCTCTATCTATTGTTCAGGCTTCTTTTTATAACAATCATAAAAAGTGACCAAAACAACAACAAATAAGTCCAGAACTCTCTCCCAAATCTCACTACTATTTCAAGTCAAGATTTACCATAATCTCACTACTATTTCTAGTCAAGATTAAATACCATTGGATACCCAAACTTGGAGAGAGACACTTATTTCACTTTTGATAAAGCATTAAACCCACATATATGGATAGTAACTTATTTAAATGGAAACTTGTATCTAGTCTAGTTATTTATTACCACTGATCCGATCAATAGAAATAACATACCAATTAGAAACACTAACCTCGTCACTCCATTTAGTGACCTATTTAAATAAAAACTTGTATATAATCTAGTTATCAACCACCATTGATCGTACCAACTAGAAACACTAAACTCGTCACTACCTATCTAATCCAATCAAACAATTAACAGGTCCAAGAAGCAACAATAACAGATCAATATCGAACACAACTCAGAAAAACAAGTTGCTACCGGCAAGGTGACTAATTTTCAAAAAAATAATTAACCTAAACAGATTGCTACCAACAAGATAAAGCAATAAAAGAAGATAAAGTTTAAGGATATCACCGAGCGAACAATGCGTGTTCGTATTATGCGTTTGGAATCTTGCAAAACTAACTTTGGAAATGGACTCAGCAAGTCGAGATGATGAAACTGTCCAAAATGTGCTCGTCGGACCACCGCCGGCGCCGTCGCGGACCGTCCCTACTCCACCACCGAAAAATCCAAGAATTCAGTAGAAGATGCTCCTTTACCTCACGATGCCAACGGTGGTAACCGTTTCTTGATCTGAATTTCCTATCGGACGAAATTTGAATTTGAAGTTCCTGTTTCACCTTTGATTTTTCGATAAAAATCGCCGCCGTGGGTACCCAAAGTCTGGTTGAACAATCTCCTTTATGTCGTGGTTCTATTGATGGTATTAATTCACTAGATGGCTGGCCGGAGATATGATTTTGAAAAATGGCAGAAACTTTCGGTCGGCACTTCACTCCCGTCTTCGGTCATTGCTCAGTTTCTTGCTTTGGTTGGTCAAAATATTTTCAGATTGAAAGTTCCGGTCAAGAAAACTCTAAAAAATATTCTCCTCCACCGTCTGCAGCCTCTTGCACGTCGACGGATCAGATTCTTGAGTCTTTCGATCGGTGATAGCTTCTACCTTTCTTTTGGAATTTCCGGTCAGTTTTTTCACTTCTCGGCCGTTGACTGCATCCTAACACCACCACCGGAACTCAAGCCTAAATCAGTAATAAAGTTCTTTCAATATTCTTGGTTCCAGTCGATTACTGCCTTCCCCAAGTGAAAATCTTGAACTCTTTCGGTTTCACTTTTGATTTTGCTGGCCAGATACTATGTATGTCGCCACAGGTTGTTGCCTAGGTTCTTCTTCCAGCCAAGCCTCTTACTTCCGCCGAATTTGTTGCACTTTCCCTTTGTGGCAAGTTTTTAATTATGGCAATTTCTCCTACTTTCCACAAGTGGAAAGTCTTGAACCTATTTCCAACTTCGTTCCTTTTTTTTGTTTTTGATTTCTTTCATCCGGCCAATTTTTTGATTTTTGAACACGTTTCCTACTTTACCTTTAAGGAAAGTTTTTACTTCTTGATTTTGTGCAAGAATACCTTTGAAATTATCATGCCACTTGCTATTACTTTCCCTTCTAGGAAAGTTTTCTTCTTCATCCGGCCACATTCCTTTGAATTTTTCTTTTCCATCGATTTCTTGATTTCCACGATTTTTGCTTCACTCCAACCACAAAAATTCACCAAGCCCTTGATCCTCACGCAAGGCTCTGATACCAGTTGTTCAAAATTTGGCGTCCCAATTTTGTGATTATCGCGGATAACATATAATAATAATCAAAAAAACGCAACAAGAACAAAGAACACAATCTTGGTGACCCAGTTCAGTGCCAATTACACCTACATCTGGGGGACTCTAGATTGAGCCCATTCCACTAGCTAATTCCAATGAAAGTTCTTTACAAGATTCCCGCATACAAACCGTGCACCAATTCTTTCACAAGAAATTACCAAATCACAACACATATTCTCTACAATATCACCGCACCATCATACTACACAATAGCACTCCAATTAGCCTATACAAGGACTCAATTATGCTACAAAGTATTTTTCTACATGGTGCAAGAACTTGGGTGGATTTCACAAGAGAGGAGAGGGAGAGGGCTAATCTATTCTATTCCATTCCATTATACCAAATGAACCCAAGTCAAGAATATATTAATTGCCAACTTAATCCTAACCATAGGATCTTGATCAATGGTTCACAATAAAAGCATAATAACAATAATTGCACCTTTAAGTTCTCCAACTTTAAACTGGTTGCTAATTAGGCCCTCCAAGTATGAAATGTTCCAATTTGGGGATCACATATTAATATTTACTAATCAGAACTTAGACATACTATGTAGTTTGAGTTACGTGTCAGCATCCCTTGCAAAGCTTTCTTCTATCTCTTATGCATACGCATAAGTTGGGATGATTTTTTCTTGGTATAAAAACATGGAGATTTTGATATATAATTTTGCAGTTATAATAAGAATCACGTGTACACAAAATCATGTGAACAATTTATTGGATATAGTGTTTGGTACATGTAATTCTTCAAATAATTTTCGTCAATAAGAATAAAATTGAACAAAAATAAATCAATAAATAAAACTTATTTGATTTGACGTCAGAGAAATAGCTCAAGTTGTTTGTTGGGATATATAGAAGAAGTTGGATGATATGGTTTATTGAAATAATATATATTTCCAATAGATTTCATATTTTATTAATTAATTAAATATAATATTTCAGTTTTTTTTTTTTTTTGTGTGTGAAAGTCCTTTTATGGAGAAGCTATTGGAAATAAGCTTCTCTAAATATAATTTGTTTACTAAAAGTTTGTTTTTAGTAAAAGTGGTTTGGGCATTCTAAAAGTTATTATGTACCCTCCAAAAGTCCTTCCAAACAAACACTTAATCGTATATGCATTCATTTTGGAGTATTAAAAAAAAAAAATTCATATCAATCTGTTCAACAAATGGTAACAATGTAGTGGTTGAATTACAACATTTGAAATTTCGATAGGTGTGGTAACAACTTCACGTTGTCAAATAATTAACAACTGTAATTATAAGCACCTCACGCTATTTCCTAGGATTAATCAAGGCTAATTAGTTTTCATGCATTCCATTCTTGGTAATTATAGAAATTATAAACAAACAACATGAACACATCAATTCATTTTTTTTGAATTTTTTTAGGCGAGAAATTGAGTTTTAAATATTATTCTCTTTTTCGGAAGTAATGTAGGTAACAAAATATTGCTCACGAGGATGTCATTAACTCTATCGGATGTGAGATTATCTTTTAAGTTTCAGATAAGACAGTTTTCATTAATTGTATCGTACGCTATGGCTATCAACAAAAGTCAAGGCCAATCACTTTGGCATGTAAAACTATTCATAAAAAGTCGGTTTTCTGTCATGGTCAGTTGTATATAGCAGTGTCAAGAGTTACTAATCGTGATGGTCTGAAGATATTGTTATGCGATGACGATAGAACCTCAACAAATGTGACGATTAATGTTGTGTATAAGAAGCTTTTCCAAAATTTGTAATATTCTTCATAATAGAACTATTACTATTATTTAATTTGACTCTCGATCGCTTTTGTTATGTTTTCTTCATTTTTTTCCCGTTGTTCCGTATCAGTACATTATACTTTATCAATTTAATATGTTCGTGCAACGAGTGTGAAACTAGTTGATAACTATGGTGCTTGATTAATGGAAAATTGCAATATTGCAGTAAGTCATACTCCTTCTGTCCCATTTGTGTAAGCTTGTTTGAGTTTTCATACAGATTAAGAAAACATATTTAATATTATTGAAAATGTAATTTTTGTAAAGAAAATTTCCAACTTACCCTTATTAATATCAAAATTATTATTATTAGAAGTAATAAATAGGGGTACATTAGTAAACAAATAAAATAAATACTTCTAATAAAGAAACAAGTCTATATAATTGGGACAAGAGAAAAATGAAAGGAAGTCTATATAAATGGGACGGAGGGGGTATGAGCTTTCACTACTAGCTTTTATTTCTATTCTACTTCGAGATTTTAAATAAGGTGAATTTTTGATTGGGGGTATGGTGTTAACTCTTCTATTTCATATTCAAGTTAATATCAAAATAATGCACATAATTAGATATGTAGTTCTTCTAATTTTGGCCCTTATTATTATTATTATTATTATTATTATTATTATTATTATTATTATTATTATTATTATTATATGTTTGTGCACGTTTTCAGGGGAAATGTGTGGGGTTAGATATGTTTTTAAATAACAGTATAGAAGTGTGTTAATGTGTTAATACTTTAGAGTTCTTGGAAGGTGTATGCTGAGCACTCTCGCAATTTCCAGCATATGATGTTTCGAAAGTGGCATATCAAGTTCATACTTGCAATTGATTTTGACAAAGTTCATATCCCATTCTATTTCCCCTAAATCAGGAGTTTATTTTTCATTTGATATTTATTTGTTTTCACTTATCTGGTCTCCAACTGGTCATGGGTGTTGAGAATTGATAGTGTATGCTATTGGGTGGGTTATATTGGTAAAACAAACACATATTTTCCTTTTCCTTTCTTTGTTCTTCCTATTTTTTCAACTAGATTTTTTGTTTATTATTTGTAGATTGCATAGAATTGTAGCTCTAAAAAATTGTGATGCATTGACACATCAGTGCAACTGCCTCCAGTGCCTAAAGTAAATGAAGTGTCCATGTCATGAACTTACTCTTCGCCACAGTTCAATCAATTGGCCAATGAGACTCGTATAGATTTATGTTGGTTCAGAGCATGCTTTGCAGAATAAAATTTCTGATGCCAACTTGTGGAATCATCATCTCCTGTGAATGAATTTAAGGTATTTAGCTTGAAGGACTAATTTTGAATAAGTTCATGCATTGACAAAGAGCATGCGATTATTATATTAAGTGTAATGGTTCACATTTACTTAAGAGATTTTAATTATATTGTTGCAATTATGCTGCAAACTTTCTATATAAAAAATAAGAGCTGGTTGAAATAACTTTGATAATGGTTACATGCACTATGTTTTGACTGATTGATTAGAGATTTTCTTGGCTGCTTTTCGTGACATTTTCTTGGCAGTGAAACTTTTGTTTGAAGGTTTTGGTTAGAATAATATGGATGTTCTTTCTCAAGTTTGTAAGATTTCTCAAGGTTTTGGACTTTTGGTCATGAATATTAGTGTGCTTCTATCATATTCTAATTATCTAATATTAATAGTCACTTCTATATTAAAAAACACTTTCTTATCTCCTTTAAAATTTCCATATGAATATAAAGTCTCAAATGGTCCTGTAAGTAAAATTGCATGACCAATTAAAATTACTTACTCTTAACAATATTAATAGTTCATGTTCGTATAACATTTTCTCCATTTACAATGACACACGAATCATCACAAATATAAATCGTCACGTACACCACACGTGTTAGTCTACTAGTTTATCATGATTTCTGCATTTTTCCTATTGTATTTAATATTAATTTTCTAGTTCTGCCTCTTCCCATCTGTCTATATAAAAGGACAAAGGGTGAATAAGACGAGGTTTCGAACTGAAGTTCTCTCTGTACAATTATCAAATTCCAACATTATAATACTTTTATTTATTTCAAATTTATAGAAGTTGATAAAAAGATATCAATTCATTTTTTTCGAATGGCTTTAAGTCAATGACATCACTTTTTTCCACCAAATAATTGCAAAAACTTTGTAGCAGGTGGGGAAGTTGTTCAACATTACCTTACAATATTATATAAAATTCAAAAAGTTGAAATTTAAGTTATCATGATATTAATGTAATTATTATTATTATACAAATTGCAATAAAATAATTGCTAATATGAAAATAAATAACATTAAAAATTAAAAATCTCTCCAGTTCTTGATCATACATTTCACAAAGCTTTACTGTTAAAAAACCTTCAACTTCCTCGAGTTTGAAAAATTCAACTCATGTCCTTTGAGCGCAATTTGCACCAACTCGGATTTTGGCACGCCAAGGGATTGTACATTATCAATGCACAAGGGTTCTTGTCACGTGCTTAGTATCAATAAGGGATTTATACTTTTTACATTTATTAAATACAAGACAAATAAGGGATAATAATTTCATTATTGTCATCGATAAAATTACTAATATTCATTTATCTAGATCTTGCATTTGACTCGATTAGGTTTCTCCAAAACCTATTTATCTGGGAATTTGTCCTAAAAGTAGTATTGAGAGTATCATAATCAACATGCATGGCGAAGCCCAAATTTATAGTAATCCAGATATCCACTCAAAGTTGTCGAGCAAGGACCATTCACATCAGCTCAGTTTCTGCACATCATTTGAATTTGGTACAAAAAAGAATATAGGACGGTTTTATTGCACTTTTTGAACAGCATGCTAATGCATATGGACCGTTTAGCAAGACTTTGAAAACTCAAAACTTGCCCTTGCTTCTAAGATTAAAAAATTACTTTTGAATCCATTTGAATAATTTTCTAAAAGTGTTTTATTAGATTAGAAAACTTTTAGAGGAAGCTGAATTGATGTGAATTTCTCAAAAAAAAATTCTACAACAAGTAGAAGCACAAGTTCAGCCAACGGGTCCATAGTGTTCAAATAAGCACTTAGAAATATGCTTTTTAGGGGTGGGCGTGGGTTGGGTTGGGTCGGTTTTTTGCCCAATCCCGAACCCAACTCATTATGATCGGATTGATAAAAAATCAACATAATCCAATCCAAGCATAAGTTCAAACCCAACCCAATCAAGTTTCGGTCTGGTTGGGTTGTGTTGGGTGGTTTGAGTTTTGATCCAATTAATAAAAAATCTTGAAATTTTAAAAATTAAGTCCATAAATCAACTATTAACTCAAATCAATTATGTACAATACAATTAGCTCAAATATAATAAATTGAATACTTGCTAATTATAAAATTAAAATTTGTTCAAACCATACTTGAATTTCATCCAAATTATAAATGTGCTTGAAATTCTTGAAATTTAAATGATTTTATATTTTTTAAATTTTTGTTGGGTTGAGTTGGGTCGGGTCGGGTTGGGTTGGGTGAAAAACCCAACCCAACCTAACTAATTTTTTTTTGTAGAACCCGAATCCAACCCAATTTTCATCAAAAATCGACCAAACCCGATCGGATCGGATCGGGTTGGACGGTTTTAGCGGGCTAGGCGGGTTAATGCCCACCCATTTTAAGCACGGAAAAAGTGCCCTTCGGGCAATTTTTATTTTTATTTTTGTGGATTACTTAAAATACCTCATTGCCTTAGCTAAGGATTCTAAACAGCAACTCATGTCCTCTTCTCTTTTGACTTCATTGAGGAAATCGTCTAAAGATGAATTAGAGCCAAACCCTGCAAGATTTTCATTTTAGCATTTCACCAAACGACGTCTTAAAGTTCTATCAAGCTTATTTGTTTTACCATTTCAGAGATGAACATTGGAGTACTGTTGTAATTTGTTCTTTATGTATGTTACTATATTCTCCATTCCTTGGGGGTCCTCATATAGCCAATCTCCAGCAGTCTTTTAGAACAATACATCTAACAATTTTAGTTGATTTACTAATATCAAGAAGGCGGCCAGTTAGAGGTAATATGTAGATGTGTCAATCCAGGTGGTTCAGGTCGATTCAAACCGTCAACATATGAGTTCGGCCCTTGTGGAAAAAGTTCGCCCGCTACGGGTTTACGGACCGTTTCGAGTTGGCTCACAAGTTTTGAATTACAACATAGGCTTGCATGTGACCCATTCGGGTCGAACCCATGCAGATGGTGGTTCTTTCTAATTTGGCTCATATGAATAAATATTTAGAATTTTTCATATTCATAGCAATTATTATTATTATTTTGAATTGTTAAATATGAAATGAACAAAATGATAAATACATATTTATACAAAGGAATGTCTTCAATAAATTTATATCTTATATTATATGAATTTACTTCAAACTAAGCACTTGTGTATTCCAACAACATAGGAAAAGTTTGGCAATGCGCCTCCCACCCCGTGGTTATGATGCCTTCTGAGGCCACACGGGTTGGTGGTAAAACTCTTCTTTTGACACTTGAAACCATATGGGCACCTCCCCACCCTCACCATTAATAGTCTGGTAACCAGGTATAAGAGCAGTAGAGGATGATCTACCACACCTTGAAAAATTGATACATTGACAAGATGGATGAGACTAGAAATGATTGATGGGACAACCTGCAACGTCGATGTTTGGTATCTAGCATTAGATGCACTAGGGCAGAAATAAGCTTTTCATAGGTCTTCAATAGCTAGTAATGGGATGCCTAAGATTAGACGGGTAAGCCCTCAAGATTGCTCTACTTGTCGACCATTGAGGGGGACTTTTATAGCCGAACCTTTGCCTATAAATATCAGTGTTTAGAAAATCGGACCGGTCTGGACGGTTCGACTGGAAAAATATCTGAACTGGCCGAAACATTGATCTGGTTCACTCGAAAACAGGTCTGCAAAAGATCAACCAGAAAACATGATTTTCAACCGGGAAAATCGGGAACCAATTGTTTTAAGCTACTTTTGTGTATAATTTTATTTTCTAAATGAGTAAATATTAGTTTATTTGCAAAATAACTTATTTTTTTAGAAATTTTTGTGATTTTTGAAATAATTTTTTATGTTTTAATTGAAATCGATTCGACTTGATCGAACCTTTTGACTCTTGACCCGTTACCTTTTTTCGATTCAAATCGATTTTCGATTTTCTAAACACTGATAAATACCTAAGGAGATCTCTCAATCAAGGGTAATGCTAGTTAACTTGACCAATCTTTACTTTATCCATGTACTCAAACTTAGGTAACTATCCACCTTGATATGTATCAGAGACCCCCATCCCATAGCATCTCGTTGTACACGTATCTCTCCCATATTCCATATTATCGTCCTTTACAGACATAAGATCGACAATTGACTTGCCCGTTGGAAAATATTTGGCCTCCATCCCCGACTCTCAAACGGTGAGGCGTTGCGACCCGTGCCTCTAACGTGGCTATTCTAGTGTGTAGGAAACATATACGCTAGACAGAGGAGGATTATGGCATTCGTTGACCACTGGGTCTAATTTAGATTTGGTGGTCAACAAAAGTGGTATTTTACTGTAGAAATTGTTATAATGATTATTGCTAATGAAATCCAATCCATTTCTCAATTTCTTGAGATATTTTCTAGAAAATACAGATCCTAAAATGTGACTCATTTCTAGAGGATACTTTCTAGTCATGATCGGGTCCAAGATCCTGGCTTTTAGATTGAGATTTTAAGAGTTAAAGTCAACATTTAATCTAATCACACTTTTTATGGGATCCACAATTTTTCAACCACATATCTCATCTATTTTTATCAAAATTTACTAAAAATCTGATTTTATCTATACCAAACAGACAAGTGTTGAGTTAATCTTTAATATTTTGCAGCTTTTAAAGGAAGCTAGCCTATTGTGGAAGTTCTTTATAAATAATCGGAAAATTGGCTCATTTAGTCCATAAACGTTTGCTTCTTTGTGAAATGGGTCCTTGACCTTTCATTTTTTGCGCTGATGTCCTTAAACGTTTCATTCTTTGGCACAAGAGGTCCTTTTAAATGATTTACTTTCATTTCAATGTTATAAAGTTAAGGAAAGACCAAAATACTCTGATACATAATTGGTGCAATTAGTCCCTCAACTTCAGATTTAGTGCTTAAATCACTAACCTTTCAATTTGGTGCAAGTAGTCCCTAAACTTAGGTATTATTTAACTTAATAAGTCCTTAACCTTTCAATTTGGTGTTTAAGTTCCTAATGTTGCATTATTTAGTGTTATGTATCCTTTTAGATGGGTTTCTTTCATTTTAGAAATTCCTCAATTTACCATCTTTAAAAATTTAATTTTCTTTTTATCCAAAAGTATATTATATATATATATAAATCGAAGTACACGATAAACCAACGATCAAGTATAAGGATACACCGAAAAAAATGAGCTATTGATTGAATTGATCTGTGATACCAAAGACAACTATTTCAACTTCTCCACATCTTCTAAGACCTTACATGTAAATCTTAATGCCCCTAGACCCCCTACTGCAAACAAAATATTAAATCAAGGATGTGGCGGTGAACACACTCTGACAAATTTGAGTTTTTCAATTCTCAAATATTGTTTAAGGTTTATGCAATTTCAAAACAGAAAAAAACTGTAAAAACAAAGTGAACATAACTCTCAATTTGTAAAATTGCTTTCAGAATGCTGAGGAAATGTTTGGGAAGAAAGTTGATTTTAGATAAATTTCATCTTTTA
Organism: Ligustrum vulgare; assembly: GCA_963555705.1. Lineage (NCBI taxonomy): Eukaryota > Viridiplantae > Streptophyta > Magnoliopsida > Lamiales > Oleaceae > Ligustrum > Ligustrum vulgare. The sequence goes on along the minus strand of OY743190.1, from coordinate 34,007,644 downwards.
AATAAGTTTTAAACAAATGAATAAAGCCTCTTTTTGTATCTTTTTTTGGTAAAAAGAAAAAAAAAATGATTTTTTAACTGTGGTAGATTGGGGAATTTGTGTTAGAATAGTAAAAACTTTTATATGAAGTTCAATTGACACGGTAGAAAAAACTCTGACAAAGCAAGAAATAAAAATATTAAGTTGCCAAAAAGAGGCTTATTTATTTATTTATTTATATTAGATCATTTTAATATTTTTTATAAAAATAAACTTGAATTTTTAAATGTGAAATGGAGAAAAACCATCTAAAAGGATATTTGACTATTGCGCCAAATAATTCTTAAGATTAGAGACTACTTGCAGCAAATTGAAAGATTAGGGACTTAAGCATCATATCTGAAGTTCAGAGACTAATTGCGCCAATTATGTATAAGGATATTTAAGTCTTTCCTTAATTTTTTAACATTGAAATGGAAAGAAATCATCCAAAAGGACTTCTTGGGTCAAATAATGCAATGTTTAAAGACTTCAACGTCAAAAATGAAATGTTAGAGACCAATTGCACAAAGAGGCAAACGTTTAGGGACTAAATGCGCCAATTTTCCTAAATAATCGACAGAACTTTAACGTATTTTTCTACTTGAGTCTGTTCTATTCTATTCTATGCTATACTGAATGTTCGAAGAATCAAAAAAGCCATTAATGGAATTGTAAGTGTACCCTAGATCCATACCTATTAGGATTATATGATTCAACCAAGCAGAGTATGCCCCTATTTCAGCCCCATTATTTGAAAATTAAAATTTTTAAATACTCAATCTCAACCATTCATTTTAATCGAGTTCACAGTAATTGACTTTTCAAATAAATTTTAATCACACATTCTCCAAAAAAATACAATTCAAAACTATATTATTTCTCAAATAATGAGGTTTAAACAAGGGCTATATAACCTTAATTTACAAAGGAGTGCATCAAAGACCTTACTGTAGAGATTTATACCTGCCATGTTCACTTCTCCAACCAAATCTCCCCTCTGATTCAAAATTAATAAGCAAAAACTAGTCAGCTTTGACGTGAATCTTTTCTTCCACTCGTTCGGTTCATTGCTTTCATTACTGATGAAAAGAATATAAATTAAAATACAGAAGGAACTTTGCAAAAGTTTAAATTTAATGGGTAGAATCCTTCATCCTTGTCCATGATATAGAAAACCGGAACCTGTTTAAGCCAAGATTTTGATGTTGTACTTTAAGTTATAATAATGAGATTATAGCGAAACACAAACAAGAACTTAATGAACGTGACTTCAATTCTTAATAATGAACAAGAGAGGATGGAAGTTTCTGGATGAGGAAAATTGAAATAAATTTAGTGCATGCATGGTAACGTTAATAAATTGTGGATTAATACTTCCCTTGGCAGTTGGCCCATCTAAAAAATATTCTCAAACGCAATAATACAAAATACAGAAACTCCAAATCGTATTATTCCACGCACTGAGAAATATAAAATTCAAAAAGGCCCAAAAATGACCTTGCATCGACTAGCTGGCCCTGGTGAATGGAAAGATGACTATACATTCAGAACAAGACAGCAGCATGCAAAATGGCCGGCAAAATCAATATGTGGGGAGTCATAATAATTCTAATCTTTGCTATTTTATTAAAGGGAAGTCGTAACTTATGGTCCATTTAACGGTTTTTTCTTCTATTTAATTATTAAAAAAGGAGCATTTGGACAAATACCCGGTATTATAATTGAAATTTGCGTCATTTAAAAGTATCACTGATTAATACTTCAAAAAAATTATTTTTTACTAAAATTTATGTTCTTTAAAACAAGTATCATATTATGATACTTATGTAGTGTTTGATAGACAACATTTGTCTAGAAAGTAAGAATTAGTTTTCCAACCTTCCAATTTTAATGGTGTTTGATAACACAAATTTTGCTAGGAATTCATTTGGCTACTTTTATGGAAAAATATGCAATTCCTTGTTTTCAAGGCAAATAAATTCTTAGCCAAGATGTGATAATTGGTTTTCACCTTTACATGACAAATCATAAATGCCTCGTTTGATCATTTTTGTTGTTATTAATTTATTTATTTATTCAAAAATTAAAATTATTATAATCAAGTACAAATATTTGAAAAAATTAATTTTTTTATTAAAATAGTTATATTTTGCTTTATTTTTTATGGAAAATAATGTCAATCAAACAACAAAACTTGAAATTTTTTTCACTTTTTTCACCTAGAAAATTAAATCAATCAAACACATTAAACATTCAATTTCTAGAAAAATGAATTCCCATGAATTCAATTCCCTGAAATTTATTTCATTTCCACCCTAATTCCAACGTCGCTATCAAACTTCAAACGGATCCTTACAATAATTTTTAAATTTTGGTATCACAATCCAAAACGTTTTCAAATTTTTATGATATTTAGAGTGAAATTTTAGTATCATCCCTTGATACTTTCAATTTTTTTATGATATTTCGATCAAGCATTTCATCAAACATATTGTAGAATTGGTGAAAACTCAATTGTGAAGTCTTCCAACAACACATCCACTCTGAGCAGATCGCTGGAGCTTTGTCGAGAAAAATGGAGGTGGCACAGAGATGGTGACGCGATATAGGTGAGAATATTTTAAGGTTTGTAGAGAAAAAGAAAAATGATTAAAAATTTACTAAAATATTAATGTATGTAAAATTTCAATAAGGATAAAACGTAGTATAAAATACAATTATCCAAAAAAATGCAATATTCCATTAGTATCGGGATAGCCCCTTTCAACAGGGGGCCCAAAAAATCAATTAATTGGGCTCCCTACTGCAAGGGGGATTTCCCCATTTACTAGGTACTAGTAGAGTACTGGAAAGGAAAAATGGTTGTGTTAATGGTCAGTTGTTTGTAAATGGTGGTGGTGAGACGGCGTGATAGGTAGGATAAGGTGGTTGTGGTAGTGGAGATGATGTCCGTTTGGTAAATCAAATAAATTGGTTTATAAATCAGTTTACAAACTACATAATTTTTCAAATCACTTTTTATTCACACATTTTCTCTTCAACTTTCAAACACTGCTTTTTACCTCAAAATATAAATAAATCAGTTTATAAGTACAACACAGTGTTACCAAATGGAGGCTAATATGTGACTTAAGCATATTTGAGATTGTGATTGAATTTGTAAATGTGACTCACAATTTGTTAAGTTATGACCAACTCACTTGAAATTTGTGACCATGAAATAAGTTATGCCTTATAAAATTCGAGATTTGTGACCTATAAAATTAGATATTTGTGACCGTAAAATAACTTACGACTTACATAATTCAAGATTTGTGACCGTAACATAAGTTATGACCTATATAATTGGAGATTTATGATCGAGAAATAAATTGTGACCTAAAAAATTCGAGATTGTGACCAAAAAATAAGTAATGACAAATACAATTTGTGATTTATGACCGATAAATAAGTCATGGCCTATAAAATTTTTGATTTGTGACGACTTTGATAATTTGTTATAAAGAAATGACTCTGACCGATAGACTTTGGGATTTATGACAGGGAAATCAGTCATGACCTAAGAAATGACAGGAAAATTAGTCGTGACCTAAGAAATTTGTAAATTGTTACTGAAAGAGAAGTCGTGAACTATAAAATTAGTCATATATTGCAAAGCTCGATGCCATAGAGTGGAATGACTTTTGCAACATCTCAGCTTGTAGCAAAAGATTGCATTGCACGTTGCGCTTGATCTTTAGAAACATTCATCGTGTTGTGCTTAACCTTTAATAATATTCATTGCGTGTTGTAGTTTATTTTCTAGAAACGTTCACTGAGGTTATGATTGAAGTTATCAACATTCATTGCATGTTGCGGTTTATGTTTTAGCAAAGTTCACTACGCGTTATGATTTACTTTTAGCAACATTCAATGCGTATTGCGGATTATGTTTTAGCGACATTCAACGAATGTTGCTATTTATGTTTTAGCAACATTAATTAAACATCGTCGTATGTCAGTCATATTTATAAATTTTTTATTTTTCATTATTTTTTCATTTCCAGAATGTAGTAGCTTACGCAAGCAAGACTAAAGATGTTTTTCATTGAAAAGTCTTGAACTATCATAAAGAAATTTTACTTTAATCTCCATTCAAATTTAGCTCTTCATGAATTAAACAAAACAAAAGTTCACTTGTTCATTTTACATTCACGTATCTAGCATCAATTAACGACTACCAAAAAAAAAACTAAAATATTGTAGAAGTTTAACGAATTTTTCAAAATTCAAGCAAGGAGAGCCACCGATAAGGGCGGATCCAGTGAAGGTCCATCCTGGGCCGTAGCTTGGTCCACTAAAGGTCCAGATGACTAAAAAGAAAAAGAAAATTGCTCTGCCCAAGACTTAAAATAACTTGTCCCAAATCCATTCCAACCCTTAACCCAATAAATGAAAAGTTACCATACCTCTCTGAAGGTTCATTCTCATTGCAAGGTACCTCGCCCAAACCTTCCTCTAGTCTCCACCGCCAGTCCTTCATCTCCACTCTCTAAAAATACCTTAATCTTTTCTCTTCTTATAGAATATTACTGATAAGTGCATTTTATACACTTATTTATATGTCTAATTTAGAATATTATATTGTCGTTTTAGAATATATTTTACGTAATTGTTTTGTTATTTGTTTAATTTGTAGAAAATATCCCAGAATCAAGAGAATGCAAGAATTCATAGAAATAATGCGTAAGTGGATGAGAATTGGAGTTAAAGTCCACAAGTAGATGATGATGATGTCAACCGGAACTTACAAGAGGAGCAAAGTGCGAAAAATCAAAGTTGGAGGTTTAAATTGAGGATCAATTGATTAATCGTTGCAATTAGAAGATGAAGGACTCATGTGCAATCAAACATATGGGACCTACTTAAACATAAAGGAAAGTTGGAAATCGCGCTAAAGGATTGAACCACGCAGCCACGCCTCTTAGCCAGGTGGCCGCACGACAACACATGAAATTTATAGATCCAGATTTGAGTGGCCTGTGCAGCCACGAACCTTTAGCCTACGCAGCCTTGCAGTTGTCCGGCCCAGCAACGAGGTCAGGCCCATGAGCGAATTTCAGATTTTATCTCCTTGATCGCCTACTGGCCACTAATTCATTAATATTATGGTTTGTCACAATCCGAAAGATGAGCTAACAAATTAAATTTAGGAATATAACCCGGTAATTGAATGAATTAGAGATGGCAAAAAAACCCTATTAATTATTGCTGCACACTTTTTGAAAACGTAAATTTGTAAATAAGAGTCTACCTTATTTCTCTAGTATTGAGCAAACGGAAATAATACTTCTAATTCTTTCGCGTCTCGTCTAGTCCTATAAAATAGATTTAAATAATTAAAATTAGACTATTGAATAATCGAGTTTTAAATGATGAATTTGTGTAATAATAGGGTTTTTGAAAGTATTTAGGGATTAAATAATGAACGTATTGGGTTTTTAAATGATGAATTTGGTTCACGTAAATAATGAACCTTGGGACTGATTCATAACTTTTCAGAAATACAGGGACACGCTAAAATATTTTAGAATTGCAGGGGCTTAAAATAATAAATTTTAAAACATAGGACTGAAATTAAATAATTTTAAAACTAAAGGGACTAAAAGAAACTGTTTTAAAACTATGACTGAACTTAAATACAAATTTAAAACGAGGGGCTAAAATAGATGTATTTGAAGTTGGGGCTAAAAGGATAAATTATCAAAATCATTTACTTTAAAAATATAAGGCTGCGTTCTCTTTGTGTTTCAGTTTCCTGTTTTCATTTTCGAAAATGTTTTCTGTTTTCCATTTTCTGTGACTTTTTTCGAAATTGCTGAAAACGCGTTTGGTTTGTTATTTCTGAAAACTGTTTTCGAAAATGAAAAGCTGGAAAACGCGTTCTGTTTAAAATTTTGAAGAAAATTATTTCATATTATTTGTGAATATAAATGAAATAAAGATATCATATTTTGAGTTACACAACAAAAATAAATGAAATAACCCCTATCACACAATTTGGTTATACAAAAAAAGTTCAAAAATTCATGTTGCCCTTCTAAAGTAATCGTTCCACATTTGAGTAGTAATTTTCCCTTCTAAAGTAATCGTTCCATTTAATACTTTATATAGATACATCCTTCTAGTAAGCACTCATAACGTTTAAAATTTAAGTTTCAATAAAATTTGCAAAAATCAATTTACGTTAATTAATTATGCCCTTACAAAATAACTTACAATACAAAAGTAAAAAATAAAGGTTTAATAATTAAGCACATGATACATCATCAGAAAGATGGTTGAATTTGGAGTTCTACGCAAAAAACAGAGTGCAATTTGGAGTTGTACATCAAAAGTTATACATGTTTGAAGACAATGACCTATAAAGCAAATACGAAATGGACTAAATTAAAAGAAAAGTAAAATTTGTGAACTAATGTGCAACAAAATCTGAAGTTGAGGGACCTAAGTTGCAAATAAATTAGGATATTTTCGAAAGAAATTTCAAAATTTGAGGATTATAATGACAAGTTTTGAAAATCAGGAACCAATAATGTAATTAAAAATGATAAATTTTGACAAATTTCAAATTTTTTTGATTATTTTAATTTTTTTTTTTTTAAGTGGAAAACGCGCGTTTTCCGCTTACAAGGCAAAAATTTTGGAAAACGCGGAAAACGTGATTTTCACGTTTTCCATTTCCTTTACAAATTTTGAAAACGTTTTCGAAAACGTTTTCCGAAAACGGCTCAAGAGAACGCATTTTCCGCGTTTTCGGAAATGGAAAACGGAAAACGGCTGGAAAACGCCAAAGAGAACGCAGCCTAATTCTCTCATTTCTCTCTAAAAAAAAAAAAAAAAAAAAAAAACAAACGACAGAGAGAGGGAGAGGAGGCTGGCGACGAAGGCTTCGCCTTCTGGCGATAGTGCCGCCGGCATGTGGCGGTGGTAGAGGTGGAAGGAAAAATGGAGGAAGGGAGATGATATGGGCAGAATTTGGGGTTAGTTGTGGGCGATTTAGGGGCAAGAAACCGAGTTGACCGTGGCTTGAATTTGAGAGATTTCCGGCGAAACTCCGGTTGAACGTGCCGGTGGTTGAGGTAAGTGCTTGGTCTTTCTTTATTTCTTGATTTTATAGCTTTTTGGGTAAATTTTGGGGTGAAGCAGAGGCTGTCGAGTTTTGAGGTTTCGATCGGTTGGAGGTGACAGTGGTCGTGGGTATGATTGGTTGTTGATTACGGGTGAGGCAGTGGATATGGAGTTTGGGAATTGGTTGGGCAAATGGTGGAGGTTTGGGTTAAGGTAGTGGTGGTTGTCGTGTGGCGGTTGATTTGTTTTCTCAAAAATCTAGTTTGATGGTGGTGATAAGGTTTCGAACTTGGTGGTGGTTGCGATGTGATTTCTGGTGGTGGCTGAATTGGGGATTTGCAGTCGGACACAGGGTTCAGCTATGGGAGTTAGAGGCTGGGGTTGGAGATTGGTTTGGCTGGGATGCAATTCGGCATGTGTGTGAAGTGAATATGCTTGTAGTTTGTGGAAATGTGGTTTGACTAAGATTTGAGGGGGTTGCTTACCAAGAATTTAGCAAAATTTACTGTGAATAATTTATGTGTTTGTGAATGTGAGTTGTGATGGGGATGAAGGGGAGTATATGCCGCTAGTTGTTAACAAATTTTTGGTAAGTTTTGGCAGCATATGATTTGGGAAAAATTGAAGGGATTTGGGCTAATTGAGGGGGAAAGAATTTTGGGAATGATAATCAACAATGTATGGACAATGCTTGAAATTTGGAAGAAGAAGATTTCTAAGGAAAAAAAAAAAAACTTGCAGTCTAATATGTTGGGCCTAAGGAGTTGGACTGGGTTGAAATAGTTTGGACTCAAAATAGTTCGAATTTGGATTTAAGATAATTAAAACTTGGACAAAATTTAAATTGTGATCTTGGAAACACTTTTGATAAAATTTTGGAAATTTGACTAAGATAAATTTAATTTCACTAAAAATAGATAGACGAAAATGTTTTTAAAAATAAATGGGAAAAGTCGTAGCGACACATTTTAAATAATATTTAAATTAGTCACGGAAAATTCTCTGTCGCTACACATCGTATAATTTTTGGGGAGTCTCAAGCATGGTATCATAGCACAATTTTAATTATTCTGAAGACTACCCAGGGTATACATGTCAGGCGATCATTTAGAATTACACCAACCAAGTATGTTATTACTTGTTATATATGATTTAATTGATAGAAACATGAAATTCTAAGAGGATAATTGTATTGGAATAATAGGATAAATTATATGAATTGGCATATATTTTATATCATGAGTTAAAAATGGCAGTTCAATTGAGGAAATTTAGAACCTATAAGATCAAATATGCTATGGATATTTGTAAGAAACGATGAGATAAATGTGCTATCTTGGAATGAAGTTCGTTGATAGAACAAGTTCACAAGTCAAAGAATGTGCATTGTTTATAAAATATTTGGAACAAAGATGATCTAGTAAAATGTATATTAAGAGTGATGATGTCTAGGATGTTCCATCATCTAATATATCGATTTCTTCATTGTGATGAGCAATAAGAGTTCAAATTTATAACTTATTATCAATAATTAAACCTTTGAAACATATGAGTTATATTGAAAATCTGATTCAGTTTAAGATTTCTTAGAATGTACCATCTGGTTAGGCGTTGACATTTAGGAACTTGATGTTGACATTTTAAGGACAAAATGTTATTGGCTTATGGATAAGGAATACAGGTCTTGACACCTAGGCAATCTCAAGTTCATTCTTGAAAAATTTGTGGAATTTTATACGAGATTCTCTCTCACATTAATCAAATCTATATATCTCTTGAAGCTTAAATCTTGATAATACCTCGAAGCCAATCTCAGGATGCATAGTGTGGGATGTGCATCAGTTGAGGATCACACGATCGCACCCTTCTTTGCACCACACGGTCGTGTGGTTCTCGTCTTAGCTCCTTCTATGTCCCTTTGAATTGCATTGATCCAATTTGAATCTTGACTCGAACCCCACACGAAACTTGCGCCTTTTTCCATTGAGATTGTTGCTGCAACCAAGGTAACTTGATCTTTCCTTTGATTCCCTACTTTGGATAACATCACCCCCTTTGTCTTGAGAAGGATTCGACCTCAAATTAGCACCTGGTCCAACTTTCATATATTTTCTGCTATTGTTGACTTAACGGACATGCTTATGCTTATGCTTCGTACCTTCCTTCAACTTTTTGGGTTGCCCATTCTTGCTATTAAATTTATTCACAACTTTAAGTTTGGAATTTTACTTGAGTACCTTAAATCCGTCGTTTTGTAAAGAAACTCATTTTTTGTCGTGGACTCTCGTTTCTTTCTGCCTACTCTCATTCTCTTCTTTTTTATGAGGCCGAGGCCTCAACCATCTTTTTTTTTTTTTTTTCACTTTTCTCTACCTCTCATTTTTTTTTGAGTTTTCTTATTTTTCCCATCAAACTCACTCTTCAATTTTAGTGGATCCTTATGGACCTGCATTGGTGACAAATAGGACAAGAGTAAAAAAATTTTCCACTCTTCACAAAGCTTTATTGATTTTTAAACCAATCATGTACCACTGCCCTATAATGTTGTCATAACCTCCTCAACATGATATGCCCAACATGCATAGGCACCACATCTCGGGATGTCAAACGGGCCGAGCTGGGCCGGAAGCGGCTCGTTTGGGAGAAGAGCCGAGCCTGGCGGCTCGTCTCCCAAAGAGCAGGCTCAAGTCCGGCTCGTGGGCTCAGCTCACCGCTCACGAGACGGACGGGCCGGCTAGTGGCTCGTTCAATTTATTTATTTATTTATTTTTTATTCTAGCTTTGTTCTAATACTAAAATAATTAAAAATATTAAAAGTTAAAATTGTACACGAACTTGAAGAGCTTGAAATGGATTTGACGAGCTTGACGAGCCTGAAACGAGCCGGTCCACTTCGCGGCTTGTTGGGCTTTCACGAGTCGGCCCACGAGCTTCACGAGCCGAACTCAAACTGTCCAACACCCGAATTTTCGGTCCGGTCTAAGCACAAGTCCCTTTTTTCAAGAGCCGAGCAGAGCTTTTAACTAGCCGAACCAAGCCGAACTGTCCAGCCCGTTTTTCACTCCTAGCCACATCACAAATTATTTCATCTCTATATACCCAAATGGTAAATTTTACTTTAACCTGCTTGTTCACCTTAATTTCCCCCTATTCATTCAACCATTATAATTTGTAAGGCTTAGGATGCTTAAACATAGGTAACCCCAACTTCGCAACCAAGATAGTATCGACAACATCAGTGCAACTTTCCCCATCAATCACCATACTACATACCTTATTATTTACAAGACACCTAGTATAAAAAATAATGTCTCTTTACTCATCCACCTCATTCACCTTAATTCAGTGTTTAGAAAATCGAAAAACGTTTCGAACTAGGAAACGGGTCAAGGGTCAGAAGGTCCAATCGGTTTCAATTAAAACATCAAACATCAAAAATTATTCTAAAAATCACAAAATTTTCTAAAAAACAAGTTATTTTACAAATAAACTAATATTTATTCATTTATAAAATAAGATTATACACAAAATTGGCTTAAAACAGCAATCGAAAAAAAAAACAAAAAAAGCAAAAATAATAAAATAATAAAAAAACCCGAAAACTAGGTTTAAAAATCGGTCTGTTCCCGATTTTCCCGGTTGAAAACAAAGTTTTCAGGCCGGTTTTCAAGGTGAACCAAACCGTTTTTTCGGCTAGTTCTCGATTTTCTCAGTCGAATCAGCCGGTCCGATTCAATTTTCTAAATAATGCCTTAATTCTAGCATGAAGAGCATGCCTATTAATAAAAGACCTAATGCAGCATATGTTAATTCATCGCTCTTATTAGCATCCTCTAACTTAGGCATTCACTCATATTCATCCTCAAACACAATCTCCCTATGACGCATAACCATCACTCGTTTATTCATTGTAAAGCAATGTGCCTTGAACCCAAACATTTAAAACATATTATATTTCTATCCTTAGTGGGTTGGAAATCATAATTGTATTTACCTCTCAATGTTGGTTCATCCCTCCCTTTTGGGATATGATCTTCATTACTTTCCCGTTTTGGTTGTGAAGTAGGATAAGAACCCGGAGATTGCCTTACTGCCCCCCTTTCACTTCAATTACCTTTCAACCTTCATTACGATGTGCATCATGTCCTCCAACTCTACATAGTGTTGTAGATCATTTGCTCTATCTCTATTCAACCCATTCAAAGACCTAACCATTGTAGCCTCCCTATCCTCCACAAAATTGGCCCTACGCATAGCAATCTCCATATCCTTATGGTAATCCTCTATACTCTTAGAACCCTGAGAAAGACGTTACAGTCTTTGGTAGATGTCCCTGTAGTAGTGATTAGGAATAAACCTCTTCCTCATAATCGTCTCCAACTCATCCTAAGTCTCCATAGGCCTCTCATAATTCCTCCTCTTACACGTCACCAATTGATCCCACCAAATGAAGGCATAATCATTGAACTTAATCACTGTTAATTTCACTTTCTTTTCCTTTGAATAATTGTGGTAATCAAACATTAATTCAACCTTTGATGTGATCCAAGGTAGGATATCGAAGGGGAGATCAAGTTGCCTTGAATGCAACAACAATCTTAATAGAAAAAGGAGCAAGTTTTGTGTTGGGCTCGAGTCAAAAATCAAATTGGATTAGGCCTGCGTGCCTATTATTTAATTTATTTGGAGCCTGCGAGCTCTAGTTTGTAGATATGAGCATGTGCATCCATTTAATACATGCCTGCATGCCAACTAGTAAAGGATACATGTTGCAGCTGGCCATAAGAAGATAACTAGTATATGATACATGTTATAGCAGAAGATGGAGAATATTGCATTTAGCATTCAATGATCGAATGCAATATCCCCTAGAAATTGACCAGCTAGTCTTCTTCATGGATCGAGAAGACTAGATAGATACCGTCCATAATCATCCACAATATTATTATATTTATGATTAATTTCATGGTTGATGTTAGTTAATATACATAGGAATGATGAGACCAAATCCCTCACTTGAAATTATATTAAGTCATATGCTTTCCATTGTTATAATGAAAAAACAGAGTTTACTATCGATGTCAGCTTGTTGAGTTACTCAAGGCTACTCGCTGGTAGATATGTTTCTCATTATGAAGTATTAGGTACTTCTGAACAATGGGAAGAACTTAACCGAAACTACATCATTTATTGAGTAAATCAAAAAGGGATATAATATTGGAAGCAATTTGTTAAATTCATATTAATTGGTTAATACAAAGTGACTTCCATTGTTATAGTAAATAAATTAGAATCCGCCCTCGATGTCGGCTTGTTGAGTCATTCAAGGCTGCGAGTGGGAAGGTGTGTGTATCACCATGAAATATAATATGTTTCTAAATAATGGGTAGAATTTAATTGAAATCTATCTTTTGTTGAGTCATTCAAGGAGATGAGATTTTAGAGGCACAATCAAGTAAATACATAAAATGTGTACGACAAAGAGTTGTCTACTTGATGATCTAGGAGTCACATGGAGATGTGATTGATATGAGTATCTACCTGTATGTTTTATTAGGGCTTGTTGAGTCACTCAAGGTTCTAATAGAACAAAGTGATCCTAGCCCACTGTGAATCTAACAGGATTTTACGAGATTAATGTAGAGGATCATTACTTGCAGTAAAATAGTGGGAGTAATCGATTTAATAAAAGATCTTATTAAATTGATTTATGCATGATAATACAAGATTCAATTTTAATTTACTATTGTTGTTGTATGAGTTTTAAAAATTAAAAAGGCATCTCATAGACATGATAAAATGAAGAAAGTGGTAGTAGTACCGGGTAGAGAGGTGGATTTAGTGTTTCTTCGTAGACTATTCGAGCCCATGCCTTATTTTGAAAGAATGCATTGGTTTGGTTTCCTCTGGTCAAACTTAGGCATTAGCGAAAAATTAGTGCATTGCTAGTGGAGATTTAATTGATTTACCAAATGAAATTCTAGACACTTTTCACACTTGTGTTAAAAAGAAATATTTTCTGTAAGGGCCAAGGATCTAGCGTCTATGTATTGTGTTTTGGGATAATGCTACAATCACAATCTCACCCACAATGTGGGTAACAATCCACTCACATTGAGGTGAGGGCCACAAATGAAAAATACAATAGGCTTGAGGCATCTAGAATAGTTTGCAAAAATCCAGAGTTAGAATCTCCTTGTTTTGATGTATAAGCTTTACCTGAGATTTCAGGTTGTTACATTTAATTTTTTTACTAATTCGATAAAACAATTTGTGGTAAATCAAACTACTTTAACTTCAGAAGATTTGTAGTTCTTATGGATGGTGATGACGAACCAAAAGCAAATTTGCCTCAAATTATTGTAAATGGAATGATTTTAGAATATCTACTTTTAAATATGGAAAGTTACTGTCTGGGAGAGTAGTTATGGCTTGTGTGAGCCATGAAGGAGCAGAGATCTGAGTCGCTTCACACCCTAGCACTATTCACTATTCTTGGTGAGCATTCGATGAAATTGATGTAGCCTTTATGAATGAGTTCAGAAGCTTTCAGATTGAAATCAGATGGGAGTTTTCAAAAATTTTCTCAAGCTTAGACTACATTCTTAGATGAGAAAAAAGGCATAACAAATGAGATGTTATCTAGGGTGCGTAACATTGAAGATCGTTTGGATGACATGGATGATCGTGGTGAAAGAGATGAAGATGAGGATTAGTTTACTTGTTTCTTTATTTCCTTATGTATTTTAATTTCAATTCTCTTTCTTTTGATGTAATGAACTTTTAAATCTTATACCTTATGAAGTATTTTGTTTTACAACATATGTTAATTGCAAAAACTCAAAATAATTTTTACAAAATTACCTATCTTGGGGAAGGAAACTCAAATGATGAAGTACCACATATGTGTCAAGTCACATGATCGATTTTAAAACCTCAAGTTCTTGTCACAACTCATCCAAAAACCCATATATTATGTTGTCATACTCATTAAAATGATAAAATATATTCATTAATGGTTAACAAGTTTGCTAAAAACAAGTATTTAAGCAAAGATAGGGTAGGAAGGTAGGGTCCTACCATGGGCCCGACCCTTCCCTTCCCTTATATGTAAGTTGCAGGGTATTAACCCCTTTACAGGGAGCCGACCCCTACGACTTATAATTTTTTTTATTATTATTACAATGAAGATAATAAAGATAATGAAATCCATAGATTTAGAAAGGAACTACCAAAAAGTATGAGTAATTAAACTTATATACTATTATAGCAAAAGTTACAAAATACGCTTTTCCATTTCTTTAAAAATTTACAGTGAAATGGTGATCATAATAACAACAGATTTATTATAAATACATTATTCTAGTCTCTTGAAAAGTGCTCGGAATATAAGCAAGCTAAGGTGACCGCATTATGGATATCAACATAATAGTGCATCTTAACGTAACGTTAAAATCCAGGTAACTCCTTGTATATGATCCATGTAACCACCTCCTTGACATATAATCGACACATTCCATCATTTGTAGCTATCCAGTCCTATGAGGTGATGTTAAAATATTCTTTGGTCAACATCCGAAAAATAAAAAATATAAACAAACACTTATTTAGTGAGTAGTCTAAACTAAAAATAATTTTAAAATATCGAAGAAATATATGGGCCCCATTATACACGTTTGATCGTATTAATTAATGCACACAATATTGGCCAATGAGTTCACAACAAAATTACATCAGTGTACAAAGAGAGGTCAGACCAATATAGTGTGCGGATCAGAGAAGATGACCATTAACCAAATCAGAATAGAACAGAGGATAAAATCTGAAGTCTATAATAAATTTCAAAATAACTAACAAATCATACTTGTCATTATTCAAAACATAATAACTTGAAAAACTTTCTTTCAAAACATTATTACCTTAAAAAAAAGCTTAGATTATTCACCTTTCGTGTTGTAACAAAGTATAGCATGAAAATACAAAAAAATTGAATAAAAAAAATGAAAAATATACCTAATGGTTGACCCAGGGGCGACCAAGGGTCGGCCCTTGGCTCAATTTTTGCAGGGGGTTGGCCCCAAAGGAAAATTTTCAAAATCCTTACATAAGGACGATTTTGGGGATGATTTCTTTACTTCTTTGGGTGTGAGACCCCTTCTACTCCTTGCCCCTATTTATAAGATGAGTTCGGAAAATTTTTAATATCCTAAGCCCTTAATCATTAAATAAATGCTACATTCCACCCTAACTTGCCAGTGTCTACTTAAGTGTCCCATTCTAGATTTTTAAAATCTAGTACATGGTAATTGGAGGGCCATGTCTGGCTAATCATATCCTTTCTTCTAAATTTAAGGTCAAAAATAACTTTTCCAAACATGACTTAAAAAGAGAAGGTCCTTGTTTGGCTAGACTTAAGTTTTCCATTATAATGTCATCCTAAATTTAATCATTTCAAAACATGGCCTTATAATTTTTCATATTTTATTTTATTTGAATTTTTGGGATTTTACGTTATTAGTAATTTAAAAGTTACTTGTACAATTCAGTCAAGTCAAACTTTTGTTTCAATGACAAGGCGAAACTTATTAGTCATCATTATTCACACAGTAGATTTTAAATATAAAATGGATTTTTAATTTCTTTTATATAAAAGAATTTTTGTTTAACCATTGTACTTAGCATTTAATTTAAAGTCAATAATTAATTGTTAAATGCTCCACTTCCAGATTGAGTGACATTGCGAGTCACTGGTGAGGAACCATTCTCTGCTTCCCTTGTAGTTGTCGGTTCATTCTTGACAGATTCGATTGTGTGGTCCTAATCTGTTTATAAACTCTGTATTTGGTGAAGTTGAAAATAAGATTTTTAGTAAATTTTGATAAAAATTAATGAAATGTAAAGTTGAAAAAATTGTGGGTCCCATGAAATATATGAATTATATAATTTTGATTGATTATTGATTTTGACTTAAATTAAAATTTAGATTTTAATTTATACCAAATATGAACTAATTTTATGTGATCCATACTTTTCATCAATTTTTCAAACATATTAATCAGGCCCTACACTATTTCATTCACCCTACTATTGAAAATATATTTATTATAAAGACAAGTCTAGCTCGTGCGATGCATGAGTAATGTATGTAATAATTTTATTGCACGTGAAAAATAAAAAATAACACTTTGTCAAATTATGATTCCTCAACTATTATATAATTCCAAAAATGGATTTGTAGATTTTGCGAACTCGTTGAGTAGTATATTAAAAATCCAGTTTTATCTAAAGTGTGTATGATTTTGAAATGATATGAAAGTTAAGCCGTAAAAAGAAAATTGAAATTTTGATTTTTAAGCACTAGTAACCACAAGGATTTAAAAAATTGAGCGATCATTTTTCGATGTAAGTTCCCCTTATTTTGATAGTTGTTATATTATTTTAAAAATATAAATTTTTAGTTTTTATGAGCTTTTTGAAGTAGTAACTACAAAAAAAAAAGGTCTCCAGCGACCAACAAAATTGGTTGCTGGAGGCTATTTTATGGTCCCCTAAATGTCTTTAGCGACCAATAAATCGTGGTCGCACGATAGTCACTAATTCACCATCCCTGAAAGTCTTTAGCGACCAAATCATGATGGTCGTTGAAACTTGAATTTTCAGCAACCAAATATATCTATTAAATTGGTAGATGTATATAACAAATTAAGTACCGTATTTGGTTGCAAAATGTTCAGATTTAGGGACCACCTTAACATTGGTCACTAATGCCTACCGTTCAGAGACCAAAGTGTGGGCGCTAATGCTTACCTTTCAGCGACAACTATGATTGGTCCCTGAAACAATATAAAAATCACGGAAATTTTCTTACAATTGTTTTAGCGACCAACATTTTAATGGTCACTAATATATAACAACAACGACCAAGTGGTAAAATGCACATTTAGCGTCCACCTAAAATTGGTCGCTAATGCTTAACTTTCAACGACTAATATTTGGTCTCTAAAGGTACACTTATATGGACCAAAATTATTTGGTTTGTGAATGTTAACACCTTCCTGGAACCAATGCGTAGTCGTTGAAAGAATAGCTTTTGAGACCAAGTCTTGATCGTTGAAGGATTCTTTTTATAAGCTTCAACTACAAAATTGGTCGATGAAAGCTATTTTTTTAAAAAAAATATTCATATAGTCCAACAATCAAAATTTGGTTACAGAAAAGGCTATTACCAACCAAACTTTGATTGTTGAATCTTGTATCGATAAAATACCTTTAGCAACCAATTTTTTTTTACCTTTTTGTAACATCCCGTTTTTACAAAAATCAAAGTCAAGAATTATTTAGTCAAAGTCAAATATTCAAATGGTCAAGTCAAATAAGGACTTAAGTTGAACAAATGATTTTATTTGGACTTAAGTTGAAATTACAAAAGTTTGATGATTGAGATATTAGAAAATAGAAATTTAAACATGCAGTTTGCAATCATTGGAAGTTAAGGACTTAGTTTATGTTATATAGAAGATTGGGTGCCTAAAGTGTAATTATGCAATTCCTATCCATTTACTGAGAAGATAAGGCTGCGTTCTCTTTGTATTTCAGTTTTCTGTTTTCATTTTCGAAAATGTTTTCTGTTTTTCATTTTCTGTGACATTTTTCGAAATTGCTGAAAACGCGTTTGGTTTGTTATTTCTGAAAACTGTTTTTGAAAATGAAAAGCTGGAAAACGCGTTCTGTTTAAAATTTTGAAGAAAATTATTTCATATTGTTTGTGAATATAAATGAAATAAAGATATCATATTTTGAGTTACAAAACTAAAATAAATGAAATAACCCCTATCACACAATTTAGTTATACAAAAAAAAGTTCAAAAATTCATGTTGCCCTTCTAAAGTAATCGTTCCACATTTGAGTAGTAATTTTCTCTTCTAAAGTAATCGTTCCATTTAATACTTTATATAGATACATCCTTCAAGTAAGCACTCATAACGTTTAAAATTTAAGTTTCAATAAAATTTGCAAAAATCAATTTACGTTAATTAATTATGTCCTTACAAAATAAGTGTCTACAATACAAAAGTAAAAAAGAAATGTTTAATAATTAAGCACATGATACATCACCAGAAAGATGGTTGAATTTGGAGTTCTACGCAAAAAACAGAGTGCAATTCGGAGTTGTACATAAAAAATTATACATGTTTGAAGACAATGACCTATAAAGTAAATACGAAAAGGACTAAATTGAAAGAAAAGTAAAATTTGTGAACTAATGTGCAACAAAATCTGAAGTTGAGGGACCTAAATTGCAAATAAATTAGGATATTTTCGAAAGAAATTTTAAAATTTGAGGATTAAAATGACAAATTTTGAAAATCAGGGACCAATAATGTAATTAAAAATGATAAATTTTGACAAATTTCAAAATTTTTTGATTATTTTAATTTTTTTTTTTTTTTTTAAGCGGAAAACGCGCGTTTTCCGTGTTTTCCACTTACAAGGCAAAAATTTCGGAAAACGCGGAAAACGTGATTTTCACGTTTTCCATTTCCTTTACAAATTTTGAAAACGTTTTCGAATTTTTTTTTCGAAAACAGCGCAAGAGAACGCGTTTTCGAAAATGGAAAACGGAAAACGACTGAAAAACGCCAAAGAGAACGCAGCCTTAGTTTTACACACATATATCTTTCATTTTGGGAACAAAACCGAGAAGGCTGGGAGTAAAACAGGAAAGAAAAAGAAAGGGAAAAATGGAAGGAAGAGAAAGAAAGAAGAAAAAGAAAAAAATGGAAGGAGCTAGTTTTGCTTGGGTTCTCTTTCTCCACACTTCGTTGTTAATTTTGTAAGGTGAGTAGAATTATATAAATTTCTAGGGTTCATGAATAGTTTAATTTTTATCTAATTTTAGCAATTAATAGTAGATATCGACATGTAATTGAGGTAAATAAATTATTTGCTATTGATATTGTCATATGGAGCTTGTAATTAGTGATTGGTGAGTTTGAATGAATTGAGATGAAAGGGGCGAACCTTAGGCAAGTATTTTGAATTGAAATTGTAGTGAGGAAATTGGTTAATTAGATATGTGTTTGACTTGTATATTTATAAACAGATTTTGGCATGAAGTGATGTTAGTTAAATGAAGGGAAATAGATTCTAAATGACATATATGCGTGTATAAGCCACCACTTGATTATTTGAATGGGTTAGTGATTGAAGAACAGATAAACGACTGGACTAAAAGAAAATAGATAGGAATTAACGTGTACAGAATTGCAAGAGAAATGGATTTGACTGGAAATGGAGACTCTTATAATTTGACAAGTTGGTCTATTAGTAATACTAATTGGGGAAAATAAGAGAGGTTTTGATTTTGGTACGTTAATGAGAAATCAAGTTATTTATTTATTTATTTGGAATAGAATTTCGTTTTTCAGGAATTAACGAGGAGATTGGAATATCTCATCAGTCAAGTGAATCTCTATTTAGCACAAGTCCTGTGAGTGAAAAAATTTAATTATTTTCAAATATTGATTAATTGCTTATATAATTACGTAAAACGTGATTATGTGATTTATATGTCTAATTATTATGTGATTATTGTGAAATATTATGAGAATATGAGATTTTTGGAAATGGAAAGATTGTGAAATGGTTATATGTTTGAAGAAATAAGACGTGATTGAAATCAATGAAATGTGAAATATATATGTGAAATCAAAATCGGCCAGAAAAGTACCCCTGATTATATACTCATTCTAGTTCACTGAGGCGGCCTTGGCTGTGTTCTATACTGCACCTGAGTGGTCTGACCGGGTATGATATTACCTTGAGGCGGTCGACCGTGTATGATATAGTTCACTGAGGCGGTCATGGTCGTGTTCTAGAATTGATTATCAGAGGTCTTTGAGACTAGCCCGAGAGGCAGTCTATAATGTATGACCAAATTACAGATGTTAATCAGATGGTACATTTTTGGTTGATTTGTTATGGTATGGCCATACGTAGATATTGCAGACTGTGATGACAGTATTCTAATGATATGATAAGACTGTGATTGGTTTGACTAGAAATGATATTTTTCAGTATTATGAGAATGTCTTACATTCTGTCTATGATTAAATGGTATTACACCGTGAGGTATTATATGATGCAAATTTGATTTTCGATAAAAATGTACAAATGAGAAAGTATGATTATTTTCGAAATTCTCCACTCACTGAGCTATCAACTCATTATTTTCCCACGATTTTTCTTAACAGGTAACAATTGAGATTTGGAAGCATGAAGAGCCTGTTGATTTCGAAGCCACATTTGTATGACATGTGTAGGTTACTATTTCATTGGAAGTATTTAAATTCAATTTGGGCCCGCATTATATTGAAATAAAATTATTTTTCATTATTTAGCATATGAATAATAGTAGATCACAGTCAGCCTTGGTGGTGGGTCCGGCGTTTAGCTGGCATCCATCATCGGCGCACACCAGGTCTCGAGTCCATTAGGGTGATTTGGGACGGGTCGTGTCACTTTTAATATTATGTCCAATGTTTCAATTTAATATTTGATAACCACATTTAAATTAACAATATTGAGAATAAGAACAATAAATAAATTAACAAGAATTTGTGTTGGAAAAGGTAAATTGTAATTGCACTTTTAACAAAAAATAATAATGAATACAAAACAAATAATATCTAATATTTAACCACAAAAAAAATAAATTTCCATGTTTTTCTTGTAACTTCTACAATATAATCACAGTAATGAAGCACCAACTGATGGCAACAGTGTAGGCGGATCATTGGTTGATCCTATATGAGAATGCAGACTCAAGTCCATTCGTGTAAAATAACCTTTCATTCAAAGTGCAGCTACTACAACAGAAAACTCAACCACACATGAAGAAATTGCAATCCTAGCTATAGCTCCAGTAAATAGACCTCACGTATCATGATCTTAGTCTACATGGAACAAGAAAAGGTCTCATTATGAGGCGGTGGAAAAGAACATTGGACAACACAAAATCATAGTTGATACAACATTTCTCCAAATATCTTTTAACCATCTGCAAATAAAATATAGCATAAACTTATAATTAGGTTCTTAAAATTAAGTTTTTATTTCATCAAAATATTTTCATATGGATATAGTGCAAAGAAATGAAACAATTAAAGAAGAAAGCTATCAAATTGAAGTTTCAATGAATATAAAAACCCAATTGGAGAATTTTACCAAGTTTTTGCAAATATAGGCCACATATTTTGCCAAGATTAATATTTACCCGGGCTGCAGATTGTTTCTAAAAATCAATAACAAATGAGGATAATAATTTGAAGAGGGGGAAGCAAGATTGAATGTCGTCCATTAAAAATCACCCCAAGAGCAATAATCATGTTCTTAAATTGAATGAGTAGCAGATGGACTACGACAGGAGTAGTTTCTAACAAATATTTCAGAACATACATAAAGGAAAATAACTTTGCTGAAGCACATCAAATCACAAAACTAAGAATTCAACTTGGATGATGGTTCACTTTCACCATCGTCTATCCATACTTGCGCCACCTGTAGCCATCTCCTGATATCCCCACACTATTAGCCTCCTCAACAACAGTTTTGGGTTTCTCTCAAGGTTTGGTGATGGTTACCATATAACCGGTGACACTTTTCTTCTATCTAGCAATTCAAAGAGGTGAAATACTATTATATCTATTTGCTAGCAAACTATCAACTGGAAAAGAAACATAGGTAACATAGCTTGAAAGGCGTTGGCTTCAACTTAATCAACAACTTGCATGTAACTATGCAAGTCAAATGTGCAAAAATCTCAGAATATAGTAAACATGTGATAACACCATTCTACCTGTGGAGTTCTTGTTTACTACTTATGAAGAACGTGTAGGTGAGGAATATCTCCTTGCAGATAAAAGTGGGGCATTGAAATATAGTTTTTTGGCCATAAGTTCTCGTCTATCAAAAATCCATTTGCATCCCTATGCTTCAATGCCCAACAAACTACAAATATTTGTGGACAACATCACTTACCATAATGCGAAAATAGATAGCAAAGGAAAAGATTAATGCCCCGTTTGTAATTTTTTTTTTTTTTTTGTTGCTACTTAAACATTTTTTTTCACTTGTTTTATTACTACATTTCTACTGTCCTAATTAAACATTTTTTTTAAAACAAAACAATCTTTAATCAAACAATTTTTTTTCAACAAGATCATACAATATAGTCCATAACCCAGTTTTTTTTTTTTTTTTTTTGGCAAGTTGGGTTTGGTGTGGGTCACTCCATACCCGTCCCGACCCAAGACTTGACTCGGGGCAGCAAGGTTGACCCATACCCGCTACACCAACCAGCGGGGTGGCCAAGATTCGCCCCATTAGGAGCGGGTACCCATCGGGTTCAAGACGAGTTTTTTTTACCATCCCTAAAGGGAGAAAACTTCTCAAGGTTGAATGACTTAAGTCATTTGGGAATAATTTATCGACATCTTGGATAATTGGTTGATCATTAGACCCCACAGTGTGAAATATGAGATCTTCGAGGTACATCCAAAATTTGACTTTACAGTTGTGTAATAGGGATTACTCGATTCAACTCATTTTGACCCCAAAGCTATTCTGAGGAGTATCTAATCTACAAATAATCGATGTTAGTATGAAATACCCTATTATTACCCAATCTACACATCCCAAAAGAGAAAATGGGCCATTTGAGGCGATGCTAGTCAAATAGACCGCAGGGTGAATGTGGGTCTATTTTGACATTCTCGAAACCCAAACACATTTGAATGTACCCATTGGATGACTTAAGTCATTTGATAACCATTTATCGATGTATCAGATCACCTTGATAAAGTTTTATTTAGGTTTTGTAGAGATTCTGCATCATTTTTAGGCACCTGTTAAACTATGAGTAACAATTATTCCTATTTAAATGTTATCCTGTGATATTTACCAGTTGATATGATATGACATTACATAAACATGATTATCTGCATTGATATTACATTCATTTTTATCCTGCATGTTTATTCGTGTCACGTAATGGTTACGCGTATTAAATGATTCGTGGAATACCATGCACGTTAAAGAAATTCATGGATTTAAGTCCCTCATTATATGCACACTCGAGATAGAAATTGATTTATAATATGGGTCCTTTTGAAAGTCATGATTTTAAAAATACTATACATTACTCACTGAATACCTTGTATTCACGTTTTCCATGTTTTTAAAGTTATAGATGTTGGACATAGAGAAGTGTTTAAAGCAACCTTGATCGAGCTTTTCAAGGATTGACTGTACTACATGTAAATAGAGGAAACTGAGTTTGGTAGTTTCTTACCAAAGTTTCCTATGCTTTACCATTATGAATACACCCATATTCGCACCGACTATTATGATGCTGATACATTAGAGTTTATGTACTCTGATATATGCTTATGAGCAGTTATTAGTAATATTTTGTAAAATATGACTAAGTGTCCTTAGGATCCGTTTTGTTATGTTTCGCAAAGTCCGAGTCTCACTTTTGTAAACGATTATATAATATCTAAAAGGTTGTATATCCTTATATTCTGTTTTGTAAAGCCCCCGCCCCACAATGGGTGGTCACTAAAACATAATAAAAATCGTGAAAAATTTCCTTCCAATTGTTTAAGCAACAAACATTTTGGTTCGTCGCTAATATATAATAAGAGGGACCAAACTTATGGTCCCTGTAAGATTTAAACTTACAGCGACCACAATGTTTGATCGCTGAAATATCATAAAAATAACGAAAAATTTCCTTCCAATTGTTTTAGCTAATGTATAACATGGACCAAACTTATGATCACTGTAAAATTTAAAATTCAAGCGACCATGATGGTTGGTAGCTGAAATATCATAAAAATCGTGAAAATTTTCCTTCCAATTGTTTTAGCGACCAATCAAATATTAGTCGCTAATATATCACAATAGAGACCAAACTTGTTGTCTCTGTAAGATTAAAATGTATAGCGACCACGATGGTTGGTAGCTGAAACATCATGAAAATAGCGAAAAATTTCATTCCAATTGTTTTAGTGACCAACCAAATCTTGGTACCTAATATATGACAACAGGGACCAAACTTGTCGTCCCTGTAAGATTAAAACTTCCAGCGATCAGGATGGTTAGTCGCTAAAACATCATGAAAATCACAAAAGAATTTCCTCCAATTGTTTTCGCGACAAACAAAATCTATATGACAACTGAGACCAAACGTGTGGTCCCTGTAAAATTAAAATGTCCAGCGACTACGATGGTTGGTCGCCGAAACATAATGAAAATCACGAAAAATTTCCCTAAAATTATTTTAGTGACTTGGTCGCTAATATATGACAATTGGGACCGAACTTGTGGTCTCTATAAGATTAAAACGTCCAACAACCATGATGGTTGGTTGTAGCGACCAAGAATTTTTCACGTAGTTAAATAATTATTTTAAAATTATGAAAATCGTGCCCCTTCGATCTCACCCATTTTTAATTTAAAGTCATGACGTATTCGGCTAGCCGAGTCGAGAAATATCGAGTCCAATTCAATTTTTAAATAAATTTCGAATTTCTAAAATTATATTATATTATTTATTTATTTATTTAAATTATTCTTTTCGAAATCGTTTTTAAATTCCATATCGTGTTAAGCTCATTTTACCATGTTCAATTTTTCCGACTCAATTGATTCACACGTATTATTTTTCTCGAATTCCGTTCTTTGCTTGACCAGATTTCCATACTACCAACCACATCAATCCCATACCTATCAAACTCTCATATACACTACACAACCCACTCCATTATACATCACCAACCCCTCCAACTCACTCCTCAGCTTCATTATCACCATCCTCTCTCCCTCTGCATGGTGGGAATTCAGCACTCCAAGCCACAACACTGATTTCCAGCCAGGTAACCTCCTCCACCTCCTCTGCTCGAACTCCATTCACAACTCCAAGCTGACAATGTCACTCACCACCATCTCCATTGCCTAAGACCAAGCAGCCACAATTGCTACCAAACTACCACCCAAACCGTCACAGCCAATCTACTGCTATTGCCATAATCTGAACACATCACAACCCAAACATCACCACCATTATCAACACCGCCTCATCGCACCACCTATATCATCATCATCATCATCATCATCACCTACCACCCCTCACCACCTCAACAGCCGGTCACCAACCCAGTAACTACAACAAAACCACAATACTCAAATAGCCAAACCATTTCCACAACATCACTACAACCCTTCCCCCGCCAACCACCAAGAACCACCATCAACCACCTGCTGCACCACCAAAATCGTGTCCAACCCAACTCCAATCTCAACCAAAATCAAACCATAAACCCAAGAAATAGACAAAACCCAAGCACTTACCACAACCACAGATTTTACCGCCGAAAAATCGCAGCCCAAGTTCGAACTTTGAGCCTCAGTTGCACCTCAAATCAGCACCAAATTTTGTTTCTTTTGCTACCACCTCTCCCTCTTGGTCACTGCCACGTGATGGCGGTGATACCTCCGTGGTATCGCCGGCGGTTAGCGCCGGTAGAGCACCCCCATCGGTTTTCCCATTTTTGCATGCACCTCGCTCTTCTCTCTCTCTTCTCTAATTGTTATGAAATGGGGAAGAGAGTGATTTGTTATAATTTTGATTTTTGAAAATTACAATTTAGTCCCCAAGTTTTTAAAGTTATTTAAATCAGTCCTTATAGTTTTAAAACTAATCATTTCAGCTCTTAAGTTTTTAAATGATTTTTAATCAGTTCCTTCATTTTTAAAATCAATTATTTCAATCCCTACAATTTAATATCCGTTTTGAGCTTCAATCCAAGTTATGAAAATTTACATTTTAGTCCCCAAGTTTAAAAGTATTCATTTTAGTCCTCCCATTTTGAAATCATCAGTTTCAGTCCCTAAATTTTAATATATCAATTTTAAACTATGAATTTCAAAAGAATAAATTAACTCATTTTTATATTTGGCTAGACGAGGCGTACGTAGATTTAAAAGATTGAAGTCATTCCCGCTCGATTTTACACTCGTTGAGTTTAAGGTAGATTCGCCCCTATTAATTGATTTAAATTATGATTGCATGTGAATGTGTATGTATTGTGACTTATGTGAAAGTTATTTTTATGAAAAGAGACGAGAATATATTTCTTTGGAAATATTTATGTTGTTATGGTTGTCATAACTTATATGCTTTTATGTATGAAAAGAAAGAAGAGAATATCTTGCAAGATAAATGATGATGTTATGCATAACTTATGTGCCTTAAGTGTACAAGAAGAAAGAGTAACCCACACCCTATGATTTTTCAAAGAGAAGCCATGTGCTTTAATGCATGAGAAGAGCAACCCATACCCTATGGGTTCTAAAGAGCCTACGTTTATGTGTTTTATTATAATGTAGATTAATTAATTGACGATGAGTCTACTGAGTATTTCTATGAAATGCTCATTTCTATTTTAACAATATTTGCAGATTTCGGAGATTGTGGCAAGTGATGGATTATTATGGCAATAATCGTTAAATAATTGAGAATCTTATTTTGATAATCCGTATTTCTAAACTTAGATATTTTTGAGATTTTCAATTATTTGAAAAATTATGGCATTGCCAAATGTTTTGTATTATTAACGGCTCGATTCAATATTTTGAATTATTTCATATATGTTTTCAAATTTTATCGACCATTACAGTTTATTTAACGTTGCCAAAAATGAACTTTCAGATATTTTTTCCACTAAAATATTATTTTAAAATTTAGACCAGACGATGACGTGGTGAACCGAGTATTTAGAACTCGGGTCGCTGAAATATCATCAAAATCGCGAAATTTTTCCCTCCAATTGTTTTAACGACCAACCAAATCTTGGTCGCTAATGTATGACAACATGAACCAAGCTTGTGGTCCCTGTTAGATTAAAACGTCCAGCGACCACGATGGTTAGTCGCTAAAACATCATGAAATTGCGAAAATTTTTCCTCCAATTGTTCTAGCGACCTACCAAATCTTGGTCGCTAATATATTACAACATGGACCAAACTTGTGGTCTATGTAAGATTAAAACTTTTAGCGACCACGATGGTTGGTCGCTGAAATATCATGAAAATTGCAAAAAAATTTCCTCCAATTGTTTTAGCAGCCAATCGAATATTGGTCGCTAATATATTACAACAGGGACAAAATGCTAGTCGCTGTAATATATTTTTATGTTGGAAATTTTCTTCCATTTTCTTGCCAAACTTTTCAGTGATCATTAAAATGTGTAGTTGCTGATAATATGTATCATGGACCAAGTATTGGTCGCAATAGACCACCAAAAAATTACTTTACTGTTAACATACCAAAAACTTTACAAACCATTTTTTGATCGTGATTGTGTTTTTATAGCGACCATTAAAAAATGGTTGCTAAATCATTGGTCACTAAAGCCCATTTTTTTGTAGTGAGTACATTATATTTTTTTTTGTCTATAGTGCATAAGTCGAAAATGAGACATAAGTTGACTAGTGGAAAAAATGAAAAATAAAATAAATATTGCTAATGGACTATTTTAAACGGTTATAATTTTTACTACGATTGACAATTTTATAATTCAAAAGTAATGTGGTAAAGTACTGTGGGAGTACTTTACATTTATATTATGATATTTTTATTACAACCTTATTTTGAAAATGTAAGTTTGTAATTTTTTTGAGCTTTTCCGAGTAGTACATTAAAAGCTTAATTTTGTATAGAGTGCATATGTCGAAAATACAACAAAGTTGACCGTAACAAAAATGAAAAATATATTGTTAATGGACCATATTAAATGACTATAACTTTTCTATGGTTGACTGTTTCGTAATTTAAAAATAATTTGATAAAATACTCTGTGAGAACTTAACAATAACATCATCTTGCTATTACGATGTTCCTTGAGCTCGCAAAGTTGTCTAGATGAAGGAAAACAAAAATGCACAAAATAACAAAATAGGGAGTGATTACTGTTTCTAATCCTGTCATATAATTTCGAAAATGAATTTGTCATTTTTGGATACGTGTTCGCTTTATTTTGACAGTCGTTATATGATTTTGAAAATGTAGGTTTGTAGTTTTTTATGATTTTTCAAAGAAGTATATTAAAAACTTAGTTTTTTTCAGAGTGTATATGTCGAAAATAAGAAGAAAGTTACTTGTGGAAAAAATAAAAAATACACTGTTAAGAGACTATTTTAAACGGCTATAATTTTTGCAGCAGTTATAGTTTTGTAATTGAAAATAATGTGGTAAAGTATTGTATGAAAACTTTACGTTGATTTCAAAATCTTGCTATTAAGACTTCATTTGAGCCAACATAGATGACCAAACGAAAAAAAGCAAAAAAAAAAAAAAAAAATAATGTCAATAAAAACAAAATATCTTTGCCATAAATGAACAGGGACAGGGAGATGATCAATTTTCCTAGCCGGGGTTTATTTCCCCTCCCCGTCACCCCCGTAAATGAACAATGGCTAAAAACTCACTCCAATAAAATAGTTAATAAGTTGCATTATTTTGAAAATTGGATGAAACTTAATTGGTAAAAAGAATATCGTAAAATAAAAATTTAAGGATCGATAACAACAAGAATTTTAAAAAGTGAGCAATCATTTATGGATATGCGTTCGCTATATTTTGATAGTAGTTATATGATTTTGAAAGAAAAGTTAGCAGTTTTAATGAGCTTTTCAAAATGGGAAATTAAAAATTTAGGCTCTGTTCTCTTTACTGTTTTGATGTCGTTTTCTATTTTTATTTTCGAAAATACTAAAAACGTGTTCTCTTTACCATTTTCGAAAACACATTTTTGGAAAAAAAAAAAAAAATTGTACACAAAACGCAAAATATCCAAAACCTCGTTTTGAGCGTTTTGTTTGTATTTCAACAAAAAAGTTCAAAACGCAGAAAACGTGTTTTGGAATTTTTTTTCTTATCCTAACTTGGAACTAAATTTAATATAAATTTTTTATTTTTTTTTATTTTTTATTTTTAGAATTATCCTAGTTTGAAACTAAGCCTAAATAAAGATTTTTTTTGGAGATAATTATCCTAACTTGAAACTAAATTTAAATAAACTTTTATTGAATTCAACATCAACATTACAAAAAAAAAAAAATTAAATAAGAATTCTTGTTGTTATATATCAAAACATGTCTTGATAAATGAACTCTGATGGTTTTGAAAGAACTTGCATTTTTTAAATTTTAATAGAACTAGAGCTTCCTCAAATTCTGAATCTGACCAAGCTGTGTTAATATAAACTCTTAATGGTCACATTATTGTGTTGCATATAATCATGTTTTCAGTATATTGTGAAAGGAAATTTGAGTTTGAACCAGTAGTATTCTGCAAGCAAATTAATTAAAAATAGTTTAAGTATTATTCTGCAAAATTTCAATAAGAACGTATTTTCCAGCTTTTCATTTTCAAAAACACTTTTCAGAAATAACAAACCAAACGCGTTTTCACCAAATTTGAAAACAAAAATAAAAATAGGAAATACAAAACATTTTCGAAAATGAAAATATAAAATAAAATACAAAAAGAACGCCACCTTAATTTTGTCTAGAATGCATATGTCAAAAAATGAGAAGAAAATTGATTCGTAATGAAAATGAAAAATATATTGTTAGGAGACCATTTTATAAACTGATTTATAAATTAATTTATTTTATTTATCAAACGGATCCATTTGGTAACAATATAGTGATTTATAAACTGATTTATTTATAATTTTAAAGTAAAATGTATGATTAAAAAGTAAATAGAAAAAATATTTATAATTAAAAAAAAAATTTTAAAAATTGTCTAATTTATAAATCGATTTATAAACGTTTACCAATCGAAGTTGAACTCAAACAAAAGCATAATTTGACAATTTCGTTTTTTTCAAACAAGATCGTGGAGGAACCAGCTATCACGGTTATTTATTATTAAAAATAATTGCAAGTAAACCCCACACGCAACTTCAGACTGGGAACAACCTGCTCCTCTCTGCACAGCACTTCTTACAATTAGAGACGCGTTTTTCTCTCGTAAGCATGCCCCTGCCCTTTCTCTCTCTACATGGATATATTTGTGTTCGATGTATTATATGGGATTTTGTTTATTTGTTTGAATTTATTGTCTCCTTAAGCTGTCGATCTTTTGAGGTATGCTTGATCTAGATTTATCGTGTTAGAGTATTTTTGTGTGGATGTCTTTTTATATTTATGATTATGAAATTAAGATTTTTGAAGTTCGATTCCGATGTCTAATTGTTAGGTTTTTCGCCTTAGAATAGGATCAATTTCCAATATCTACTCGTATATTTGTATGTATTTGAATATATTTAGGGTTTGATGTATGATGCGTCGTGGAAATTAGGAATTTTTTTCTTTGGGTTTCATTTATCTCACTGTCCTAATCAGTCAGTTATCACATATTGACTTTTTTGGAAATTTGGAAAACTTTTTTTTTTTTTTTTTGTTTATAAACAAAGAATGTGAATTTTTTTGGTAAAATATGTTGATGAAAAGTGATTTGTGGAATTGAATGTGGTTAAAAAGTAGTTTGAAAAATGTGTTTATAAATTTGTTTATAAACAATTTACCAAATGGTGGTAATGATAATCATGTTTGTTGTACATTTTAAAGAGAATTTGATTTTTTGAATAGTAATTTATTTTGGAGAATGTGTGGTTGAAAAGTATGAATTTTTTTTTGGTTTATATGCAGAATATTTTATTGTAAATGTGTGATTGGAAATGAGTATGGAAGAAAATGAGTTTTTGAAAAAAGAGAATCCAACAGGGGCTTAGCCTCGAGGTTCTTCAGGTTGGACTTATGTGTGTGTATATAGATTCCAGAAATAGATTACAGTATCTAGGATCCTGATAAATTTGTGGGATTTGGTTATGATGCAGTTACAAGAGTTCGGCTCTCTTTGCGCGTGTCCCGTTCTCTTCTCCAATCCGACTTCTTAGATTAATTTTGTATTTAGATGGAGGTTAAGCTATGGAACGACAAGCGTGAAAGAGAGATGTATGAGAATTTTGCGGAGCTGTTTGCCATTATAAAGGCAACAGAGAAACTTGAGAAGGCTTATGTGCGCGATATTATTATAGATGCAGAGTATGAAACTGAATGCCAAAAGTTGATTGCTCATTTCAAAACCCTGTCTTCCACATTGAAAGACATAGTCCCAAGCATCGAGCGGTTTCATGACACGTACAAGATGGACTGCCCAGCTGCCCTCAACAGGCTTGTGACATCAGGTGTTCCGGCCACTGTTGAGCACCGGGCAGCTTCTGCTATGTCTTCCACTACCTCAGCTGCCATTGTGGCCGAGTGTGTGCAGAATTTTATTACAGCCATGGATTCGTTAAAGTTGAACATGGTTGCAGTTGATCAGGTCCATCCATTGCTGTCTGATTTGTCAGCTTCACTCAACAAGCTGACTATATTACCCCCTGATTTTGAGGGGAAGACAAAGATGAGAGATTGGATTGCTAGGCTGTCTAAAATGGGTGCTGCTGATGAGCTCACTGAGCAACAGGCCCGGCAACTTCACTTCGATCTGGAGTCATCTTACAACTCGTTTATGGCAGCATTGCCCAATGCTGGCACTTAGTTGATGATTTTAGGTAAGATTGTAAATAAGTGAGTAATTTTTTTGCTTACCAGGTTTATTTTATCTACTGTTTGTTGGTTATTAGTCTCGGTTGCCGATGTTTTAACTTATCACGTGCTTAAGAATGTTGGTTTTGATATTGTGATCTATATCTGTTTAATACAGAAAATACTAAATAATGCTTTGTAGAATGGAATGAATTGTGGAAAAAACAAGTGAATTGGATTGATTTGAGCTTCTGTTTGTATTTGTTATTTATTTCTATCAATGTATGAACCTTTCATGTGAAATCTTTACATTCTGCGAAGTTGCTATTAAGATAGATTTGGTGTACGTTTTATTATTTGTCAATAAAAAAGGGAATTCTACAGTGATTTGTGCCTGATCATGATGGATGGTTCTGATTATAGATTTTGGCATAACTAGGTTCCAATTTGAAGCATGTTTAATGAGAGTATTGCTGTTTCTAAAATTTATAGTGGATAATCTATTGTTTCTAAATTTTTTGTTATTTCTTTAACATCGATACTCTTAACGAGACACGAATTTGTGAAAATGTGAATGGTCTTTGAGGGTGATTTTTCCTTTGGGAAATGCGTGTTTTGGAGAAGAGAGAAAGTTGTGGGATATTCAGGATATTTGCTAATATTGGAGTATATATTGAGGCTGATTTGGTTGACCAAAATTGAAATATTGTCGTGATTTTGTTATCTTGTTCCTCTGATTGTCTCACCTTGATAGACAAATCCCCCATGTAACATGTTTATATATATGTATCATTGTAAACTCCAAACGTAAGTGAATACAATCCATTATTAGTTTTGTTTTATTATAGAATTCTTCAATGTGCGTCTTTTCAATTTTCCAAAGGGAAATTGATTCAAATTTTGAGTCAGGGCTCCATGTTTTCGTTAACTTATCTTGTGACTGCTATGGAAAATCTTGTTAATCTATACCACATTTCGGGTAGGGTAGGAACATGTTTGCACATACTTTATCGGTTGTGTTTTTCAAAATTTTCTAGGCGGCACACTGTACGCGCAATCATGATGTTCGAATTGTGCCCCCGAGACATAGCTCAAGTGGTTGAGAGATAAGAGTGGAAAATCTTAGTTGAGCTGACATGGTGGGAGTTCGAATTTTACATTTGGTATGGATGAGGTTCCTTACAAGTGCAGTTAAATAGCAAGTTTTAAATTCTGTTCTACTAAGTTACATTCTGTGATTTAAATCATCTACAAATTCCCAAGGTAGTGATTCCTAAGGTTGGAGTTCAACCTTTTTTTTATGATTTTTTATGATGTTCGAATCATTTGATGAGTAAATCGCACGGTATTTTACACTATCGTAAAGGAAAATCAATGAAAAACTTGGTTCATAGTTCTTTCTGTCTAATGGTTGCTACCAAAAATATCTAGGAGTTGCTTGTAGTAAAAGATGTCCTTTAGCAAGAACATTTTTTATTCAAACGCTGTTGTTTGGGTGAGGGATTGTCTTTGCGTTAGCTCGTGTTTGATGGACTACAAATTTATCTTAGTAGTCTGACAGATTGGAACGTGTATGAACTTGTTTGACGTAGATTTTTTGAGAACAATTATTTATTTTTTTAAAAGTGATTCTTTTTGGAGAATGAAAGTAGGAAAAATTTTGAGTTTATGTTAAAATTAAGACATAAGACTAAACCTTTTGTAAAAAAAAAATAAGGTTTTTCATCCAAGGGTTCAAAACATGAAATCTTGATTTTCCCCTAAATTAATTTTCGCGTGTCACAATTATGTTGAGTTAGGTCATATTAGACCTAGTTGTTGAAAGCTATTTATTAGGAACAACAATCAGGATATTATTTTTCAAGTTAGAGGTCTAGCTAATTTAGTCAGTTTTTTGACTGAATCGGTGATTAAGATTTCATATTCTAAGAAGATTTGGGTAAAAAAAAAAAAAAAAGTGAACTAGTCAAAATGATGCTTTACATTGTGGTTTGACTCGTGTGGCTCTTAAAAATAAGAACATTTGTGTACCTCATTAAGTAGGTCTATATGTGCATGGATATTGCATTGCATTGTTCATGATATTTATCTATACATGCATGCACTAATTTTTTTTATTGGTTTTGCATTATTTGTTTTGTTAAAAAAATAATAATAAACAAATTATATACATAAAGTAATATTATTGGACATGTTAATTTGTCATCAAGTAGTAGTAAAATTTATCGATGGTAAATAAAGTTTTCATTAACTAGGTTTAGAATTTGTTTGAAGTACTTGTTATAATGTGTTTCATGTATGTTCTGCACTACACACACACTAAGCACTCGTAAATGAGTTTTGATTGTGTGTGTGAGACTTGGTATGACAGATATCGTTGTAGTGAGTTGATATTGAATATGTAATGACCTTAGTTAAATGAGTCAATTATTTAGTTTCTGTTTGACTCCCATTTTTTGTAAATCAAATTTATTAAATACCTAATCTCAACCATCTATTTTAGTCAAGCTTACTATTTTTGATTTTTCAAACATTTTTTAACCACGCGTCATCCCAAAAATACTATTACAAACCATAATTTTTTCAAATAATGGGTCTCAAATAAGGTAATGAAGAAAAATCTGCACATAAGATAGAAAATATGTTATATGCTCACGGAAGGAGGAGAAAGAAAAGATACAATAAATATTATTTTAAATGTCCTAGTTGCACTGGATTTGACTTCATAATTTGAGGAATATATTCATTTATTAGTGATTTTTTTTGCATATCCTTCACCACTGATTTAAGGTTTTGAGTCTTATTTACAGGGGATTATTGACATTTTTTCACACGTGTAACTTATAAAATTTACTCCAAATAGGTTTAAGATGAGTTGTAATGGAAGATGTCATTATTTGTGAATTATACTTGTATAAATAAGCAAATAGCCGTTCATATAATTTCACTATATAATGTCATATTTAAAATTTCATGAAAAATAGTAATCTAAAAAAGAAGATTTTTTTTTTTCTCTTCTCACAGAAGGGTTTAATAAATTTGTTTATCTGCATTGTTATTTCCCTCATTCCTTGTGGTGTAACTGATGATTATATTTCTTGATTTTTTTTCTTTGGTAAAAAAGGGGGAGAGTGATTAGTATATGAGTTAGAGAATAGTTAGTATTTATATGTGTTAGGGGGAAGAGTTAGTAATTAGAGGGAGTATTTATTTATTTTGATTGTCATTGTATTACTTATTTTGTTTTATATTTTGACATTTTATTTTTTACAAATCTATCTAGAGTATATTAATATTATTCTTTTGGTTGATATTTTTGAAATAGCATTAATATCTTAGTCCGATGCTGCTTTTTGATATTTATGACTTTTGTTACATTTGCTTTCATATGGTATTACTTGCTTTTACACTTTTGTCACTGCTTTTAATAACGAAGGTGAAATTTAGGTAAAAAGAATGAATTTAAAGGAAATTGAATTTCTGAAAATTGAAAATTTAATGTATTTGATTGATTTAAATTTCTAGGTGAAAAAAATGGGGAATTTTTCAACTTTTGTTGTTTGATTGACATTATTTTTCATAAAAAATAAAGCAAAATTTAATTATTTTAATAATAAAAAAAATTATTTTTCACACATTTGTACTTGATTATGGTAATGTTAATTAAAAAAAAAACAAATCAATTAACAACAAAAATGATCAAACTTGACGAAAATGGTAAAAGATTTTTCATGAAAAATAATACCCCCTCCCTCTTGGAAAACGAATTCCTTCAAATCAAGAAAAATACCCGATTTCTAGACAAGTTGGAAAGCGAATTCCATGTAAAACTTAAGCAATCACCTGAAAAACCCATTTTCCATGAAAAACTTTGGGTTATCAAACGCAGCTTAGTATTTGTTGAGTTGATGTGCATTATATAGTTGACAAATAATTGAGATGCATTATTGGATATTTATTTTATGTCATAGATGTTTGGGTTGGTCTTTTGTAATTTTTTTATTATTATATTGTTTTGTCACGTAATGTCAAAGGGAGAGTTGATAGATTTTGATGTAATTGACAATTTCGTGAATAAAAGATTTCATTTACAAAGTATAAATAAGAGACAAAATGTTGTAACTGAGATTGTTGAGTCTTTGGGCTCAAGATTATCAAAGATATGTTCAAAATTGACTCCTGATTCAATTAGAAACCAAAAGAAAATCAAAACCTGTAAAGGATTATGTTTCACATTCTCAGCTATTGGTTTAGACCCATTTTCATATAGCAAATGTTCGAATTTGGAAATTACTAATTCTAGAAGAATTGTAGTCCTTTGAATTAGCTTTCTAACACATTTTGAATCATCTTAATTGGATATTGGGAGAGTTAGCTATTACCAAATTATTGATGATTGCTCATTGGTCATGTGATTGCCACTCAAGCGAGTTTAGCTGTGCCTAGGGCACTTGAGCGGCTTGTCGTGTGAGAAATTCATATTTCATGGTTTCAACATTTTTACACTTCATATCATATATACCCAAGCCTTATTTCGTTTTTAGGTGTGGTTGATCATTATATTTCATAGAAATAACATCGTACCAGTCTCTTGATCAATTATTTGTTTATTTAAGATCAATCACAAAAATTTCTTGAATTGAAATTCATGATTGTCGATCATAAAACACCAAACTCAAAATCATTTACTATTAAGCTTTCAGATATTTGAAATTGGAAAGAGGTCACTAGAGTTCCTATTGAAGAAGAACGATGTTCGTTGTTGACAATTCACACGGAGAGAAAAAAAAAATCAAAGTTGCTGAAAGATTCGAAATCACAACCGAGGGTTTTCATTGATCTACAAGTTGCTACTTTATTTAATTGATTAGTTATCCATCTAAATCATATTAATTTATAATTTCTCGTATTACCACTATTCACCCCCTCTTTGGATCAATACATGTTATTTCAGAGCCGGAGGATGAAAATTTCATAGGAACTCAACACATCACACGTGTAAATAAAGGTGTAATTGTGGGTGTACATGAAATACTATTTGTACTCTCATTGGTTGATAAATTTGTTTACTCCCTCCTCACATGTAGGGGGTTTCACAATTTTTTTGTTGTTTGTGGGGCCCCCTCCATGTAAGGGGGAAGTAAACAAATTTGTCAACCAATTAGTACAAGTAGAATGATCCTTATTGAAGAAAGAGTTTTCTTAACTACTTATTTTGTTAAAGGTCAGAAGATATCTTTGGTTCCAAACGGAGAAAATACAAAGACGAAGCAATCAAAGTGGCAATGAGCCAAAAATCCTAACGAGATTGTGCCAAGAATGTAAAGTTTTGAAATTTTTATTTATGGATCATTGTCAATGATTCGTCATTAGAAATTTTCATTTTATGGGATCGGTTTAAAATTGTTATGGTTGGCTAGGAGGATTTACTAATAAAAACTGAATTTCACTTCATCTTCCAATCAAACGTCAAAGTAAGAAAATTTGAAATTTTCAATTCCATCCAGTTCCACCCGATCACACAGCCTAAGATTTGATGGTCCAAATTTTAGAGTTTGATTAAAGCCCAAATTGTATACTGTGTAGGAAGGTAGAGTTGACAGTTGTGCTGTTTTCTCCGGTGGAATGGAATAGCTGGGATGAGGATGGGGAGGGAAATGGGAAGGCAGAGCGACCAAAGGCGTTTTTAGGCCATCTCCAACTACAGTATCCAAAATCCAAATTGGTGCAATTTTGTGCGATTTTTACATTATCCCATCTCAGTATCTTCAATCAAAATCTTCAAATATTACACCAAATAAACGGTTCATCATTTATTTTTCTTATATATTTGTTTTTTGGAATTCTCAACAATTTTTTGATGGTCTTGGACGATCTGACAATGATCTCTACCTATTAAAGTTTCATTTTATTTATTTTGCAGAATAACCCCTTGTTTGAGCCTCATTATTTCAATTTATAATTTGAGTTTGGAAATCCAATGGTTTAAAAGTGATTTAAAAAATAAAAAATTTTAGGCTTGACTTTTTTGGATGGTTGAGATTGATTACTGTAGAAAAAATTTGTAAAAATAATGAGAAATAATGGGGCTCGAAGAAGGGCTAAATTATTAGAATCCTACTCCATAGGAAGTTGAATGTAGTTTATCAATTCTTTAGGAGATCATTCCATGAAAATGGGAGTTGTTAGTCACGAGTAAGTATTTACTGTTATTTTCGATCAAAATAACTACTATAATATTAAAATATCGACTTTCATTTCATATTTTACTTTGAATTTAGATTTTGTAACTTTTTAATTTTAATGAGCAATTTTATCATTAACCACTTATTATTTATTATTCGATTAATACAATTTATTATGTTAATAAAAATTATAAATAATTCACATTAAAATCAAATTAGTGCCTAATTCAGAGGATTGGGTAGGATATGGGGCGAGATTGTAAAAGGAAGGGATAATCGAGAGGATTTTAGTCTGGTAGTCTTTTTTTACCCGACTAATTAAAAACCTATATATCTACATCTTCTATCTACTTATATTAAAAAGGGGAACGATGGAGAAAATTTTGATTGATACTTTTATTCTTACATTTTTTTTTTGTGTGGTCAATGACACCCTTCCTCTTTTATTATAAAAAAATTAAAATTGAAATAAATATTAAAAAAAAAAAAAAATTAACTTTTAGTATTTAGTTGTACTTAAAAATCACAAAACAAATTTTCATATATTTAATCATTTTTATTAATATTAAGCATATGTTTGGTAAACCGTTTATGAACAATTGTTTATAAATATTGTTTTGAAATAGCGACGTAAAAATATTTAATTGATCCTTTTTTTTTTGAAAGTCTAATGGTGAGAGGGGATCTTTTACCAGTAGAAATTGTTGAATTTTCCAAAAAAAAGAAAGAAAGAAAAAAAAAATTCCAATGAGATGTGCCACGTAACTATATATTTATAAACAATATTTATATATTAGTTTTACCAAACATAGGCTAAATCAGTATACATGAAAGGGTAATTATATTACCACCACAAAATTTATTAACTACACCACATTATAATCACATCACAATTAAAATATATTTTCAATAAATACACCACAACAAATTTACAATAATACTCCTAAACTTATAAAAACTTATATATATATATATATATATATATATATATATATATATATATATATATATATATATATATATATTATTGTGGTGTACTCATCATCCCAAATTTCCAATATTTCTCTCATTTTTCCTCATCATTGCCACCCATTATTTCCTTAATTACAATTAATTATGTTCAAATTTCCATGTTACACATTTTTTAATTGATGTTTGACAGATAATTGAAACAAGATATTCAATTTCATATAAACATAGTAGGCGGTTGGCTTCTAAATTGCATCTAGTATTTTAAAAAAAAATAATATATATATATATATATATATATATATATATATATATATATATATATATATATATATATATATTTTAATACTAGATGCAACTGAAAAACGATAGGCGGAATGCAGTATGAACACGCAAATATATGTCATTGAAAAACCATAGAATTCGAAAATCGAATATAAAATTTAATTGAAAATCAAATATAATTAAATAACCAAAATCCTGGGTGGCATCAAAATATAGGGAACGTTAAACAATAAAAATCTTTCACTAACCAAAGTCCTAAAGTTTGCATGATGTTATTATTTGAAAACTCATAAGAAATTATTGTATTAACATCTATTCTAATTAACTTGGTATTGAAAAGCAAAAATATAAAATAACAAGAAGAACAAGATGATTTAGAAAAATATACATAGAGAAGATAAGAGAATATTTGAAAGATGTGATGTATATAAAATTATTTTTAGTGAGATAATATTAAAAGGATATGTATGTAATTTTATTTATGTATATTTTTATAAATAAAGAAAATAATTTAAATTGTGGTGTAAAAAATAAATTTTGTGGTGGCAATATAGCCACCCTAAATATAAAGAAGAAAAAGAAAAGAAATTTATTTGAAAGATTGTGGTGCATGTAAAAATAGTGAGAGAAAAATAAAAGGATATTTTTGTAATTTCTTTTATGTCTATTTTAGTCAATGAAGAAATCACTTAAAAATGTGGTGTAAGAATTAAGTTTTGTGGTGGCAATATAGCCACCCTACATGAAATTACAATGTATTTATGGTGTGTATCCAATTGTGATTTTTAAAAACTTAAAAAGTTTATGATATTCAATTGAGACTTTTTAAGACACTCTAAAAGTCTCGGCGTGTTATAATATTATCTAAAACTCTAGGTGTATTTAATTAAAACTTTCTAGAAGTCTTTACAATTTACATGATATTCAAAATGTTAGTGACTTTTAAAGACGTTCATGAAAGTTTTTAGGGTGCTAACTTTTAAGCATATGACACAAAAAATTAAAATTGTTTCTCATTCATCTCAAGATTTTGAAAGACTTTGGCGAAAAAAATGAAATTTTATTTTTCATTTATTTGTTCTTTTTTTTTTTCCCCTTATAGATCTGTTTTATCGTTTCTCTTTATTATCTGAAAAAAGGTTATTTATAATTAAAAATTCTTATGATTTTTTTTACACAATTTTTTTATGTAAAAGATCAATTTTTAATAAAAATAATATTTATAGTTAAATTTTTAATATATTGATAAGTTAATTATTTTTTGAAAGCCTAATATATTAATAATATTAAACATTAGGATAATTTTTTTTTAATTAAGCTGATTAGTTTTGATGTGATCCAAGACCCTCGACAATCGGAATCATAGCAGGCTTGACGGAAAAATTTAAATATTCAAGCCAAAACAAGAATTCGGCAGGTTCGACGAGCTTTGAAGACCAAACCGTGTCGAAAAGAACCAAAAAATTGAATCACGGCCGTGAAAGGAATCGTCACGACCGTAACTTTTGAAGCTCACGGCCGTAAATGAAGGATCACGGCCGTAACCTGCTCTCTGTCTATTTCATAGGACTTACGGCCGTAACAAAGATATTCACGACCGTAACGTATTTCAGTTACATAATTTACGGCCGTAAATTAAGACACTCACGGCCGTAAGACAGCTTCTGGACATGCGCCGCCGTGGAATTTAAAGATTTCGCATTATTTTTATTTCTTTATCAGTTTTAGTTATTTTTAACTATTTTACTTTAATTAGAATTCTATTCGAGCCTAATTAGCGGCTAGGTTTATTTTGCTTATTTATACGTTTTTTCTATTCATTGTAAGACGGACTTTACACACAACTTTGACATTATAATTGAGAGGCTATTTTGTTTTCACAATCTTATTCTTCATTGAATAAAATCCGAACTTGCGAGTTATTCTTGTTTGTTCAAATCCCGGTGAGAATTATTATTGCTTGTAATCAAGAGGTCAATATATCCCAGTGATTGTATTTGTTGCTTGGTTCAATTAATTTTAATTGGATCCATAAATCGTGGTTTCTTGACGTTCTTGGGTCGATTTCAATATTTTGTGGATTGCGTAGCTACAATTGCTACGTGATTTGCATCATTTGGTATCAGAGCTTAGGCTCCAAAAATCAAGGTCATATCTTTATTTTGTTTTCTTGAGTTTTCTATCCAGTTTGATTTTTATATTTATCATCGAGTCCCATAAAAATCTTCCATATCTTGTTGAGTGTCTTGTTTTTCAGTATTTTGCGTTCTTCTTGTTCTTGAGTTTGTTGAGTCTTTAATCCAGAAAATCGTTCCAAAAAAATTTCAAAAGTGTTTGTTTTACTTAATTCTTATCCGAATTAACTTCCGTTTGTTTTGTCGTGTTCGTTGTCGAATTTTTGGATTTATATAAAAAAAAAGATTATTTTTATTTTTTTATTTTATTTATTCCGAAAATTCACCCAAAATTTAAAAAAAAAAAAAAAAAAAATTCCATTTAAGAACCACTTTCTTAAATTTCCTTAAATCCTTGATAAATCCTTACCTTTCAAGTCAAATTAAAATTCTTGATATTCTTTCTTTTCAAGTCAAAATTCAAGAACCACTTTCTTGAATTTCTTTAAAATTCTTGATATTGTTTTTTCTTTTCGAGTCAACAATAAATTCCTTCTTGATATTTGTCAATAACCGGACCTCTTATTTTGAGTCTCTCAAATTTTTGAAAGCTACATAAAGGGATGAATTACGAGTTCGATCATACTTTCATGACTAGATGTCGTGTGGGGGATAAGCTGTGTAGTTTGGCTATTGATAGGGAGTACATCTCTAATTTGGCTAGTATCAACATGGTTGAAAAATTGGGGTTACATTTATTACAACATCCTAAACCTTATAGGATGACATGGTTGAAGGAGTGTGGGGAGTTCAAAGTGACCAAGCAAGTTTTAGTGAATTTCACCATTGGGAGGTATAGTTGATGCGAACCCCTTCGGTGCGTTGACCGAAAATTCCCACAACAATTTTAATACCAACCCAAGAAAGCTAAAGTGGTAAATAAATGGATAAACACCTTAACCCAAGTTTAATTCTAACCCAAAATTCAAGGATTAACAAACCCTAACCCAATGGGGGTCACTTAAACAAATTTCAAGGTGGGGAAATAAACAACAACACAAGAATAACAATACTCAAGCAAAGTTGATTAAATTCCAAGAATGTAACAAGATCAAAGGAGGTTTTAACCTTACCTCAAATGGGGTCTTCAAGACCTAGCTCTCAAGAGCAATTTTCATGACATGCCAAGTTATTACAAATGAATAAGAAATGTGAATATAATGTACAAAATGGGAAAAATGTGCAATTTCGGTATTTACAAGAAAAACCCCGTTTTTGTGGAAATTGCAAGAAAAACCCCGTTTTTTTGTAAAATGAAGTGTTTCGGTCGACCGAACTGGTCGACCGAACTTATTTCGGTCGATTACTGGGTCGACCGAAATTGGACTTTCGGTCGACCGCCACTCAGCCGAAAATGCCTGAGGCTGGAACAAAATTTCTCTGCAGACTTTCGGTCGACCGGAATGATTTTCGGTAAACCGAAATTGGCTGATTCCAATTTCTTCTTCTTTTTGGCTCCAACTTGATTCTCGGATTATTTTCTTGATTTATTCACATTGTTTAGCCTCGAATCTTGAATCTCTTCAACTTCGAATCTCGTCATGGGTCCCACGGGCACGTGCATCGAGGTTTGACTTTCCCGATTCTCATCATCCCCTCCCTCTTGAAAAGGATTCGACCTCGAATCTTGCTTGAATGCACTGTCGTGAAACTCCTTGAACTTTGATCTTGCAACATTGTGTACCACAGGTTCATGCAATGAAGTTGGACCTTCGCGATTCTCATCATCTCTTCCTTCTCGAAAGAGATTCGACCACGAATCGGCACCTACAATAAAAATAGAAAATTCAGACACAATAAATATAACTGAAATTTCATACTCACCGTGCAAAATCAATTTGTAGACGCTGTCAAGAGTTTGAGATGCGCCAACACCACAGAGTAGTAGTTTGGATTTTATTTGATCAGGGGGTTGCTCCTTCCACGAATGGGAACACATCCGACCGCCTGGATCAAACGGAATATGTTTCCCACCATGGTTGGCATCGGAAGCACATTGCCTTCCAATTCCCCTAAATGGAAGCTCGAGCCTCCTGCAAAGGGGCTTAACCAAATGTGCATTCTCGTGCCCACCTAAACCAACTCTTTCTTCGATAAACATGTGCATAAAATTCAACAGAGTTAATAGGATAAAGTCACAAGCATCTTTAAGTGGAGAAAACTTGCTAATATGATGAACAATTAGATTATAAGTAAATTTAACAACCACAAAATTAGCACCAATTTCGTGCAATTGCAC
Organism: Ligustrum vulgare; assembly: GCA_963555705.1. Taxonomy (NCBI): domain Eukaryota; kingdom Viridiplantae; phylum Streptophyta; class Magnoliopsida; order Lamiales; family Oleaceae; genus Ligustrum; species Ligustrum vulgare. Next base: position 33,963,994 of record OY743190.1, on the reverse strand, counting down.
AACTTCTTGAAAGAAAATATTAGCTATGTTGATGACCTTGTTGGTTTCGTTATATGCAATCAAATGCGACGTTTTAATACTCCTACCAAAAATCACAAAAATAGCATCATTTTCTTTCTTTATTCCAAGTAAACCCACTATAAAATTCATAGAAATAGCAGTCCAAGGTTTACTTAGGATGGGCAAATATGCATGGAATTCTTGGGGCAAAAACTTGAGTTTAGCCAGTTTGCAAGTTCGGCATTTACTACAAGTGCAAACATGTTCAACACCAAGCTTCAAAGTAGGCCAATAAGATTGATCGCATAATACCCCTAAGACCCCGTTGATTTTAAATCGCCCCATCAAACAACTATCATGTGCCTCTCCCATTAGCAATTTGCACATGACACATTTAAAAAGAAACAATCCAATTTTCCCAAACAAATAATTATCATGCCCATAGAATTCATCAAAATATCGCTCACAACATGATTCATAAATGTTTAATAAATTTGGATTATTAACATGCATGCCCTTAACTGGTTCAAAATAAAATGAGGGGGCATCAAGAAATGTTAGAAGTGAAGTCCTATTATCACCAAGACATCTCAATAAATTTCTTCCATGAACTCCCCTAACTAGCAATTCCTTTGGAGAGTCAATATGCAAGTCAAGCATATTTTCACAAAATAAGAATTTATCATGCCAATGATATGTACTATATGCAACATTTTTACAAAAAGATATGATACTTATGCAATTGGGCACATGCAAAAAGTTGCATTTACAAATTAAGCACTCATCATGACAATGATTCCTACCACATGTGACATTTTCACAAGTCAACAACACACTTATCAAATCTATATCAAGATCATACAACCCTCTAATGTATTCAAAACACAATAACCTTGCATTTAAAGAATTGTTAGGAGCGTACCTCCTAGATGTTGCATTGGTTATCTCATTTTCCTTACCTCGGTTGTACTCATTGTTGTAGGAAAATGTTTCCATGAATTTCTTCCATAAGGCATGCTTTTGGAGTTCTTTGTTTCCTTGATAAGTTGACCTCACAATTTCCTACAACAAAGACATGACAAAACTAGGGAGGGCATTGTTAGAATATTTAAGAGTAAAGAACATTTCGGGGTGATCTTTTCTCTCAATTTTCTTGGTGGCACTCATCACTTCCTCACCTTTTTCTGAGGCAGAATCCTCAACCCTCGGTTCTTCTCTCACCTCTCCTTTTTCTGGAGTCGTGGCTCCAACCCTCATTACCTCTCCTTTTTCTAGGGACGTGGCCCCAACTCTCTCTTTTTCACTTGACCTCACTTTTGTGTTGACATCAATTTTCTCAAGTGATTTTTCTTTTGATTTCCTATTTTCCCTTTCTTCCTCAAATTCCTTCTTGAGATTCATTTGGTCTTTCCATACTTCTTTCGGGCTCAAAGATAGGATCACAACCTTTTTTCCATCCATTTGGAAGCTACACCGGTTCCTCTTTCTATCATGATTCACATTTCGCTCACATTGCCAAGGTCTTCCCAAAATTATGTGAGTAGTGTGTATTGGAACTACATCACATATTACTTGGTCACAATAGGTTCCAATGTTGAAGGCAAGAAGAACTTGTTCACTCACTCTCACTCCTCCATCGTCACCCAACCTTTGCAATACATAGGAATTAGGATGCTTCATAACCGGTAACCCCAATTTCCCCACCCTACTAGCACTCACCAAATTTGTGTCACTCTCACCATCTATAATGAGACTACATGCCCTATCCCCCACAAGGCATCTAGTGTAGAAAGTATTTCCTCCATGCTTCTCCCTCTCATTATCATGGGCCAAAATTTTTGGTAGCCTAGCATTCATCTCCTTCACTACTTCTCTACTTCCACTTCCGTCCCTCCTATGGAATGATGAAGTCTTCATTTGCTCAATATTAACCTTCTCATCCATCCCATCTCCACTCCTATCTACCCATTCTCTTCTTCTTCTACCCATTCTCCAACCTCCTTCAACTTCCCCTTCATTATCATCCCTCCTATGGAATGATGGACTCTTTATTTTTGTTCTATCAATATTATCATCAATTCCATCTCCACTCCTATCTACCCATTCTCCTCTTTTCCTATGCATGCTCCCATTTTGGTCACTATCCCTTTCATTATCCCAAGCATCCTTTCTAATTTTCCTATTCAAACTCCCATTTTGTTTTCTACTTCCATTCCTATACACAATGTTCCCAAATTTATCTCTCACCCTTCTTCTACTACACATCATTTCTTCATCTCCCCTATTTGATGTACTCTCCCCTCTTGTCCCTAAATTTTCCAACTCACCCCTACTTTTCTCCATTTGTCTAGCCATGGTGGTAGAAAGATTTTCCAACAAGTACTTCAAATTTTGAGTTTGAGAATTGAAAATGGACATGGTGTGCAAGTGTGAAAGTGTTCTCACAAGAAAAAATTTCTCTCGTTTTTCGCTCAAATTTGACTTTTACCCTCTATTGAACTCACAACTCTTGCTTTTTTCCACTCAAAATCTCATTTCTCAAGTTCTCCAAGGAAGGTAATCAACTAAACCACAAAGTATAATTCTTGTGGAGTTAAAGAAATCACCAACAAGGAAGAAGGAATTTAGAACAAGTAGACACAAATAGCAAGTAGAGTTTATGTGCTTGCTAAACTCAAAAGGAACAATATTTATGTGGGATAGGATGCTAGGAATCATAATTTAGCAATGGGATTGACAAACCACAAATAATAGACAAGGCATGAATGTAGAACAATAAGCACAAAGAGTGTAAATTTTGAATGAGGCAATTTATCAAACACCTTGTACTCAATCTTTGAATGGCCTTGAATGGATAAAATGTGGATATATGATAAATTCCCAACAACCCAAATGTGACAAGAAATGAATGATCAACAATTACCCAATGTATGAAGCAAGTAATATATGAGATACAATGTTGATAACACAATCTCAATGATGGGAATTAGATAGCTCCAAGTAATTAACAAGTTATGGGCATTGGATAATAAGGCATGAATGGAGTATTTTCTTTGGGACAATTTATCAAACACTTTGGATACACAATTTGGAAAGTGTAGGTTTTGTAAGTGTTTGGTTAATGGAAATCCCCAATAATGCAACAATCAATACACCCAATATGTAGGAATCAAGAATTACTCATGGGCATATGAAATTTTCCCCAATTTTTTTCAATTTTCGTTTTTTTTTTCACAATGCCAAGAACAACAACAAGAAAGTAAAGATAGGTTTACCAACTTAGAGTCAAGCTCTGATACCAAATGATGCGAACCCCTTCGGTGCGTTGACCGAAAATTCCCACAACAATTTTAATACCAACCCAAGAAAGCTAAAGTGGTAAATAAATGGATAAACACCTTAACCCAAGTTTAATTCTAACCCAAAATTCAAGGATTAACAAACCCTAGCCCAATGGGGGTCACTTAAACAAATTCCAAGGTGGGGGAAATAAACAACAACACAAGAATAACAATACTCAAGCAAAGTTGATTAAATTCCAAGAAGGTAACAAGATCAAAGGAGGTTTTAACCTTACCTCAAAGGGGGTCTTCAAGACCTAGCTCTCAAGAGCAATTTTCATGACATGCCAAGTTATTACAAATGAACAAGAAATGTGAATATAATGTACAAAATGAGAAAAATGTACAATTTCGGTATTTACAAGAAAAACCCCGTTTTTGTGGAAATTGCAAGAAAAACCCCGGTTTTTTGTAAAATGAAGTGTTTCGGTCGACCAAACTGGTCGACCGAACTTATTTCGGTCGATCACTGGGTCGACCAAAACTGGACTTTCGGTCGACCGCCACTCAGCCGAAAATGCCTGAGGTTGGAACAAAATTTCTCTGCAGACTTTCGGTCGACCGGAATGATTTTCGGTTGACCGAAATTGGCCGATTCCAATTTCTTCTTCTTTTTGGCTCCAACTTGATTCTCGGATTCTTTTCTTGATTTATTCACATTGTTTAGCCTCGAATCTTGAATCTCTTCAACTTCGGATCTCGTCATGGGTCCCACGGGCACGTGCATCGAGGTTTGACTTTCCCGATTCTCATCAATAGTGATGAAGTATTATGTGATGTGGTGCCTCTAGAGTCGTGTCATTTGTTGTGGGGTAGGCCATGGAGGCATGCGAGGAAAGCATTTAATGATAAGAATAGAAACAGGTACAAATTTGTGAAGGATGGAGAATCAATCACCCTAGCTAGTTTAACACTAGGCAAATACTTGAAGATCAAAAGGAGGTGAAGGAAAAGATTAATCCATTATCCAGATTGAATTATCAATTAAAACTTATAGAAGAGGACATGATTGCACGAAGGGGTAAAAATGTAGTTAAGTTGCAAGAAGAGTCTCAGGATATGAATGTTGGGAAGGAGGGAGAGCTGAAAGTTGAAATAGTTGAAAAAAATCCAACATTTAAGGTAGGAGATGTGGAATTGGGTAATAAAGAGGTGGACGAACAAAAAGTTAAAATTATTGATGAGGATATGCATGAATTGAAAGTTGACGGGGTAGAGAATGAAACATGAAGGAGTTGGTTGATGCCAAAAATTTAAAAGAGGTAGTTGAGCTTGAAAAGGTGGAGTTAGGTGATCAAACTCCAAAATTTGATGAAGAAAAATTGGAAGTTAGGGTAGAAGTTCAAATTTTAAGCTTTGAATTGGGAGATCCACATTTTGGTAGTGATGAGGTAGTACATGAACATGGTGATACAAATGTGGAGGTCGGAGATGTGATTGAGTTTGAAGATAAAAAAATTGAACAAGAAATTGCAAAGGAGGAAAGAAGCGAAGAGAAGAGTCTCGTGGTTCAAGAAGTGGAGTTGGTGGTGGTTTATCATGAATACAAGGATTCATACCTTGTATCTCATGAAGCTAACATGTTCCTCCCCATTTTGTTAAAATCTTTTTTGCAGGTTAATTATGTTTGGAAGCTTCAACCACACTACGTATGGCAAAGGGAGTTCAAGCTCTATCTCTTCCATGTTTGCCAATCAAAGGATCCCAATTTATTGAACTCCTGACATGAAAGCAGAAATTTTCCGTTTGATCCAGGGGGAGTAGTTGCATTCATGAACAAAGCTATGATTCGGGACGAATCATCCTAAAGAAGGAGGGTATGATGTGGTCCAGGATTCTCGACAATCGGAATCATAGCAGGCTTGACGGGAAAATTTAAATATTCAAGCCAAAACAAGAATTCAGCAGGTTCGACGAGCTTTGAAGACCAAACCGTGTCGAAAAGAACCAAAAAATTGAATCACGGCCGTGAAAGGAATTGGTCACAACCGTAACTTTTGAAGCTCACGGCCGTAAATGAAGGATCACGGCCGTAACCTGCTCTATGTCTATTTCATAACCGGATAAAAGAACTTACGGCCGTAACAAAAATATTCACGGCCGTAACGTATTTCAGTTACACAATTTACGGCCGTAAATTAAGACACTCACGGCCGTAAGACAGCTTCTGGACGTGCGCCGCCGTGGAATTTAAAGATTTCGCATTACTTTTATTTCCATATCAGTTTTAGTTATTTTTAACTATTTCACTTTAATTAGAATTCTATTTTGAGCCTAATTAGCGGCTAGGTTTATTTTGCTTATTTATACACTTTTTCTATTCATTGTAAGACAGATTTTACACACAACTTTGACATTATAATTGAGAGGCTATTTTGCTTTCACAATCTTATTCTTCATCGAATAAAATCCGAACTTGCGAGTTATTCTTGTTTGTTCAAATCCCGGTGAGAATTATTATTACTTGTGATCAAGAGGTCAATATATCACAGTGATTGTATTGGTTGCTTGGTTCAATTAATTTTAATTGGATCCATAAATCGTGGTTTCTTGGCGTTCTTGGGTCGATTTCAATATTTTGTGGGTTGCGTAGCTACAATTGCTACGTGGTTTGCATCAAGTTTTCTTTATTCGGCGAAAGAGCTGGATGAAGATGTGTAAATTCTATTTAAAAGAAAGTCTTCAAAAGTCTTAAAAATTCTACAAAAGCCTATAAAGTTTTAAATGAAATTTCATAAAAGTCAACGAAAGGCTTCCACTAATTCCATACAGTTCTAAGAAAGTCCACGAAATCCATAAAAATATCAATATCAATTCATTATTGTTATACATGAACTGAATTTCATTTTTATTAAATCAAATAATCAAATGTTCAAATAACATATTATGCATACCATAAACCAAATTTCAAATAAAAAACTTAATTTTGTAGAAAATATTATGTTTATTTTCTCAAGGACTTGACTATTGTTATGACTTAATATAACTAATGATACATTTCACATTATTTTCAAGTATTAGATTCCTCTATTTTTATTATTATTTTTTTTATTTTGTTTTTTTGCAAATTTTGACCAAACTGTAATAATATAAAAATTTGAATAAAAAATCAAAACAACGTTATAAAATTGTGTACATCGTACGTTTTACGTACTACTGAATACAAAAGTGGCTATTAGGAGGGAAGACTGCTTTATTAACTTATAGGTGTGGTCGTTCAGTAGTAACGGTGGCATACACGAAAAAGACTATACTTTACTCGAAGGGAACGAACTCCGAATTACTAGAGTAGAATGGGATTCCCTCCATGTGGTACATAATCTTGAGTCATATTATAAGGATTTTAATTTTATTGCTGGCGTAACTTGTGGTTCGAGTTACTTCATTTTTGAAAGTAAACTGAGTAGCCCACAAACAAAGGATGATAAAAAGGCGAGGCAAATAGCACTCTCATTGAAAAATTTTCAAAATTCTTCTTAAAAATAATTAAGATGATGCTACTTGTACATACGTCATGGTGTACAAATCTCGTCACTTCATCCATTGGTAAATAACCTATAGTTGCGATGTACATATAGCACAACCATTTCTTTCCTCACTAATGCTACTTGTACATAGCCCTTGACCAAAAGAATGATCAGAAATTGATGCAATAAGTTTGTGAGTGTTGATTTGGAAGTTGAAATGACATGTGAAATACAATTATGCTACTTTTTTATACTAGATGATCGAAAGTTTGGTATAGTTCCTATTTGAGTCCCATTTTTTTAAAAACAATTATTCCAAATAGTCAATTTCAACCATCAATTCTTAGTTAAGTTCAAAAAATTTGACTTTTCAAATAATTTTAAATAACACATTCATTAAAAAAATTACAAAACTCCATAAAAACTCTACACCAAATAGGGGCATAGTGTATTGTTGACATGATCAATTTTTCACATTTCTGACACAACATTATCTCCAAAATCTGAAAAATAATAGAATTGTGTAACTCATGCATTGTGTCAACGTCTATGTACTGTTGAGAATTATGAACCCAAATTCTATTTTTTTTTTATCTAAAGCAATTAATATAAGAAAAGAAATACAAGATTTATAGAGGTTTGCTTCAATGTTAAACCACGTCCTCTTTGTCGCTGCAGGAATTCACTACAATGAAAAGGAATATTTTATAAGAAAAAACACCCACCTATCTTTTCTAACCTAACTTTTTCTCTCTCTATTTGATGAACAATAAAAGGATAAAGATTGCCACTATTTATAAGATTAAATATGGACAAATCTACATTACACAAGGATTCTAATCCCTATCCCTATATATTAAAAGATATTAAAAGAATCACTTCAAGTGCACTATTCATAAGCCATAGAAGCTTTTTATGTCATTTTCCTTGAGTCCATATTATAAGCCATTTAAGTCATTTTTCCGATCCCTATATATTGAAAGAGCAAGTTTTGAATCTACTATTCATAAACCAATTTGAGCGGTATAATTCACTTGAGTCATTTGAACCATATAAGTCATTTGAGCCATTCTTTTTTTTTTTTCCCCTCCCAATTAGTTATTTCGATTTTTTCGTATTTATTTTTTTATTTATTTTGCACTCTGATTTTAACATGTATGTGTATCCAACATATTTCACTTTGATTTAAAATGCAAGTTTTGTATTATATGGCGTTCGATTCAATTTCTCATTTTTCAGAATATTGAATCGAATTTTATACTACGCTATTAAATATATCATTAAAATGATGCACGTGTCTTGCACGTGTGTCTCACTAATTATCTAATAAAGGCAAGTTCAAATTATATAAGGATTTCAACTCTTCGACAGGAATAAGTCCACATTAGACAAGGACTCGAATTCTTTAATAGAATTTTATAAGAACATAATATCCTAAGTAGTCCTAAACTAGGATTTTCATCTTTATCCAATTGCCACCTTATCGAGTTATCAAATAATTAGGCTCCACAACTTAACACTCTACCACTTGAAAACTAATTCACCATGAATAATCCATATGCAATGGCAACAACTCCTAAGTCCTTAAAAAAGAAGTCCAATTAAAGTTGCACACAACTTTAGTTTCTCAATTGGAATAGTCTTCATCAATATGTTAGCCGGATTCTGATTCCCTTCAATCTTCTCAAGTGTTAAAATTTCATATTGTTCTTCTTTTAACCGGTAAACTCATTTATTTTGTAAGGTCTTCTTTCAATTTGGTAAGTCAGTCAATTCCCATGTCTGATTGGACAATAATGAGTCCATCTCATCCCGCATGGTTAACTCCAACTTGATTTATTCATCAACCTGCACAGTTTCACTGTAACTTTCTGGTTCACCTCTATCAGTCTGTTAAGATATAATACAATTCTGGAGAATATCTATGTGGAGGTCTAACAATTCTATTGGATCTTCAGGGTTGAGTCATAGGGGTACTTCGATTTACTTCTGATTCTATGTTTTCTTGATTTTCAACAGCGATTAACTCAATCACCAGAAGATCTTTCAAAGGAATTATCTCAGGTTTCTTAATTTCAAAACTTGAGTCTTAAGGGTCTATTTCCAGCCTGTCTGTATACATTACACTTTCATTGAAGATCACATATTTGCTCCTAATTATAAACTTTTGACCAACATCATCCCAAAAAAAGATAGACAAAATCATTATCGTCATACCCAATAAAGGAACATTTCTTGATTTAGCATCGAGTTTGCTTCTTGTAGTAGAATCAATGTGAATGTATGAAACACAATCAAATACATTCAAATAAGAAAGTTTTACCTCTTTATTAATCCAAACTTCCTCTAGTATTCTACAATTTAATGATGTTGAAGGACCTCGATTGATCAAATAAGTTGCAATGTTGACTGCCTCATCCTATAACATCTTTGGTAACTGATGTGATCCAGGACCCTCGAAAATCGGAGTCATAGCAGGCTTGACGGGAAAATTTAAATATTCAAGCCAAAACAAGAATTCAACAGGTTCGACGAGCTTTGAAGATCAAACCGTGTCGAAAAGAACCGAAAGTTATGCAGAAGGACTGTCACGGCCGTAACCAACATATGTCACGGCCGTAACCTCCCCTCGGGTGAAAACACAAGATTCCAGGATTTTTATATTTACGGCCGTAAGTATAAGTGTCACGACCGTAACCTTAAACAGAAAGTCATTTACGGCCGTAAATGAGTTCATCACGGCCGTAAATCTAATTTTCCGGATTTTCGGGGATTTTGGTTATTTTTCCGTTTTTTAATTATTTGTTTGCCTATTTTAGAATTTTAGTCTAATTAGAATTCTATTTTGAGTAAATTAGCGACTAGGTTTATTTTGCTTATTTATACGCTTTTTCCATTCATTGTAATGCAGACTTTGATTATTGAATAAACATTTTGAGTGTTTTACTCGTTAAAAGGTGGATTCCTTTTATTTTCCGAGAACTTATCAAGATTTCAATTCTTGTGGCGTTCAAAACCCGAACTTATCAAAGATTAACTATCTTTGTGGCGTTCAAAACCAGAAACTCATCAGGAAGATTGGGCAAATCCTTGTGGCGTTTCGAAAGTCGTGGTTCTTTATTCCGCATCGTCGAGCCATCGCGTCGTGAATATCGGGTCATGATTCATCTGTCCAACCACAACCTGAGTTCGGAACTTTCCGGCGTTTCTTCCGCGCTTCGAATCTCATCAGTAACCCTGCGTGTAATTTCATACTTCTAGCACGCTCATTCAGAGTCATAATCATCCTCTCAACCACACCATTTTTTTGAGGTGTTCCTAAAATGGTTTTTTCATCTTGATTCCATTATCAGCACAATACTTCTTGAAATTATCAGCTACATACTCTACACCATTATCTGACTGCAAACACTCCACCTTTAAATTTATCTCATTTTCAACCATCGCTTTCCGTCTTTTGAATATATCAAAGACATCAGATTTTCTTCAAGAAATAGACCATACATTTATGCTTGAACCATCAATAAACGTCATATAATAACTTAAACCTCCAAGAAATTAATAGCTGAAAGTCCCTACACATCCATATGAATCATTTCTATTTTTGTAGCTTTTGGCTCTCTTTTCGATTTTAGAGAAACTAACCATTTTTTGCTTGTCGAAAGTACAACATTCACACAATTCGTGTTCAATAGATTTCAAACTCGGTAGTTTCCCTTCGAACTTAATCGCTTTCGTTCCACTTTCACTTATGTGTCCCAACCTGCAATGCCACAAATTAGACCTGGTATCTAAATCAATAACTGTAGTCATATCTCTATAATTGGAAGTATTGTAAAGAGTTATAGATTTATTTCCTTGAGCAGTAATCATGGATCCCTTTGTAAGTTTTTTAAGAACTAGTATCGAAAGTCACATTATGACCTTAATCATCAAGTTGTTCAACTAGATCAGATTACGTATCAGTTTAGGTACATGCTTCACCTTATGAATTCTCCATACAAACTCGTTTGACATCTTCAAACTGACTTCGCCAATACCAACAAAAATTCAGATGTTCTTCACTAGCAAGGTATACCTTTCCAAAATTTCCGTCAACATAGTTTTTCATAATATTGCGATGTGCTGTGGTATGAAAAGAAGCTCCTTCAATTGACAATAGTAAAGCATCTTTTACATCTTCAATCACGACATTAACAATGTTATTATTCATTTCTTCCTTCTTCTTTGGTGCTCTACAATTGTTCATCGTGTGGCCAATCTTGCCATAATTTCAATATTTTACTTTCTTTCCAGACCTAGACATGGACTTGCTTCTACCATTCCTCCACTCGTTTTTATTGGCTTTATAATTGGAAATTCTCTCTAAACTCCAACATCTATTTTCGACATTTAGGGTAGAATAAGATGTTCAGATTTCTCCAGAATCTCTTCTACGAACTTCCTCAACAAGAATAGTATCACGAACGTCACTGAATTTCAGTTTCGCATTGCCTATAGAACTACTGACTGAAGCTCTCATATACTCCTAAATATTCTGTAGTGATCCCAACATGATTAAGACATGGTCCTCATCATTAAATTTAGTCTCTACAGAAACCAACTGATTGATAATTTTATTTGATTTATTGAGATGTTCTGCTGCTGGAGCACCTTCATCCATCTTTAAATTAAATAATTTTTCATAAAATGTACCTTGTTACATGCGGATGACTTCTCATACATATTGTACATCACCTTCATCAGATCCTTCGTGGTTTTCTTTTTCGCTAAATTGTGACCAACTTTCTTCGATAGTGTCAATCAAACAACACTCAATACTTGAAGATCAAGGAGTTTTCAATCCTCATCACTTATTCCAGCCGATTTTTCCTTACGAAGCGGTTGGTGCAGATTCTTATTGTATAGATAATCCTCGATATGCATCTGTCAGAATGCAAAATCCATACCATCAAACTTACAGATTCTCATCGACCCTCCTTCTTCACCGGTCATTACTCTCAATCAAGAACCAAAGCTCAGATACCACTTGTTAGGATCATGGAGAGCAATGTGTACAATCTCAAGCCCAAGTCACCAGACCTAAGTGATGTTCCAACCCAAAACCAATTGACGGTGGGTGGAGTAGCCCACGTAGTCCTAGCCACATCCTATGCTCAGTCAGGTATGTAGTTAAGAGTTAGAAGCATTCTCTCCTATGTGAGACAATTGTTTGAACACCAATAATCTCTCCCTCAAAAAAGGCCAATGAGGTACATCTGATCCATTTGACCCTCCCACAAGAGAAGTCTCGTTCATTTCTTTTCATTCCCAGAGAGATCACCATTCATCGAAATAATCTACCATAGCCATCAGCACATTATGTTATCATGGATATACTATCTTGTGAAAAACCACATGAATTTTTCATATCGGGGATCATTATCTCGATTCATCTTCCATGGTTTAGAAATCTCGTTCATCCATCAGAAAATAATATTTCTGGCTTTGATATCAGATGTTGAGAATTAGGAACCCTAATTTTTCTTTTTATCAAAAACAACTAATATGAAGAAAAGAAAAACAATCAAGAAATACAAGATTTATAGAGGTTCCTTCTCAATGTGAGACTGTCCTCTTTGCCGCTGCAAGAATTCACTATAGTGGAAAAAATTATTTTACAAGGGAAAACACACACATCTTCTCTAACCTCTTTTTTTTTTTTTTTTATGGATAATCCCCTATTTATAAGATTGAATTGGGGGCAAATCCACATTACACAAAGACTCTAGTTATCTAATAAAGGCAAACCAAAATTAAACAAGGATTTCAACTCTTCAATATGAGTAAATCCACATTAGACAAAGAATCAGATTCTTTAATATAACTTTACAAGAACACAATCTCTTAAGTAGTTCTAAATTAGGATTTTCGTCCTTATCCGTTAACAAATATTTAAATTCCACAACATAACATGTACTAGTAGCGAAACTATAACTAAATAATTTTCAAAATAAATTCATTGTTGAGAGTTGATTATAATAATAAAATATAAGGTTTACTGTTTATTTGATATAAGATTTGGACTAATGAGTTGGATATGATGCGGAACCAAGATGAAATTTATGGTGCTCTAACTACTTCTTTCCTAAAATGTTTCTGTGAAAGCAGAAATCGCATTTAGTCTTCCTCCAATCTTTTGTTGTAAAATCTGTCCGTAATATTTATGCATTAATTATCTAACTCTCCCTCTGATCATCCTGCTCGGATATGCAAAGATACAGGTACAGCATCCATAAATTTCTTCCGACACTACAGCAAAACTATTAATATGATTTTGGAGATTAATCTAACAGGATACGATGAAATTAATTCATCAAAGTCTGCATTTTGATATTCAAATGTTTGGCTGATATTATTGAATATTGGAAATATGAAAGTCGGAACCTAAAGTCCAGGAATCAAACGATACATGTTTAAAAAAATAAAAATAAAAATAAAAATTAAAATGAGGAGAATCCAATCCTTTACCATGCATCTCCTAGAAACTGCTCCTAATGGAGATATTGGTTTACAATTATTATTATTTTGTGGAAAAATGAAAACTTTCCAATTATATTGCTAGGCTGCGACGGGAACTGCCATTTTTTTGGCAGGTAATTTATTGTTTCAACAACTCAATTTTCAATTGCATTAAGTTTAGGTTGGCTGCGCGACCTCACAAAATTTAAGAAAATGTACAAGAAGTTGTATCCCTCTCTGCCTTTACATATTCACTTATTTATTGTTTCTGTACTCTTTCTGGGCGATGTATGGCATAAATCCGAGGAAAATGCAATTTGAACTGAAAGTGTCAACAAATTTTTGTGCCTATTGATTTTGAAGTTGATGTAATGAGTAAATAAATTAAATTGCTAAAATTTTATGTCAAAGTTTATGTTCATATGCCATGACTCTATATCCGAAATGCAATTTTCTATTCTTGCTTACTCCAGAGTTTCGAACCTATTATTCACTTCGACGAAGACCGTATGATATTGGAATAGGATAAGTCCCCGTAGAATACAAATTAAAATCTAGATTTTAATCCAAGTAAGTCATAAAATCAATCACAATTATAAATTTCATGAAACCCATAACCACAAATCTTATTAAATTTTGGGTAAATATATTGACACCACACTTTTTGTTAACCACACCATATTTTAATTGTAATGAAAATCCCTAATTTTTCCTTATTTTTACATTCACCTTGCCAAGTTTTTTTTTATAATTTTTTTATCGTTAACTCTTTATTAATTTCCACATCTTGTCTTTAGAGATAATTTTTCATTAAAAATATTTGTTACGATTACGAAAAATAGTTATTTATCTCTCATACTTTTAAATAATCAAAATAAATAACTAATACAAAAATTTAACAAAATATTTTCACATCTTTTCAATGCAAATTAACAAAATATTTGAATAGAAATCGTGATTAGAAATAAAATATGTTAATTAATTAAATGTTATGAATAATAATGCAATTAAAAAAAATTGAGGGTATAAAAGCAAAAGTAAACAAATCTTTCTTGCAATTAAACTGTGGTGTAGATATAAAAAAATGTTGTGTGAATATAATTACCCTTAAATTTTATCAAAATCTGCTAAAAATGTGATTTTTAATCTCTACTAAACGTAAACCAAATAAACTAGTTTAAAAATCAATTTATAAACTATACAATTTTTCACACCACTTTAACTGTATAATTTTTTTTTTTTTTTTCAATTTTCAACCACTAATTTTTACTTAAAAAATATAAATAAACTATTTTATAAACCAAATAGTGCTACCAAACGAAGAAATAAGTTGAAGCGTAATTTAAAGCATTGACTCCATTTTTTCTTCTCGGGAGCCTAAAAACATGAACTGCTTCATATTTCATGGTGGATTAGTGTAAATAAAACCTTCACCAGTAGTTGCAGACTTCCTGTTTTTTCTGCAATCGGCTTCACTACAGCCTTCGGTGGTAAAAACAGATGTAAACGGGTTTAAAACGTAAAGACGGTTAACGTTAGGAAGGAAATTTTTAGTCCAATATACACAGGGTCGGTCCTAAGATATCGGAGCCTTAAACGAAGCATTATATATGAGCCTTTCATAAATAATAATTTGAAAAATAAATATAAATAATTTTTTTCCTAAATAAAAATATTTATAAATTAACAATTAGCCTATGTTCGGAGACAAAAATTAGTGTTTCAAACTTGGAAATCCGAAATTTTACAGTGGACAAGACATTGTTGTTTTTCACTTGACACGTGGAATTTTGTTGACCACCTTACCTCAATTTATGTTTAGGCCTATTTTAAATTCCAAATGTTTGAGCCTGCTTTAATTGTTTTTCTTTTTTAAAAAAAATTGGGCCACCTAGATCCAGGCAGCTTTGAATAGGGAAAAATGCATATATAAGAGTTTTAGAAATACAAAATTAAAAAATGAGATCAAACATATTTTCAAAAATCAGATTATAATTGAGATTAATTAATTAAATTAATTACAAAAATATTTTATTAATTATTTATATTAAGGTCAAAACATGATAAAATTTAAGGTCACAAAACACACAAACATTTTAAGTCACAAATTTCAATTCATACTTAAAAGGTCACAGTTACTTAGAATGATTTCAACCACCACTTTTAAGTTCGCATTTTTAATTGAAGCTCACAAACACCAACTATGACCACTGCCGCCACCACCTAATCCACAACATCGCCCTTTTTTATCGATCACAAGATTCACAATCACGTCACAAGTAAGATTTAAAATAGGCAACGAGGAAAAAAAATTAGCAGCCAGTAGGTCACATTCTTTCTTCCAAGAGACAAGGCTTAAGGGTGTGGTTTTCCGACGAAGATGGGCGGCGACTCCGACTTGAGGATACAGGGTGGAACGTGGAGGTGGCATTCTAACACGACAGGAAACTTGGTTCTTTGACTGGCTGGAGTATTGTGATTTTCAACGAGCTAGGTGATGCAGGTGACGGATAGATTTTAGGGTTCAGTCTATTGGATTGTCGATTGTCGATCGTATGCGAATGGGTTAGGCTGAAGAAATCCATAGATGCTGGCCGTATCTGTACACCATATTAGCAAACAATTGTTGGCCATTATAAGACTTGTTGGGCGTGAATCACTCGAATGGGTCAATTGGCTTTCCTCTTTTGTTACAATCACAATATTTATTTTGGAGAAGAAGAAGAAGGTGGAGATGGAGGCAGAGACTGAGGCGGGGTTGGGGCGGTGGTGGTGGGGATTTTGGTAGAGGTGGAGATCTCGATGGAGGGGGGTGGTGGGGATCTTGGTGTAGGGGGTGGGGAAGGTTTAGGTGGAGGTGGAGAGATGCAGATTTTGGTGGCAGTGGAGGTGTCGGACTGGTGGTGGCGATGGTGGTCATGGGGATTCTGGCTGCTGTGAGGGTGAAGAGACAGAGGTTCTGAGTGGATTGACACTAAATGAATCAGGTTTAGGTTTTAAAGCAGTTTGGTTTATTTTAGAATTTTATAATTATAATTTATGAGTTATTTATTTTCTAATTACAATTTGAGTTTTGAAGTTTTACAGGTTTCTTATTTTTTTAATTTGATTCTTTGAGTGTAATTTTCCCCTTTGAATATGCACATCAAGAAATCAAGAGCTAAATGTTACTGAAGAAAAAATACAGTTCAAAAGGAAACTACTGTTGGATAGACAGAAGAGTTTTTAATACAATTCAAGGTCTTTGCTCACTTGGATCATTCTGGACAAAGTCAATACCCGAACCTATATTAACCTTGCTGAGTAGTGAAGCTCAAGATACTATCTTCATCCAAGATTATTAGCACTACAAGGCAAGGATTACATAAGGTGCGTTCTTGACTTCTTTCCCTTACCCTCACATCCACAGCAAACAAGTCCTTTCCTTTCATTCTTCATTTCAAGCCTAAACAAACTGCAACACAAGACTGTCAGTACTAAAGGTGTCAGAATGAAGAAATTACTATTTTCAATTATATGAAATGAAATGACAGCGTCAAGATAAAGGTAAAGAAAACGTGAAGACACTTCTTTTTTTTTTATTTACGAGCGAATCCTACCCACTGAATTATGCACTCAGGAAACCCTTGGGCAACGCAATAACCTATAAACCACACCAGTCAAGTAAACTCCATGCGGCAAGCCCAGTACAATAGGCTCAATCGAGAAAATATTAGTAGGGGAATTGAACTCGTGATCAAAGATCTTTGCATTCACCTACTCCACCAACTTGGCCACCCATGAGGGGTAACTTCTTTGTGATATCAAAAGTAGGTATATAGAGGAGTGAAGCATATATTTGTAATTTACCACATTGTTACTTGAACAAATATTTCCTACTTTCGGGGATGGAAAACTCTAAAGGAAGAGCTTTTAGAACGGTGCATCAGGGAGTTCAAAAGAAAAGCTCACCAGGAAGCAGACCTTTCGGTCATGCAACTTCGCACAGCAGAGCACCCTTGATCCTTTCAACGGTGCACTTGATAAGGCTATTAACAGTTGCTACTGAACCCAGAGAAAGTTTTGCGGTTGGAACTGAATCTACCAATATCTGAAAGGCGACAGTCAGTAATGATCCACCGGATCCGGACCCAACCTCAGCATTAATCCCTCCGGCCAGATTTGAAGGTCCATCAGGAAGAATAGCAAAACCAGATGGTAAGAGGGCAACATAGTCTGGATCGCCGCCACTTAAGACCACATTCATGGCAACAATATCAACTGGAGCATAAATAACATAGGAGCCCGTTGAATCAGTGCAGCTCTCTTGTAGTATCAGCATATTGCTTTGGCTGGAGTTTGCACTCTGCACAGTACAGTACAGTTTCAACAGTTTATGAACAGTCGAAAGATCATCATAAACTGCTCGAAAGATTTATCAACTTACATTAACACGCAGCAAGGAGACAGAATTTCCCGGATCACGGCCGTTTGCAATATGTGCCATTTCTTGAACAAGGCCTCCATTTGAAAGAATATCCCACTGTAATTGTAAAACAGCATAAAATGTGAGTAGTGTCTTATAGGTAAGTCATTTCTTAAAGAACCCTTGTAACCACTCAGAAAAAATGTTGCACACCTCATTTCTTGAATTCTCATCACGGAGAAAGTCGAAAACTCTTTTTGGTGGAACTGGGACCCAAAATGAAGTAGCAGCACTTAGCACAATACCAGGAGGCCTGCCTGGATCATCCACACTCTTTCTGGTCATAACCCTAACATCATCAGCTCCACTACCTGAGAGTGTCGTCCATGTGTGTGCAGTAGAAGCACCGACACCGCTGCAGAAGCTCATTACCATTCTTTCTGCCAGCTTCAACATACTCTTTCTACCTTCTGGAGATGATATAACTGCATAAGAAACTATACAAATTAACACAAGCTAAAGAAATTATGTCAACAAAAATTTCACTTCAAGTAAAAATTGAAATCTGTTAACTAATTAATTACCCCCAACATCTCCAGATGAGATGTTATTGGCCATTGCACTTGCAAGACGTTCACATTGTCTATCCAAAGTTGCTATCCACCGTCTTGCCCCGAATGCGAGACCTGAATTGACCAGTGGTTTGTAGATGCTGTGAACAGCTCTATCGTCAACCTCAACATGTTCCACCCATGTAATCTGCTTATATATAGGAGCATTATCCCAACTAGAAATATAGGCCTATATTATTTATTTAAATTGAAGTACTAACTTGAGAATTTTTCATACCTTTGAGTAACCATTTGGCAATTCTTGGATCAAACAACCAGATGGCCTTCGTCTACATCGGGATATAGAGTTGGCTCTTAGATTGTCCAAAGAAACATCAACCACAGCCCAAGTCCCGTCACCATGTTGTTTGCAGTATCTTGCGAAATAGTTTTCGCGAGTTGGAACCAATGGGGAAGGGACCTGGAACTCAGCAGTCATCTACGAAGATAATAGCAGCATTAGGATTTTTTGAGAAATGTCCATTCTTGATCATTGAAGAATGGCAATCTCCAAGATAATTGATTTTTATTCATACCACTTGTAAAGCTCCATTATAGTTGCCTGCCACTCCAGTTGATAAAACTTCAACAGTCATTGCTCTTGAGATAATGCTAGAAAACACACTTGTCCATTGATTCTGTAATCCTCAACGAAACCAAAAAAACTGCTGATTAAAATGGAATCAAATAATTTTATATACGATGATGTCCAAATATGAATATGAGAATTCCTACCGCATCCATCAGAATCTCAACCAAGGTGATGTGATTCATTATCACAACAGCAGACACTCGAGATGCCTCAGATTTCAACCCCAAGGGCTTCGGCCCAATCCCACGAGGGAAAGTCCGGACATATTCCTCTTCACTCAAAGTCTCGGCAGAATTGTCTGTGCTAGGTATCCATAAAGGTTCTCCTGTTTGGGCCATTCGGATCAATTCCTCCATTGCAGCAACAGCCAACTCAATGATCATGGGCTTGTTGGCATCAATTGGCCGGGAGACTGACCTAAGAAGATCAGCTGCACCATATAAATCACTATCCATTCCTATTTGCGGCCCGAAATTTCCCGGTCCAAGATCAAATGAACGAGATGATCCAGAAGGAAGATGTGCGTAAGAAAGCATAGGTTTGCCAACATATTTTGCAGCAATTCCAGATATCCTATCAATCTGTGAACAGAACACCCATGTTTATTATAAGTTAAAAAATACTTGAATCATATATTTCCATGTCCCAATGCTAAGGCGTCACCTCAAGGCATTTCTTTTTCATGTCCAAAAAAAATGTTTATCTAGAAGAACTTTATTCTAATACAGGTAAAGGTTCCATTTTCATGTCCCAAAAATTGTCAATGTATAAGAACTATATTCTAATACAATGTCTCAAGTTCTCTCTTATTACCTCTTCCCTTAGGCGAGCATTCTCTATCCTCAAATGCTGCTCATCAAATGACATCTCGCCAATGGCAGCTGGTCCTCCACAGTTGGGACAACTAGCATTGCTAAGAGCTTCTTTATACCTTATGTTGTCTGAACGAAGCTTCTCGTTTTCATTCCTCAGCTGTGTGTTGTCGCTCCGCTCATGTTGAGACTGAAATTATTACTTCTTTTACAGTTAAATTCCCATATTTATAATCATTAATTGATGTACAAATAGAGCGATCTCAAGCCTGAGAATTCTGAAAGATAAACATTTCACCTTGATTTGAGTGCGCTTGTTTTGGAACCAAAATTTAACTTGTAAAGGTTCCAACCCTAATCGACGACCAAGCTCTTTTCTTTGTTTATCATCCGGGTGCGGACATTCCTTAAAAAACCTGTAATATATTTCGTGAAAATAAATGGAATGAGAGAATTGTTTGTTAAATTTTTTTTGTTTAAAAACATATTTTTTTATGTTTTCGAGATAAAATATGTGGTTGAAAAGTAAAGAAAGAAAATATGTATGATTTAAAAGTTTGGAAAATTGTGTAGAAAAAAACTTGTTTTTAACCAAGTTTGCCAAACAGTGGCTAAATCATGTCAATGTCAATTATTTAATTTTGCTGGGCAATCCTTACGCTTCCATTTCCGTAATTTGATGCTGGGTGTGGCGATGATAGCGCTTCTTTTTTGGGCGTTGATTGGGATCTCCATCATCACCAGAAGGGGCTTCCATAATATCAGTCCCCGATTTGCTCTCGTATTCATCATCCCTAATAAGGTCCATCTCATTTTCTGGTGTTTTATGGCTCATATCCAGCAAGGAATGGTGGCTATCAAAAATGCTTGGCTGAAACATCTTGATGTTCTTATGTTACAAGCTTAAAAAGTTGCAGTCAGCTGCAAGAAGAAGAAGCGAAGCAAGAGTACATTAAAGTAATATTAAACTGATGGAACTACCCATCAAGAAAATAATAAAACCCAAGATGGAAATCTGGAAATGTGATTACGGAACAAAGAATGTTCAGATCTTGTGAACTTTGAGGGCCTATGCGTGTAATGTGTGAAAAAGTTCTTTAGCGTTAATAACGAGAATGAATTCAATGGAATTACTTTTATTCCTCAGTTCGTGGTCTAATCAGATCTCGAAAGGCAATTCCAGGAGAAAATGAAACACCAACAGGCAACAGTATAATAATTTCATAAAAACTTGACTTGAAAAAGAAATTTATTTTTCTTGGAATCTAATAGTTTTCATTTGAAATCTTACAATATTCACTGTAATTTTGGATTTGCAAAATTTAAAAGTTTTTTATTGACTGACCTTTTGAAGGTTTTCAGACTTGCCAGAAAATTCATGCCTCCCTGTGTTCCCTAGAAGCTCCAAGAAACCCTAGAAACTTCTCTCTGTCTCTCTCTAAAATGGGTTTTTTACTTTTTGGTTCTGAATTTTTAGAAGGAAATAGGATGCTTACATATAACAACAACGGACTGAAAATTACTTAATTTTGGTTATTGGATTTTCAAACAAGGACTTTTTTTCATTTGTCTTTACATGCCAACTGAAGGACGGAAAAAGTTTCAAGAAAATAGAATAAAGGTCTGAAATGAACAACACGGAGTTGACTCAGTTTGAAGCCTTTGACAATCAGTAAATCTTCAACCTGGCATTTGTATTTAAGCCCACGAATAATTTGGTCGAGTTTTACTGAACTCTTTTCTCTCCCTGCAAAAAATAAAAAAATAAAAACATTACGGAAGAAAACAAAATTGACCAAATTAAACAATTGAAATGAAACTTAATTACCACGGAAAGGAGAAAATCACGGTTTTGCAAAACTCAAGTGAGAATAAACAAACAGTATAACATATATACATACATATATAAATGTAAATGTGTATGACTTACAGTTCTTGAAAGTTGATAGAAACCCTAGAAAACCCTGTTCAGGTTTTAGGGTTAGGCAAAAGCAAAGCAAGCCGGATCTGGTTTTAAGTTTAAAGGGTTGATGAAAAAGCAGTTTTTAGTTAGTACTGTAAAGAGTGGTTTTGCGGATTACTGCGAAGGATGACTTTCTTGTGAATAGAATTTAAAAAGAGAAGTGATGAGTATGGAAATGAAAGGGAAAGGAAAAAGAGCAGATAAATTTTTTTTTTTTTATAAAAAAAACAGATATAAAGAAGAGAGAGAAGATAGTAGTGATGGGGAGGTGAAGAAGGAAGAAGAAAATGAGAAGAGGTGAAGAAGATGGAGGAGTTATTGCAGAGCGTATAGAGAGGACTCAATAGCATTTATGGGTGTTAATATTGTTGATGACAGAGGAGGCGATGGGGGTTGGTAAATTTCCTCTATGTATACCTATTTTAATACGGACATACATACATGCATTTATACTTGTGTTTAGGAGATGGGGTGGGGTCTTTACCATTTCCTACAGACATACTCTCTACAGCATACTCCTCGTAGTGGTACTCCAAACACACACGTATGATTATGATTATTCATTCAAATCACGACACAAATTTTGAACCAATGAAATCACGACAAATCATGTGTGTTTGGTATTGTTTAAAATTTTTTTTTTTGAAATGAATAGTAATTTTTAGAAGAATAGATGATTGAAATTTGGTTGAAAAATCAAATATTGTATGTTTTTCTTTTAATTGATGATTGAGATTAAATACTGTAGAAAAAAGAGAAAAATTTAAAGAAATTCAAACAAAGGCCATATATATATATATATATATATATATATATATATATATATATATATATATATATAGGTAAAAGAGGAGCATAGTGGATATGGACGACCAACTTAACGTCTAAAATATCATGATTTGAACGGTTTTAAATCCAAAGTGATATGATTTGAATGAATAATGCTATAATAATTAATAGTGTTATTGAATAGTAGTCTATCTGTTAATATATCATAATAACTCTTTTTTTTGGGAAAGTATCATAATAACTCTTTTTATTTAATTTATATTCTACTATAATTTTTTGTCACGTGTGCTATGATTATCCTGATATTAAACAACACTAGTGCTAAATATAATTAATCGATTTGAATATACAATCTATATGTTCATATAGGAGATGTTCTCATGGGAGTATCTTTCACGATTACAATTTCGACAATTAATTGGTTCAATTCTTTGAATAAAATTAAGATTTTAGCATTGACTTGTAATTTTGTATCAGAATTAATCAAACAAAGATTAGATGGTTATTTCTAATAAACATATGTTAAGTTTACAAATGATTTATTAGTGTATATTTATGTGCCGTAACATTTTTAATATGTTGCTTATTAGAGTTATTAAGATTAAGGCATGGTAAAATAATTTTTTCTATTAAAATGTTCAAATTTTAAAATAGAGTGGGTATATATGATCACGATTTTCTCCTTATTTTGCTCTCTAACGCTGTCCATTTGTATTAACTGCGTGAAATTCCTTAATCAAATATTCAAGTTAATATTTATGAATCTTCATACAAGCATTCATTGCCTACTAATAAATATTTTTATACTTACTATAGGAAATATTACTAAAAATATAGGACAGTATACTATTTTATTGATTGTTAATCTGGTGTTGACTTAAGTGAACTTCCTTTTGATTTGAAATTAATACACATGAAACCAGTTTCAGCATCACTTTTTTAATATATATTTTAAAGACAAAGTTCTAGAAGGTTAATTTTTTAATACGTCTTTTTTAACGTGTAATGAACGGTGTTTCATCCTTTGCTTCTACGATAACACTGAAATTTGCAACGTACACACAAATGCTATAAAGGGTCTTTTGCAACATTTTTTTAAGGATTGACGTAAACAGTTTTTGTTGTAACGTCGATTTTGACTTTTGAGGATGTTAGATTGAACATTTCCTACTAACCTTACTCCTTGTCATTAGTTTTGCTTAGCACTTAGTGAGACGGGCTGGCACAAGTTCTCTAGATTTGATTGTTTGTTTGGACATAGACATTCAAAGGATAAATTTACTATATATTTATTTGGATCTAATTTGTATTTTTTCGTCATATTTATGTGATTGACGACGTTTCAATAAAATAGACAAAAGTATTTCTCATTATGTTATGGCTTGACGTACGTATTCGTGTTAACTAATTCATGATTTGAGTTGCTATATTAATTCACATGTACAATTTTCTGAAAGAATACAGAGTCATGACCACATCACTTCTAGTAAATGTAGACTATTAATAAATAATAAATATGTCAGTAATGAGTTGTGACAGTAGCCTTTAATTTAAAGTGTAGTTATTCATTTGGAAAGCCTCAAGGCTTCTTTAATATATTGCAAATATTACACTCGTGTAATATATGATAATTTATTACTCATATATATCAATATTATAAGTTAACATATGAAATGAATATTTTATTAAAAATGAGAAATGAAGAAAGAAAAGTAGTTACAAAAAAAATGTACAATTAGATATTTTTTTTACGGTTCGTATATTTATCTTCCAATAAATTTCTATAAATATTGTAATTTATATTTATTTAAAGCTTAAACAAAATTACGTTTAAATAGAATTTGTAATAAATAAAAAATAAATATACATGTGATCATATACGCTTAGAATTTTATTAAAACGAAAGGAAAATAAAAATAGATTTTATCCTCTTTCATTTTCTATTTTTTTTAAAAAAATATTTATGTGATATTGACAAATTTTTTTATTTTTACGAATTTAAAAAAAATTGTAATTAATTTTCAAGATTAGAAGCAAAAAAAAACTTCAGGACCTGAAAAACGTGGTTATTTAAAAATCGAAGCATCTGTTTGATAGGCTTTATTTTGATGGTAAGATGAAAATCATTTGCCTTTTCTTCACATTTGGAGTTTTTGATAGGTTAAGTTTGGTAAGACAATTATTTTCTACCCTAAGAGCACGTGACTTTGTTTGTCATGAAAAAAGGGAATTGATTTGCCCTTCCTTTAGTAGATAAATGGGTTGTAGTTGGCAAACCATTTTACGTCACGTTTGATCATTTTTGTTATCGTTAATTAATTTTTTTTTTCAAAAATTAATATTATTATTATCAAGTACAAATGTGTTAAAAAAAGTAATATATATATATATATATATATATATATATATATATATATATATATATATATATATATATATATATATATATATATAATTTTACTCCATTTGTCATGAAAAATAATATCAATAAAACAATAAAACTTAAAATTTTTTTCACTTTTTCCACTTAAAAATTAAACAAATCAAATACTTTAAAATTCAAATTCTCAGAGAAATAAATTCCCAAGAATTCAATTCAACCCAAATTCCACCTCGCTATATCAAAGGACCCTAAATTCAATTGAATTATTTTCAATCTGAATTTTATCAAAAATGAATATTAAATAGTTAATTAATACTACTAATTACCAGTTTACGAAATATTTTTTAGGCGGAAAATTGAGCCTATAACATTTTTTGGGAAGTGTTCTCCCTTATATATATATATATATATATATATATATATATATATATATATCTCTTGTGAACATACTTAGTCCTTGTTTGAGCATTCATTATCTACAAAATGAGTTTTATATAGTGATTTTTTGAAAATGTGTACTTATGCCTCTATTTGAAATTCATTATTTCAAGTAATATAGTTTGTAACAGTAAATTTTGGGAGAATGGGTTGTTAAAAAGTATGATCTTTTTTTTTTGAATTTTTATATAGATTATTTAATTAATAGAATGTTGGTTGAAAATAAGTTGTTGAAAAAAAATGAGGTTTAAGGATTGTGGAGAGAAAGGGAGTGGTGAAAAAGAAAGGCTTGGCAGATGAGAAGATGGGGAGGGTTGTTTCGACTGAATTATCTCCATAGACATCGCCTCTAAGGGGGACTTATTGAAGGAGTAGTAGGGATGTCAACGAGCCGAGCTGAAGATCAAGGCTCGAGCTTTTAGGGGTTGAGCTTTTTTTGGCCCGAGCCGAGCCGAGCTAAAGCTCGTCCCCAAAAATAAGGCTCGACTCGAGCTTTAGCTCGAACTTTTTTCTAGCTGAGCCGAGCCAACCAAGTCCCGAGCTTTTAATTTTTTAAAAATTTTTATAGCAAAAATTCATAAAATTTGTTTGAAAATGTGTATATATAGCAAGTTGGACCGAGCTCGTGGTCGAAATTCATTGCTCAAGCTCCCATCGAGCTTTTTTAGCGGGCTTTTTTTTTTTTTGCTCGAACCGAGCCGAGCCAAAGCCCATCTCTCAAAAAAAAGCTCGGCTCGAGCTTTGGCTCGAAATCTCGAGCTATGAGCCGAGCTTGGCCTGAGCTTTTCGGAGCCGAGCCCGAGCAGTTTGAGCCGACGAGCCGTTTTGCCATCCCTAAGGAGCAGGGTGGTTTGGGATTAGACAATGTTAAAGAGAATTCGGGTTGGGAAAAATCAGGAAAATCGCCGTCGGGACATATGAATTAGCTGGTGAATCTGTTGGACAATGATGCCGTAGGTGATTTGATTCCTTCTGCTATAATGATCGCAATAAGGATGGACAACCTGACACCAATATGCCTACCAAATCCCAAGTATCTTTTGTTCCATGCAATATTGTTCCTATTTCTACAGTGTTGGGTAGATTGGAAAGGGATGTTTGTGTTGGTAAGGCAGACGACGGGACGAGTGCTAATAGGGAGTTTCATACCAAGTCGAGGAGGTGTGTAATGCTTGGGAACCCGAAAGGGGGAGGGCGTTATAAATCTGTAATAGCAATTCATGAGGTGGAGATCATCCCCAAGGTCAAAATTGTACACATAGGCACCAAATGGCTAATGAGGATGAGGGGATTTTTACAGGTGGGAATGGCTAAGGGCAAAAGAGGAAAAGAGTTGAGGATGGGAAGGTGGTACTTAACGGTGGTGATAGTTTGACGATTATGGTAACCATGGTTGATGACATTAAGATGATTGATGTTTCGAAAAGTTTTAAGCGGCAGAACCGTCAATTGAAATGAGCTGCCTCAACTGGAACGTGCAAGGAGGGGGAACCCTGGAACGTTAAAAGCAGTTTGATCAATTATTAGAAGTGTATCCCTTGACCTAGTTTTCTTGTCCGAAACTAGGTTATCTGGTGTGAGGAAAAGGAATTATAAATACAAATTGGGCTTTGATAATTGCTTTGCAGTTGATTGTGTTGGTAGAAGTGGAGGACTGACGTTGTTAAGGAATAATTGTTGGAATGTGGATTTGAAATCGTATTCAAGAGGTCACATTGATGCGGTAATTGTGATGGAAGATAGGTGAGTTTGGCGCTTTACGTGCTTTTATGGTAATCAAAAACCTGAAAATATATGCTTCTCTTGGGAGCTTTTACGATGATTACATAGTCAAATGAACCTTCCTTGGGTTGTGGATGGAGATTTTAATGAGATATCTCTAAATGAGAAAAAACTTGGGGGTGATAGTCGATGTTTTGGAGCCATATGTGATTTTAGAATGGTGATGCATTCTAAGGATTGAGAGACGGGTGGAGTATCTAGCTCATCAAGAGGAGATGTTTTGGAGATAGAGATCAAGGGTGGAGTGGTTACAGGAGGGAGACCGTAATAGAAAATATTTTCATGCCAGGACAGTAATCGGAAACAGAAGAACACAATTGAGCATATGAGGGATGATATTGGTAATTGGCTTACCGAGGATAAGGATATCATTTAGCATCTTGAGAAATATTTTGGGGATTTATTTACATCTACCTCTCCGTCGGATCAAGATTTGGAAGTTGGGATTGCGGATATTACAGCAAGGTTATCACAGGCTGATGTGGATTGGCTGGAAAAACCTTTTATAGAAGAAGAGGTGGGGGCTGGTGTATGGGGCCGACTAAGGTACCCTGGTCCTGATGGGGTTTCATGCATTATTTTATCAAAAGTACTAGGAAGTAGTGGGTAAGGAGGTATCTGAAGCTTGCTTGAATGTCTTGAACTTGAGGGGCTCGATCCAACACATCAATCATACAAATTTAACTCTCAATCCTAAGAAGAAAGATCCAAAACTTGCTAGTGAATTTAGACCGATTAGTCTTTGCAACACTATATACAAGCTGATCACGAAAACTATGGCTCATAGGTTTAAGGGCACACTGAATCAGCTAATTGCAAAAAACCAGAGTGCTTTTGTTTCGGGTAAGCTGATTAGTGATAATGTCATTGCAGCTTTCGAAATCTTGCATTCTATGAATTGGACGGTCAAATGGGAAGAAAGGTTTCATAGCGCTGAAATTGGATATGAGCAAAGCCTACGATAAGGTGGAGTGGTGTTTCTTGACGAAAATCATGGAGGGTATGGGTTTCCCAGATCGTTGGTGCAGGCTGGTAACCGAATGTATTTCTACTTCACCTTTCTCTTTCAATCTCAATGGAGAAAGTCGTGGTCAGGTTACACCTGGAACAGGGCTGCGGCAAGGATGTCCCCTCTCACCATATCTATTCATCCTTTGTGCTGAAGCAATGTATGGATTGATTAGGCTTCAAGAGACTAGTGGTAATCTGGTTGGAATGCAGTTCTCATGAGGTGGTCCCAGGGTTAGTCATTTATTTTTCACAGATGCTTCTACTCTGTTTTCTCAGGCTAAGGTACATGGCTGTGAAAGCATCTTCAATATCTTGGATATCTATGAAAGGGAGTCTGGCCAGAAAATCAATCTAGTTAAATGAAGCATATCTTTTAACCCGAATGTAGGACAGGAGGATCGAGAAATCATCCCGACTACCCTTAATTTGGAATCAGCACGTGAACATGATCGATATTTGATATTACCCCGCAATGGTGGGGATGGAGAAGGTCAAGACTTTTGCGGAGATAATAGACTGGATGTGAAAAAAAAGTGCAGGGATAGAGAGGGAGTTGCTTTTCAGAGGGAGGAAGGGAAGTGCTTATTAAATCTGTTCTGCAGGGCATCCCAACTTATCTTATGAGCATTTTCAAAATTCCAGTGTCCTTATGTCAGTAGCTTACGACAATTGCTACAAATTTCTGGTGGGGTGCGAGAGGAGATGAAAGATAGATCTGTTGGAAGAAGTGGGATGATTTATGTTGCAATAAGAGAGATGGTGGGTTGGGATTACGTAAGTTCACCAAATTCAATCAGGCTTTGGTGGCGAAACAAGCATGGCGGCTGATTATTAATAATATGTCTCTTCCTGCACGAATTTAGCAGGAAAGTATCATAATGGGGTGAATTTTTGGAATGCAGGCCCTAAACAGGGGTGCTCCTTCCTGTAGCATAGTATCTTATGGGGTAGAAAAGTTATCTCACTGTGGGCTTAATGGTGTGTGGGGAACGGTGATAAAATTCTCGTATTTAAGGACTCGTAGTTGCCTTATCCGCCTAAATTTACTCCTATCACCTAGGATGAGTAAAATGATTGTGTTATGAGTAGCTTGATGACAGTATCCGGAGGTTCGGATAAAGAAAAATTGGAAAGCTTGATTTTTCCTGTGGACATCCAAATGATCCAATCCATTCCACTTGGGTTGCATCGTGGGCATGATATGCTTATCTAGCACTATGATAGATTAGGAAAATATTCTGTGAAGAGTGGGTACCATCATGAGATGAGGGGTCTTCCTTTGGAGGTTGTTCTTTGAGATTTCTCCAGTAAGTGAATTATTAGGAATGAAAGGCTTAGAAGTCAACATAAGATGTGCTCACTGTGGGGATTACGAAACAAATTTCCACATGTTCTTTATTTGTGAGCGGGAAAAATCAGTTTGGAAGGCTGCAGGGATATGGACAGAGATTAAACAACGTGCCACTGGGACATGTGCGGACACACTTAGGCTCGCTTCGAGTCATCTCTCAGTGAATTTTGAGATTATTTCAGCTCTTTTGTGGGTTATTTGGTGGGAAAGGAATTGTGAGGTGTTCAGGGGACGAAGAAGAGACGCAACACTTTTGGTTGAGCTAGCATCATCTTTTGTCTCAGTTATGGTGCAACCCATTGACTATAGACAACAACCTTTGTTAACTTATTTTAAGTTATATTTATTGGAATTTTCTATTTTCCTATATATTTGTAACTTAATAAATTTAGTTTATTACTAAATATTTTTATTTAGTAATTTATTAAGTTTAATTAAATTACTTAAACATTTCTTGGACGTAAATTGTCTTTATCTCCTATATATTGTGATAATATTTGTTGCTTATCTTCTATGATAATGATCAAGAAATATTGTGATAATATTATGGAAATAATGTTTGTTGCTTATCTTATATGATAAGTATTGTGATAATGGTAGAAGTCTATCACTTATCGTTTGTGATAAGAATTGTAATAATATTTTACTTGGCTTGAAATTATATCTTTATCACTTATAAGTATTTTGATTATATTTTAAGTCTTGGTAAAATATTCTGATTGGCCGAAAATATTTGATCATAATCTCGAAAATATCTTGAAATCTTGATCTTGTTATTTTGGTAAAATTCTTGATAATATATTGTGATTGTCAAGGTATCCAAAATATGGTAAGCATCTTTTTGATATGGTCAAGAATATTTCATTCTTATCTTTGCATATGGTAAGATTTGTTGGACGAAAATCTATCTAGGGGAAATTCTTGATAGGGCCGAAAATATGAAGTCCAAATTTATGTTAATCACGTGATTCATTAACTTATGGTAAGATCTACATGATTTATCTATATCTTAGTTATGGTAAGATTTAGTTAAGAATATTTATCTTACATTTTACTAATTATCTTTACCTTGTTTTGCAGGTATTAGAGATCTTGTGCAATAAGGAAACTTGGGAGCCAAGTAAACCTAATTGCATTATAAAGAGAAGAAAAACGGGATGTTTTTCTGGTGACGTGAAAATACAACTAATCCGTGTGGTGCTTACAATATTACACGTCCACCAAAAAGAAGTCTTGAAGCTATATTTTTGTATTGTGCCAATAATTAAAGCTTCATTCGTGTGGTGACTTCAACACTCCGGGAGGAGGATTCAATCACCGATAGAAGGAAAGTATTTCAGCGTGAAGATCAAACGGGAGGTTTGGATCGTGTTTGAACGGGAGTTCGAGATTGCTGAAAAGGTGTTGCAGATTTAAAGAAAACTACTGAAGAGTGGTGGGACGCCAGCTCACATTACATGCCACAGAAGGATCAGGGAGTGATCTATTTCTTGGATGTTTGATAAAGTTTATGCGTAGATTTATCCTGTAGTTTAGATTGATCTGTATAAACTTTTTCCTTATATAGTAATTTGTTTTTGTTCGCAGGATGCGAACCGTGGGTTTTCCCTGTTAGGGTTTTTCCCATGTTAAGCTCAAATTATTTGTTCTTGTTCATTTATAATTCCGCACAATTTATTCTGATTGTTTACGTTTTACAATCCAGACGAATCTGCCTTAGCAAGATTCATCTGGTACTGCACTAAACAAAACTTAACGATTTATTGTTAACTGGTTACTGTCCAGACTTGTCTGTGACAATCTGTTTATAAAATTTATACAACTTCAAATTGTCAATTGGTATCAGAGTGGGTTCACTTCTAGAAAGTGAGATCCGGTTGTCCAAATGGAAAACTCTGCATCTCTTAGGCCACTTCTGTTAACTGGTAGTAACTATGCATATTGGAAAATCCGTATGGAAATTTTTATTCAATCTATTGATGAACGTTGTTGGACTTCTGTTCTTGAAGGTTACACAGCACCCACTGTCACTGCTGGAGGTGTTGTTACAAAAATAACTAGAAGTGCTTATACTGCAGATGAATTAGCTAATGCAAATTGGAATTCTAAGGCACTTAACGCTATTGTTTCTTTGGTTGATCTAGGTCAATTCAGACTTATCTCCTCTTTATAGACCGCCAAGGAAGCATGGGATGCTTTGAGGATAGCAAACGAAGGAACCAATGCTGTCAAAACCTCCAAGCTGCAGATGATCACTTCAGAATTTGAACAATTATCTATGGAAGAGAAAGAAGACTTCCAAAGCTTCTATGACAGATTAAGCGATCTCACCAACTCAGTTGAAGCGCTTGGGAAAACCTACTCAAATGAGTAGATTGTACAAAAGATCCTTAGATCTTTACCAGACAGGTTCCATGCAAAAGTGACAGCAATTGAAGAAAGCAAGGATCTTTCAACCATGCGAGTTGAGGAACTTGTAGGGTCATCGATGACCTATGAGTTAAATCTGGCCCGAAGAAAGAAAGACAAATCACCAGGGATTGCTTTCAAGACGAACAGTGCGAACCCAGACGACTCCGGCGAGACTGACGAAGATGAAAATTTCGTACTTCTCACCAGAAAATTTAAAAGGTTCCTCAAGGGAAAACAAAAAGAAAGGTCCACAAATCTTCAAGGCCAAAATCAAAAACCACAAAAACAATGGAAGAAAAATAATTTCTATCCAAAGAATAATACCAACACGTCTGAAGGGAAGCCTAGGAGTCGAATCCAATGCAGAGAATCTGAAGGATATGGACACATTGCAGCTGATTGTCCTAATACTCAAAAGAAGGCCAAGGGAAGGAAGGCCATGAATGTTACATGGAGTGATGGAGACTCAGATGAATCTGAATCAGAATCAGACAGTAGCAATTCTGAAAATCGGGTAACTACCTTTACTGCTTTACAGCTGTCTGGTGCTGAATCTGGTTACTCTTCTTATGCAGATAAATCCAGATCAAATACAGAAAACTTGAGGAAGGAACTTCAAAATGCAGAAGAGAAGATTCAACTGTTGCAGGCCTTCGCTGAGCACAGCAGGGAACGTCAACTGGACGACGTATTTGCAGTCTCAGATGACGAACAAAATGAGGTAAGCAGGTTAAGTTCAGAACTTGCTAACGCACAAGACAAAATCAAGAAGTTGGCACGTGGATCCGTCCAGCTTGATGAAATCCTGAACAGTGGCAGACCTATCAGCCTAAAAACAGGTCTTGGATATGAAGGTAAAGGGTAAAAATCGTGACCATAAAATAAACTTTGTAAGAGAATCTGGATACAGGTACATGGAACAGAATAAAAATCATACAGATGCGTATACCTCTCATCATCATCAATACAATGCGGCTAGGACTCAAAGCTCACATCCAGCCAGGAACTATGCAAGACGACAATTTCAGCCGAATCTGTACAAGCCAGATGAGTCTGTCCATCGAAACGATAGGAAATTTCAACCTCGATAGAATCAGCAGGATACATCTGTTTTCCAGGTATTCTGTAATTTTTGTGCTAAATTTGGTCATGATGTATTTAGGTGTCATGAGTACTTGAAGTTAATCAATTCACACAAAAGAAGACTTGTTTCTAGACAAGAGAAGAAAATTCGAACGAATGCTTATGTAGTTCAATTGTCTTTGAGTGCTTTGATTCCTAACACATGGTATTTTGATAGTGGTTGTTCTAGACACATGACACGTGATCTCTCTCTACTTACACATTTTGAAAAAGGAGAAACAGGTGCTGTTACATTTGGTGATGGCCAAAAGGGTAAGATAGATGGATCTGGTATCATCAACATTAAGGGATTGCCTACATTAACTAATGTCTTATATGTTATAGGGCTTAAGGAAAATTTGATCAGTGTAGGACAATTGTGTGATGATAACTTGTTTGTCATGTTTTCAAAAGAATATTGCAAGGTTTTAAGTTGTGACAAGAAGTCTAACCCGTTAAAGAGTGTTTTATTTAAGGGAGTTAGATCTCGAGATAAATGTTATACACTTGAGAGTCACGAAACTTGCAATTCTATTAAAACCAAAAATGAGAAACTGTGGCATAACAGATTAGGACATCTAAACTACCATGATCTCATGAAGCTGACCAGACTACAGGCTGTGAGAGGCTTACCCAGCATAAACAATATTCCAGATGAAATCTGTGGTGATTTTCAAAAGGGTAAGCAAATCAAAAGTCAACATAAACCATGTACATCCATTAATACCTCTCATATACTCGAACTAATTCACATGTGTTTGATGGGTCCTATCCAAAAGGAAAGTATTGGTGGCAAGATGTATATTTATGTATGTGTTGATGATTTCTCCAGATACACCTGGGTCATGTTTATTCAAGATAAATCTGATACCTTTGACAATTTTCTTAATCTTTTTCAGAAATTGAACAATGAAAAGGCAGATGAACAGGTAAGAGTCAAAAGGATCAGAAGTGACCATGGAAGAGAATTTGAAAACTCAGAGTTTGCTGATTTTTGTATCGAATACGGGATCAATCATGAGTACTCGTCCCCAAAGACTCCTCAACAGAATGGAGTGGTGGAAAGGAAAAATAGAACTCTACAAGAGATGGCTCGTGTCACGTTAAATAGCAACAAATTGCCCATGAAATTTTAGGCAGAAGCTATAAACACTGCTTGTTATATTGTCAATAGAGTCATGCTTAGATCTGGAACAAACCAAACTCCATATGAAATTTGGAAGGGTAGAAAACCTAGGGTTGATTACTTTCATGCCTTTGGGAGTAAATGCTACATTTTGAAAGATAGAGAACACCTAGGAAAATTTGACTCAAAATCGGATGATGAAATATTTTTGGGTTATGCTGAAAATAGTAGGGCCTATAGAGTTTACAATCTAAGAACCCAAACTCTTCTTGAGTCTATTAATGTGAAAGTGGATGACACTAATTGTTTAAATTCGGATTTGTAGGAAGCAGATGGTGATCAACTGAAAATTCCACCAAAAGAAAAAGTTGGAACTGAAAAATCAGAAGAAGAACAGCATCAAGCTGAAAGTCTCAATGATACTGAAGAATCCGATCAGGATGAGTCTGGGCACCCAGTAATATCTGCAGATCGAGACCAATCTGATGACCCAGATACACCTGATATTGCTAAATCAGAAGCATCGAGACTACCACCTGCTAGGATCCAAAAGGCACATCCACTTGACAACATTCTCACTGATATGTCTAAGAAAATGTGACCAGAAGAAAATTTGCTGAGATGAGTAACATTTGTCATATGTCTCAAATTGAGCCAAAAAATGTCAAGGAAGCTTTGACAGATGAACACTGGGTACAAGCTATGCAGGAGGAGCTTAACCAATTTGAAAGAAACAATGTCTGGGAGTTGGTTCCACGTCCTAAAGTAGGTAATGTAATTGAAACCAAATGGATCTTCAAGAATAAGTCAAATGAACAAGGAAATGTAGTAAGAAATAAAGCCATACTTGTTTCTCAAGGCTATACCAAGATTGAAGAGATAGACTTTGACGAGACATTTGCTCCGGTAGCCAGACTGGAATCCATCAGGCTGTTGCTAGCTGTGTCCTACTACATCAACTTCAGACTATTTCAGATGGATGTCAAAAGTACCTTTCTGAATGGTGTGCTTAATGAGGAAGCCCATGTGGAGTAGCCCCAAGGCTTCATAGATCCATCTCACCCGGATTATGTCTTTAGACTCAAAAAGACGTTATATGGGTTGAAACAAGCCCTCAGAGCTTGGTATGAAAGGCTCACATCATTCTTGCTAAGCAAAGGATACAAAAGGGGAGGAACTGATAAAACTCTTTTCATTAAGCATCTAAATCCTGGACTAACTGTAGCTCAAATATATGTTGATGACATAGTATTTGGGTCTACATCTAAGTCAAAATTAATGAATTTATAAATACAATGAAAAGAGAATTTGAAATGAGTATGGTTGGTGAGCTAACTTTTTTTCTTGGTTTGCAGGTACAACATGATGAATCCGGCATATTCACATCTCAAGCAAAGTACGCTAAAAATCTGGTGAAGAAATTTGGACTTGAAGATGCAAAGGCAATGAAAACTCCCATAGCGACTACTCTAAAACTTTCAAAGGATGACAGTGGTAAGGATGCATATCCATCTCTTTACAGAAGCATGATTGGAAGTCTTCTGTACCTTACTGCAAGTAGGCCAGATATATCCTTCAGTGTTGGAGTTTGCGCAAGATATCAAGCCAAACCTAAGGAATCTCATGTTGCTGCTGTGAAAAGAATCATCAGATATGTAAGTAGTACGTTGAATTATGGAATTTGGTTTACAAGAGATACCACTGCCAATCTTGCAGGTTTTTCAGACGCAGACTAGGCTGGGAATGTGGATGATCAAAAGAGTACATCTGGAGGATGTTTCTACATTGGAAACAATTTGGTGGCATGGCTAAGTAGAAAGCAAAATTCAGTGTCACTATCCACAGCCGAAGCTGAGTATATAGCAGCTGGGAGTTGCTGTACACAACTCCTGTGGATGAAACAAATGTTGGAAGACTATGGAATCTCTACAGAACAAGCCACTATGTATTGTAACAACACCAGTGCCATCAATATCTTAAAGAATCCAGTCCAGCACTCCAGAACAAAACATATTGACATCATACACCACTTCATCAGAGAATTGATGGAGCAAAAGATTATCAATCTGGAGCACATACAGACTGATCTACAGCTGGCAGATTTTTTTACTAAGGCCCTCGATACTGTCAAATTTGAAAGCCTCAGGAAACAAATTGGAGTATCACCTCCTTCTGAATAGGAACATGCATATTTAAAAAAAAATTCCTCTTTTCGCATGTATTTAAGTTATCCTATTCTTATACTAAGTAGATCATGTTTTTGCTTGCAGATATATCTGAGTGCTTGTGGCTGATAACGAGACAGATACGTCTGACTAATAGCAGTCAACATGTCTCCAGATGAATCTAACTAGCACTTAAATCTGGACAATCCTAAGGATAAGTCACTGCTGTCTATGTCATATGGTTGTTACTGGATGAGATTTCATATTCTGTGTGTAGACCTATGATCTAAATCTTGCTTATAGCATTGCACGCATTTTTCTTATTATCCAAGGGCAGGGCTAGTGGAAAAGAAGGCTGCCTATCCAAGCTACGTTCATACCCTTTAGCTTCAAAATATGATGAATTGAGATAAATGTGGTAATATTGAAGAAGTAAGGGGAAAACCTAGTAAGATAACTTCTGGGGATTGTGTGAATCTACCAATCCAAGCCAAGTTCATACCCTTCTTCTAACCTAAAGGGGAACATACTGTAAGATAACTTCTGGGGGTTGTGTGAAGCTGTTTCCACCTCCAAAAGACATTGCCATTATATAGAAAAAGTCGGCAAGTCGAATTTGAGAAAATGCACTTTCTATAGATTTTGATTGGTCTTATTGTGCATTACGGTGACAAATCGATAAGTCAGGGCAATCATATGATTTTCTATAGTATGTGGATGACTAAGGATTGCTCGAATCACACACGCACATTAATCAACATAATCATGCTCGTGGTGGACTGTCTACTGCCAGATATATCTGACTCAACAGATGCCAACAAGTGCTTAGACGTGTCTCGGGTATTCAGAAGCATTTAGACTTTTTCTTATTCACGACTTTTAGATTTTATTCTGAAAATCTTTATTTTTAAGGCAGTATATCGTGGGCTAATATGTGCAAATCTTACAGAACAAGTCAGTTGATTGTGGAGCCCAATTTTGGTAATTTATTTGTTTCCTAATTCTTAACATATTCTGTTTCTATATTTATCCCATTTTTTAAGGAAATGAAATTGGCATAAACTAGGATTCCCAAGAGATATCTTTCTCTACAAGGAATGTAATTAAAAATCTCTTGAATTCTACTTGTACTCAAATTCCTCAAAAATCTCTCTTCAAATCTCCTTCACTGCCTCCATACCAGCCGTTCTTACTCATTCCAAAACGAGTTCAAATTCCAACTCAGCTTATAGCCGAACCAAGCCAAGGCAGCTCTACCACCAAGCCACAAGTTATGGGTGCAAATTCGACACCTATGTTTGATAATCTTCCTACCAGTCACTTTTCTCCCTTAGATATTCAAAGTAAATCGATTGTTGCTAGAGAAATTTCGAGCAAACAGTCTGAAACAAAGGGGGAGATGCCAAAAGATGATAAAGATGTGAAAGAAGGTAAAATCTGAAAAATGAATTGGCAGAAGACGTAGATGGATCTGACCTGGACTCAGGTACATCAGATGAATCTGATGATTCAGAGTCAGAGGCTGAAGAAGAGAAAGCAGAGGAATCAATTGTTGGTTTATCCTTGGATTATTTCACAATTGCTTCGTGATCAGGGTATTCAGATACTAGAAGTTAATCTGGTGATCAATCCCACGATTTTAAACAGGGTCAGATGCAGGAAAACACTGGAGGTGCAGACCTCTCACAGGAAACAGGTTTTGGGTGACACTCCTGGTAAACAGGATTCGTCTGGCCAGGATACCAGAATTGGCCAGCTAGAAGCAGAGATTATTGAGCAGAGGTATCTGATCTCAGGGTTTGTGTCAAAAGACTTGAAGACACGTTGGATCAGTTGCTTGGAGGTTCTTCAAAAGAAAAACCTGATGAAATAGAGGAATCTGAGTCTGGAGTTGAAAATGAAAAATCAGAGGAGCAGAATGAGTCTGATAAGAGAGAAAGGCCTAAAAACAAGGATGATGCTGTAGAATCTGAAGAAGAAGAGATTGTTAGGCCAGACAGAAAGAACAGAAAAAGGTGAATAACACGGTGACCACGAAGAAAAATAAACTGAGTACAAGGGCATATGAATACACTACACCAGGTGGATCCAAGTACGATCATTCATCATTTGTTAGCAGCCTTATGCAGACTACCAAAGGTACGCTTACACCGTTCAGTTTTAAGTTTTGGTCGACTGGTGCCCATGCTGATTATCAAAAACCATATATCTGGGTGTCTAGAGACCTATAGATGGATCTGGGCAACCTGAATCGACTGGTCAGGATGGCATAATTGGGCAACTGGAATCTATTTGCATGTTTGCATTAATTCTATGTTTGAGGGGTCGTTGGGGAGAGACATAGATATCCTACTGCATTAAATTTCTATGCATTGCAGTAAGGGGGAGCATTTTTTTGTGTTTTCAGAGTTTTCTAAAACTCAAGCTTTATTTGCAGGTTTTATTTTCTGTAACTGAATTTTGCCTAATTTTTGTCTACTTATGCTTACATTGGCAGGTTAGAAGGCGTGGATTGCTTCCCCTATTTCTTCCAAAAAGGGGGAGTAGTATTTTTTTTCTCATCTTTTCTGATTGATTGAATGTTGAAGTAACTTTTGGTTTATTTTGATTCTCCTTTATGTGCTTATTATTTTTCTCTCGTTACATGTATGAATTTGTTGAAGTGAGCTTATTATGATGCATGACTTGAGGGGGAGAATTTTGATAGGGGAGCTTAATAATTGCATGAGGTAGTCCCAGGGTTAGTCATTTATTTTTCGCAGATGCTTCTACTCTGTTTTCTCAGGCTAAGGTACAGGGCTGTGAAAGCATCTTCAATATCTTGGATATCTATGAAAGGGAGTCTGGCCAGAAAATCAATCTAATTAAATCAAGCATATCTTTTAACCCGAATGTAGGACAGGAGGACCGAGAAATCATCCGGACTACCCTTAATTTGGAATCAGCACGTGAACATGATCGATATTTGATATTACCCCGCAGTGGTGGGGATGGAGAAGGTCAAGACTTTTGCAGAGATAACAGACTGGATGTGAAAAAAAGTGCAGGGATAGAAAGGGAGTTGCTTTTCAGTGGGAGGAAGGGAAGTGCTTATTAAATCTGTTCTGCAAGGCATCCCAACTTATCTTATGAGCATTTTCAAAATTCCAGTGTCCTTATGTCAGTAGCTTACGACAATTGCTACAAATTTCTGGTGGGGTGCGAGAGGAGATGAAAGATAGATCTGTTGGAAGAAGTGGGATGATTTATGTTGCAATAAGAGAGATGGTGGGTTGTGATTACGTAAGTTCACCAAATTCAATCAGGCTTTGGTGGCGAAACAAGCATGGCGGCTGATTATTAATAATATGTCTCTTCCTGCACGAATTTAGCAGGAAAGTATCATAATGGGGTGAATTTTTGGAATGCAGGCCCTAAACAGGGGTGCTCCTTCCTGTAGCATAGTATCTTATGGGGTAGAAAAGTTATCTCACTGTGGGCTCAATGGTGTGTGGGGAACGGTGATAAAATTCTCGTATTTAAGGACTCGTAGTTGCCTTATCCGCCTAAATTTACTCCTATCACCTAGGATGAGTAAAATGATTGTGTTATGAGTAGCTTGATGACAGTATCCGGAGGTTCGGATAAAGAAAAATTGGAAAGCTTGATTTTTCCTGTGGACATCCAAATGATCCAATCCATTCCACTTGGGTTGCGTCGTGGGCATGATAGGCTTATCTAGCACTATGATAGATTAGGAAAATATTCTGTGAAGAGTGGGTACCATCATGAGATGAGGGGTCTTCCTTTGGAGGTTGTTCTTTGAGATTTCTCCAGTAAGTGAATTATTAGGAATGAAAGGCTTAGAAGTCAACATAAGATGTGCTCACTGTGGGGATTACGAAACAAATTTCCACATGTTCTTTATTTGTGAGCGGGAAAAATCAGTTTGGAAGGCTGCAGGGATATGGACAGAGATTAAACAACGTGCCACTGGGACATGTGCGGACACACTTAGGCTCGCTTCGAGTCATCTCTCAGTGAATTTTGAGATTATTTCAGCTCTTTTGTGGGTTATTTGGTGGGAAAGGAATTGTGAGGTGTTCAGGGGACGAAGAAGAGACGCAACACTTTTGGTTGAGCTAGCATCATCTTTTGTCTCAGTTATGGAGCAACCCATTGACTATAGACAACAACCTTTGTTAACTTATTTTAAGTTATATTTATTGGCATTTTTTATTTTCCTACATATTTGTAACTTAATAAATTTAGTTTATTACTAAATATTTTTATTTAGTAATTTATTAAGTTTAATTAAATTACTTAAACATTTCTTGGACGTAAATTGTCTTTATCTCCTATATATTGTGATAATATTT
Organism: Ligustrum vulgare; assembly: GCA_963555705.1. NCBI lineage: Eukaryota > Viridiplantae > Streptophyta > Magnoliopsida > Lamiales > Oleaceae > Ligustrum > Ligustrum vulgare. The sequence goes on along the minus strand of OY743190.1, from coordinate 33,923,365 downwards.
GTTGCTTATCTTCTATGATAATGATCAAGAAATATTGTGATAATATTATGGAAATAATGTTTGTTGCTTATCTTATATGATAAGTATTGTGATAATGGTAGAAGTCTATCACTTATCGTTTGTGATAAGAATTGTAATAATATTTTACTTGGCTTGAAATTATATCTTTATCACTTATAAGTATTTTGATTATATTTTAAGTCTTGGTAAAATATTCTGATTGGCCGAAAATATTTGATCATAATCTCGAAAATATCTTGAAATCTTGATCTTGTTATTTTGGTAAAATTCTTGATAATATATTGTGATTGTCAAGGTATCCAAAATATGGTAAGCATCTTTTTGATATGGTCAAGAATATTTCATTCTTATCTTTGCATATGGTCAGATTTGTTGGACGAAAATCTATCTAGGGAAAATTCTTGATAGGGCCGAAAATATGAAGTCCAAGTTTATGTTAATCACGTGATTCATTAACTTATGGTAAGATCTACATGATTTATCTATATCTTGGTTATGGTAAGATTTAGTTAAGAATATTTATCTTACCTTTTACTAATTATCTTTACCTTGTTTTGCAGGTATTAGAGATCTTGTGCAATAAGGAAACTTGAGAGCCAAGTAAACCTAATTGCATTATAAAGAGAAGAAAAACGGGATGTTTTCTGGTGACGTGAAAATACAACTAATCCGTGTGGTGCTTACAATATTACACGTCCACCAAAAAGAAGTCTTGAAGCTATATTTTTGTATTGTGCCAATAATTAAAGCTTCATTCGTGTGGTAACTTCAACACTCCGGGAGGAGGATTCAATCACCGATAGAAGGAAAGTATTTCAGCGTGAAGATCAAACGGGAGGTTTGGATCGTGTTCGAACGGGAGTTCGAGATTGCTGAAAAGGTGTTGCAGATTTAAAGAAAACTACTGAAGAGCGTGGGACGCCAGCTCACATTACATGCCACAGAAGGATCAGGGAGTGATCTATTTCTTGGATGTTTGATAAAGTCTATGCGTAGATTTATCCTGTAGTTTAGATTGATCTGTATAAACTTTTTCCTTATATAGTAATTTGATTTTGTTCGCAGGATGCGAACCGTAGGTTTTCCCTGTTAGGATTTTTCCCACGTTAAGCTCAAATTATTGTGTTCTTGTTCATTTATAATTCCGCACAATTTATTCTGATTGTTTACGTTTTACAATCCAGACGAATCTGTCTTAGCAAGATTCATCTGGTACTGTACTAAACAAAATTTAACGATTTACTGTTAACTGGTTACTGTCCAAATTTGTCTGTGACAGTCTGTTTATAAAATTTAGAAAATTTCAAATTTTCAACCTTCATTGGTTCAAAAAAGTTGGCAATGTCCTTCCCGAGGCCTCTTCAATCTTAATATTGATGCCTCCGTGAGGGATGAGATGATGGGGGTTGGAGCTTTAATTCGGAATGACCAGGGGATCGTAGTTGCCGTAATGAGTCAACCGATAGCTTGGAGATTTGATTCGGGGGGTGGCAGAAGCTTTAGCACTGTGAGAGGGGCTTATTTTGGCACAACATATTGGAATCCAGATTGAAGTAGCAGAATGTGATCCTCTGCAATTGGTTTGGGACGTTCAAAACTTTTCTCCAATAGATCCTACTGCCATGATTTTACTTGATTTTCGTGCGCTCATGAACGAAGTTCACTGTGGTCCTTGCTTCTATATACCACGTGAAGGGAATAAAGTATCCCACAAGTTAGCTTCTAATTCTATTTCTTTAGTTGATTCGATCATCCGAATTAATTGTATTCCATATTGCATTGGTCCTAAAGTTTTGGGCGATCTTATTGAATAAGGATACAACTTTTAATTTTATTTTTTTTTTAAAAAAATGAGGTTTTGAATAAAGGGTACCTAATATGGACTATTTTATTTTATTTTATTTTTTTATCGAGTGGCAACAATTGTAATAAATAGAAACTTGAATAACTTACTATAAACAAAACTTCAACGACCATTTGCATAACCCATTTTCATAACTATTCAATTTTAATGATTATTGACATAATTAATCTTTTTAAAATATTATTTCTAGATCAACACAAATTAATTTATCACCCGAATAGTACTATTAAAATTTGTACTAATTATCTTAATACAATATTTGATATTTAAATACATTAAACAAATATTTCATTTAATATTTATTTTAACATTATAAATTAAATACATGCGGTCCTATCTTTAAATGAATAAACAAATTAAGAAATAAAAAATGTTAGTTTTAATTAAATTTTACCGAAGGTATATTGCAAAGACAATTAACTTTATATATCAAGAAATCATCTATGCATCTCAATTTATAAAATTGAAGCGATTGTTTAATCCATAAGATATAATACTTTATCACTTAGCCTCTGTTTGGCGGCTTAGGAGAAAAAAAATAGTTTTTTTGTTGTTTTTAGGTAGATAGATGATTAAAAATTGGAGAGATAAAATGTCTATGATTATAAATTGATTTGGGGAATTGTGAAGTTTAAAAATTGGTTTAAAAGGCAAAAAAACCCAAAAAATCTGGGTTATCCGAACAAAGGCTTAACCGTATAGAATTGATTTTTCAAGAATCAATTTTTCTGAACATCCATTCTCAATCACATATTCTTTAAAAAATCATTTTTTTTTTTTTTTTTTACAATATTTCATATTAAGTTTTAACCACATTCTAAAAAATCAATTTTCACAAAATCAATTCTCAAAATATCAAAATATCAAAATCGAATTGGTCAAAAAAAAAAAAAAAAAAGATCGAAAACGAACATTAGGTTTAGTAAAATCTAGTTTACAATGTGAAACCACGACCAACGACATAAAATTGAAAAAAACTTAAAAAATCATAGATACGAATTATCAAAATGTTATAAAAATTCAAAACTAATTCAATAATTTACAATATAATGCGACTTTTCATTTTCCACCAGTAGTCAAAGGGTTATGTTATCGAAAATTATTTCTTTACGTTTTAAATAAGACTAATGCTATGTATCTCAAAGTTGAGATAAATCTCAACCCAGTTAGTACTCTTCTATTGGAAATTGAAGAGGTGACTTGTGCATATGCACGTCACCTCCTCATTCTCCAATGAATGTGTGTCAATTGAGTTGAGATTGGTCTCAACCTTGAGATAAATAGCATTACTCTTTAAATAAGCGTGTTTGACTACATCCTATTTTACAGTAGAATAAGTTTGTTAACATGCCTTTAGTTTTATTTTGATAAAAAAAAAAAAAAAATAGTTAAACTAATTGTTAAAGTCTATAATACATATTTTGCATTTTTTTATTATTTAAATCTATAGTATTAAACATAAATAAATGAACAAAATAAGTAAATAAATAAATAAAACTAATTTTAAAATGACAAATGAATTGATTATTATTATTTTTTAATTTGATGAGAAATATAACTCGAATTGAAATTAATTATTTAGGACTAAATTAAATTTAGTCAAGAAATTATAAATATCATTGTAGTACTTAAATAAAACAATTTTGAAATAGTGTGATTGAGAAAAAGTAAAAGATACAAAATAAAATTTTTACCTTTAATTTTTGATGTAATTTTAAGGACGACGTGTTTATAGTTGGCTATCACTTGTGAGTTCTATTAAAGTTCTAGTTGAGATCTTAGATTTAATGCATATTGTATATTTTTTTATTTCAAAATAATAGTATAATTATCAAACGTATTATGGTTCATTAAAATATTTTCATTTTAGGAAAAACAATTTAGACGAGAAAAGATCTAAAACTATTTTTGGGAAATTCTCTCCCTTTATATATAGTTGATTTTAGTAATATACTTGTATGGAACTGCTTCTTTAATTATTAGCAGTCAGATTCACTAAAAATCCAATTTCGTCACCTGGATAAATACTTGATTTATCACTGAACTTTATAAAACTTTTATTTGGAGTCACTGAACTTTAAAAGTTTTCACATTAGTCATTGAACTTTACAAAATGTAATTTATTTGCCATTCAGTGATTAAAGGGGAATATTCCAATGACTAATGAGAAAGCTTTTGAAGTGCAGTGACTAACGGGGAAATCTTTGAAGTTCATTGATTAACAGAAAAACCTTTGAGATTCAGTGATTAACAGGAAGTGATTCCCTATAAACATCACGCAAAGTAATTTAGGGTATGTTTAATTGCGATGGTGGGAAATGGGTGGAAAAAAAAATTATTTTTCAAAGAAATGATTTTGCTTAGAAATTATTTTCATGGAAAATCAATTGGAAATGTTTGATTGGTTTAATTTTTTAGGTGGAAAAAGCTGAAAATTTTTCAAATTTTATTGTTTTATTGACATTATTTTTCATGAAAAATAAAATAAATTTTAGCTATTTTATAATATTTTTTAATTTTTTAATACAATTGTACTTAAAAATGACAATGTTATTTTTTTGAAAAAAATTAAGTCAATTAACAACAACAAAAATGATCAAATATGATAAAAAAAACTTGCTATATGTAGCTAGAGGTGTCAATCCGGGTGGTCCGGGCCGGGCGGCCCTCCAATAAAAAGCCCGGTAACGGTCCGCTTGAAAAAAAGCCCGCCCGCTACAAGTTACGGGCCGGTTACGGGTTAACCCGCAAATTTTGAACTACAACCCAGGCCCGCCCGCTGGCCCATCCGGGTCGAGCCCATACGGGTCGCGGTTTGTTCTGATTTGGCTCGTATGAATAAAAATATAGATTTTTTCATATTTATATCAAATTTTTTGTCAAATTTCTAAATACAATGATTAAAATGATAAATTCATATTTATACCATAAAATATTTACATAGAATTTAAAATTATAGTTTATGTTATATGAATTACTTCTAAATTTGCAAATTTAAATAAAATATAAACAAATAACAGTTAAGTGATAAATGTATTTTTAATTACTATTATCAAAAAACGTTACTTTTTTAGCTATTAGGGAGGAAAAAAAATAAGATTTTACTTTAAAAGTTTTATTAGAGTTTCTAGAAGAAGAGAGATTTTCAATGTTATCATATTTAATAAAACAATTTATTTTTATTTTTTTATTTTTTTTACGGGCCAGCCAGTTAACCGCGGCTAGCGAAAGTTTGACTCGTAAAACCCGCGGTTCACAATTTTTTGACCCGTGAACCGTCCGCACGAGTCGACCCGCGGTCCCGGGTCAATCCAGACCGATTTTCACGGGTCTGGTTGGCCCGTCCGTTTTGACACCTTTATTTGTAGCATGTCAAATGTTTTCTCACCAAAACTAAAAGAAAAGAATTTTCACAAAAACCCGGAAAATGAGGCACTTGACTCCAAACCAAGAAAAGATTTTCTTGTCAAAATTTGTGCTATCAAACATGAAAGAGTAGGGAAGTTGGAATTTTTTTCATTTTCCTTAGAAAATTTATCCCTATCTAACAGACTCTTAGTGACCATTCATGTAATTAACTCTCATTTTATCTATATTAATATTTTTTTATACTCCTACCGCCTATAATTTTATTTTCTTTAGAATCACTGAACTTAAAACAATAAATAATCCTCTAGTCTAATGACAAGGTGTTGACATCTCTAAAATCGACAGACGGGTAAATCCTGCACAAAATAACATTGCTTCAATCTTTGATTAAATTCAAGAGCTCGTGATTTGTTATAACCATTTTTTTTCAATTAACTCTGCTAGACGTGTGAAAGTTTCATTGACTATTTCGACTTCAATTCTTTGATATTGAAGATGTCAACATACAACCTTTTTAGTTATTTTGACATAAAAAAATATTATTTTTTCTAAGTTTGAACTTGAAAATGCTATAGATGATAAATTATGGGGTAGGTGTACAGAAAAATGAAAGAACAATACTAAAAATATAAAGATTGATGAAATTGAGGTTAATTAGTAGATTGATTACTATATTTTGCGTGAAGTTTCCAAGGACTTACTGAACTCTGTGCTTAAGGTTTCCAAATTGTCACTAATTTTCAGAAGTTTTTCCATTAGTTACTGAACTTTAATTACTTGATTGGTCACTGAACTTTACAAAATGTTTACATATGCTCATTGAATTTCAACAATTTCCTCGCTAGTTACTGAACTTTACAAAATGCAATCTCATTCATCATTCAGTCACTAAGGGAATTACATTTTTTTAAATTTAGTGAACACTTTAAAAGTTTTTAAAATGTTTAGTGACTAATCAGAAAATTAACCAAATAAGCAAGACTTTGATAATTTATCTTTCCTTTTTTGGTATGGCATTTAATTTATTAATATTATTTCATGATGAATCTACTTATTCATTGTTGTTATTGTTGTTATTGTTTTTGTTGTTATTGTTATTGTTTTTGTTATTTTCATCATCATCATCATCAAAATAGAAGTGAGGAGAGATAAATATTAAATGTTTATTTTCCCTCCAAAATGCACTTACATTTTTTGAAAATAAAAAATTAAAATAAAATATAATAAAATAAAATAAAAATGTTTATATTAATGTCCTATTTAAATTCGTGTTGATTAATTGTATTTGCCTTGTGTAAATAAACATGAATAAAAAATATTTTGTTTGGAAATAAATTTATTGAAAATTCTCACACCTCCGTTCGAAAGCTATGGTTTTGTTTATAAATAAAAATATTGTTGTTTTGTTTTTGAGATGCGTTTTTGAAAAGTTGGTTCGAAAAATATGCATAGTTAAAAAGTGGGTAAAAAATATGTTGTTTGTAAATAAATTTATAGACAAAATTACCGAAGTAATGCTAATATTTTTATTCATTCTTAATTTTAATAATTGTAATGATTATATGGTATAAATTTTTCGATATAAATTTTTTGATCTCTCTCGTTGTTCAATTGTCGCATCACGATAATCGTTGATTTTTATAATTATTATTTTAACTGCTTAATTTTGTAAAGCTTAGCAGTGAACAAGAATCATTCAATCAGCTCTAGATCTGGGAGTTCTCCTTCAATTTATTTTATTGGTTAAATATAAATATTTCAAAATATTTTAAGATATAAAAAGATAAAAATAACTTATTTAGAAGAAAAAAATTCAACAAACAAATATATATATATATATATATATATATATATATATATATATATATATATATATATATATATATATATATATATAAAGAGAGAACACTTTAAAAAGAAAAAGAAAAAGAAAAATTCTATAAAGATCGGGATCTCCTAATTTTGTACATATTGCATTTTTTATTTTGATTAGTTTTGTCTTTTTTTAAAGTTTTAAATTCGATTATATTTTTATTAAAATATTATTGTACTATGTTTTTAATTGATATATGAATATGTTTGTGATAATAATTTCAATCAAAATTTATGAATTTTGTAATTTTCCACAAAATTGAAAGAGTCTAAATTCATTTAGACTAATAAAAAATGAGTAATTTTAGGAAGATAATTTTAATTTACATTTTTAAGTGACATTATAATATGATGCACATACATTAGGTAATGAAAAAATAAGTAGTGGTGTAGCTATTTACACTATTCAATGCATGTTCGTCATGTCACAATGTGATTTAAAAATGTAAATTAAAAATGTCTCTCTATAATTATTTATAATAAATATATTAAATAAGGACAAAATAAGATATAAAATATTAATTTTACTTTCAAAATAGAAATTGAATTATTTTTTTGAGACGAATGAAAAAGAAATAGTGGACTATCTTTGTGGTAAGGAAGGAGGTATATATAAAAAGAACAATGGAAATAAGAACGAGCGCCACAAAAATGTAAAATATCTTTATTTATTTGCAGTGTGATGTGATGCACTTCAAAATCTATGTATTCAACTGCACGTGTTTTATAAATGAAAATTGCTACTGGATGATATTGCGGTGCTTTGATGGCGTACATGTCTATTGTAAAGGTACAATGCACAATTTAAGGGTCTCCAGCTATTCGAGTTTTGATAAATGAGGTAAATCGCAAGATATTCTTTTAAATGTGGAGGATGAGAGGCTTGTCTTTTGACATCGTTTATCAATGATTTTATTCATATTTCAAGATTCGATTCCTCGGCACGACAGCTGCAAATTAAACTGAAGACTTTTCATATCTTCCTTTCACCACTTGAATATGTGTCCTTCGGCAAGTATATGTCTATTGTGGTACATAGAGACTTCGTTCTTTGTAAGTTCAGCGTATTGATTCTTATTTTATGTGAAGTTCGTTTAAAATAAAAAATCGTGATATTATCTGATATTAAATAATAAATCATTGATGAAAATGATCAATAAAATTTTATGTGGGTAAATATTTATTTAATTATAACAATAAAGATATTTGTCCCGACCATCCAATTTCACAACCCATAAGAATAGACTAAAATATCCTTAAGTTTTGAAAAGAATTACAAAACTACTAAAACTCCTAATAACCAAATTACCCTTATAGAATAATTAATGTCTATTTACTATTCTCATATAATTTACGAAAAAAGAAAAAAAAATTAATTGAAATATTAAACGAAGAAATTTCAGAATTACATAGAACAAGAAGAGAATTAAGTACAAGACTTATAGAAATAAGTAGAGAAATTAATAGACTTACAAAACAAAATAGAGAATATCATAAATTAATGAGAAACAAGAATTAAGGCAAGAAACTATTAATTACATAAATTTAATTAGACATAAACTATTGATAAAATGTTTGAAAAATTACCAAAAATAGAACCTAGAGATTATATTTACAAATCTAAAGATTTACAGAATAATAGTCACTGAGCTTTAATAATAGAAAATTATGAAGAATTTATATCATTTATATTATTAGAAGAAGCGGAAGTAAAGGAATATAAACAACTAAATTTGACAAATTTATTTTTACAAAATTAATTTGGAAAAATTAAGATAAAACAACATAATTACAAAGTTTAAAACGGGCTAAAAATCCTGAACAAGTTCGAGAAATTATGAATAAATTACCAATTGAAATAATACAAATGATAAAAATAACTAATGATTATAAAGATATAAATAAAAATATCCCAACACAAATATTGGAGGTAAAATAAACTCTAAATAAATAATCAAATAATTAAAAACCTTAGAAAATCAAATTAAACGTATGGCCGGTAAAATAAGCAAAATTAGGAAATATGGTAGTAGTATATGAAAACTAAATAGAAACTACAAAATAGATAACTATTGTAATAGAAAAAATAAATATGAATAGAACAGTTCAAGAATGAGATTAGAATAGTTCATGAAGATATAAGAAAAATGATTTACATAAAGGAATAGATAATATACAAAGAAAATATAGAGATAATGAATCAAAATATAACAAAAATTTATGAAGAAAAAAGAATAATAATTGACAAAGAATTTAAAGCTATTAATAAATTAGAAATAAACATGATTACGTAACATATAGAAAAATTTATGGAAAATCTAAAAGAAAAAGGCAAAGAAATTTATATAATAGATGAAGTTTACATAGAGAAATTTAAAAATCTTAAAATAGAAGAAATTAATATGAACTAGTTGGAATGCAAACAATCTCACATCGGTTGTGAGGAATGAAATAAACCACCATATAACCCAAGTGGGCTATTCCACCCATGAGCAATTTGTTATGGGCCGGAACCTCACTTGGGCTTGGGGTTTAGGCCTGGGATTGGGCAAAATTGAAATATCCATGGTCCCTATAAGTGGTATCAGAGCCGGAAAGATTGTCTGGTGGACACACAATCGAGTGGATGAACTTGACTCCCTAACAACGGTAGATGAATCGAGATGATGAGCCTCCAGATGAAGAATTCCTATGGTTTCTCATGAGATTGAAGATCTATGGTAACATAGTTTGCTTCGGCTATGGTGGATTATCTTGGTGAATGGTGATCTTCCTGGGCATGAGGAGATGTGAAGGGATTTATCTTGAGGGAGGGCCAGATGGGCCAGGTGTACCTTGTGGGTATTGTTTGAGGGAGGGATAGTTAAGAATGCAAACAATCTCATATCGATTGTGGGAAAGGAAATAAACTACCATATAACTCAAGTGGACTACTCCACCCATGACCAATTGGTTTTGAGTTGGAACCTCACTTTGGCCTGGGATTTGGACTTGGGACTAGACAAAATTGAAATATCCATGGTCTCAACAAATCAACAACAAGTTTTAGTACCATTAGGACAAAAGTAATTCTAAGGATACATTTTTAATTGAAATTTTTAAGTAACATTGTGACGTGGCGTATATACATTGGGTAGTGAAAAAGTAAGTGGTGAGATGGTTATTTACACCATTCAATGTATATTTGACATGTCACAGTGTCACCTAAAAATGTCAATTTAAAATGTCTTCCTAGAATTATTCTTAAGACAAATACCACAACATGGAACTAATCAAGTCGAAAAAAGGATTTACTAGTATAACCAATTCTGAAAGGGTTATGCTACAGTAACCCTACCCTTGCCCCCAAGCTTGCCCTCCCACTTACATATCGAGCAGGCCCCACCCTCCATGTGATTGGGAGGGCAAGCTTGGGGGCAAGGGTGGGGTTCAAATAGCATTTTCCATTCTGAAAATAGACCAGGTGAATATTTACTTAAAACTAATAACTTTGTACAGCAACAAAAATATTATACAAAACCAAATAAAAATTATCATATAGAATATACATCATGAAAAAGTATGAAAACACAAATTAGTTCAGAATGAAAATTGATAGATTTAGGATACATATAGGATGTAGATCATGAATTAGAATCATGGGTAAAATCTAGAGTTATGATGGCCTACACTAGAGAATTAACAGAAAAATAATTTTAATTAATGTAGAAAATACATTTATAGAAATAACTGCAAGTTCATGAGAAAATTTAATTGAAGCATATAAAGCAAAAGTTAGAGGAAATAATCAAGATGAAATAGGAACGGTAGTTAGTCGATATGAAGATGAATTAAAAAGATAATATACATTAGTAGTAGATAGAGATACTAAAACTAGTTCTAATTAACTTAAGAAATATATATTTACTAGCAAATCTACCGATATGTGATATGTGTGTATTTTAAAAATATGCATGTGCATTTAGATAATAACATGAAAAGTAACAATATACAACAAACGATAGAAATATGGAATTTATGAACAAAATATTTTTTAAATTACATAGTCCATTGAATATAGAATTATGCAGAGAATGATAAAATTTAAACATACCGCTCAAAAATACTGCTTCAGGAGTAAGAATGCAATTTGTAGAACAAAGACAATAAGAAAAATGTATGAAGCAAGTAAAACATTAAAATATTATAAAGCAAATAAAAAAGCTATGTTGCAATAAATTACAATATAAACCAACTCAATGGAGATGTCAACTATAAAGAAAAATATTTTTTTAAATATACATAAACAAGATAAATTCTATAAAAGAAGATAGATTTAATAAATTTAGAAAACTTATAAAATAACATTTAAAAAGTGTAGAATACCATAAAAGAATATTTAAGACGGAAGTAGAATAAAATAAAACATACCCAAATTTTTTTTAAAATTTAAATGTTATTCATGTGAAGAAGTAGGAAATATTCTCTTGAATGCCCCAAAAAGGATAGAAGAGATTCTTCAACATGAAGAAATATATAAATTAGAAGAAGATGAAATAATAAATGCAATAATGGAATTAGATCGATCTTCGAATAGTGAAGAAAGTGAATATAGTGAATCTGGTAAAGAAGAATATTTATACAGAAATATGATAAGAGAAATAAGAGAAAAAGGAATATCTAAATAATATGAATATCAATTAAAAGAAAATGAAGAACAATTAAATGAAAGATTAATACTCAATCAAAAAATGTATGAAAAATCTTAAAATAAAAATTAGATGTAGCTCCAATATATATATTTAGAAGTCGTAAAAATTATAGCCAAAGCATATTTTAGAGAAGGGGTTGATACACCTTTAGAATTCTACATGATGGATGATAGAATCGTAAGCTTAGTGTAAAATGTTTTAATAGGAATTATAGTAGGAAATCTAATATATCTATCAGAAAGTAAAATTTAATTAATCCAAATTTTAGTATAAGTACGTGAGAACAGAATAAAAATAAAGCTCAAAATCTATATTATAAATTAAGAAGAATAGATATGAACCAGAAAGTAAAATTATAATTTTAAATATTAAAACAATATATGTATTTACAAGTGAACATGAAGTAAAAATTAAGAATGCTAAAAAAAAAATACATATAATAGAACTCATATTTAAAAACTTATTGGAATACAAACCAGCAAAAAAAATCCAAGAATGACTATATTAAAAGATATAGAAATAGATTTTAACCAAGTTAGTGAATTAGTAAATATGAATAGACCACAAATAGAATTGGAAGAAGATCAATTAGCTTAAGGAGAAAAACATTACAAGATTACCTGGAATGGAATTAGAAAATAGGAATGATTTAGAAAAATTAATAATAACAAAAGTACATGGGAAAATACTAAGAATGAATGTATCTAAAAGAAATGATACAAAACAATTTGAAGTTGTGATATAAATTAGAATAAATGGAGAATGACAAGAGCAGAAAGAACTAATAGATACTGGAGCAAATATATCTCAAATAAAAGAAGATATAATAGGAAAATCAGAACTCAAGATAACAAATAATCCAATCAAATACAATAATATTTTGGAAATATGTGAATACTTATGTAGAATTACCAATAAGAATAAATAAAAGAAATATTATAATCATAAATATGTATGTAGAACATACATGAAATGTAAATACATAATTATTATTAGGAACATGTAGAACCATATTATATCAAAGATGATAGAATGTGAATAGAATATAAGGAGGAAGATAGCATATTTATATATTAATTAACTAAAACGGATATCTTAGTAGAAATTATCATGTCTTGTTTAATACGGGAGTATCGTCTAGTATATTTAAAGAAAATGTATTCCCCCCTCCCCCTCGCCCTAGAAATATGGAATGATAAGAAGGATAAGAATAAAGGATTATATTAGCATGCTTTGATGGAAGTACAAATTTAAAAACTAAAGTAGTAAGAAATGTTAAGATACAAATAGGAAAATATGAGTTACAAATACCTTATGTATATCAATTTGATGATACGCTAGGGGATATATTATCGAAAAGAGTATTTATATTGACACCACAAAACTTAATTTTTACATCATAATTTTAAGTATTTTATTTGTTTACAAAAATAGACATAAATAAAATGACAAAAATATCCTTTTAATTTTTCTCACTAAATTTTATATACACCACAATCTCTCAAATAATCTCTTCTCTTCTCTTCTTTATACTTATTTTTCTAAATCGTCTTCTTCTTGTTATATTTATTTTTTCGCTTTTCAATACCAAGTTAATTAGAATGGATGTTTATTTCATACGATTTCTCAGATAATAACGGCTTGGAGCCATTAACAAGAATTGAAGTTTAGATTAATGACAGATTTTTATTTTTCATACAAACGTTCTTCCAGGGCAAGTAGCTATATTTATTATTCAGAAAATACATTATGCGCCGCCTATCATGTTGAGCATTCAGTTGAGAAAAGAGAATTTTTTTTTTTTTTTTGGGATAGTATTGCAGCCACTTTAATTTAATAATGAACCTTCTGATTTGCTATTTCATATTTGCTGCAGTCGCCGTGAATTGTTCTGAAAAGATACTTGGTTTAGATTTTTGTTAATTGTAATTAAATTTTAATAATTAACCTTCTGATTTGCTCTTCGTATTTGCTGTAGCAGCTGTTAATTGTTCAGAAAAGAATCCTAGTTTAGATCTTCTTTCGTTAATGGTGGTGGTCGCGGTGAGATTTGAGAGATGGAAATGGAGTCGGTTGTGTGATGTACTCAAATTTTACTTTTTTTTAGTTACAGTTATATTAGTTGTGTGATGCTCTTAGGTTGCATTTTATAGTAAGGGTGAAATTTGGGTGAAAAGAAAATGAATTTCAGGAAATTGAATTCTAGGGAATTAAATTCCTGAGAATTGAAAGTTTAATGTGTTTGATTGGTTTAATTTTCTAGGTAGAAAAAGTGGAGAATTTTCCAACTTTCGTTGTTTGATTGACATTATTTTCCATGGAAAATAAAGTAAAATTTAGCTATTATAATATTTTTTATTTTTTTATTTTCATTTTTTAACAAGTTTGTACTTAGTAATAATAATATTAATTTTTGGGAAAAAAATAAATCAATTAACAACAACAAAAATGATCAAACATAACAAAAATTGTATAAGATTTTCCATGGAAAATAAAACATTCTCCCTCCTTGGAAAACGAATTCATCTAAAACAAGGAAAATACCGAATTTCGAGGCAAGTGAAAAAATGAAATTCATGGAAAACTCAGGCAACCAAACAATGTAAAGTTGAAAAATCACGTGAAAAATTATATTTTCCATAGAAAATATGTCGAATCAAACGCAACCTTAGATTTTACTTCTTTTTCTTTGTTTTAGTTACATCAGGGAGAAAATTGTCAATTTATTGTAGTGTATTTAATTATTTATAAAATTTATATTTTTAATATTGTGTAGTTATAATGTGGTGTAGAAAGTAATTATTGTAGTGACAATAAATTTACCCTATGGAAAAATGAACTACAACACTAATAAATAAACTATCAAACTAAAATTAAATGAATCTAAATTAACATCAAGGTTAACAAGTAGTAATATTGGTAAAAATTAAATTAAATCAATCCCCGACAACGACATACACGAATGTCGAATCAAATATATCAAAATTCACCACACAATACAGTCCACGTTTTGTGATTTTTCTAATTTTTTTGATTAAAAATATGACTAAAATTTCCAAGTGGCTTATTAACTCTCCACAGTAAACATTTGTTCATGATGTTTTTAATTTTCACAACACTTGAAACAAGAAGGAGTTGAATAGGCACTTGTTTGACGTATTTATTTTGTAACCTATGATAGTAGGTTGAGCCAAATCCTACACGCGCCGTCGTTCGACAGTTGGCTCCGCACGGATCATGGGCATAGCATAGGATTGGATTTAGGGATGACAATAATACCCACGAACCCGATACCCGATGGAGACCCGATATAAATGAGCGGGGATTACCCGACTAAATGGGTTCGTGGGTAGGGTATGGAGGTAAATTTTAAAACTCGACATGGGTATGGGTCGGGTGTGGATTTTACTACAATACCCATACCCGACCCGCATACCCATTAATTTCCTTTAAAAATTATAGAATTTAAAATAAAAGTGATTGTTTTTTTAAAAAAATAAAAATAGAACACAAATATCTATTGACATTGTTATCATCTAAACCTTAATATGTTTAAACTATTGACTTGTTAAAGTCTAAAAAGATTGTTCAAATTCGCTTGTATAATTTCAACATACGACAAGCTTTTTTCAACTCAAATTCAAGTGAAGCCCAATATTTAATTGATTCAAGTTAATCCGGAGCACCTATAACCTATTTATAGCCTAAAAAATAATAAAAAAATAAATAATTAGTAATGGGTTTTAAATGGGTATAGAAGCAAACCCGCATCCGACCCGCACCCAACCCGCAACCGACCCGCAATTTTTAAATGGGTATATGGGTAGGGTATGGATGTTGTAAATATTTAGTGGGTAGGGTACGGGTTTGGCAAACCCGACCCATACCTGACCCATTGCCATCACTAATTGGATTGGACTTGGCCCAAGCTGATATTAATTTTTTGACAAATAATACTCAATTATATTATTTTTTTATTAAATTAAATAATTCATTTCTCTCTCTCGGAATTCTGTAGGTTTTCCGTTGAAAATTTGTCTAGACAAGTTGTGTTAGTTCAAGGCACAACTTTCCAGTTGTTGTGTCTTTTGGACGCAAACTTTCAAGTGTTATAAATAGACCCCGTGGTTTTGCATTCTTCATTCCAACATGAAATTGTCAGATCCCTCCTCCTTCCTGCACACTTGAAAGCTATCTATATAAAGTCTTTTTTCATTTTTAAAGAGTTCATAACACTGTTTCGGTTTGCTGTTTATTGTGGTTTGAAGTACTACTATGGCAGGATTGTATCTTGGAAGACATTTGCCATCCAACCGCAAATACCTTTTCAGGCCAATTTTGTCTTAAGAAGAAAGAGTAAAAAAGTTTTCCTCGATCCATGTTAGTGCATTTCTTTCATTTCCAAATTTCAAGTAAATCGTTTCTTCGTGTACATTTCTTTATTAATATAAATAGAAAATATAATTTGAAATATTTATCACATTTATAACCAACATGATCTACCATCTAGATTAGAGATGGTAAAAAAATCCGAACCTAATGGGACGAAAAAAACTCGCACCATGGGTAGGTGGGGTGGGTTCCTGCAACTCTGCGGATCGCGGGGTGGGTTCCCGTGATGGCTAGGTTTGGCAAAGAAAAAAACCCGAGGGGGCGGGGAACGGGTCGAACACGCCCTTGCCATCACCAATCTAGAGTCACTTGTTTGTGTGTTGGATTTTTGTTGACATATCCTGATGCGTGTCGCAATACATCAAAATAATAAATAATTCCTTACTCGTCAAATATTAATTAATAATGTAGTAGCGAGAAGGTCGATCCCACGAGGAACGGAAACTAATTTTAATTGTTCGATCAATTAGAATGGAATAGGGGGTTTGTTATTTGAAATTGCTTGAATAAAAAATATGCATAAAAATAAACAACTAAATATGACTAGAGAAATAATATGAGAAGAAATCATGTTCTCGGGTTCGGTTCTGCCCTCAATTAATGTTATACTTTTCCTTGTAACGTGTTTATATCCTCATTCAATTATCAATCATAAATAATCAACAAGTTCTGATTATCTAAATTCTTCCTTATGTATATTGATTCAAAACAAGTTTTTCGAACCAATTCTAACCACGGACAATCCTAAATAAACTCTTAAGATTTAATACACGACTAGTATTAAAATCTAGAAGAATAGATTGAATTGGATCGTTAATTACACAAACTCGAATTTATCAATCCAAATTGAATTATTACTAAACCTGCACGAGATTTATTTGCTACTAAAGTAAAGATTCAATGACAATTACGGATCAATAATCTAAATATGGAATATTCATGAATCCAAAGATCAATAATCCAATTGGCCAAATTAAACTATTAATCAAATAAACTTAATGAACATTCAAAACATAATAATCCAACAATTGAAATAAATGAATAAATTCACGCTACTAATTTGTAAGAAAAGAAAATAACATAATTGAGTTAACACAACTTCCCCTTTGAACAAGATATGGAATTTAGCTTAGCATGGTTGTGGTAGATTCTTCAAGTTGCTTCATGAATTCCATTGTTGTTGTGTTCTTTGGCTTGAAAATCTCCCAAGAATACTCTATATTTTGTTCTCAATTTTCCTCAATGTCTAGCCTCCTTTTTGTGGTGATTTTCCTCCTTTAATACTCTCAAAATCGTGCTTTAACTTTACCCCCAAAGATATACCAAAGATAGACCTTGAATCAGATAAGGAAATTCCTTGGAGAGCAAGTTACGGCCGTAACTTTCATTATCACGGCCGTAAGTTAGCTACTGAAAATTTTCGGAATTTTGGAAGTTACGGCCGTAACTATATAATTTACGGCCGTAAGTGTATTTCTGTCGAGAAGCGCCTGTGCTCGATGTTTTGGTCATAACTTTCTCCACCGAAGTCCGATTGTGGTGATTCAAGTTGCGTTGGAAATAAAACTCAAATATCTACAATTATTTGTGAAATAGCTCTTCCCAAATTCGAAATTCTTATATGACAAAATTGAGCTTCAATCTATGACTAAAATTCTTGATCACAATCATTGCGGGTTTTTGATTTCCAACTTCATTCCAAACCTTCTTTGACCATAATTTTTGCATCTAATCTTCTTCCCACATGCCATTATTGATTTTGAGCTCTTTGAATATGTCCTTAAATCTCACTTCTTGATTTTTTTGTATTTCTTTGGTCATATTTCCTTTCTTTTCGTTTTTTGCGATCCTGTATAACACAATAAATGAAAATGCATTAAACGATACTTCAATATGATCAAACTAATAAAAAAATAGGATAATAAGTGAATTAAATACATGCTAATAAAGAACTTATCAAATCCCCCCACACTTAAACCATTGTTCATCCTCGAATAAATTGTGAAAGAAAAGAAACATAATTCAAACAAAAAGATAGACCTACAATCGGAAAGTCAAGGTTACAGCCCACTTTTTTTTTTAGCATGAAAATTCAATTGCATAACCGGAGTGTGTTAGTGTGTGCAAGAGATGCATCATCCAATATCCTCTGAACAGAAATGAAAATCCATACCCCCGGCCCAATTCATTTCCCAATGTGGCTTGTATCCTCCCACCTCTCGTGAGTTCTCTCTTAACCTCTATCAATGATTTATTACATGGGTGTTAGGTTTTGGCCAACTTGAAAGTACAGAATATAGATCAAGCAATTCAAACTACTCATAAGCATATGTAATGGGAGTTAACACCCTCACTAGATATTTCTCTCTTCGCACAAAGTGTATAAGGGTGAGAATTTTCACTCAACTCACTGCATGGAGAATATATTACCACAGACTGCTCAAATGTCATAATCGGAGCCAACAATAATACAGCTGCAAAGTAAAGGTCTTTATTTGGTTGTAACGGGGCTTCAGGTCAGGTAGGATAAAATGATATATTTAGGCTGAGTCGAGAAGGAATTTCGCAAACCAAGTCAATTCACAATGACATTACTTCCTTCACTCTTTAATATGAACTTCATTGTTTCCCGCTACCCAACTTTGTTCACACTTGAATCTCTTTTTTTTTTTTTTCTCAAGTTGAGTGTTTGACATCCTCAACTACTAATTTTCATGACTAAACTTCATTTTCATTGCTTTTTCTCTTTCAATTTTTTTTCCTGAGTACAGACTGCAACTTTTTCTCTTTTGTTCAAATCATTACGCAGTCACCAATTGGCACAAGATAGAATTACATTCCCCTGAATTCAGTCCATTACACAACCGTCACCCAACACAAGATAACCATTTCAACTTCTTAGACTTAGACCACAGCACGATTCTCAATCAACAAAAGCTTGCGAATACCTTCTCTATGGGTTCAAAATAGAGACAATGCGAAAGAAAGGGTATTCGTGGCTTGTAGAGTGGCATAAAAAATTCAAAGAAAGGCTAAGGTCAAAAGGGCTTCTAATGGTACATGTATCATGGTAGGCCCTTTTAGCAGGTCAAATTTGGTTTAACCTAATGCCTCTACTATATTTTGCACTTGAGCCAAGAAGCTACAACGGCATGTACAAAAAAGCAAATTCAAGAACAAATCAACCATGCAGGACACACATCAAGGAAATAAGAGCTTGATATAAAGAGTAAAAGAAGCTCATAGGCTCAAAAGCTCACAAATTATGGTTTATATGTGCTTCTCCCATCCAATTATGAGTTATAGGTCATTGCTCAGTCTCCATTTCGAACTCAAAATCTAGGGGATAAGGATAGAATGAAGTTACTCGGGGTGGTATTTTATCATATCTATTTTGGTTTGACTCAATTAGGTTGCATAAATTCTTCAATTTGTCCCCATTTTCAAACTAATTCAGAAATTATTGGAAAACTCATCTCTATGTGCTCATTCTTTGTCCGATTAAGCAATTTAGGAAGTTGGTGGTTCAAAAATAATCATAAGTACGACTACTTCCTATTAAACCGAAATGTGGGTCTAAGCACAATTAAAGCTAACTAACAAAAAAATTGAATAAAGATGAATAAAATAGGGATAACAAAAGATAATAGATAATCATCCCCCCGCACTTGAATTCCACATTGTCTTCAATGTGGAGCGTGACAATACAAAACAAAAGAGGGGAATGTGAATGGAATCAAAGGAAGGGACATTTTTTTTTTTTTTTTTGCATGATAATTACGGCCGTGAAGATATTAATTACGGTCGTAAGTAACAATCTGAAAAAAATTGAAAGTATCAACTACGGCAGTAAACAATATAGTTACGGTCGTAATTAGGCCTCTGGATTAATTCGATGGAGTAGAGTTACGGTCGTAAAATTTTAACTTACGGCCGTAACAAGGCCACTGATTTTTTTTGGAATGAAATTAACTAATAAGAAAAATGACAAAAATGAAGAAAAAAAATAACAATTTGAGGAAGTAAAGAAACTCCCCTCTAGGGTTGCCTCCCGAGCAGCGCCTTTGTTTACTGTCTTTGGATAAACTTGTTGTTTCCTCCTTCAACCGGGATTAGGTGGATTTTCAAAGCTCAACTTCTTTTTCATATTTTTCATTAGGGCCTGCAAGACAGGGGCAAAAGCATGTCATCAGAAGTTGGTAATGTAATACACGAGATTTTACCTGGCTTTTCACCATTTCCACCAAGTTTGAAAGTTTCCTGTACTGAAGAATCAATAACATTAACATAATGAACATGATTATCATTATCAAGGTAGTTCACAGAATCATAAATATTAATCTGAATCATCTCATTATCAAATTCCATGGTAAGTGAGCCACTACTAACATCTATCTTGGTCTTAGATATTTTTGAAAATGGTCTGCCTAACAAAATAGGAGTAGAGTTGGGGGAGTGGTCATCATTCATGTCCAATACATAAAAATCTGCAGGAAATACTAACCCGCCTACTTGCATTAGAATGTCTTCAACTACCCCGTCAGGATAAGCATTAGAACGAGAATTATAACATTAGTTTCAATCAGTTTGGCAAGTTTAATGAAGCATAGGTAGACCTAGGCATTACATTGATAGATGCTCCTAAGTCTATTAAAGCACGATTTATTTTCTTATTGCCTATTTGACAAGGTATGGTAAACATACCTGGATCCTTGCACTTGGGAGGTAATTTTCTTTGAAGAAGTGCAGATACAGACTCACCCATTCTTACTATCTCATTTTCCTTCAGTTTTCTCTTATTGGTGCACAGATCCTTCAAAAAATTTGCATATCGGGGCACTTGCTTGATTGCATCTAAAAGTGGAATGTTGATTTCCACCTTCCTGAACATCTCCAGGGTTTCTTTTTCCTTGCCCTCCTTGTTCGCTTTTGCTAACCTGCTGGGAAAGGGAGGTGAAGTTAGTTTAACACTTAAAGTGGAATCTGTTTTTACCTACGAGCTTTTTGAGGTGCTGTCGTTCTTCCTGACTTCCCTTCCCTCAACTTCCTTCTCTTCGATTGCGGTAGGTTTCAGTTGCGGTTCTTCAAGCTCTTTTCCACCTCGAAGAGTAATTGAACTCACATTCTTTAGATTTACTTCAGGTTGAGATGGTAGCTTTCCTCCGGTTTGTGCCTCAAGTCTGTTGATGGCAGTAGCCATTTGACCCATTTGGTTTTCCAGATTTTGAATGCTAGACTTGGTGTCCTGTTGAAATTGAAGTGTGTTAGATGCCAAGGCTTTAACCATGTCTTCAAGGGATATACTTGAGCCTTGAGGTTTTTGCTGATACTGCCCCTGTTGTTGGAAGGTTCCTTGTTGTTGAAATTGCCCTCGAGGTTTGTTTGAAATGAAACCTGGGGGATTGTTAATTCCGTAGCTTAGGTTGGGGTGATCCCTCCATCCTGGATTGTAGGTATTAGAGTACGGATTGTACTGTTGTCTTTGGAACGGAAAACTCTCTACAGCACTTACCTGTTCACCATTTCCCTCTTGCAACACCGGACAAGTATCTGTTGGATGTCCGAAGTTTGCACATATCCCACAAGCTTTGACCTTTTGTGCCTTCCCTACAGTAAGTTGTTTAACGAGATTTGTTAGTTCAAACAATTAACTTTCAATATTGGAACTACTTACCTCATTCACGCGCCGAACTTGCATATCCCTGTTGGAGTTGAACTGCTGAGTGTTCTCAGCCATATTGGAGATTAAAGCTCGTGCTTGTTTCGGTGTCTTGTCCATCAATGCACCTCCGCTTGCGGCATCTATCATGCTTCTATCCATCGGTGCCAGACCTTCATAAAAATATTGCACCAAGAGTTGCTCACTGATTTGATGATGGGGGCAGCTCGAGATGAGCTTTTTGAAGCGCTCCCAATACTCGTACAATGTTTCGTTGTTGTTTTGGCGTACCCCACATATCTCCTTTCTGATAGTACTAGCTCTCGATACAGGGAAGTATATTTCCAAGAAAAGTCTTTTAATGTCGTTCCAAGTAGTAATTGTTCCTGATGGTAGACAATAAAGCCAGTCGGTGGCGGCATCCTTTAATGAGAATGGAAAAGCTCTCATTTTTATTTGTTCCTCAGTAATACCCGTGGGTCTCATACTATCACAAATGACATGGAACTCCTTCAGATGTCTGTATGGGTCCTCATCGGGATGTCCTCTGAAAGTTGGCAGAAGATGAATCAGTCCGGATTTTAGCTCAAAAGTTCTGCCTTCTTCCACTGCCGAAAAAGTGATGCATAGCGGTTGTTGAGCAACATTCGGGGTAGCTAGTTGCTTGAGAGTAAGATTGTTGTTAGCTACTGCCATTGGTTGTGCAACTCTTCTTTGCTGTTGAAAAGTTCTATCGATTTCTGGGTCAAAATAAAAAAATTCAAAATTAGTTGATCGAGTTTTACGCATATAAGCAAAGAAGTAGACATGCAAGATTTTTTTTTTTAATTATAGAAATAAAGTGAAAATAAAATTAATAAAATAAAATGCAGAAAAAAAATTTCTAATTAACTAAACAACTAAATTGGTTGACAGTTCCCCGGCAACGACGCCAAAAATTTGATGCGTGTCGCAATACACCAAAATAATAAATAATTCCGTATTCGTCAAATATTAATTAATAATGTAGTAGCGAGAGTAAGGGTCGATCCCACGAGGAACGGAAACTAATTTTAATTGTTCGATCAATTAGAATGGAATAGGGGGTTTGTTGTTTGAAATTGCTTGAATAAAAAATATGTATAAAAATAAACAATTAAATATGACTAGAGAAATAATATGAGAAGAAATCTTGTTTTCGGGTTCGGTTGTGCCCTCAATTAATGTTATACTTTTCCTTATAACGTGTTTATATCCTCATTCAATTATCAATCATAAATAATCAACAAGTTCTGATTATCTAAATTCTTCCTTATGTATATTGATTCAAAACAAGTTTTTCGAACCAATTCTAACCACGGACAATCCTAAAAAAGCTCTTAGGATTTAATACACGACTAGTATTAAAATCTAGAAGAATAGATTGAATTGGATCGTTAATTACACAAGCTCGAATTAATCAATCCAAATTGAATTATTACTAAACCTGCACGAGATTTATTTGCTACTAAAGTAAAGATTCAATGACAATTACGGATCAAGAATCTAAACATAGCATATTCATGAATCCAAAGATCAATAATCCAATTGGCCAAATTAAACTATTAATCAAATAAACTCAATGAACATTCAAAACATAATAATCCAACAATTGAAATAAAGGAATAAATTCACGCTACTGATTTGTAGGAAAAGAAAATAACATAATTGAGTTAACACAACTTCCCCTTTGAACAAGATATGGAATTTAGCCTAGCATGATTGTGGTAGATTCTTCAAGTTGCTTCATGAATTCCATTGTTGTTGTGTTCTTTGGCTTGAAAATCTCCCAAGAATGCTCTATATTTTGCTCTCAATTTTCCTCAATGTCTAGCCTCCTTTTTGTGGTGATTTTCCTCTTTTAATACTCTCAAAATCGTGCCCTAACTTTACCCCCAAAGATATACCAAAGATAGACCTTGAATCAGATAAGGAAATTCCTTGGAGAGCAAGTTATGGCCGTAACTTTCATTATCACGGCCGTAAGTTAGCTACTGAAAATTTTCGAAATTTGGAAGTTACGGCCGTAACTATATTATTTACGGCCGTAAGTGTATTTCTGCCGAGAAGCGCCTGTGCTCGATGTTTTGGTAATGACTTTCTCTCCCGAAGTCCGATTGTGGTGATTCAAGTTGCGTTGGAAAGAAAATTCAAATATCTACAATTATTTGTGAAATAACTCTTCCAAAATTCGAAATTCTTCTATGACAAAATTGAGCTTCAATCTATGACTAAAATTCTTGATCACAATCCTTGCGGGTTTTTGATTTCCAACTTCATTCCAAACTTTCTTTGACCATAATTTTTGCATCTAATCTTCTTCCCACATGCCATTATTGATTTTGAGTTTTTTGAATATGTCCTTGAACCTCACTTCTTGATTTTTTTGTATTTCTTTGGTCGTATTTCCTTTCTTTTCGTTCTTTGCGATCCTGTATAACACAATAAATGAAAATCCATTAAACGATATTTCAATATGATCAAACTAATAACAAAATAGGATAATAAGTGAATTAAATACATGCTAATAAAGCACTTATCATAACCCATAAAGCATCCAAGGTGAAATAGGTCCAATTTGTTTTCTGTTTTAATTCTTGTCTTAAAAAAACTATATAGTTATGGATAATCATATATTGCTATTTTGACAGTTTTTTTCTTAAAATTCGATATCACTTCCTCATAGTCACTTTTTTTTATTTTTTTGGGGGGTTAGGAAACTGATTTAGTACTTTGGAATGATAGTTCAGAATGGAATTAATTTGAAGTCATACTGTAATTTGGGTGTTCTCAGCATCTGCTTACCTTTTTGAGGAAAATGTTGTTGATGAGTGCCTATATATTAATATAAAAAATTATAAACAATAATTAACTGGGCATTTTTTTTTTTTTTTTTCATATTCTTTACCTAGATATTGTAACAAAATTTTGTGGTTCTATGCTCACGAGCATTTTAATAACCTTATTAAGTTACACATAGTTATGGAACTTTGCTGTTGTAGCGACCCAGAATTTTTACGCGATTAATAATTATTTTAATAGAAAATCGTGTCGCTACTATTAAGTTAACGCCGCGACGTATTCGTATAGCCAAGTCAAGAAATAATCGAGATCGTTCGATTTTAAATTAAATTCCGAATTTCTAAAAAAAAAATATCTCCATTCTCTTGATTTAAAGTATATTAAGTCCAAGTACTTAATTCAATGTTATCCCAATATTTATTTATACAAAAATTACTTTTATTATTGAAATTAAGAAAATATATGCAAGCATGGGAGGTTCCATTATATGTAATCATGAAGAGCATAATATTTGTATAAATATGGAAAAGTATATGAATGATTTATATACTCCATTATATATAATCATGAAGAGCATAATATTTGTATAAATATGAAAAAGTATATGAATGATTGATAAGACTCCATTATATGTAATCATGAAGAGCATAATATTTGTATAAATATGGAAAAGTATATGAATGATTTATATACTCCATTATATATAATCATGAAGAGCATAATATTTGTATAAATATGGAAAAGTATATGAATGATTGATAAGACTCCATTATATATAATCATGAAGAGCATAATATTTGTATAAATATGGAAAAGTATATGAATGATTTATATACTCCATTATATATAATCATGAAGAGCATAATATTTGTATAAATATGGAAAAGTATATGAATGATTGATAAGACTCCATTATATATAATCATGAAGAGCATAATATTTGTATAAATATGGAAAAGTATATGAATGATTGATAAGACTCCATTATATATAATCATGAAGAGCATATTATTTGTATAAATATGGAAAAGTATATGAATGGTGCTTTACTTTAAGAAAATGATGTGTTAAAATTAATAGAATTGAATGATTATGTTTACAATATGCCAACTTTATACATCTATTTAAACCCATCTCTTTTACACACAACTCTACACATATACACTTATTTCCAATCTCTTGACAAAATCCACAAGTAAGAGAAATTCAAGGTGGTCAAGAAAGTTTTGGTCCATTTACTACTACACTTCATTTTAATCTTTTAAAAGGTAAGTATATCTTATATTTTTATGAAAAGTAAGTATGTTTTTATGAAAGGTAAATACACCTTATGTTTTTATGAAAAGTAAGTATGTTTTTATGACAAGTAAGTATATCTTATATTTTTATGAAAAGTAAGTATGTTTTTATGAAAGGTAAATACACCTTATGTTTTTATGAAAAGTAAGTATGTTTTTATGACAAGTAAGTATATCTTATGTTTTTATGAAAAGTAAGTATGTTTTTATGAAAGGTAAATACACCTTATGTTTTTATGAAAAGTAAGTATGTTTTTATGACAAGTAAGTATATCTTATGTTTTTATGAAAAGTAAGTATGTTTTTATGAAAGGTAAATACACCTTATGTTTTTATGAAAAGTAAGTATGTTTTTATGACAAGTAAGTATATCTTATGTTTTTATGAAAAGTAAGTATGTTTTTATGAAAGGTAAATACACCTTATGTTTTTATGAAAAGTAAGTATGTTTTTATGACAAGTAAGTATATCTTATGTTTTTATGAAAAGTAAGTATGTTTTTATGAAAGGTAAATACACCTTATGTTTTTATGAAAAGTAAGTATGTTTTTATGACAAGTAAGTATATCTTATGTTTTTATGAAAATGTTTGGATTATTGCTATGAAATCAATCTCACAAGATTGTTATGGGTTCCATATGATATGTTTATGATTATGCTAAGGGGACCGGAGTTTAGTAGCGCTACACATAAGAATTCTTGCCATTTAAGTTCGGTAAAATTCTTGTGTCTCCCTATGTTTATGAGTATTTCGATCCTATCCTATGTTATGATGAAAATGATCCATATGCTTTCAAAAGAAAATTTATGCTTGGTATACTTACTGGGATTTTATAAATCTCACTCCATGATATTTACCATTTTCAGATAATTGAAGGTTCGAGGCGGTCAACATGGAAGTGGCAAAAGTGGTTAAGATTGATGAGATAATTATGTTGAACTTTATGTAAGAAAATTATGTTCTATTTTTATTCACAAACAAAAAAAAAATTATGGGATTCTAATTATTCTTTTGAATAATTTTACATTACTATTTAAGTCTCGATAATATGATATGAGTCACTTTTAGTGGCACTCGAATGGTCGAGAATTCGGGTCGTCACAGCTGTACACTTCATGAATATTACATTGTTTCTCACATTGATTATGGAGTCATGATGATCCATTACTATCAGAATTTGGTAGATGATCCATTACTATCAGAAATTGGTATGTCTTAATGTAGAATATATTGGAAATCATATTTTCAAAAAATTATGTTCGCAAGTGTATGAATTTTCTTCAAAAACAAAATTAATCAAGAAATGCAGGGCGCTTAAAGAAAGAAAAAAGAAAATTCTAGTTATACCAAATTAAATATCAGAGTTTGTTAACATCCAGGTAGCAAATGAAGGCTCAAGCGATGCAGATTTTGACGACAGGAGGCGAGCAGCTTGTAAAGGGTAGTATAGTTTTATGGTGACGATAATGAAGCTCTCCCTGCGGGGGTTAATCTTGCTGGGTTTCACCCAAAATAAGGGAAAACTGTCTTGATGCAATTAGGAAAAAAATTATATTGCAACGAGAAAAAGAATTCTATTGGCATTGAGACTGGAAAAAGAGTTTGTGTACAATTAGAAAGGGACTCCCAAGTCTATTTAGTAATAAAAGTATTATTATCATGGTCGATGTTATTGTTCCCAAGCTCGTTTTTGAAGAGATGTAGTGTGTTATTACTGTCATAAGAAGAAATATTGCAAAGAATTGACGAAGTATCTTGAAGACAAAATGAGTACAGAGACTCAAGAGGCATCTTATTCTACAAATGTGGTGGATGATAATTATGATCCTGAAAATGTTTTGTGAGTTGTTAATTACGAGAATCTAGTTAGTGATTGGATTTTGTGTTCTTAATGCATTTACCACATATATCGAAATGGAGAATGGTTTGAGAATTATAAATCATATGATGGACGTCATTTTTTTTTAAATGAATAACACGTGATTTGCATGTCTCAAGGTTGGAGTGAAGTTTAATATCATTAAGAGCATTGAAATATTCCTACACAGCTGGTGTGATGACTATGAAGAAAACTTTTGTGTCAATAATTAGAGGTGAAAAGATTAAAAATTTGTGCAGGCTAATGGGGAAGAAAATTTCAGATGGAGTTACCAAGCTGGAGTCGCACAGAGGGGAGTCTACTAATATTGCTCAATTTTGTGAAGTGGTCAAGATGAGATATGTGTATAATGACAAGAAAGTTAAAAACGTAGTTCAAATGTGTCAAAACAAAATGAGGTACTGTTTAATGAATCTTTGATCACAGTTCATATTTACTAAAATCGAATAAGTTATGGTGGCAACTACTAGTAAAGAGATGCGAAGATGGAGTGCCAAGAATTTTGTTATTTAGAAAATAATTAACACGGCCTACCTCAAGTAACACTATTGGATCAAAAACGTGATGTACACCGATGATAGATACCAACTAAAAGTAGGACCTACCATCAAAGATACTAGAATCTGCAAGTTTACTTAATTTATTTTTAAGGAAAATTTTGACATTATATGCCCTATAATTTGGCCTAACAAACTTGTAATCAATGTAAAAAATCTCAACAAAAGAATAATAATTCCCATCACAATAAAGATAAGTCAAATTCTCAAACTTTCATTATAAAAACAACATGAACTGTACATATGGACACAAAATACACGATGAGCCCTGTAAATATCTACATGTGATGAACAAGTGCAATCCAAAAACGAACATCCATCCCAAAACAATAACTACATGGTCTATGAAATGAGTCATACTGGTAACACTGTCGTGTGGCTCTAACTCCAAAATCAAAGGCTCAACTCCATAAGCTGCCCAGTAACTCTACTGCTACCTGATAAGAAAAATCATGGAAAAAAATATGAGTTGATTACTAATGGAGTGGAGAATTTTGAAAATAATTATACTTTCTCCTTTATACGTTTTTATCGAAAATCAATTGTGTCACTTAAAAATTCAGATGATAATATCATATAACCACAATCAAGAAGTTAGACATACTCATGATACTAATAATATCATCTCATAATTACAATTTGGAATAAGTGATATAATCTCATTACATTTTAATAAATTGGACAAACCACTAAAAATGTATTCTCTGACTAAAATCTATAATATTGTCATATATGTGTAGACACTTATATATGTGTAGACACACCTCTCAGGCTTGTCTCAAAGACCTCTGATAATCAATTCTAAAATACGACCAAGACCACATCAGTGAACTATATCATACACGGTCAGACCGCCTCAGATTAATATCATATCCAATCAAGACCCCTTAATGCATTATAGAACACGACCAAGGCGAGCGTCTCAGTGAGCTAGAGTAAGTATATAATCACGAGTACTTTTCTGGTCGATTTCAATATCATATGTCTCGCATATCCTTCAACGTATTATCATTTCAAAATCTTTCTAATTCTACAAATCTCATATTCTTATAACATTTCAAAATAATCACATAATTGAATAACTAATTCACATAATCACATTTAACGTAATTGTATAGGAGCAATTAATTAAATTTTGGAAATAATTAAGTTTTCACTCATATTTTATGTACGTTACAACTAATTTGATTGATAAGCTATCTCAGTCGATTTGTTATAGCCTGAAATTGATATAATATCTAAATTAACAACAAATCATATCAACTAGCTCAATAGTTGAAAAATGCGATATTTAATCTTTTCATTTTTAGTCAAATTCGATTTCGACAAAATCTAATTTAAACTAATAATTTAACAACCCTAGTTTTAACAAAATTTGGAAATAAATAACTTTTTCTTAAGTTACAAATTTGAAGAACAAAATCTTAATAATCATACAACCCACAAATTATGGATACCAACAGAGCTGGACGAGGATTAAAATATCTCCATTTCCTAGCCGAAGTAAATACTTATTTTCAAAATAAAATTTAAATTTAAACATTATAGAAATATATGAAAAATGAGAATAAGAATTGGAAATGAAAATTTGCCATCTCGATCACAAATTTTTATTAATTGAATTAGTTGCACATGAATTGATCTTATTCTGTAATTTCTTTAGCCTGTCGTTTGTGATTATGTCTTTGTTTAGAATTTGATGGGATTCAAATCTTGATTTTAATATACAAATTAAATTGAACAATTAATTTTAATAACATATTTTAAGAGACTTACAACTTTTAATTACAATTTTTATCAAGTTTTTATTGGAATTTAATAAAAATCAGATTTTTTACTGCACTTTATGAGGTTCCTCTTTTATTTTATAAAAAAGAAAAAAGAAACCCGTGCTTTTGAATCAATATTTTAATTCAAGTTAAAGTTGATAATTATTTTTAACGGAATATTTTATGAAATCCACAACATTTCATCACAAGCTCACAACTTTTTAATAATACATTTTATGTATAAGATTTTAACTTTACTTCCGGCCAGTTTGGTAGATATTGAAATCAGTTTTTTGTATTGTAAATTTTGATAGAAGTTGATAAGATGTGTGGTTAAAATATTTTGGATCCCATGAAAGATGTTTTGAGATTAATGTTTGACTTTGAATTAGATTAAAATATAAATTTTAATTTGTACCAAACACAGGCAACCATGAATCCTTTTTGAAATTCAGACTCTATTTTAAATCCCTTGTTTGGTGGGATTAAAAATAAAATCGAATTTTTAATAAAATTTAATAGAAGTTGATGATATGTGCGATAAAAAACTGCGAATCTAATTAATATTGATTATCGACTTTGATTTAAATTAAAATATAGAAAAAATGGGAAAATGTAATCAGATTTATCACTTACGCCGAATTAAAGAGCCCTAACGACCTGGGCTCCAATGAAATGAAATCAAACCTATCCATCTTCTTTTTCTCAATTTCTCAAATGTTTCCGTGAAATTACCGAATTCTGCAGCCACCATTTTTAATATTTCTGTATGTACTTGCTTGATTTCAGGATAAAAGTTCGTATAGCAGAAGAACCCGCATTTAGTTTAAGCCCAAGCCTTTGGTAAAATCTGTCCGTAATATTAATGCATTTGTCTCAATTTCTCTGTGGATACATCAACCATCTACTCAATATCCTTGTACGAGTCCGACTCTTTCTCCCTTTTAGCGAATGAATGATCCTGCTCAGTTTTGCAATACTACAGGTACGGCATCCATCTTAAATTTCTTCCGACACTTCTTACAGTTGATCATTTCTTGCTAAAATTGTGTGTTTGGTATTCACTTTATTAATGAGTTTTATGTCAAAGTAGTATTTTCACCTGTGAGATGCATGAGAAAATATAATTGTGATTGTGATTTTGATCAAAATTTATGAAAATATATTAATTATACAATCACACCAAATAAAAACATAGTACAATAATATTTTAATATAAAATATTATCGAATTATAACTTAAAAAAAAAGTAATCAAAATAGGAAATTCAACATTTACAAAACTAATAAAAAATAAGAAATTATGATAACTATAAGATTTTCTTTTCTTTTCTTTTTAAAATTATTTGTCTCTTTTAAAAAAAAGTTTTATTTACTATTTATTTGTTTGTTAAACTTTCTTTTTTTAAATAAGTTGTTTTTATCTTTTTTTTTATATATATATTAAATTATTTTGAAATAAAATTTAATAAATAAAATTAACAACAATAAATCTATATTTGCTTTGAATTGGTAAAGAATATTGTTGTTATATTTTTTGTTTATTTAATTTTACTCCAAATGAGTAAATGTCGTTTTATTTGTAAAATAATTTTTTTTTGAAAATTTTCTGATATTTGAAATAATTATTTATTTTTTAATTAAAATCGATTCGACCCCTGTTCAACTCGATTCAATCTTTTGACGCCTGACCCGTTGTTTCTTTCAGGTCGAACCATTTTAGGTTTTCTGATCACGGAGTATTGTATAACTTAAATGATATATTTTAAAACGAAGTAAAAATATATAAAGTAAAACTTTGACATTTGATTTTTTGGACGATTTTACCGACAATGTTTTTACAGTTTGATTTCACTTGTTATATTGTAAAAAACTTCCTGTTAAGATTTTTGATTTGACACATATATTATATATTTTCAACTTCAAAATAATACAATAATGTATATATTTAAAAAGTGATTTGAGAATTGTATGGTTTAAAAAATGGTTTATAAACCATTTTTGCAAGTTTATCTAACACATGCTTAAACATAATTTTAAAACCTGATAGTTACCCATATGATTTTTCAAATACATTCCAATATGCAGAGTGATTACTTCTAAATCTTGTTAATTGTCATTACATATGACGGAAAATTATATTCAATCAAGTATGAAATTATCCGATTTGAAAGAAAATTTCTGGATTAGTCATTAAATTTTTTATATAATCTAATTAGAATTCTTATAAAAAAAATACACAATATAAGGAATGTTCTTAAGTTGTTCAAACTAAAACATTATTTTTTTAAACTAAAACATTTTTGGGTTATTTAAATAATTTTTAACACGTTTAATAATATAATTTTATATCTTTAAAAATAATTTAATGTTACTTTACCAAATTAGTTACACTATGTGATGTGATCCGAAGTAGGAGACCAAAGGAGAAGTCGACCTATCGGCAATGCGACAGTGATCTACGCGGGAAACGGCACAAGTTTCATGCTGGAGTCGAGCCGAGAAGGCGAAAGGATCAAGCCGAGACAAATACTCAAGAAATTGTGCAGAAAGATACTTACGGCCGTAAGAAGAAACTTCACGGCCGTAAAACTCAAATCCTCACGGCCGTGACTCCCCCTCGGGTTTGAATAAGGAATTGCAGAATTTTATAGTTACGGCCGTAATGATAATGGTCACGGCCGTAAGACTTATGCAGAAGGAAATTTACGGCCGTAAATCAGTTCTCACGGCCGTAAATCTGATTTCCCGGAATCACGCGTTTTGTTAATTTAATTCCGTTTTGTTTATTAATTACCTTTATGTTTTGGGCCCAATTAGCGGCAAACCCTAGTTTAGGTTTTCTTGCTTATTTATATTTCTTTTCATCATTGTAAAGAACAACTTTGAATTATTGAATGAATGTGAGAATTTTCTCTCTCGAAAAGGAGGATTCCTTTTTCTTGTTCTTGAAGAACAATTCCTAGAACTTATCAAATATTTCGTGAATGTTTGTGGCGTTCCAATCAGAAACTTATCAAGGAGTTTGACATCCCTTGTGGCGTTTCGAAAACCTCGGTTCTTCAATCCGCATCGTCAATTCTTGCGTCGTGATTGTTGGGTCCAGGTCCTATCGTCAATCTTATTTTAATTTCCGTCTATTTATTTGTGTTCTTGTTAATTTCTTGTCAGATCTGATTTAGATCTTTCCTAGGGTTTTTAGATTTTTCGTTATTCCACGTTTTCGACGAGATTCCCCGACTGGGATCGCGTCATCTGGTATCAGAGCTTGGATCTATTTCAGATTCTTGCGTTTCTTGATTTTTTTCGTGTTCTCCGCGTTCTTCGTGTCAGTCATAAATTTTTCCAGTTTGATCCATAAGAGTCAGTCCCAAAAATTCAAAAGTGTTTTTCTTGTTCGTTTATCGTCCAAATCCAATTCCGTTTTTTTCGCCATATTCGTAGTCAGATTGTCTAACAGTTTAGAAAAAAAAAATTCCATTATTTTCCTAAATATTCCGAATTTGTTTCTGTGAGGACTAATAATGTCTAGCAGACGGGATTCATCATCTTCATCAGTTGGAGACAACCAGGGAATTTACAAAAGGGAGCCAGCAACTCTATCAACGAGCCACAACAAACGACCGGAAGGTATGAATAGAGTGAATAAAAATGATGTAGGTGTGATGGAGACGATACATGAGCAGTTTGAGAAGTTGATGACTAGGATGGATAAGCAGGAGGAAACTATTAACAAGTTGCGTAGGGAACAAACTCGTGCGGGTCCTAGGGTTAGGAGGGAAGACCGGAGGGATCATAGGGGGAGACATAATCAAAGGGTTGGATATGGGTTTGATGATGAAGAGTTTGCGAGTGAAGGAAGTAGTATCCAATCATCTGTGGATAGTGTAAGGAGGAGAAGGGGTAGAGGAGATAGGAATGAAAGGGCAAATAATAGAAGAGATCGTGGTGATCGGGATGAGATAGATGATAATCCAGGTAAAATAAAAATGTCTATTCCACCTTTTCATGGGAGGAGTGATCCGGAGGCTTACCTAGATTGGGAGAAGAAGGTAGAATTGATGTTTGATTGCCACAATTATTCTGAAGAAAAGAAGGTGAAACTAGCGATTGTTGAGTTCACCGATTATGCCATTAATTGGTGGGATCAGTTGGTGAAGGATCGGAGGAGAAATGGTGAAGAGCCGGTGGATACATGGCGTGAGATGAAAACCATCATGAGGAAGAGGTTTGTCCCAAGCTACTATCATAGGGATATTTATCAAAGGTTGCAGGGGCTCAAGCAGGGTTCTAGGAGTGTAGAGGAATATCATAGAGACATGGAGGTAGCCATGATTAGGGCCAACGTGGTGGAGAATCGGGAAGCTACAATGGCTCGATTTTTGAGTGGGCTGAACAGGGATATTGCGAACATTGTTGAGTTACAACATTATGTGGAACTGGAAGACATGGTTCACATGGCAATGAAGGTAGAAAGGCAAGTAAGGCGGAAGGGGACATCTAAACAATCACCAGGAACCTATCCTACATCACAACCGAGGAAGGATCACAATGATGAGCACGTCCCGAAGGGAAAGGAGGAACTTCCAACTAAAGGTAAAAATATTTCTAATTCTCAACCTACTAGGGATAGAAATATTAAGTGCTTTAAGTGTTTGGGGTCGGGCCATATAGCATCACAGTGTCCAAATAAAAAAGTAATGCTTTTGCGTGATAATGGTGAAATTAGTTCTGAGGATGAATTTAAGGGAATGCATAAGTTAGTGGATATTGGGGCTAGTAGTAGCGATGAAGAGGGGTTAACTTATGCGGTAAAAGGGTCCCTTGTGAATAGACGTGTCCTAAGTTCTCGAACTAAGATGGTTGAGATTGATGAACAGAAGGATAATCTTTTCCACACTAGGTGTTTGGTAGGGAAAAAGGTTTGTGGAATGGTAATTGACGGGGGAAGTTGTACTAATGTGGTTAGTACATTATTGGTGGAGAAGTTGGGATTGCCTAAGGTGAAACACCCCAACCCCTATAAATTACAGTGGTTAACCGAGTCGGGAGAACTTAAGGTGAACAAGCAGGTTAATATTAAATTCACCATTGGGGGTTATAGAGATGAGGTGGTGTGTGATGTGGTCCCTATGAATGTTGGGCATATTTTATTGGGAAGACCATGGCAACATGATAGGAGAGTGGTGCATGATGGGTTCAAAAATCAATATTCTTTCGTGAAGGGAGGGAAAAGGATCACTCTTGCTCCGCTAACGCCTAAAGAGGATCAATTGAAAATAAAAAGCGAGTTTGAGGAAAAAAATAAGAGCGTTGAAGCCACGACTTCAGAAAAAGGAGAGGGTGTGAAGTTGAAAACAAGAGAGTTGAGAAAGTTGAAAACAAGAGAGTTGAGGCCACGACCTTAGAAAAAAGTGAGCTTGAGAGTACAAAGAAAAAGAAAAGAGAGTCCACCACAAAAATGAGCTTATTTGCATTCGCTAACACATCCCTCCCTAGTTTGGCTAATTCTGTTTTGCAGGTACTACAATCAAATTACAAAGCTAAGGCCAAAAGGAAAATTAATTGCCGGACAGGACAACCCCGAAGTATGATGCATAGAACAAAACAGGAACAGGTCTCTCGAGCCAACGAAAGCAAGAGACACGTAAAGGAGAGGCCATATACGGATTCGAGGTCGAATCCTTTCCAAGAAAGGGGGGATGATGTGATCCGAAGTAGGAGACCAAATGAGAAGTCGACCTATCGGCAATGCGACAGTGATCTACGCGGGAAACAGCACAAGTTTCATGCTGGAGTCGAGCCGAGAAGGCGAAAGGATCAAGCCGAGACAAATAATCAAGAAATTGTGCAGAAAGATACTTACTGCTGTAAGAAGAAACTTCACGGCCGTAAAACTCAAGTTCACGGCCGTAAAACTCAAATCCTCACGGCCGTGACTCCGCCTCGGGTTTGAATAAGGAATTGCAGAATTTTATAGTTACGGCCGTAATGATAATGATCACGGCCGTAAGACTTATGCAGAAGGACATTTACGGCCGTAAATCAGTTCTCACGGCCGTAAATCTGATTTCCCGGAATCACGCGTTTTGTTAATTTAATTCCGTTTTGTTTATTAATTACCTTTATGTTTTGGGCCCAATTAGCGGCAAACCCTAGTTTAGGTTTTCTTGCTTATTTATATTTTTTTTCATCATTGTAAAGAACAACTTTGAATTATTGAATGAATGTGAGAATTTTCTCTCTCGAAAAGGATGATTCCTTTTTCTTGTTCTTGAAGAACAATTCCTAGAACTTATCAAATATTTCGTGAATGTTTGTAGCGTTCCAATCAGAAACTTATCAAGGAGTTTGACATCCCTTGTGGCGTTTCGAAAACCTCGGTTCTTCAATCCGCATCGTCAATTCTTGCGTCGTGATTGTTGGGTTCAGGTCCTATCGTCAATCTTATTTTAATTTCTGTCTATTTATTCGTGTTCTTGTTAATTTCTTGTCAGATCTGATTTAGATCTTTCCTAGGGTTTTTAGATTTTTCGTTATTCAGCGTTTTCGACGAGATTTCCCGACTGGGATCGCGTCACTATGATTAAGCATAATATTTTTTAATAATTTTTTTTTTAATTAATTTAACAAAATTTCTAAATTACGGATCTTGGATACTTTTTTATAATAATAGAGAATTATCTATTTATTTTTTAAATTAGACTTATTATGCTTTTGATGTAATTTTTTCACATTTTTCACAAAAATAAAATGAAGTTATGATATATAATAAGATTAATAGTTATATTAAAATCAATCATCCTATTAAGTAAAAACAAATTTGTTAAAAAAATATATTTGAATTGTCCTTTTTTAGAATTAGAACGAAGCATCTCTGTTTGACAAAATATTTTTAAGCAACACGCTTTTAAATTACTTTTTAATCACACATATTTTTTCTCTCCACTTTTCAATCACTAATTTTTACCTCGAAAACATCACATTCTTTGTTTTTAAACAAAAACTTTTAACTACCATTATTTTTTATATAATTTAACAGTGCTCAAAATGATTTTTTTTAATTTGGGAACGAATGCATGTAGTGCTCAAATTTGCAATCATTACACTTTTCAAAATACAATTATTTTTTATTTCTTGTGTTTTTGCCAAAATCTTTCCAAATTTAGGAAGTATGTTTTGAAGGGAAAGTGTGTGTGTGTGTTATTTTTTGTAAAGAATTTGTTTATATATATATATAGATTTGGCTGTGGGTCCTACCGTGAAAAAGGTCCTAATTAGCTTATGCACTTTTCGAGTTTGCCCTCAAATGAATTTTGAACAGCTTCTTCTCTACAATTATGGCATGTCTTGGTCCTTGAGTTTGATAGAATATTTTAATATATATAATTTTGTAGCAAAATGCAAAAACTCGATTTATAGAAAAACAAACATACGCTAATTGATTTCCGAACACAATTATTTTGATGGAATAAGAAGAATGCTGCAAAATCAAAGAAGATATAAGGATTTAATTACTAGAACCCTTCTCTCTTTGTAGATGAAGACACTTCATTACTGGTTAAAATGAAAGTTTGGGTTTCACAATTTAATCTGGAAAAGGAAATACAATAAACCGATCGAGGAGTTAACTATGAGTAAAACAGTTCTTTAATAATAATTAAAAAAAAAAAGGATAATAGGGAGGGAAAAGGGGAAATAGAGGAGAAATTAAAAGAATTTCTAACTCCAATATTTTGGATGAGTATAGAGGAAAGGAACAAAAGATTGGAATGCTGGGGAATAAGTTTATATCTTTGTTTCCATTCTCTCTCTCAGTGCAAATGTTATTTTTCTTCCATCTACCTGATACAGTATGCATAATAAATATTTTACCCTTCATTTCCATCAATTTACTTTGTAATAACTAACTGATCTCTTTCTCATAAAATTGCTAGTTTATGTCCCTTTTGATATGAAATTGTACCATCCATCACATTTAATATGTATTTATTTCATTATTCCAACACGAATCCTACTTGCTGGAGAGGTCTTCCAAAGTGCTCCATTGTCTTCAATGGCTTCACTGATCTCAAAAACTCATGAATTTCTATGTCTGTACATCAGGAAACCTCTTCAGGGATGCAATATATGACATTATTCGTTCAAATAATTATAGTGGAGCCAAAATATAACACCACTGTTATAATGGGTCCTAGATAGTTAGATGTCGACTATGAGTATTTCAATGTGATATGATTCGATATACCTAATATTTAAATCACATCGTTTATGTATCTAGCTACCAACATTAATTATCGACACGTCGGAATTGGTCGTATCAGACAAGTCTATTAGAGGATCTAACTACCAACATCCATCATTGACATGTCATGATTAGTGTCCATTAGAATTAATTAGGATTGATCGTATTGATCAGAAAAATCTACTAACACTAGTACAGAATGACTAATTTGTGTCGGTTGTAATAGGCAATACGCGTCGGTTGTAGAGACTATGTATATGATGCATGCGCGTAAAGTCTTGATTTTACGCGTCGGTTGTAAAAATCGACGCCTAAAGTCGACTTTAGGCGTCGGTTGTAATTGACTTTAGGCGTCGGTTGTAATGTTACAACAGACGCCTAAAGTCAAAAAAAAAAAAAAAAAAAGGCGTCGGTTGTAACTAAAGTCTTTTTTTTTTTTTTTTTTTTTCCTTTTGCGGGGGAAGCACTACATTTCTTTCATCCATTCCGCTGTAATAGAAATTCAATAATTCAAATATTGTAATTTATCCATTTAATAACTAAAAATCAACAATACAAAATTAAATTAATAACTAGTTGAAACACTCATACATATATACAAACACATCTATAATATAAATACCCATATATATATATATATATATATATATATATATATATATATAT
The DNA here is from genome assembly GCA_963555705.1 of Ligustrum vulgare. NCBI lineage: Eukaryota > Viridiplantae > Streptophyta > Magnoliopsida > Lamiales > Oleaceae > Ligustrum > Ligustrum vulgare. Next base: position 33,884,263 of record OY743190.1, on the reverse strand, counting down.
ATATATATATATATATACATATTATTTACATACATTATACTACATTATACATGCATAAATATTATTACATATATTTACATACATTATATACATACATATAGATAAAAACACATGTATATAAAGAGGGAGGTGGGTCTCTTACGAGATGGTGGAGGCGTGCGGCGGTGGCGGAGGTGCTAGTCCGGTGGTTCGGGGAGAGGAAGAGATAAAGAGCGAGGGGAGAAATGTGGTGATGAACGTTGCCGGGAAATGGAGGAATGGTAGTGGTGGTGGTGGCGGCGGCAGCATAAGTATAGTGCGGTGGTTCGAGTGAGAGAAAAATAAAGAAAGAGGCGGGAAGAGATCGAGTAGTGAAAAAAATAGAGACGCTCTACGCGTTTTGCGGATAAGTAAATAAAGGAATACGCATCGGTTCTTCAAGAACAGAACTGACGTGAAAAACCGAAGAATGGGCGTCGGTTGTAATATTACAACCGACGCCTAAAGTCTTTTTTTACTTTAGGCATCGGTTGTAATATTATAACTGACGCCTAAAGTCTTTGTTTTTTTTTTTTTGATTTCAGGCGTCAGTTGTATATTACAATAATCGAAGCCTAAAGTCTTTTTTTTTTTTTTTTGATTTTAGGCGTCGGTTGTAAAATATTACAACCGACGCCTAAAGTCTTTATTATTAGTATTATTTTTTTTGATTTTAGGCGTCGGTTCTAATATTACAACCGACGCCTAAAGTAAATTTCAGGCGTCGGTTGTAATAATATAACGGACGCCCATTCTTCGATTATATTTACAAAAATGTCACCGTCCTTTTATAGGCGACCGACATATATTTCTCATTTTTTTGGTGATTTCTGTACTAGTGTAAGACGATCAAGGTCGTGTTAATGAATCTCTATTGCATTTACAAGTAGTTTTGAGGACAAACATAACATATAACATATCAATAAAAGTCAATTAAATTCATTTAGTTGAATTTGCATGAGAGTTCGGCTCAATTCTTGTTAAATGAGTACTAATCATAGGGTAAAAATGTTTGTTAGCTGGTTATATGTTAAGATATATATACGATTTTCAGCTAATCTGTTGTTGTTTCTCTATGTTTAAGCAAACTTTTGAGTTTTCGACCGTTGGCCCCCATTTTTGACTACAAAATGTATTCATTAGTCAATCTCAACCATCCATTTTAGTCAAGATTACCATTTTTTACTTTTCGAACATTTTTTAACAATACATTCTCTAAAAAATACTATGTACAACTACAATTTTTTTTTCAAAAAATAGGGGCCAAACACATGCTTCATATGAGCATATCTTCGAGGTTACAATTTTAACGGGTTAATAGTACAAAACGTCCCTACCTTTGACATGTATTGTGCAAAACATCCCAACGTTGTGATTTTTGACGCTGCACATCCCAACCTTTACATTTTCTTGTTGGAGACATCATTTTCGTTATATTTAACTCTATTTCAACGTTAAATGAGGGGCATTTTTGTCCAATTCCATTTTAAATTCATTTCTGAAGGGTAATTGACACTAAACGTCCCTACGTTTGACACTCATTGTGGAAAAACGTCTCTATGTTCATTTTTTTTTGGCGAATAACGTCCCTACCTTTAGATTTTCTTGCAGATTAGTTCCCAAATTTTACTTTTCTTTCAATTTTGTCATTCCGTATTTGATTTAAAAGTCATTGTCTTCAAACGTGTATAACTTTTGATTTACAACTCCGAATTTTCGTTTTGACTGTTGTATTATAAATACTTATTTTGTTAGGGTATCATTGATTAACGTAAATTGATTTCTGTAAATTTTATTGAAATAGTGAAATTTTAATTTTAGTGTGTGTTCGACGATCAGGGAAATTTATAAATTGGATTTATTTGACTTTTTTATTTTATTTTTTAAGGTAAAATATTTGGTTAAAAATTGGTATGTTTAGCCCTTGTTTGAGCCATATTATAATCTCAAATCACTTTTTGAACAACACACAATTTCTTTCTCCAATTTTCAAAAAGAGATTTGAGATTATAACGAAAATGCTCCTCATTTAACGTTGAAATATGGTTAAATATAACGAAAAGGACGTCTCCAACAAGAAAATGTAAAGGTTGAGACGTTCGGTGTCAAAAATCACAACGTTGAGATGTTTTGCACAATAAATGTCAAATGTAGGAACGTTTTGTGCTATTAACCCCAATTTTAACAGGCCAGAATTGGCAAATTGCATCCGCCATTTTCAGCAGATTATTTAATGTTTCAACTACTCATTTTCCTTTTTGCATTAAGTTTTGGTTGGCAGCGTGACCTGATCATGATGTAATTCAAGAAAAAAAGTATTACATAGTACAAGTTGCGATATCCCTCACTGCCACTGAATTCTTTGTGGTTTACGTATTGGCTTCTAATTTATCCCTCGTTGATACTCTTTCTGGGAGATATATGGAAATGGCATAAATCTGAAAAACAATTTCCAGAGTTTTAATTTGGCATCAGTTCTTAGTGGAAACTCCATGGAAACCTCATCTATTTCTGATTTTGGTTGCAGCCTGTAGCCAAAATATCTCAAGAAATGACGTATACCTCTATACAGTTTTGATCCGATACCAACCTTATGGTGCCAACGATAGACACGGCCACAGCACATGTACCTGCCGTTAGCACCATAATGATGTCAGCGGTTGGCACTAGATCTTTTTCATACCTCTATATATATCATGGCTTAGGAAGATCGATTATTTGTTTTTAGTTTTAATAATTAGATGCTTCCGTGGATGTTTTTCGTGAATCGCTCATCAGTAGTTTCTTTTGAACTGCTTCATATTTCATTGTGAATCAGTTTCACTTTCAGCCTTCTGCAATAAAATCGATCGGTATCGGAACTGTTTAAAACGTCGAACCAGTTGAGGTTGGAAGGAGCTTTTGTTCGAATAATACCAAATTAAGAAAACTGAAGCAAGAACTCATTTTTCGAAAGGAAAACACTGTTAGATAGATCCAGATTGAGGCTAACCAAAACCTCTTCCAAAAGACAAAACTCCTAAGAGTAAAAAATTACCCTAAGCAAATTAAACAAAAGAGTTTAACAAAACTAAAGAAGGTCTTTTGTTTAGTCAATACCCGAACCTATATTAACCTTGCAGAGTGATGAAACTCGAGATGCTTTCTTCATCCAAGATGATCAACACTACACAGCAAGGATTATACAAGGTGCGTTCTTGACTTCATTCCATTTCTCACATCCTACGGTAGACATATCCTTCCTGTTTGTTCTTCATTTCAAGTCTAAACTGCAGAGTATGACAGTCATAAAAATGATGTCAGAATGAAAAAACTTTTAAAATAAGCATATGTTCCGAAAGTGTCAAGATTTAGGTGAGAAAATGTGAATACACTTCATTTGTGGTTGATCATATATTTACCATAACGGCGTAACACTAACCAGAAGTATATTTATAATGTAATATTTTCAAGTCTCCCTACTTTTTCCAGTTTTTACAATATCAAAAGTCGGTTTATTTGGCGGAATAAACTTTTGTACTAACAAATTTGTACAAATGAGTGTACTAACTCTCACATGGAGAGGGTCCACCAACATTTTTTTATTGTACGGGCCCCCCTCATGTGAGGATTAGTACACCATTTGCACAAATTTGTTAGTACATGTAGCATTCCTCTTGTTTTGGGAGTGCGGCATTTACTTCTAAAATTTACCTAAAGAGAGTTTTCAGAAGAGGGCTTAAGGGAGAATAGATTATTTGTTTAAGCTGAGAATCCTTTTGGAAGGAAAGGCTCACCAAGAAGCAGACATTTAGGTCATGCACCTTCGCACAGCACAGCACCCTTGATCCTTTCGACGGTGCACTTGATGAGGCTATTAACAGTTGCCACTGAACCCAAAGAAAGTTTTGCGGTTGGAACTGAGTCTACCAATATCTGAAAGGCCACTGTTAGTAATGATCCACCGGATCCAACCTCAGCATTATTCCCTCCGGCAAGATTTGTAGGTCCATCAGGAAGAATAGCAAAACCAGATGGTAAGAGGGCAACATAGTCTGGATCACCACCACTTAAGACCACATTCATGGCAACAATATCAACTGGAGCATAGATTACATAGGAGCCTGTTGAATCAGTACAACTCTCTTGTAGTATCAGCATATTGCTTTGGCTTGAGTTTGCACTCTGCACACAGTACAGTATATGAACAGTCCAGTAATATGTGGGAAAAGTTCTGATATCAATGGATCAGATTATAAACTTCTCGGAACTTTTATCAACAACTTACATTGACACGCAGTAACGAGACAGAATTGCCTGGATCACGGCCATTTGCAATATGTGCCATTTCTTGAACAAGGCCTCCATTTGAAAGAATATCCCACTGTAATTGTAATATAGTATTATGTGTGAGTAATATGTTGTAGGTAAATTCATTTCTTCAAGAATCATTGTAACCACTAAGCTGTTGAAAATGTAAAAAGTAAATATACTTTTGTCATACACTCATAAGAATCCACTTATTTTTGGTGTTTCATCTGATCACTGTAGTTGCTTAATTAATTTGAGATCAAAGATTGACTTAAGCCAAATAAATTTTTGGATTCAAAATATGTTTCATACCTCATTTCTTGAATTCTCATCACGTAGAAAGTCGAAAACTCTTTTCGGTGGAATCGGGAGCCAAAATGAAGTAGCAGCACTTAGCACAATACCAGGAGGCCTGCCTGGATCATCCACACTCTTTCTGGTCATAACCCTAACATCATCAGCTCCACTTCCTGACATTGTTGTCCATGTGTGTGCAGTAGAAGCACCGACACCGGTGCAGAAGCTCATTACCATTCTTTCTGCCAGCTTCAACATACTCTTTCTGCCTTCTGGAGATGATATCACTGCACCAGAATATACACAAATTAGCACAGGCAAAACAAACCATGTCATCTGATATTTTAGTTCAAGTAAAAATTGTATCTGTCAGTGTACCCCCAACATCTCCTGCTGAAATGTTATTGGCCATTACACTTGCAAGACGTTCACATTGCCTATCCAACGTCGCCACCCAGCGCCTTGCCCCAAACGCAAGACCGGAATTGACAAGTGGTTTATAGATGCTGTGAACAGATCTATCATCTACCTCAACATGTTCCACCCATGTAACCTGCGGATAAATATGAACATAATCTCAACTAGCAATGTATTATTGGCCTTTATTTATTTAAATAGAAGTACTAACATAAGATTTTGTTGTACCTTTGAGTAACCATTTGGCAATTCCTGGATCAAACAACCAGATGGCCTTCGTCTACAGCGGGATATACAGGTATCTCTTAGGTTGTCCAAAGAAACATCAACCACAGCCCAAGTCCCTTCACCATGTTGTTTGCAGTATCTTGCAAAATAGTTTTCGCGAGTTGGAACCAATGGTGAAGGAACCTGGAACTCAGCAGTCATCTACAATAGCATTAGGATTAACAGTTTATAGGATTTTCTAAGAAATGTCCATTCTTATACAGTGAAAAATTGCAATCTTCAAGATAATTGATTTCTATGCATACCACTTGTAAAGCTCCATTATAGTTTCCTGCTACTCCAGTTGATAAAACTTCAACAGTCATTGCTCTTGAGACAATGCTGGAGAACACGCTTGTCCATTGATTCTGAAAGCACAATGAAACCAAAAGTTCTGATAAAAACGGAATATAAAATTTATTTGAATTGCTGATGTCCAAATATGGGTACAATAAATCCTACCACATCCATCAGAATCTCAACCAGGCTGATGTGATTCATTATCACAACAACAGACTCTCGAGATGCCTCAGATTTCAATCCCAAGGGCTTCGGCCCAATCCCACGAGGGAAAGTCCTGACATATTCCTCTTCACTCAAAGTCTCGGCAGAATTGTCCGTACTAGGTATCCATAAAGGCTCTCCGGTTTGGGCAATTCGGATCAATTCCTCCATTGCAGCAACAGCCAACTCAATGATCATGGGCTTGTTAGCATCAGTTGGCGCGGAGACTGACCTAAGAAGATCAGCTGCACCATATATCTCACCAGCCAAGCCTGTCTGAGGCCCAAAATTTCCCGGTCCAAGATCAAGTGAACGAGATGATCCAGGAGATATATGTGCATATGAAAGCATAGGTTTTCCAACATACTTTGCAGCAATTCCAGATATCCTATCAATCTGGAAAATGGATACGCATGTGTGGTTGAAAAATTGTAGGTCTCATGAAATCTATGATTGAAATTAATTGTTGACTTTGACTTAGAAACCGTTTGGTACATGGAAAGTTTTTGATTTTTTTGTGTTTTTTTATAGATGTGTTGTTTAGATTGGTTTGAAAAGTAAAAAATTGTGGGCTTGACTAATGATGAATGATTGAGATTGAGCTTGAAAATTTTTGATAAAAATTCTTTGTAGAGCAAACAAACTCTTAAATTAAAATCTAGATTTTAATTTGTACCAAGGAGGGGCGTATTAAAATGCAGTCTTGTTACCTCTTCCCTTAAGCGAGCATTCTCTATCCTCAAATGCTGTTCATCGAATGACATCTCGCCAATAGCAGCTGCTCCTCCACAGTTGGGACAAGCAGCATTGCTAAGAGCTTCTTTATACCTTATGTTTTCTGCACGAAGCTTGTCGTTTTCATTCCTCAGCTGTGTGTTCTCATGGCGCTCATGCTGAGACTGAAAGTATTAAATCTAACGGAGTTAAAATTCCCATATATATTTATTAATGTACAGCCAGTAGAGAGATAAAAATTAAGCCTTAGAATAGACAAACACTTTACCTTCATCTGAGTGCGCTTGTTTTGGAACCAAAATTTAACTTGTAAAGGCTCTAACCCTAATTGACGTCCAAGCTCTTTCCTTTGTTTATCATCCGGATGAGGGCATTCCTTAAAAAACCTGTAAATTAGAATAGTTCATGAAAATAATGGAATGAATTCATCAAATATATCCATAAACGACCCTCCTAATTATTTAATTTTCCCAGGCACTTGGCTTACGCTTCCATTTCTGTGATTTGATGCTGGGTGTGGCGATGATAGCGTTTCTTTTTGGGGCGTTGATTTGGATCTCCATCATCACCAGAAGGGGCTTCCATGATATCAGTCACCGATTTGCTCTCGAATTCATCATCCCTAATAAGGTCCATCTCATTTTCCGGTGTTTTATGGCTCATATCCAGCAAGGAATGGTGGCTATCAAACATGTTTGGCTGAAACATCATGATGTTTTTAAGTTACAAACTTAAAAAGTTGCAATCAGCTGCAAGAAGAAGACCAAAAGAATTAAACCAAGCATACATTAAATCAGTATTAACTAAATCTTTGACAGTTCATAGTTTAAAAACTATGGACATGAGCGAACCTATACATCAAGAAAAAAGAAAAACCCATATGGAAATCTGAAAGTAATAAAGAATGTTATTAAGGCTCCGATCTTGTGACCTTTGAGAGAGAGAGAGAGAGAGAGAGAGAGTGTGTGTGTGTAAAGTGTGAAAAAGTTCTTTAACGTTTATATCGAGAATGATTTCGCTGGAATTACTTTTATGCCCTAGTTTTTTAGCCCCATTATTTGATAAATAAGGTTGTTTTGAATAGTATTTTTTGAAAAAATCTGTGGTTAAAATTTATTTAAAAAGTGAAATATTGTGTGCTTGACTAAAATGAATGATTGAGATTGATTGTTTAAAAATTTTTATTTATATGGGGGCTCAAATAGGGGCTGAGATCTGAAATGGTTTGACTCTTGATACCAAACACACTTGACTTGACAATGAAACTATTGTCAGAATCCAGTACTGTTCATCAGAATTCTGTATAAATCCTAAGAAAAAATAATGTATAAAATGACGAGAGTAATTCAATGTATGTATCTTGAGTTCTTACATTCACAGTAACTTCAGGTTTGCAAAATCCTGAGAAATTCATGCCATGAGATCTTCTCGTATGCCCTTGAAGCTGCACATCTTCACCAAGAAACCCTAGAAACTTCTCTGTCTCTCTATCTTCATCCCTCTAAAATTGGGTTTAGCTTTTTGGTTCTAGTTTTGTTTTTAGAAGGCAGTGCGTTGAGGGTAATAGATTTGTGGCAGTGTCTGAACAAAACAAATGGGATGGTTACATGTAACAACAACAGACTTAAAATTAGTACTTAATTTTGATTAGTGACTTTTTAAACAAGACTTTTTTTTTTCATCTGTCCTTACATGCCCATTAATTTTGGTTAGTGTGAAGCCTTTGACTTTGCCAAAGATAACAATCTGGCATTTCTATTTAACGCCCACGAATTTTTCCTTGGAGTTTTCTCTCTCTGCAGAAATAAAATAAAATAAAATAATATATATATATATAATTATATATATATATATATATATATATATATATATATATATATATATATATATATATATATATATATAACGGATAAAACATTAGTAGATTGCCAAATTAATCACAGAAATTAAACTTAATTGCTTCGGCTAGGTGAATACCATGGCTTTACAGAACTGAAGTTAGAATAAACAAACTGTACAACATATATACATGTGTGTGTGTGTGTGTGTGAGAGAGAGAGAGAGAGAGAGAGAGAGAGAGAGAGAGAGAGAGAGAGAGAGAGAGAGACTTACTTCTCTTGAAACTTGAAAGTTGATAGAAACCCTAGAAAACCCTATTCAGGTTTTAGGGTTAGAGACAAGCAAAGTAGGTCAGATCTGGTTTAAGGTCAAAGGGTTGATAAAAAGGCAGAATTTGATTTGTACTCTGAAGAGTGGTTCTGAGGTTTATTGCTAAGAGTGCCTTTCTTGTGAATAGAATTTAAGAAGAATAGTGAGGACATGGAAATGAAAGGGAAAGGGCAAAAAAAAGGCAGATAAAATTAAAAGAGAGCGGGTGGTGGGAGTAGACGAAGATGGAAGATGGAAAGAGTAGAGAAGATGTGGCAGTGGAGGAGTTATTGCAGAGCCTATTGAGAGGAGTCGATAGCATTTATGGGTGTTTATTGCTGATGAGAGAAAAGGCTATGGGGTTGGTATATGATGTTTAATTTCCTCTATGCATAGATACGTATATATATAGATTTGTGGGTGTAGCTCAACAGCTCATTTTTCACTGTAATCAAATTAATTTAAATTTTTTTTCCCCATTTCGTTTGACTTGACATCCGGATATGCATACATTTACGATCGAACACTCAAATCATAACACTTCGAATGTTAATTGAGTAAAAAAGAGAGAGAAGCAGAGTGAGTCGGGTTCATCGATGTTAGAAATATCGTGATTTGAGTGATTTAAAAATCTTGCAATCATTCGAATGGATGATTATATCACGTGTGCGTACAGAATTGTCCTAATGGGACTGTAGTAATAATAATAATAATAATAATAATAATAATAATAATAATAATGTTCTTTATAAAATAGTGTATAATTTTACAATCACTTGGTTTTCTGCATAAAATTCAAATTTCTCATTTGTATCAGAATTTATTAACTGGTTACACATAATTTGATATATGCATTCAGTTTTTATGTTTGGCTAATTAAGATAAATGACATGGTAAAAATATTTTCAAACAAAATGTTCAACTTGTAAAAATTTAAATACAGTGGATATGAGCATTAATGATATATCATACGTGGTCACGATTTTCTCCTTATTTTGCTTTCTAACGTTATCCATTTGTTTTAATTGCATGAAATTCCCTTATTAAATTAATTAATATTTCACAATCTTCTGCACACAAGCATTCACTAAGAAATATGCGAATTACAATAGGAAATATTACTGATATATAGGATTCTATTTTGTGAATATTTTTAAAATCTAGTGCTGATTACGTGAACTTCCTTTTGATTTTTGATATCCCTGCATATGATATGAGTGTCACATAATTTCTAAACATTTGAAAAATAAAGTCATAGAAGGTTAATTTTGTTAACAACTTTATCGTTCTTTTTTCCTTTTTTTATTATTTTTTTATTTTTTGAAAAATATACACGCTATGCTCAATAGAAAGGCTTATTAGGTTTTCGAGGATATTAATGTGATTGAGATCGAAACCTCTGATGATGGCCTTACTCAATGTCATTGGTTTGTCCGACACTTGGTTTCTACGGCTCCTAAGAGTAAAATTGATCGACGATGCATTATCTAGAAATTTGAAAGAACTTTATTACAATTGCTTGACATGGGCGATCAAAACAACTTTTCAATTCATGACAAATAACGTACTTGACTGTCACTCATAATTGTCTTATTCGACATGTTAATGATATTTCTATATTTCTAATTTAATGTATACAATTTTATAAGTCTACCTATCATGTTTTTACTGATTGCAGTATTCAAGTTAACTAATTCATTTTCATAAACTTCAAAAAAACCACGTTCCAATATATTAATTCACATGTTCAATTTTTCCTAAAAAATACATGTACAAACTCAATTCACATTTTTAATAAATTCAGAGTATTAAATATGTCAGAGAATGAGGTTGTGACAGTAATATAATAGCTTATTTAACAGTCTAATTAAATTATATAGTCATACAGACATACAGTACGTAGAAGTCATTGGTTTGGAAAGCCTCAAGGCCTCTTTAGCTGCTAAGTTATTTATTTATATAAGCAATCGAATTTTACTGTACTAATTCATTTATGTAACCATAAGCAAGACTTTTATTATTAAAACTTCCATTTTCTAATATTTCCAAGCACTTAGATTATTTAATTTCCATTTTAGAATATTATATTTTTTTTCTCATTATAAAGCCACTTATAATTCAATAAGTTTGGCAAAAAAAAAAAGTTGGATTAATTAAAACAAACTTGAAATTATTATACTCAAATTTTATTATTTATTACATATTTAGTATAAGAATTGTAATAAATGTACCATGTGTAAATGAGTTACATTGAAATGAAAAAATTAGATTAATATATTTTAATATAAATAATGTGATATCTATGTAAATATATTATGTAAGAAATGAAAAAATTGGATTAATATATTTGAACATAAATAAATGTGATATCTATGTAAATGTGTTATGTAGGAAATGAAAAAATTACATTAATATATTTGAACATAAATAAATGTCATATCAATGTAAATGTGTTATATTGAAAATGAAAATTTTGGATTAATATATTTGAAAATAAATAAATACATGTTGTATAAATTTGTTAAGTTAGAAATGAAAATTTTGAATCAATATATTTTGAAATATGTCAATAAATAAATAGGTTCTTCAGTAAACATATTACAAAAATAATTAATTATTTCTTATTAACTTTTTACCACCAAAGATAAATTGTTAAAAAATTTAATCATTTCACCATTTTGACACAAATTAGTATGTTTAAAAAATAAGAAAAAATAAAATATATTAATTAATATATTGGATTTCGAATAAAATATATGTAAACAACATATTAAAAAAATAAAGTTAATTAAAAATTATAACATATTAAAAGGAAAATAGGTGTTAAGGTGGACAAATTTTTAGAAAAGAACGTAAATAAAAGTCAAAAGAAATTTTATATAAAAAATTTAATTAAGTGTTAAACTTTGAGTGGCGCGGTACACTGAGTGTACATGCAGATTTTTTTATTTTGATTAGTTTTTTTTTTTTTTTTTTTTTTTTTTTTTTTTTTTAAAGTTTCAAATTCAATAACATGTATTTTGTAGGAAATGAAAAAATTGGATTAATATATTTGAATATAAATAAATGTCATATCATATCTATGTAAATTTGTTACATTGAAAATGAAGAATTTGGATTAATATATTTAAAATAAATAAATAAATGCTTTATAAATTTGTTAAGTTAGAAATAAAAAAATTGAATTAATATATTTTGAAAATAAATAAATAAAATTATTGAAATTTTACTTCCTAATATGTCAATAAATGAGTAGGCTCTTCAATACACATGTTACAAAAATAATTAATTATTTTCTATCAACTTTTTAACCACACATATTTTCTTTTTTCAATTTTTAGCAATTACTTTTTACCTCAAAATCATAAATAAACAAGTTTATAAACCAAGCATTATTACCAAACGGAGGCTTAATCATTTCATCATTTTGACAAAAATTGACATGTTTAAAAAATAAGGAAATTTTTTATATAAAACATTTAAATGAGTGTCAAATTTTGAGTGGCGCCGTATACTTAGTGTACATGTAGCGTTTTTTATTTTGAATAGTATTATCTTTTTAAAAGTTTCAAATTCAATAACATTTTGTAGTGAAATTTTATTGAAATTATATTTTTTATTTGATATGATTGAATCAAGATATTATCAAAATTATAATTTAAAAATTATATATTTCGTGCATCGCACGGGTAGACAACTTGTTATATGTTAAAATGGGAATTATAGTAATGATAAAACAACATGTTATATCTTATTTTGTTAGATGTTATTATGAAGAATTTTATATTTTATTTATGTTCACAGAAATAAAAATGCAATTAGAACTGGGCTTAAAATACAAGAATTTTTAAAGCAACTTGAACCCAATGAATATCTTCCTAGTGATTCATCTTTGATAATTGAGAAATCTGTGATATGAAATCTTATGAATTTGATGATATATTAATAGGGATCTCCAGGGCTACATTTAAGAAGTATAAAATTAAGAATGATCAATTTTAATGCGGGATAATTAATGTATTAGCAGTTTATGTGAACTCTTTGTTGTTTTTGTAGTTTCTTGTAAATAATAATTTTTGTGTATGTTCTCTTCTTGTTAGGCATGTCTAAATTGATTAATATATTGTGGTATATTGAAATGCCCCTCAACCCTTGTTTGGCCTCCAGTTTGTGGTAAGTTTTTGTGATTTTTTGAAAAATGTGTGGTTTAAAATTATTTGAATAGTTAAATATTGTAGGCTTGACTAAAATGGATGGTTGAGATTCAGTATTTTAAAAACTTGATATAATTCATCATTGAGTTTTATTTACTGTCTTGCAAAGCAAAGTTGTACATGTATGGGAAATTGATTCTTTGAAACTTGAATGGATATATAACCCTGATCATTTGCTCCAATTTGAAGATTTTTCATTTATCCATTTCATGTCCTTAATATATCTTCAATATATGCGCTACTTATAACAGCAAAGTAGGATGCATTACAGGCATGATGAAAGTGTGTTTTGAGTTTAAAAGTTTGTCCTGACATTATAATCATGTAAAGGAAGACTTCTCACTCATTCAGATGATAGGGAAATTGGATAAAAAAATTCCTTAACTTTATTTTTTGACTTTATACTGTATGCGTGTGTTACTATGTAAATCACTGGCATATCCAGTACGTGGCCAATTAGCGTCATCGTGGTAGCTAGCTCCATTGAAAAAAATGAAAATGGCAAACCGTTAGCGAGCGATTTGCCCGAAACAACCAGTAGCGTGGCTCCTATAGGAAGAAGATGAAAAAATGGACTATGAATGTTTAGGCTATTTTTTTTTTTTCTTTTTTTTTTCTTTTCTATTTGGGCATTTCTAAGTGATATTATTGGAAATGGTAATTTGTTATCAAATACTAGTAGAACTTATGAATAATGAATAAAATTTCCATTAACTTTGTTTAGAACTTGTTTGAAGTACTTGATATATGTTATTTCATGTATCTTCTGCACTACACACGTTAAACTCTTGTAAGTGAGTCTTGACTGTGCGTGTAAGGTTTAGGATGACGATCATTGGTGTTGTGAGTTGACTTTGAATATGGAACGATCTTTAAATTAGTTAACCTACATTCTGCATATTCGCCCCAAGGAAAGTATTATGCTGGAAAATAATTATTTATATGTCAAAAAAAAAAAGTGAAATACATCTTATACTTCTCTTCAGAACCTATTTGACTCGAGTAATTAAGCATGTTATGGTCTTCAAAACTAGATGCCCTATGGTCAACTAACTTGGAATCAGTAAGCTTAATGGAGAAAATTATGAACATAAGATAGGAAAATTTTATATGTTCACGTTCATGGAGGAGAAAGAAAAAGTTGCAATAAAACTTTTTGAGTTCTTCGAAGGTCCTAGAAGCACTGAGTTTGACTTCGTAATTTGAGGAAAATATTCATTTACTAGTGATTCTTTGTATATCATTTCACATTGATTTAAAGTTTTGAGTCCTGCTTACAACAAATGATTAATATTTTTTACACATGGATAACTTAGAGCATCTCCAATACAGTTCATAAATTGTGGTTGACGTGGTAATAAAATAGATGAATTTCTAGAGAACGTAAATAAATAGACGGAGAAGTTTAAATTTTATTCTCAAATGGTTCCTTCTATATTTAAACAATTTTAATTATATGGCATTTTTTAAATTTAAAATTAATAACTCATTCGCAATCCACGTAATGTATTGAAAATGCTCTTTTATAGCCAAATATGTTTAAAATATGTTGTGTGAGAAGATGCCATTGTTTATATATTATGCATGTATAAGTAAGCAAATAATTATTTATGTCATTTCACTTTTTAATGTCATATTTAAAATTCATGAAAAATAAAATAGTATTTTATTGGGGGAGAAGAAGAGTGATTATTAATATATGAGTTAGATAGATAGTTAGTTCTTTGGAAATATTTTCTACTTATTTTTTTACAATTTGACACTTTATTTTAGCAAATCTATCTGGAGTATACTACTATTATGCTTTTAGTTAGTTTTTTGATACAGTGTTAATATCTCAGTATGATGTTGCAAGTTAATATTTATTACATTTATCTCATTTGTTTTCATATGGTATCGCTTACATTTACACTTGGTAGTTGTTGAGTTAATCTGCAGAAACAAGTTGTCAAGTAGTTTAGATACAATATTGGGTTTTTATGTGATAGATGTTAGGATTGGTCTTTTGCAATTATTTTATTATTATAATGTTTTGTCACGTAATACCAAATGGGAGATTGTTAGGTTTTGATATAATTGGCAACCCCAAGAACAATATGACTCATTTATAAATTCAATATTAGAGTTAAAAGTATTATAGTTGAGTATTTGGGCCTAAAATGATCAAAGTTGTGTTCAATTATGTTTCAGATTCATAGCTGCAGGTATAGACCCAATTTTCGTATAGCAAGTGTTCGAATTTGGAATTTTCTACATCTAGAAGAATTGTATCCCTTTGAATTAGTATTCTAACGCATTTTGAATCACCTCAGTTGGACATCGAGGGGAAAGTTATGATCAAAATTCTAATGATCGCTCGCTGGCTGCAAGATTACTGCTTGAGCATGTTTAGCAGTTTTAGGGGGCTTGAATTGCACTCTATGGGCACTCAAGTGGCTTGTCATGTGGGAAATCCATATTTCGCGGTTTCCAGCATTTTTACAATCTCATATGATTGTAAACACTTCATATTATACATACACAAACCCTATTCCGTTTATTCTATGTGGTCGATCATTATTATTAATTAAGAGAACATCACATACATCTCTTGATCTGTCTTTGATTCTAAAGATCAATCCCAAATTTTTATTGATTATTCAAGATTGTCAATCATAAAACACCAAGCCCAAAATCCTTTACCAATAAGCCTTCGAGTTTTGGAGTTGGAGAGAGGTAGTTGAAATTTCAATTGAAGAAGAACGATGTTCGTTCTTGGTGATTCAGGCAGAGGGGAGTGATAATCCAGAAGTTTCAGATAATGCTGGAGTTACAATCAAAGAGTTCTTCTGTGATTTACAGGTTATGGTGTTAGAGTCTGCTAAGATTTTGTTGTGTCACAAATAACTGTAAGTTATTATTTTCTACTAGATTTTACTAGCACATTTACTTGTAGGTTTTTTTTATCTTTATGAAGAGTTCTTCAAAGGGCTTCGTTACTAATTCTTGGTATTATCTACTTTACAAATTTATTTATTGCCTTACATTGACTGATATTTTATTTAATTGATTGATTATTCATCTACATTTGAATTAGCTCATAATTCCGTATTGTACACCTATTCACCCCCTTTAGATGTAGTTGGATCAAAATATGTTATTTTCATGTTGGATGAAAATGATTACTTTTTATCAACACAAATTAGTAATGGATATTCAGTTTTTAATGTGGATGGATTTTTATCAAACTAAATTTTATGCCTAATGATATTCGTTCTTAGGCCTGTGAGTCGAGTGGGTCGGTCCAGATATTTCAATACCAGAACCACTTATTATACTTCGAAAATTTCAAAATAGGAATCATTCGGGTCTTTGTAATTATTGGAACCAAACCCAAAGACGAACATTTGGTTCCGATTTAGGTTTGGTTCTATCAATAATATTATCTTTATATACACATTAAATAAATATTTTCATGTAAGTATTTTCGATACGTATACCAAACACATTACTACTCGACAATATTTGTGCAACGGAGAAAATTAAGCTAAGAAACTCAATTACTTGACTCAATAGTGGAGACTAATTATATTTTAAATAGAGAACAATGAAAACAAAAAAGGTGCACTACAATCCAAACTATGAGTATTCAAATTTAAGTGTAACGCATTATAAAAAAAATTAAGAAAATACTCAAGTTTGTAAACAATGCAAGAAAATAAAAATCTGAATTATAAAAAATGAAAACTTCAATTCATCAACTTAAATTACAACTCAATCTTGAACTTTTGATTCATAGAAAGCTCAAATTGCAAATATTATTAAACTAACCATGAAATGCAACATTCTAATGTGAGACGAGAGGTAAAAGAGTAAGATCAAGTATTAATTTTTTGGTGTTAGTCAAGATTTTTAGAAAAATTACTACCTAAATTAGATTTTTAAGTTATGTATTTTTTTACTCAGTGTATAAATTGTAAAAAATAAAAAACTATATAAAAATAGGTTCCATTCGAGTATCTATGGTTCTATTTCAAGAACCAATAACTTTCTTGAACTCAATTGACTTTCGATTTTCAATTCCCGTCCCTAATATATATATTTTTTGGAATCGAACCAGAACATCTGATTTCGGATTGGGAGGTTCGATTCTAGTTAAAATGTCCAGGCATATTCGTTCTCTACCAATGGTTATTAGTAACGGCCATTCAGTTGGCAAAAATGCAATACAAAAAATAAAATAAAATAAATAAAGCATTTCACCAAAGACAAGTTACCAACAGATGATTGCGTTGATTGATAATTTTCAAGGACTACTTCTTTGAAATGTTAATAGTGTCTCAACAACCAAAATTTGGTGCCTAATGATGCTTGCTTTAGGAAATTATGCGTTTCCATTTATATAGACAATAATATTTCACTAACGAAATGTCTGTCTAATATTGAGTGAATGTATTATC
Source organism: Ligustrum vulgare (assembly GCA_963555705.1). Lineage (NCBI taxonomy): Eukaryota > Viridiplantae > Streptophyta > Magnoliopsida > Lamiales > Oleaceae > Ligustrum > Ligustrum vulgare. The sequence continues at coordinate 33,866,934 of OY743190.1, read as the reverse complement.
AACGATAATTATCAAGGTTATTCTGTTGGTATAGATGATGTCATTTTATCAACAAAATTTATGTGTTTAATGTTAAGTTTATTTTTACCAACAGTAATTAGCAACAAGCAGCAAAATTTTTCATTGGTGTTTCAATTTTAGTTAAAAATATTGTTTTTTAAATTATTTTTCACATATTTAATAACTTTTGATAATCACATTTTTGAAATGTTGTACTTATATAAATTTCGTTCATTTTACTAATATATATTATCTGAATCAAAAATATATAAGAATTCAATTGTTCCATTGATTTGGTTGCGCTTTCATTGCTCAAGTTAAGGGTATGAATCACGTTTACAACAATCCTCATTTACAATAAATAAATAAATAAAATTACATAGTTGCTCGAGCGGGTCGAGTCAGATTGATTGTTATGTTGGGCCATATGGGCAATGGGTTGGATCACTACAACAAAAATAGCCTTTTACAACGTTTAAAAAATGTTGCTAAAAGACTTTTGCAGCGTTTGACAAGTGTTGCAAATCACAGTATTGCCGTAGAGAAAAAACTTTTTGCAGCGTTTTTTAAATACTTCAAAAACCTGAAATAAACGTTGCCATGTACCTTTTGTAACCTTTTTTAAGTGTTTCTATAGACCTTTTGCAACGTTTTTTAAGTGTTGCTGTAGACCTTTTGCAATGTTCTTTAAGTGTTGCGGTAGACCTATCGCATATTTTTTTGAGTGTTGCCATAGACCATTTTGCAACATTTTCTAAGTGTTAACGTAGACCCTTTTGCTGCTTTTTTTAGTGTTGCCGTAGACCTATTTGCACCGTTTTTTAAACGTTGTTATATGCATTTTATATTTTTAAAAAAATTATTGAATATTTATTTATAAAACCTATATTACCTCATTAATTTATTAAAACTATAATTTGAACAATAGAAGTAATTCATTAACATAGTAATCTACGAATTGTCAAATCTATTCAAAATAAATAGTGTTTAATATTTAATAAATTTACAAAAGAACCACATAACCTATATAAAATAACTCTACAGATGTTATTCTTAAGGGAACAAGAGCGCCTTGTCCCGCAGTTTCAAAAATGTTGCAACTACCAAGGATCAGCTGTGTCGGAAATCCCTTTTCCTTCATGTAGTCTTGAAGATTATTAAAAACTATCTCAGTTGGATTTTCCGTGGCTCCATTGAACTTTTTAAATCTTGTCCCATGTATTATTACTGGTGGAGCAAGTCCTCCAGACCCCATCTATCCACAAATCAAACGATCTAACCAAGTCAAATCACGAAATAAACCAAATTTATGTAAATAGCTACACCAAAAAAAGGGAAAAGGGAATGGTCAAATAAACACAAATTTTTTCTGTAGCATTCATAGAACTACCAAAGAACTCTTCCATTAATTATGCCTATGCAATTATAACATCTATGAATCATATTTATTGGGTAATTTATTCCATAATTAAAAAATAATACATAAGTGAAAGATTTCATACATGACCTCCAAATTAAGCCAACAGAATTGAGAAAAAAACTAAATTTAAATGAAATTGAAGAACGATAAAAGAAAACCCATTACTCTCAAACCTTGATCAAGTTAAATTAAAACCAGAATTTTGATAACCTTTCAAAAGCTATCTATGAAATATACTAAACAGTCCAAGAATCCTAGATTAAGAGTCGAACATACCAGGACACTAAAGTTCAAACCTAGTTGAAATTCAACAACAATGATGAAAATAGAAACACGTAATAATTTTAATATTGATAGTTACCCATATAATTTATAACTTAAAATGCGTTATCTCAACCTGGACAGATAAAGTGCCATATAGACATTATATATATTTCCATCTCTGTCCCTCTCCCTCTCCAACCTTCAACCCTTTGTAGTCTTCCAATACTCTTTGACAATTGGAAAAGCTATAAGATTTGGTGCAATTGAAGGGTCAAAGAAAAAAATAAATCTCAAAACTAAGGCATCATATATCTATCCTCGGACATGTAATTTTTAAGCTTAAACAAGCAGGCTCTAAAAATCCTTTAGATACTATGTCTACTGTTGTACATTGAAACTTCTTCTAAAGTAAAATTTTCAGCGAAAGTGCAGAAAGGAATCTAAGGAAGGCTCCATTTTATAGTAGCAACTTCATTTTAGTAAAATAGTATGTCAATAAAAAAAATTGGTTTTGAGGAAAATAAACATTTTTTGAAAATATTTTCAGTGAACTGACTTAGTAAATTAATACCCCAAAGAAACACGTTATTAATCAAAGAGTTTTAACATTAACATCAAGTCATCAACAAACTAATATTAGTAAACCTCACTTCTTGTCATCCTCCATTAACATGGCTAAACCAGAAAATACTACTAATAATCCACCTCCAGAGGGAGTAGCACTCTGTGGACATCTCTAATATAAAATTCAACTTACATATATATACTAAAATTTCAAATTTATATATATATATACACTAGGAATTAATATTTTAAGTCCCATATCCGTACCAAAATATTTATACTCTTATAGACTTAATCAAGTGAATTGCAGGAGGCTATTAGTAGCATGGCACTGTGCTAAAGGATAAGCTGCAGTCTGCTACTGATAGCTCCTGGCAGGGTTTGCTTACAACAAATACCAACATGTAAGACAAGCATAATCTAATCCACATAATAAAAACTCCATTTTTAACTTAGTATCTGCATACATCCATTTCTGACCAAAGGTTTACAAAAGAGTTTCTACTTCCCATTGACCCTCCAAAGTTTGTTTCCACTCAAATATTTATCAAGTTTCCAAACCATTACAAAAGATAGCCCCTTGATATAAGTAATGTGGCCTAAGACTTTCTTGCCTTGGTGTTTGCCTCAAAATGCCACATTCTTCGACCTCAAAAGTGTGAGTTTTACCATGAGTGGAAGTCTTTCAAAAGTTAGGACCCTAACTTCATCTATTTTTCAATAAATGAACATTAAGGTCCTAAGGGGTACTAGGGTAATGGCATCATAAACATTTATAGTCTTGTAGGTACGTTCCTTCATAAAAATTCTGGGCCATGTGTCGAACTTCATCCAAACCGTCCTTTTTGTGATAATGTGATACTCTAGGCCATCCGGAGAAGTCCTTCCCCAGCTACACACTATTTTCAAGTATGTGGGGTCCATGATCTACAAGATAGTCATGAAACGACTGTAAGTTATGAGGCTTAGTGAGTAAAGCTACAAACAAGCACATAAGCATATTAACAAAATTCATATCAACATGATTTAATGTAATTAAGTACACTTTACCTTAACTTTGAGAGAATAATGAGATAGTTCACAAAGTTGTTCGCAATCATTCCAAATACCTTTTCAACATGAAGTCCATAACACATAATGAAGATTCATCATAAGCATATTTATCCACATCTTATCTCATAACCTCAAATGACAGGATGAACACATTTAACATGCACTTCTAGAATGCACTTATTTTCTAAATGCAAATTCTTGATTATTTAGGCCCCTACCCTAAGAGTAAGTATTCACAGAGCTCTCAATATAATTTTTGGTACCATTTCGATACAAATCTGGTACCATTAAGGTACAAAGGTCACCTATCACAAAACTTTGCCATGACATAAACTATGAAGATGTAAGCATCTCATATCGTGATAGTCTATTGAGTATAAAGCTTACTGAAAATGGTAATAACTGTTGGAAGTATTAGAATCTAAACTTGATTCACTTCTGTGACCTTAACTATGGGAAAAATACCTTGGGTATCTAGAATCCCAACCGGTGAATACTTAACTACTTTGGATTCTGCTTTCTTAATTATGCACATGTTTTAAATATCCTTCGTAGACTTAAGTGCATAAATGTTGCATCACAAATGAATGCAATACATCCAAGATGTATAAAAAGGAACAGCATGTTTCACTTCTTTATCATAAAACGTATAATCTTATTCAATATAATACATGCAAGTATAGTTCCTTCAATTTAACCTAATATAAGTTGTAGCAACTATGTGTGCCAAATAGATTCTCATATGTTAAAGAATAACTTGATTTTTAGCTTTATAAGACTGTAATAACTCATAGGCTGCGATGATTAAAATCTGAAATCAGCTTTAAGTCATGTACATAGGCATGTAGTTGAACTAAGAAGCTTATAAATCATTATATCAACTTTTGAGGCATGCATGTTTGATCAAGTTAGGATCATGAATTTAGGTTAATCAAATCTCAATTAAACTCACTAGTACAGAAACAGGAATACGCGTCGGTTGGAAAACGGAATACGCGTCGGTTGTAGCGGCGACGTCTATGAAGCAGACGCGCAAAGTCTCGACTTTAGGCGTCGGTTGTAAACCGACGCCCAAAGTCAGTTTTGGGCGTCGGTTCTAATTTAGAACCGACGCCTAAAGTAAAAACAAAAAAACAAAAAAACAAAAAAATTAACTTTGGGCGTCGGTTCTAAATGTAGAACCGACGCCTAAAGTCTTTTTTTTTTTTTTTTTTTTTTGACTTTAGGCGTCGGTTGTAATATTACAACCGACGCCTAAAGTTTTTTTTTTTTTTTTTTTTTTTTTTTTTTTTTTTTTTGCGGGGGTAGCATCACATTTCTTTCATCCATTCAGCTGCAATATAGAAATTCAATAATTCAAATATTGCAATTTATCCATCTAATAACTAAAAATCAACAATACAAAATTAAATCAATAACTAGTTGAAACACCCATACATATATACAAACACATCTATAATATAAATACTCATATATATATATATATATATATATATATATATATATATATATATATATAAACATATATACATTTATATACATTATATATAATACATATATATACATATTATTTACATACATTATACATGCATAAATATTATCACATATATTTACATACATTATATATATACATAAATAAAAACACACATATATAAAGAGGGAGGTGGGTCTCTTACGAGATGGCGGAGGTGCGCGGCGGTGGTGGAGGTGCAACTCCGGTGATTCGGGGAGAGGAAGAGATAAAGAGCGAGGGGAGGAATGTGGTGATGAACGTTGCCGGGAAATGGAGGAATGGTGGTGGTGGCGGCGGCGGCGTCATAGTGCGGTGGTTCGAGTGAGAGAAAAATAAAGAGAGAGGCGGGAAGAGATCGAGTAGTGAAAAAAATAGAGATGATCTGAGTTTTCTGCGCATAAGTAAATAAAGGAATACGCGTCGGTTCTTTAAGAATCGACGCGGGAAATCGGAGAATGGGCGTCGGTTGTAATATTACAACCGACGCCTAAAGTAAAAAAAAAATTTTTTTTTTTTTTTTTGACTTTAGGCGTCGGTTGTAATATTACAACCGACGCCTAAAGGCGTCGGTTGTAATATTACAACCGACGCCTAAAGGCAAAATTTTTTTTTTTTTTTTACAACCGACGCCTAAAGTTAAAAAAAAAAAAAAAAAAAAAAAAAAAAAAAATTTCTAAAGAATACGCGTCGGTTCTTCAAAAACCGACGCGTATTCTCTAGGTTTAAATTTTACACGTCGGTTGTAATATTACAACCGACGCCCATTCTTTAATTATATTTACAAAAATGCCACCGTCCTTTTATAGGCGTCGGTTTTACTAAAAACCGACGTATATTCCTCATTTTTTTTGGTGATTTTTGTACTAGTGACTTAATTTTCAGCCTTAAGGAAAAACCCAGATTCTTATATCTAATAGATTTAACATAAAAGACCTTTATAGCACTTAGATATACAAAATCAAGAACATAGAATGTAAGAAGATCTTATTTCACCATTTCTAAGATTTTTAAGCCAAAACTTTCCATTTTTCATATATTCTTATCATAATCAGCAAACATCTTTGATATAATATATAAAATAAACTTGATCTAAATACTAAAAACAGATATAAATGATTTAGAACAACAAAAATTACAAAGGAAACACATATTGCTTTACTCACAACTTTTTGGATGAATATTTAGAAATTGTTCCTACATTTACATGTTATTTGGTAGTTAGAATCTTATAAGAATGAATATATATGAATTATATTGCTGCATAAACAGGTTTTTATCAGATTGTTGCTCAGAATATGACAGATTTCAGTTTTTATTTAAAAATAAGAAACTGCTCTATTCAAGAGGCTATCAGAAGCATTCGGCAGTGAAGAATGAATGCTATTGATAGCAGTCGTTTTACCAGAAACAGTGAAATTCCGAAATCTGCCATTGTTTTCTTGTTTAAAACATGCTTTTCTTCTTATGTTTAACAAGTGAGAGTGATGAATTTTAATTAGAAGCAAGAAATCATCATTCTTACTTGTTAGAAGCAAGAAATCATCATTCTTACCTTAAGCTTGTAGCAGAAATTCTGGTGAAAAAAATGCAGCTAAGTGTCCCTATTTATAGAATTGAAGTTAAGGACATGTTTGATTTCTTTAAATTTCCAAACTTTTAATTTATAAGTGTTTTTCGAATAATTTACAGTTATAAATCAGTTGAATATTTTTAAAATGCATTCTGATAATTCAACTGTTTTAAACGGGAATAATTAATTATGCCAAACAATCCCTTAAGACCCACTAGTGGAGTTTGCCAAGTGTCTCCATTATGATTATAATAATAATAATATATTCTCAATTTTTTGTACTTCAACGAGCCCTTTTCGACTTAAAATTTGATGGTCGAGATGACCTCCGAATTCAACAAACTTTATATCACAGGAAAGATCGCATTACGAACTTTTTAAAGACCACAAATGCAAAAACATCTAATTAATACGTAGCTTGTACGATCCTTATAAACATGGCTGCTCGACCATCCTATTATACTTAGAAAATTTTTGTAGGGTTTTGACAAATTTTCATATTGTAACTACCCTATTTTGGCTAGATATTCCCGGCACATCCGGGCTCGGAATCACACATAAAAAAAAAAACATCGATTTAAACATAACACTAAGAACTACGCGATGGTATAGCATGCAATGACTTTGGATCAATAATTAACTCGTACGACTACGACAAAGATTGCATGATAAAGTGGCAAAACTGTAGTTAATTAGTTTTCTCAAAAAATTTTCATTAGCCCCTAATTTACCATGTTAGAGCATTTTAAGGCTTCCATGTTTCGTCTAACTATCATTCATGGAATTATAGTCCTCAAACTTTTGTTAACACAATATTTCATATTTATTGAGAGTTAAAACAAATAATTGGGTATCCTTTTCAAAATTAATGATAATATTTCACCCAATAAAAACATATTATTATTTCATATGCGTCAAAGTAAAATACAGAAATTTCAGGGGCGTTACACACTCACAGTTGTTGAAGAAAAGCCTGAAACCAAAAAAGAAATTCCTGATAATCCTCCGGCTGTTGAACCAAAAAAAGAGATTATTATGCCAGAAGTAAAATCACTTAATTCTAAGAAATTTTGCTTCCAACAGTCTTACTTACTTTTCTTTGTTTACAAAAAGAACTAAATGCATCAAAGAAAAATCAAAGGCAGGAGATCATCTAGAAACCAGAGAGAAATGAATAAGGAAATGCAAGGATTATAGTCTCCTAGAACTTCTATCATTCTACTTAAGTAGTCAATTCCTGCATTCTCTATTTTCACATTCAATTACACGGTTACACCTTGTATATTAGCATTAAGCAAATAAGAAAGCATAAAAAATATAACTTAAAGCCTGGCTATTCATCAGCACAACCAAACAATAATAAGCTGTACAAGTGATATTATTTTATTATGGGAAAAAAAGTTGCGTGTGTTTTGAGTAATGAGCTAGAAGAACATTTTATTACCATATATTTTGTTTCGACCAACTCCTTAGCAACTATTCAGCCTATCCATTTTTTGAGAGTCCAAGTGGTGAAACCACAATTTGCGTTTAGATGTGATTAAGTGAACACGTGCATAATTCATAAAACTTCGATGATAGATAGAAAATGAGAGTTAAACTTGATATACATGATTCCAATGTTGAAATTCTTGGTGACTGTAGAAGCTGGATCAACTTTCAGGCAAGAGCAGAGTTCAAGCAATTCATCTACTACCTCTAATGCCATCACAGTGAGTTCAAAAGTATAGAACTATAGTTGTCTAATTCACAAGAGCGAAAACATGCAGTGTATTGAAGCATTTAAATACATATTTGATGTAAAAAAATTCTGAGAAGATAAAAGGAATGAGCAACTAAATCCAGAATGCGTGTTCTCCTTTCATTTAATTTAACTGGCCAAATGTGGAATGCATAAAACAGTGTTCTCCACCTAGATTTAAAACTTATCAATTTATTACTGGACAAGGGCAAGTAGCCTAACCTCCATTGGTAAATAATTTTCCTTTTGCTGAAGTACTCGAAAACAGATTTCATATTGTACCTCTTTCATCAATAGGAAATCTAATGCAAATGAAATTAAAATGAGTATGAAGACAAGTCACTATCTTAGAAGAAAAAAAAATGAATTAATTAGATGGACAAGAGGCTTCTTACGCAGAGTTTCATTCACTAGTATTTCTAAATAATCTCTGTAGCTCAAAAGTCGCCCTAGAAAGGGAGGGAAAAGGGGACCTGGGCGGCTTCTTATTCACTCAAATGCTCAACCAATCTGCTTCATAAAAATATTACAATATTTATCTATCTAATATATGTTAGATATGTGTGTGTGTGTGTGTCTATATATATATATATATATATATATATATATATATATATATATATATATATATATATATATATATTGTTCAAAATAATTATTGATAAAAGAAGGAATGAAATTGAAAAATGGAAACGAAAAGAAATGGAAATGAAAAATAAAGGTGGCCAATTCCGGAAAACCATGCGATAGCACGGTTCAAATATCATGCGATCACAAGTTAATTTTGACGTCAAATTAAATTTCATTAAATTTTATAACCATGTGACTGCACGGATTCGAACCGCGCGGTCGCACGGTGCAATTTTTTGACCGTTAATTTGGTTGATTCAAATTTGATTTTGGCACCTTTTGAAGATTTAATCCATCTTTTCATGGAGTTGGCACCAATTCGTGGTTGGTGCTTGGATATCTATAAATAGGTGAATTTACTTCATTCCAAATCACTTGAAAACATTCTTGCATCAAAGATTGATATCCAAAATATCCATTTCATCATTCCTAATTTTAGTGTTCTTATTTTTATCTCATGTTTTTATTTTGCTTTATTTAAACTTGAGAAAAAGACTTGATTAATCCTACAAACTTATTTGCTATAATCCCAAAGGCAAACTTGAATCCCGGTGGGTGTAAATATAGTTTGAGGACAACGTGTTTTACGTGTTTGAACCTTATAATTTTCTTCATCAATTTTGTTGTTTCATATCATTTTCTTCATTCTCCTACACCACATTTTCAACAATCTCAAACTATAATTTTCCATGGAGAATGAAACAATTCTTGCAACTATCAAATTGATAAACCAAGATCTTGTGAGGCTCGATAGATTTAATGGAACAAACTTCACGCGTTGGCAAGATAAGTTAAAATTCCTACTCACCGCATTGAAGATCTTCTACATTTTTGGATCTGGATTTGGAACCTTTAGCAGAACCAGCGGAGACTGACACGGAGGCAATAAGGGCGGAAAGGAAGAAACGACAAGATGATGAATTAATATGTCGTGGACATATTTTAAATGCTTTGTCGGACCGGTTATACGATCTATACATCAACACTTATTCGGCAAGAGATATTTGGAACGAGTTGGAAAACAAATACAAGGCGGAAGACGAAGGTACCAAGAAATTTTTAATCACAAAGTATTTTTATTTTAAATTTTTGGACAATGTTCTTATTCTTCCTCAAGTACATGAATTACAAGTACTTGTCAACAAATTGAAAGCGGTCAAAATAGAACTCCCGAAATCATTTCAAGTGGGGGAAATTATTTCCAAACTTCCAAGTGCTTGGAAAGGATATCGAAAGAAGATTCTTCACAACTCCGAATATTTTACTTTGGAACGACTACAAAAGCATCTACACATTAAAGAAGAATCAAGAATGAGAATTCTTATGAAGCCAAATCAAAAGCAAATGCTATTGAGAAGGCCGAACACTCCAACAAAGAAAAGTTCAATCCTCTTGGTCCTAAAAAGGACAAAGGGAAGTTCAAACCAAAACCAAAACCAAAAGGGCCATGCTATGTTTGTGGAAAACTAGGTTATTGGGCCAAGATGTGCAAGCATAAGAAGAAATCCAATGGAGAACATAAAATAAACTCCATTGAAGATGACAACATTGTGGCTACAATATGTGAAGTCAACACTATAAAAGGAAAGGTTCAAGGATGGTGGTATGAAACTTGTGCTACCATACATGTGTGCTATGATAAGTCCTTGTTTAAAACTTATCATGACTTGGAAGATGGACATGAAATACAAATGGGTAATGAAGGCCGCTCCAAAGTGGTTGGAAAAGGAAGTGTAGATATCATCTTCACATCCGGAAAAACCGTTACTCTTACTAATGTATTCCATGTTCCGAACATGAATAGGAACTTAGTTAGTGGTGATCTTTTGGGAAAACCCAGAATCAAAAGTGTTTATGAATCTGGTAAACTTGTATTATCCCTTAATGGGATCTTTGTTGGAAATGACTATTCTAGTGATAGAATGGTCAAATTATGTACCGTTGACAATAATAATATGAATAAAGTGAATTCCGCTTATATACTTGACTCTTTTACTTTGTGGCATGATAGATTAGGGCATATAGGCAATAATACTATGAAAAGAATGAAAATGTGTGACTTAATAACTTATGATGAAAACAAAGTTTATAAACGCAAGACTTGTGTAGAATCTAAGATGATTAAGAAACATTTTCATAGTGTAACTAGAACAACTCAATTATTAGATCTTGTGCATACCGACATATGTGAACTAAATGGCATGTTAACAAGAGGAGGAAATAGATATTTCATAACATTTATTGATGATTGTTCTAGATTTACTTATGTTTGTTTATTAAAACATAAGGATGAGGCTTTTGAAACTTTCAAAGCATATAAAAATGAAGTTGAAAATCAATTGAATAAGAAAATAAAAATTCTTTGGAGTGATAGAGGAGGTGAATACTTCTCTAGTGATTTTAACTTATTTTGTGAACAACAAGGCATAATTCATCAATGTAGTGCACCTAGAACACCCGAACAAAATGGTTTGGCGGAAAGAAAAAATAGGACACTTGTTGAAATGATTAATGCAATGTTGTTATATTCTAAATTTCCATTTAATCTTTGGGGTGAAACATTACTTAGTGCATGTCATATATTAAATAGAGTTCCTTCTAAATTTACAAGTGTATCTCCATATGAATTATGGAAATGAAGAAAACCAAATATTGGTTGCTTCAAAGTGTGGGGGTGTCTTACTTATTGCAAAAACACCGATCCAAAAAGAACAAAACTTGGTCCCAGTGGGATCAAATGTGTATTTGTTGGATATGCTTCAAATAGTAAAGCATATCGATTATTGAATTTGGAGGCCAATGTGATAATTGAGTTACGCGAAGTAGAGTTCTTTGAGGATTCTTTATCTTCGGATAATAATATTAAGGAATCAAATAAAGAGATTCCAAATGCTACAAAATCATTTGGAGAAACATCCTCTAAAGATGTTAATGATCCTAATGAACTTCGTAGAAGCAAAAGAACTCGAAAAGAAAAAGTATTAGGACCGGATGAAATTGACTCTCATCTTATTTCTCTTTATCTTATTGAAGGAGATATAATGAGTGTCATCAGAACAACACCATATGTTCTTCAAACCGAAACAGATCCTAAAACTTATAAAGAGGCTATGTCATCAAGAGATAGTATTTTTTGGAAAGATGTTATAAAAGATGAAATGAATTCAATAACGTCTAACAATACTAGGGAACTTGTTGATTTACCAAATGTCTCTAAACCTATAGGATGTAAATGGGTATTTAGAATGAAGTACAACACGGATGGTACTCTCAATACCTATAAAGCCCGATTGGTAGCCAAAGGATATCGACAAAAGGAAGGAATAGATTATTTTGACACATATGCAACCATCGCATGCATTACATCTATAAGAATAATGTTTGCCTTAGCTTCCATTCATGATTTGCATATACATCAAATGGATGTTAAAATAACTTTCTTGAATAGGGACCTTGATGAGGAGGTTTATATGGAACAACCGGAAGGTTTTGTTCTGAAGAAAGTATGCAAATTAGTTAAATCATTATATGGTTTAAAACAGGCACCGAAAAAATGGCATGAGAAATTCGATTTGGTAATTAAGACATTTGGATTCAAACACAATAATGTTGATAAGTGCTTATATTCGAAGGAACATGGAAAACATGTTGTGATTATATGCCTTTATGTGAATGATATGTTGATTATAAGTAATCATATGGAAGGCATAAATGAAACAAAAAGGTTTCTATCTCCCACATTTAAAATTAAAGATCTTGGGCAAGTGGATACCATATTAGGTATCAAGGTCAAAAGAAGAAATGAGGATTTTATGCTTAAACAAACACATTATATTGAGAATGTAATTCATAAGTTCAAACATTTGAACAGTAAAGAAGCAAACACCCCATTTGATGCAAGTATTAAACTTGTAAAAACTGTTGGAAGAGCAATAGCACAACTTGAATATACAAATGCTATTGGATCTCTAATGTATGCGGTCCAATGCACTAGACCGGATATAGCATTTGCGGTTAGTAAAGTTAGTAGGTTTACTAGTAACCCAAGTAAGGAACATTGGAAGGCAATTGGACGAGTTCTTGGTTATTTAAAGAAAACCAAAGATATAGGTCTCCAATATTCCCGGTTTCCGGCAATCCTAGAAGGATTTACCGATGCAAGTTGGATATCTAATACAGGTGAGAATAAACTCACCTCAAGTTGGGTGTTTACTCTTGGAGGAGCAGCAGTCTCATGGAGATCCAAGAAACAAACATGTATAACACACTCAACAATGGAATCCGAATTTGTAGCATTGGCAGAAGTTAGAAAAGAAGCTGAGTGGCTAATGGATCTCTTGTATGAAATTCCAATAGGAGATAAGAATTTAAATTCTATTCCTATACTATGTGAAAGTCAAGCCACTTTAACTAGAGCATACAATAAGTATACAATGGAAAGTCTAGACATATGAGTCTAAGACACGACTATGTAAGGAAATTGATCAAAGATGGAACAATTTCAGTCACTTATGTAAAATCAAGTGAGAATTTAGCGGATCCACTAACAAAACCACTCACTAAGGAATTACCGAGGACCACATCGAGTAGGATGGGGTTAAAACTTCTTACTTAAAGATCCACCAATGATGGCAACCCTATCTAAACTTACTAAAAAGTACATTTTGGGTTCAAAGGGTAAAAACAAGTCATTCGATAAGTGAATAGTATTCAACAAATACAAGATAAGTGTTGGTTGTCATAGAAAATGAAGGATAAGTTTTAAACTTTTAATAAAGTTCGGATCAACAGGATCAAGTATCTGTAAATATGATAAAGATAGTGGAAGAACTTTACCTATATGAACTTAGAGATGGTGTCGTCTCGATAGAGAGTTTGAAGTTTCTCTCTTAAAAGTTCATGAATAGGATGAGCACAAGGCCATAAAAGTGCTAAGCATGTTATGATAAACATAGAACACAATGACACTTGTGTGTGTGATCTTACCAGTTTCATTACAAAGGAATAATAGGTTCAAAGCTTTTATGCCACATAGGATTTTAATGATACCTTGTGATTGATTACACTATGGATAAATTCAAATCGAAAGATATCTAATCCTTATGCATAAGTATTGAAAATTTTATCAAAATAAATTTTGAACAGTGGGGGATTGTTAGATGTGTGTGTGTGTGTGTGTGTGTGTGTGTGTGTGTGTTGTTCAAAATAATTATTGATAAAAAGAAGGAATGAAATTGAAAAATGGAAATGAAAAGAAATGGAAATGAAAAATAAAGGTGGCCAATTTCGGAAAACCATGCGACAGCACAGTTCAAATATCATACAATAACACGTCAATTTTGACGTCAGATTAAATTTCATTAAATGGTATAACCATGCGACTGCACGGATTCGAACCGCGTGGTCGCACGGTGCAATTTTTTGACCGTTAATTTGGTTGATTCAAATTTGATTTTGGCACCTTTTGAAGATTTAATCCATCTTTTCATGGAGAGTTGGTACCAATTCGTGGTTAATGCTTGGATATCTATAAATAGGTGAATTTACTTCATTCCAAATCACTTGAAAACATTCTTGTATCAAAGATTGATATCCAAAATATCCATTTCATCATTCCTAATTTTAGTGTTCTTGTTTTTATCTCAAGTTCTTATTTTGCTTTCTTTGAACTTGAGAAAATGGCTTGATTAATCATACAAACCTATTTGCTATAATCCGAAAGGCAAACTTGAATCCCGGTGGGTGCAAATATAGTTTGAGGACAACGTGTTTTACGTGTTTGAGCCTTATAATTTTCTTCATCAATTTTGTAGTTTTATATCATTTTCTTCATTCTCCTACACCACATTTTCAACAATATATACCGCCGACACGATAATAACACGAGGGCTTTCGAGTTTATTGAACAAGAAAGTAGACAATAACGGTGAGTGTAAATCAAGATATAGAAACCCAAGTTTGGAAACCCACCTTCAAATCGATTGCTCCGCGAGCACATTTGCCGATTGCGAGCACCGTACCAACAACAAGCACCTTTATCGACCACAATGGAAGTCACGGCGGTGTGGAGATAGCAAAACTAAATGAGGCTAAGGCAAAAGGTGAGAGTCTCTTTGGTAGATCAATTATCAGATTTGTAAATCAATTCTTAGATCTGGAGTTTGGACTGGTAGAGTGATTCTAAGATTTGGACGGAGAGAGTGATTTGGACTTTTGGAAGGAGAGAGTGAATGGTGAGAATGGGTCTTGACGAGATAGAGATTCTGAGACGTCTGGGGCAATGAAGTCTCTTAGAATTAATTTGGGCTCATTTTGCAACGTTTAGAAACGTTGCAAAATCTTTCCCTTTCGCAACGTTTCGGTAAATGTTGCAAAAGCTTTCTTTCGCAACACTATTTCAAACGTTGCAAAAAAGTAATCTATTGCAACGTTTTAAAAACACTACAAAATATTTATCTTTTGCAACGTTTTAAAAACATTGCAAAAGATAAGATTTTTCAACATTTATTAAACGTTGCAAAAACTTGATTTTTTGCAACATTTATTAAACGTTGTAAAAACTTGATTTTTTGCAACATTTGAAAAACACTGCAAAAACTTAATTTGAGTGTTGCAAAAAATTGAACTTATAGCAACATTCAATAAACGTTGCAAAAGAGGATAAATCTCAAATATATGAACCAAATGCAGCATTCACTTACTAAATGTTGCGGTAAACCCCATTTTAGCAACATTTAAGTAGCAAATGTTGCATTTTGAATGTTGCAAAATGTCTTTTTTGTTGTAGTGGATCCAGTATGTTTTTCTAACTAAATTCGGTATTTTGTGATAATATGTGGTCATTATCAACAGATTATCAGTTAGTAAAAGGGTACGCCATTACCAACGAAATTTTTATTGATAAAGCGATATATTATTGTCAATGGATATTTCGTTGGTAACTTTTAGTCACCCTCAATATAGCAACATAACGTCGGTTGAAAATTTTTCCAAAGTAAAAATTATTAGGAACTGATTTTAGGATTTTAATAATGAAAAATTCGTACGTGAAGACCCAATTTTTTAGTAGCGATAGAGAGCACAAATGGATTGTTTTCAAGAATGTATAGGGCATGGAAACATTAAGCATTGAATATTCCACCATCATTATCATCCCAACTGCACAACCAATCTTGGGGATTTTAAGTTTAATTATTTGGTTGAATTTGTGTTTCATGTAAAGATTCTTGTGGCTTTGCTTTGGTGGTTGTCTGATTTTCTTTATTTTTGACATTTATATCCATCGCAAAAATAATACTGTATCAAAGATGCAGTCATCAGTTCTTTCAAGAGTTATCAATATCCACAAATATTTTTGGTATGCTATTGTATTTCTAGTTGATTCAAGCTCAACCGACGAATTGTTACAAGACAGAGAAGAAGAATATATACGAATTGACTGGTGGCTTACTATTTCTATGTGTAATGATTCCACCTTTTCAATTAGTGCTAATTTTATTTAATTTAAAAATAAACCATGTTTATTTTTATATTACTTCTGATCTTTTTAATTCATCATACTATATATCTCTAATAGTTTAATGGGAAAATTTCCCAATTAGTCTTTTTTTTTTTTTTTTTTTTTTTAAAGTAAAAATGGAATTTTTTCTGGCTAGAAGGTTTTATTAAATAAAAGTTAATTATATTGACACCACTAAATTTGTTAATCACACCACACTTTTCATAATCATCTCATTATATTAATTTTTCTTCTTCATTATTCTTTTGTACACCACAAATCAGAAAACCTAAATTATATATGTTGTATTCTTTTTTTTTTTTTTTCAGTCTTCTGAGGTTGAGGTTAAATTTCTTCTTTATATGTAATGACTTTCCCTGTACGTTAACTCTCTTGATTTCAGCCCGTATTCCTCTTTCTTTCCTTAGTTACAGATCGGATTACTAGGTAATTATTTTATTACTATCAATCTTTCCTAAAGTTTAGCCCAATTTTGCAGGATTCATGGAGCCAATTAAGAATGAACATTCATATATTCATTTTCCCTTATTTGTAGCCAAATTAATGGGATTCCAGTTGTCCTTAAGTATGGCATCTTATTATTGGATTATTGGACTTCGATTTCTAGTCCAATAACTTCTTTTATCATTGTAGGCCCAAAAGAGATCCATTAATACTTAGGTTTATACCCATTACAATTGCCCCCTTTTTCAAGCATGAGTGATTTTTCACCGCACAGATGAATTTTACACAGCACAGATGAAATCACATATGCATGAAAAACATGGGATACTTCTATAAATACTCCTTAAGGTCTCACTTCCTTCTCCCATTTCTCCACATCACTTGCAAAAATTCTCTCACTACTTGGTAAGTCTTCTTCTCCTTTTTCTTTTGTATTTATTTATTGTGTGTGTGTATATATATATATATATATATATATATATATATATATATATATATTTGTTTGTTTGTTTATTCTATTTTTTTTTTTACACTACACCCAGCTCGCCGGGTGCCATATTCCCAGCTCGTCAATTGAGTTGGGGGGACGTGATACGTAATTAATTAATTTTTTCTTTTTTTTATATATGTATATCATATACCCAGCCTGAGCTGGGTGGAATAGACCCAGCTCGCCAAGCGAGCTAGGCGTAATAGCCCCAGCTCGCCGGGTGAGCTGGGTGCTCTATCCCCAGCTCGTCAAATGAGCTGGGGGCTATATGTCCAGCTCGTCGGACGAGCTGGCACGATACATAAATAATTAATTTATTATTATTATTATTGCTGACTTTTATCCCCTCCATTACCCTCGTAGGTAAAAATATCTGCGAATAACGATGTTTTCGACAACGAAGAGATTGACGACACACATGAAGTAGTCGAGGATAAATTTACATCTTATAGGGACGTCATTTCATCCATCACGCCTACCCATCTTAGGTCTCCTCGTAGGCGATTCGCTATCCCTAAAGCTTATGAATTATTGGCCCCTACTGAAGATCAAAGACCGCACGAGTCTCCCCCTGGCTTCGTTACCGTGTTTGTCTCTCAGCTAGAGGCTGGTCTTCGTTTTCCCTTACATCACTTCTTTATAGATATCCTTAATCGCTACAACGTTTTTCCTTGCCAATTGGTTCCCAATTCATGGTTGTTGATGACTGCATTTTTTCTGATTTCTGAGGCGTATGGATTTAGAGCTGATTTTACTTTGTTCCACCGTTTAGTGTTTATAAAGAAGAACTCTGTGGGTTTTTATTTTTTTTCAGCTAGACCAAGTAGGAAATTTCTGACAAAGTTACCTAGTTCACACCGTGACTGGAAACCTGAGTTCTTCTTCGTCAGAGCTGAGAATTGGAATTTTTTTAGAAGATTGGAGTGATAATGTGGAAAAATTCAAGTCCTTTAGGTTCAACGATCCTCGCATCGAGCATTTCACTGATTTTTTTAGTCTTCGATTGTTTAAGTATTCGGAGGTAGTTATTGAGGCAGCTTTGTCTTTAGCGGGGATGAGTTCTCCTGATAGGATTGATCCTAACTTGAGCTTGGGTATTCTAAGTTTATATATATATATATTTTTTTTTAAACATTATGCTTTCTTTTAGGTTGCACTAATATTCGCTCTTCGTTACTAATGCAGCAGCACTTATGGATCAAGCGCAGTTAGCTAAAGCTATGAAGAAGAGGATTGCAATTGGTAACTCAGGATCTTCATCGAGCCGTGCTGTGGATGATGCTTCTCACAACTCTCGTCAAAAATCGAAGTCCTCCTCTTCGGTAGATAACTCAAGGTTGCCCCCAGTTCATCAAAATGCCAATGTCCCTCCGAATGTCGGTGGGAGCTCTAACTTATCCCATGGCACTCAACATTTTTCGAGAAAATTTATTCCTGATTGGACGGTGAAGTCTACTGACTCTCTTTTGGAGAGCCCCGCTACTGCAGTGGTGCTTCTTCAAGGCCTCTCTTTGGACAGAGATATGGAGTTAGTCAGTGATTGGGCATCTGAGAACATGGTCTCATCCTTTTATCATGATCTGTCTAAGGTATGGTACATGTATGAATTTTCTACGGTTTGACTGCATATACATATATATATATTTCTTTTTTGGGTGGTTTTGGGTGCTAACCTGATGCATAACACCCTAGCTCGTCAGACCAATAATTTGATGAATAGATTCTTGTGATAGAGTTCTATGTTCGAAAGAGTGGAAATTTATTAGACCTTGATTAATTACCGCGAAGTCCGATAGGGGATAGAGATATACCCCTATGCTTCGTGTTATCCTTAAAAGTGTTCATAATTCGTTAATGCTTTTCTACATGTTTGGATTTGTCATAGAAATATAGGCTCATCTCATGTAGGAAAAGGTGTTTATGCATCGCTCGAAAGGGGACATAAATAAATATAGGAACATGGATTTTCAATACTCATACATTGTTATTAAATGTTTAAGTCAAATACATGGTTGATATGATTAATGTGGATTCATAATTCTAACAATTAAAACCTAGCCTAAATACATGATCGAAAATAAATCACAAGAAGTATGAAAAGATGTCACCCCGTTCATATTCTTGATCCTTGTTCTTCAATCTTGAATTTGGCCTTCAATGGATCCCTCGGCAGTTGGACAGCGTTTTGGCATGAAATATCACAGTTGAGAACCCTAATTTCGTGCCTTAGGTCTGGTATATATAGGTTTTGGAGAAAACCTAGGTCAAAAAGCCCAAAGCCTGTCAAAAATCGCGAGAAAATTCTGATTTGCGGCCCAGTCGGACAAGCGCGCGATCGCGCAGGCTTACGTCCGGCGATCGCGTGGAAGACCTTATAACTCTCAGGTTGTAATTCAGCACCGTCTCGCGATCGCTTGGCGTGAAACCAGCGATCGCGACTTCATCCTCTTTCCGGCTGTGCAAGTTAGTCCCTGACTTTTAATTTCACAGCTGGTCCTCCAACTTCTGATTATTGCAATTTGGCCCCTGAACTTCTGATTTCTTCCAAATTTGATTTTTTATTCAAATTAACTATTTGATTGACTGCATCAATTCTTGATTTGCTCACTTTGACCCCTTTTACATCCAATTGCTCAATTTTAGCTTCAATTCCTTTGTTTTCTCGACTTTGGGATTATTTCTGAAATGTAAACAAATAACACAAAACAAATAGCGAATATTCTAAAATAAACATATAAAATCCTACTTTTAGGATAGAAATAAGTGTATAAAATACACTTATCAATAACATGGAGGATTAACAATATTTGGTGATTCTTCACTTAGTTTTTGCGGCATATATTCTAGATTCCAATTTTATGGCATGATAGTAATTATCCGAATAGTTCTTTGAGCCTTTGTGTAGAGTACTAAGGGCGTTTTTCCTTGTTAATGTATTTTTTGTTGATGGCTGGGACATCTTTTGTTATCATTTTGCGGCTACGTATTTTAGGTTGTCAATGTTGTACTGCACGCTTAATGGAAATGTTGACCTAGCAATTTCAAAATTTTTGTATGTTTTGAAAACCTAAGTGACTCAGTTGTGTACTGCGGTTGGTCGCCTGAGTGCTTTTTATGGCCGTATTGACCCAGTCGTTGACTGTGGTCGGCCGATTTGCTCGTTTGCTGACCGTAGTGACCCAGTCGTTGACTGTGGTCGGTCGTTTTGGCGTTTACTGGCCGCAGTGAGCCAGTCGTTGACTGTGGTCGGCAGGTTTGCGCATTTGCTGGCCGCAGTGACCCAGTCGTCGACTGTGGTCGGCTGTTTGCGCGATTGTGTCTTTCATAGGATAACCAATCAAGAGAAAGATTAACTCAACCTTTATTAGAATACGTCTCTACATTATTGAGGTAGCATTGGAAAAGAAGAGAGTACTATTACTGGTAATATTTTTTTAGATTCTGGATGTTCCACGGTCGGCCAAGCTTCTTGCCTTAAAGATCTTCAAGTTCATAATTGCTAGGCTTCACCACCTTTGAGATTTTATATGGTCCTTCCCAACGCGCATCCAATTTTCCTACCGAGTGCCCTGCTGCGTCGGCCCTCCTTAGCACAAGTTCTCCACATTGGAGGGTTCGGGGCTGTACCCTCTTGTTGTAATAGTTAGGTGTCTCCCCTATTCCTGTTCTGGTTGTAGTGCGGTACGCCCACAGAATTCCTGGGATTTCATCGGGCCATTTCCCCTTTGAACCATTGATTTTGCTCCTCAATGCTCTGAGTATGTTCTTATTTGCTGCTTTCGCTTGCCCATTTGACCATGGACGGCTAATCGAGGTAAAAAAAACTGCTTGATTTTGAATTCCTCGCACCATTTCCTAAGTCTGGACCCTTGGAATTGCCTTCCATTATCATATATTAGTACCCGAGGTATCCCAAACCGACTGACAACATTTTTCTAGAGGAATTTTTTCACTTCCTGTTCAGATATTTTGGCAACTGCTTCCGCTTCCACCCACTTAGTGAAATAGTCAATGGCCACTATCAAGAACTTTTTTTGACACGGAGAGGGTGGAAAAGGTCCCAAAATGTCAATCCCCCATTGATCGAAAGGACATGGCCCTGCTATGGGTTGTAAAGGTGCAGCGGGCTGATGGAGAACATTGCCGTGGATTTGACAGGCCCTGCCTCTTCTCACGGTGTCATCCGCATCTGATTTCATTGTTGGCCAGTAGTATCCCTGTCTTAGTACTTTAGTGGCCAAAGCTCTTCCCCTAATGTGTCCACCACAAATGCCTTCGTGGACTTCCCTTAAAATGTACTCTGCCTCACTCTTATTCAGGCATCGAAGGAGCGGATGTGTGAATGAGCGCCTATAAAGTTCGTCACCAATTAGAGTATACCTCGCACTCCTCCTTGTGATGACCCGCATTTCTTCTTTCGTACTAGGTGTGCATTTTCCTGCCAAATAGTTTGCTATATCGTCTTTCCGGCTTTTCTCCCCCTGTTGGTTTGCAATCAGAAGAGTTTCATCAATACTTCATTGCTGGAGCTGTTGTAGGAATATAGTAGTACTGTTGCGGGGTAATGCTGAATTTCCCAATTTAGACAAAGCATCAGCTTCAAAGTTCTCCTCTCGTGGGATTTCCACAACAGCAAATGATGTGAGCTTCGCACACTCTTCGTGTACTTTTTGTAAGTATTTCCGCATCATACTTTGATGCGAACCCGGGAGGGGGGTCCGCGTCGTAGCTCGCGGAATAACGCTTGGAAAGTTTCGAATTCAGATTGGAACGGACGAGAACACTACAACCCAGCCTCACGACGTAAGAACCATGAGTATATTAAACCCAAGACCCGTTACGATACGGAAACAAGAACCATAATGGTTTGAACGCCACAAAGGGTGCCCAGGCCTTTGTTAAGTTCGATTTGTTGAACGCCACAAATATCCCACAATATTTGATAAGTTCGAAATTTGTTCAACTCCAGAACAATGTTTAGAAAACACTCAATATATTTTTCATTCATCAAAATCTTTTTTTTTTTTTTTACATTCAATGGAAAAGCATATAAATAGGAAAAATAAACCCTAGTCGCTAACTAGGTCTGAATAGAATCCTAATTAGGCTAAAATAGCTAAAATTACCAAAATTACCAAAAGAATTAAAAACTAAAAATAAACAACTAAACCTAGCCGCAAAATAAGGCCAAAAAAACGCGTAACTTGAATTATGGCCGTAAGAATTGTCTTTACAGCCGTAATAGCCTCTCGAATCAAAATTTAGTTTAGTTTGTTACGGCCGTAACATTTGTCCTTACGGCCGTAAGATACTTGCTGAATTGTTAAATTACCAAACTTCAGTTACGGCCGTGAAATCATTCCTCACGGCCGTGAAATTCCATGGATTAGTTACGGCCATGAAAACCCAAGTTACGGCCGTAAACGCTGTTCTGCCCAAATTGTGCGCTGATGATGTTACAGCCGTAATTATGGAAGTTACGGCCGTAAAGGCCCTTCTGCCCTGATTTCTGATCCTTTGACTTGAATTGAATTTTGACTCGAGCCCAACATGAAACTTGTTCATTTTCCTATGTAGAATATTGTTGAATTTCCCGTATCTTGATTTCTCATTCTGTACGCCTTTTCCGGATCACGTCATCCTCTCTTCCTTTAAGATGATTCGTCCCGAATCGTAACATTGTTCTTAGCTTCTTTTTCGGATCACATCATCCCCTCTTCCTTTAACATGATTCGTCTCGAATCATAAAGCTGTTCTTGGCTTGCTCACTTGGTTTAGCCTCAAACCTTCGTACAAGCAATGTTTGATCTTTGACGTTCTCCAAACCTGGTTGACTTCTTGTTTTGGATTGAATTATAGATTTTCCCGTCAAGCCCACCCTGATTCGTACCATTCCCTCCTTCTTTAGGATGATTCGTCCCGAATCATGGTGTTGTTCTTGAAAAATTAAACTGTACCTCCTGGATCAAACGGAAAATTGTCGAATCCCTTACATGCATTCAATAAATGACGTTCCTCCAATTTGTAGACAAGAAGGTATTGAAACACGAGGGGAATTGACCAAGGTTGATGTAAATCAAACTTCCATGCACAATAAACCTGCAAGAAATATTTAAAAAAAATGGGGAGGGAAATGTTAGCGTCTCCATGAACAAGGTATGGATCCTTGTACTCATGATAAAAAACCTCCACAGCCTTTTTTTCCACCACGAGACCCTTCTCGTCGCCTCCAAAAGTCAATATACTTTCTTGCTCATTCTCTTCTTTATTCTCAACCACTTCTTCTAATTTTTCACATTAAATCACATCTTCAATATTTTTATTGACAATTTCAACATTCAAATGTTGAACTTCTACCCCAACTTCCAATTCATTCCTATCATTGTCAACAATGTTATTTTCAATCTCCTCTTCCACAATTTTATTATGTACTTCAAGACTCGGAGTTTGATCAACTACTTCAATTTCTTTTTTCGCACACTCAACCTCCACTTCTAAATTTCTGGGCTCAATCACCTTTCCTAATTTCTCATGCTTTTGCTCATGCACCTCCTCATAAATAATTTTATCGACATGATTAGGCACCTCCTCAATACTACACAATTTTTTATCTTCCAACTCGTTCCTCAAGTCTCCCTCCTTCTTTTCAACATTCATATCCTGACACTCCAATTTTAAATCCCCTCCAATCTCACTTTCACCCTGTTGTAATTTAGCTTCAGCCTCCCTTTCACTCTCCCTCTTTTTTAACTTCGCTTCTTTTCTAGCCTTCCGTTCATACATCATCATTTCCTCATAAATTTCTGTTCGACTCTTCAAAAGCGCCCTCGCATTAATCTCTTCATCCCAATCAACTCCAATCCCAATCCTAGGTTTATGGTTATGCCTATATTCCCTTTCACGCCGTTGAGCAAGTTCTGCATTATTCATATGTAGCGATCAAGAATTTTTACGCATTTAATAATTATTTTAAAATCATGAAAACGGAGTCGCTGCGATCTCATCCATTTTTTTTAGTTAACATCACGACGCGTTCGTCTAACCAAGTCGAGAAATATCGAGTTCGTTCGATTTTAAAATTAAATTCCGAGTTTCCAAAATTTTATTACTTTATTTATTTATTTAAATTATTATTCTCAAAAATCATTTTAAATTCCAAAATTTCATCAACCTCATTTTATCAGTTTCATTATTCCGACCCAGTTGATTTCGCGCACAAATTCTTCTCGAACTACGTGCAATGCTTGTCTATGTTTTTTTACACAACCAACTCCCATCCATCAATCACATCCATCCCCTCACATTACCCAATCCACTCCGTTATACATTATCAAACCCCACATTTCTGTCCAGCAACCAGCTTCAATTCCATTCCTCACCTCACAGCTTTCAAGCAGCCAAGTCTCAACCAGCTGCACCCACTAATCCTACAACCACCTGCAGCAGCACCACCACCTATACCGCCATCAACACCCACACCACAACCATCATCACCACGGCCAAACCCCCCCACTACCCAGCCACCTCCTCATCTTCATCAGACCTCCCCTCCCCCTGCAGTTGAGTTCCAGCAATTCCAGCAGCCACACGCAGGCACCACCACCATTTCCACGACCCAGCCGGTCGGCCAACCTCCAACTCACCTCCATCCCCATTGCACAACACCAACCCAGCCACCACCAATACACCACACCCACGAAACCATCACCATCACCCCTCGGCCACAACCTCCCCAAAACCATCTATCATCATCACCACCAAGAATCACCACCCAACCGCCTGCAACACCACCTCAAATCATCATCACCACCGTAACCCAGTCAACGCCCTACTACAGTTTTACCTCCATTGATGAACAACCACTGTCACCACCCCTGCGCCGCCCAAACCCAAATCAAAACCCAGAATAAGCCAAGCCAAATACTTACCTAGACAGTTGAATTCCTCGCCGGAAACCACAATCTTCAACCTCGGTTTAACCATTTATTTCGCACATCAAATCACCCAAAACATTTCTATTTTCCTCACACTCGCACCATACTCCGACCGCCGCCGCTCACCGCCACCTTGCTCCGGTGTTACGCCGGCAGATTTGCCCGTCGAAGGACGGATTTACACCTCTCTGTCTCCGCCGCTGCGTCGTCTACGTTGAGTGAGAGAGAGAATGGTGAGAGAGAGAAAAGATCTGAGTATATATTTTAACTTTCAGAAATTGCAATTTTAGTCCCCATGTTCCAAATTGTTTCAATTCAGTCCCTTTTGGTTTCAAATCGTCAATTTCAGCCCTTAAGTTTTAAATGAGTTTAATCGGCCCTTCATTTTTAAAATCTATTATTTTCAGCCCTATAAGTTAATATTTCGTTTTGAGTTTCAACTAAACTTTTGAAAAATATTCATTTTAGTTCCTTAACTTTCAAAGTATTCATTTTACTCCCGTAACTTTCAAAATATTCATTTTGGTCCCCCAACTTTCAAATCATCAATTTCGGTCCCCAAATTGTAAATTTATCATTTTAACTATAAATTTCAAAAGACTAATTCGACTTAATCTTCTAATTGGCTAGACGAAGCGTACGAAGAATTAAAGAATTGAAGTCGTTTCCCGCTCAACTTTGCACTCGTCAAGTTTAAGGTAGACTCGCCCCTATTAATTGATTTAAATTATGAGTGCATGTGAATGTGTATGTTATGTGACTTGTGAAAGTCATTTTTATGAAAATGAGCCTGTATTCCTTCGTCGGGAATAATGATGATATGAGTATGCGGGCAAGATTGGGAAAAGGCCCCTTGAGGGAGCCCAATCCGCTACAAGATAAATGATGATGTTATGCATAACATACGTGCCTTATGTGCACGAGACGAGAAGAGCAACCCACACCCTATGATTTCTAAAGAGCCTATGATTTTCAAAAAGAAGCTAAGTGCTTTAATTCATAAGAAGAGCAACCCACACCCTATGATTTCTAAAGATCCTGCATTTATGTGTTCAATTATATTGTAAATTAATTAATTGGCGATGAGTCTACTGAGTATTTCTAGGAAATGCTCATGTCTATTTTAACAACATTTGCAGATCTCGGAGAGGGTGGCAAGTGATGGATGATTGTGGCAATAGACGTTAAACGGTTGAAAATCTTATTTTAATAATCTCCGTATTTCCAAACATTGGATAATTTTGAGAATTTCAGTTATTGGAGAAATTATGATATTGTCAATTTTTTTAAAATATTAATGGCTCGATTTATTATTTCGAAATGTTTCATAAATGTTTTCAATTTTATCGACCATTATCGTTTATTTAATGTTGCCAAAAATGAATTTCAGTTATTTCTTCTGCAAAAATATTATTTGAAAAATTTGATCAGACGATGACGTGGCCAACCGGGCATTTAGAACTCGGGGCGTTACAGCATATCTACTGAGTTCTTAACCTTCCCAAACTTCGCATCTAATCTCGCATCAAATTTCGCTTCCAATTTTGCAGCTAACTCCTCAAACCATTTCTCCATCATGACAAGCAAAGAAGATTGATGGTTATCTTTCCTAGATTATGAATTTTCGTGAAATTTGGACATTCTGGAATGGAATGGAATAATAGTTTGACACAAAGACTAATAATGAATTTTTATTTTGACTTGGAAGACAAGGAATATAAAGAAATTAAGGAAATTCAAGAAAGTGGTTCTTGAATTTTGCAATACTTCCTTTTTTTTTTGAATAATGGATGAATTTAAGGATTAAATAAATAAATAAAATAAAAAATTTAGATTTTTTTTTTTAAAATCTGAAATTTGACAACAAACACGGCAAAACAAACATGATAGGATTTGGACAAGAATCGAATAAAATAAACAAGATTGAATTTTTGATGGATTTTTGTATGGATCAAATAATGAAAAAAATTTACTGACACGAAGAACAAGATATGGATGATTTTGTGTAGACTCTATGATAAAAACACAAAATCAAACTGGATAGAATAGAAACAAAAAAAAACCTGAATCCAGAGTCCAACTCTGATACCATATGATGCGAATCCGGGAGGGGGGTTCACGTCGTAGCTCGCGGAATAACACTTGGAAAGTTCCGAATTCAGGTTGGAATGGACGAAAACACTACAACCCGAGCCTCACGACGTAAGAACCATGAGAATATTTAACCCAATACCTGTTTTCGGAAACAAGAACCGTAATGATTTGAATGCCACAAAGGATGCCCACGCCTTTGATAAGTTCGATTTGTTGAACGCCGCAAATATCCCACAATATTTGATAAATTCAAAGTTTGTTCAACTCCAGAACAATGTTGAGAAAACACTCAATATATTTTTCATTCATCAAAATCTTTTTTTTTTTACTTTCAATGGAAAAGCATATAAATAGGCAAAATAAACCCTAGTTGCTAACTAGGTCTGAATAGAATCCTAATTAGGCTAAAATAGCCAAAATTACCAAAATTACCAAAAGAATTAAAAACTAAAAATAAACAACTAATCCTAGCTGCAAAATAAGGCCAAAAAAACGCGTAACTTGAATTACGGCCATAACAATTGTCTTTATGTCCGTAATAGCGTCTCAGATCAAAATGTAGTTTAGTTTGTTACGGCCGTAACATTTGTCCTTACGGCCATAAGATACTTGCTGAATTGTTAAATTACCAAACTTCAGTTATGGCCGTGAAATCATTCTTTACGGCTGTGAAATTCCATGGATTAGTTACGGCCGTGAAAACCCAAGTTACGGCTGTAAACGCTGTTCTGCCCAAATTGTGCGCTGATGATGTTACAGTCGTAATTATGGAAGTTACGGCCGTAAAGGCCCTTCTGCCCTGATTTCTGATCCTTTGACGTGAATTGAATCTTGACTCGAGCCCAACATGAAACTTGTTCATTTTCCTATGTAGAATATTGTTGAATTACATGTATCTTGATTTCTCATTTTTGACGTCTTTTCCGGATCACATCATACTTTCTCATGCCTCATACTCCCCTTTCACTTGCTTCACAACCAAGTGCGAGTCGCTATGCGCCATTATTTTTCGAGCGCCTGCCTGGGCTGCCAATTTGATCCCCATCAAGAGTGCTTCGTACTCTGCTTCGTTGTTGGATGCCTGAAATTCAAAGCTGAGTGCAAAGTTGTGCACGTGTCCCGTCGGGTCTTTTAAAACCAAGCCCGCGCGCCACCTCCCTGAGATGATGACGATCCGTCAACATGTATCATCCATTCTTGATCATTATCATTCTTTGGTTTCCTTTCTGCATGCGTGCATTCCACCACAAAATCTGCGAGCGCTTGCCCTTTGATGGCAGGCCTCGGTTTGTAGATAAGGCCAAACTCGCTCAATTCGATGGACCACTTAAGCATTCTTCCTGAAGCATCTGGTTTAGCTAATGTCTGTTGCAAAGGTTGGTCAGTTAGTACTGTCACCTGGTGCAATTGTAAGTAGGGCCTTAGCTTTCGGGTCGTTGTGATGAGGGCGAGTGCTATTTTCTCCTTTCCGGTGTACCTGACTTCAGCCCCGTGCAACATCTTACTTACATAATAAACAGGCTTTTGCAACTTTCCATCATCTTTCACTAGCACTGAACTTACTGCTTCATCTGATACTGCTAGGTAGAGATGTAAATGGTCTCCCTCGTCAGGTTTTACCAACAGTGGTGGCGACGACAAGTGATCCTTTAATTGCTCAAAAGCTATCTGGCATCCATCTGTCCAATCAAAATTCTTTGATTTACGAAGGATTTTGAAGAAAGGCATACCTTTGTCCGCTGCGCGTGATAGGAAACGGCTAAGTGCTGCCATTCTTCCCGTGAGTCTCTGGATCTCCCGAATGTTGCGTGGGGCTGCCATTTCTTGAATTGCTTTTATTTTTTCTGGGTTGATCTCTATACGGCATTCGGACACCATGTACCTGAGGAATTTTCCAAATCGCACGCCGAAAGTGCATTTTGCGGGATTGAGTTTCATTCCAAATTTTTTCATTACATCGATTGCCTGTTGCAAATCTCGTACGTGGCAGCCTCCCTTACGAGTTTTGACCAGCATATCATCAACATACACTTCCATGTTCTGCCCAATCATTCCTTTGAACATCTGGTTTACTAGGCTCTGGTAAGTCGCCCCCGCATTCTTCAATCCAAATGGCATTAGACGGTAGCAATAAATGCCACTATCAGTCACGAAGCTAGTTTTCTCCTCATCTTGGGCCATTCGAATCTGATTATACCCCGGAAAAAGCATCCATAAAGGAGAGCCATTCGCATCCCAATGTCAAGTCCACGAGCAAGTCGATTCTCGGGAGGGCAAATGGGTCTTTGGGACACGCCTTATTTAAATCTGTGAAGTAAACGCACATTATCCAATGGCCATCAGCTTTTGGAACGAGTACAATATTTGCAAGCCATTCCGAGTACATAACATTGCGAATGTATCCAGCTTCCAACAGTTTGTCGACTTCTTGCTCTGCAATCTTTGATTTGTTTGCTCCCATAGACCTTTTCTTCTGCTTCTTTGGTCTCACTCCTGGATCTGCTCGCAAATGATGGGAGACCAGACTGGGGTCGATACCAGGCATGTCTGATGGTTTCCATTGAAATATCTCCTTATTCTCGACTAGGAATGCGCTTAATTTCTGCTCCAACTCTTCACCCAAGGCTCCGCCAATTATGGTGGTTTTGGTTTCATCTTCTGCGTCTAAGATTAACACTTTCAAAACTTCATCTTGTCTCGCTGTGAATCGGGCCTCTCTGTCTCTCTTCTCCGAGTTTCTTTGTTGCATAGGTTCACCTTCAGATGCCAAACATTTCTGTATATCCGTTACAAAACATGTTCTCGCCATGGCCTGATCTCCCCTGACTTCTCCTATCCCCTATACTGTTGGGAATTTGACCTTCAAGTGGAGTGTAGAGGAGATTGCTTGGAACTGGTTCAACGTCGGTCTTCCAAGAATAGCATTGTATAGGGATGGGGCTCGAACTACTAGGAAATTCGCCATTTTCTTTTTTCTCCGTGGTTCCTCACCTAAGGACACCAGCAACTCCACGACCCCTTTTGCTCTAATCACTCCTCCAAAACCAACGAGGGGGGTGCTCACCTTCTTCAAGTATTTCGGATCGAGTCCCATCTTCTCATAAGCCGGGTAAAATAGCACATCTGCAGAGCTTCCAATGTCAAATAGGGTTCTCCTAACCTCAAAATTTGCTACCATCATAGATATATCAACCGCATCGTTATGTGGGAAGTGGACTCCTGGTAGGTCTCTTTCGATGAATGAGATCGATTAGTCCTGATAACCACTGATCTGCATAACCTCTGGATTTCCAATGCAGTTCCATACTGAGATTCTTCTCCGAACATCTCGTTGGTATGCTTTCCTGGCCGACCTACTATCTCCACAAGAAGGCCCCCCGGTGAGGACGGTGATTACTCCTCCTGGTGGGGGGTTGAGTTTTCGTATTTGGTTATGCTCAGGCGGCCTTTGCTCTAGAGGTGCGGCGCGTTGCTGTCTTTCATCTTCGAATTTTTCTCTTTTTATGAATTGTCCAAGATATCCAGATCTTATCAGGCATTCTACCTCATCTTTCAGCTGGTAGCAGTATTCTGTTCGGTGTCCCGGTCCTTTGTGAAACCAGCAGTATGCGCCGCTCATCGGGTGCCGTTCGTCTATCTTCAACGGTTTTGGCCATGTAACTACTGTCGAGACCTACATGATTGCTTCCTGTCGAGAGACATTGATGGGTGTGTAGTGCTGATATTTGCCTCGAAAGTCTTTGCTCGGCTCTCGTTGTTTTTGCTTCTTCGGATCTTCCTTAGGGGATCATTTTGGATCCTTCCTCTTAGTGCCTTTTTCTGTTTCCTCCTTTGCTTTTTGTACTTCCTCAACATTGAAGTATTTCTCTGCTCTTGCCAGCAGCTCCGAAATGTCGGTCGGTGGGCTCTTAGTCAATGATATGAAGAAGCGTCCTTGTCTCAGCCCATTAGTTAGGATTGCAGTGGACAACTTGGCATCGAGGTTAGGGACATCCAACGCTTCTTTGTTAAATCGTTGGATGTAATGTCGGAGGGACTCACCATGTTGCTGCTTGACCGTCATCAATTGTCCACTGGTCTTTCTGTACCTCTTCCTACTGGCAAAATTCTTGAGGAAACGGTCGAAGAAACTTTCGAAATGGGAGATGGAGTCGGTAAGAAGTTGAGAGAACCAAGACTGAGCACTGCCTTTTAGGGTAGTCAGGAACACTCGCCATGTTATGGCGTCGTTGAAGCCATATAGTAACATCATGCTGTCAAAACGTTCTAGGTGCTCCCTAGGGTCAGATACCCCCATCATACTCTGGTAGGCTTGGCAACTTGAAATTTTTTGGGAGAGGTTCGTCCAGTATTTCTCTCGTAAACGGATTAGCCCGTTTCTTCCGTTCTCGGGCATCCCTGAGGTGGGTATTATTCCAGGTTTTGTTGTCAGTTTGTTGACGGCTTTCTTCCTGCTTACTTGGTTCTATTTCACCGCTTTCTTCCGGTAACCTCAAGTTCGTCTGAGTGGGGTTTTGTGCCGGAACTGCTGGATCGTCCGGTTCTCCTCGCTGATCTTGTATACCTCTTGTGGACAGCGCTGCTGCTACGGCTATTTGGATTAATTCGTTTATTTGTTCGGCCGTGTAATTAGTCGTTCGAGCTTCTTGCTGCAAAGTTGCCCCGTTGGGATTTTCTCCTCCAGGTTGCTGCACATTTTCTTGCACTATCCCTTGATTTGTTTGTTGTGGGACACTTGTTTCCGATGGACCTTCCTCTTGCGCTCTCCGAGTCGTCACCATTGTTCTTATTTTCGTGCCCCACGGTGGGCGCCAATCTATTGATGTATTCTTTAATTAAATATCTAATACGTGACAATTTTTTTGCTGCTCTCTGATACAATAAATAGAAGGAATAACAATAAGAATTTATTTTGTTAAGGGGAGTAAATTCATCATAACATAGATTTCTGGAACAAATTATTTTGATGGATCTTGACTTAATTCATAAAGGGGCTTGTAGATGTCAAATACAACAGTTTTAAGGCCAGAAAGTTGTTGCTGGAGCTGTGTTGCTGATGAGTTGAGCTTGTGGTTGAATCCTTGGGCATCACTGTTTGACTAAAAAAAAATGGTGTGAGTGAAGTCCTCCGAATTCCCCTAGCTCCATTGGTCATGTCACTTCCTTCATTCCCAATGTTGTGGTGTACCAATTTTATTTTCATTTTAAAGGTTATATTTGTAAAAGAAATGTGGTGGAATTATAAAATTCATATTTTAATAGATGTGTATGCATAATGTGGTGTGATTAAAAAAATTGATAGTGTCAATATAATTACCCTTAAATAAATTCGGTTACTTCATGCAAGATGACTTTATTGCCACTAAATTAAAATGTTTTGAACGCAAAATAGGAAAGTTGACGACAAAGACTAGAGTGCTAAATAAACTTGAAACTTTTGTCAGCTATGCCTAATATGATGAGGCCGCTGCCACAGTGCCCGTGTGGGCTACAGCCCCCTCACATGGGGGCAAGTCCCACCTTGCGCGGCACACCGCGCGGGCGAAGCAGCCTTTTTGATATGATGATAAGGTCTAGATGGATTAAAGTTTCTCGAAGATTTTGTTTAGTTAAGAGTCTTCAGATTGTACGAAATTTATGGTAGAGACTAGAGAGAGAATCTAAATGTACTAAAATTTCTCATAAATTTTACATCATTTGAGAAATATTACCTGTTGGTACGAAATTAGTGCAAAAAGAACTAGGAAAAAAATTGAGAACACTTTTAAAGATAAAATAATACTCATCAAGATTCAAAAACTAAGCATTATATACTAACAAACTCAAAAATAGTGTACACGATTAATTTCTAACTTTTAGTGTCATATGGGTTAATTTTCATGTGCTTTAATGTTGATGTATTAATAGCTCAATTTTTTTATTTTTTTTTTTAATTTTTTAATCTTGAAGAAAATGTCCTCTTCTATTCCCCTTCAATGTTACAGAATTGAATCATGTGATCACGCCCTGATTAAACGAAGCAAGCAATCGTTTTGGACCCCGAAAAATTGAGGGCTCAGTTTTATGTTGTTATATATTTATTTTTTATTTTTTTAGGGAAAAAATGATATCGCTTGATATACTATATATGGTTTCTTATATATATCTAATATACTAAAGAATACATACATAAAATAAATACTAAATATACTATTTCCCATAATCACTCGTATTCCACTATTTACATATATATTATAATTTGTAACTGACAAATTTTAAGGAATGTCAGACATTAAGCTTGAACTTATCTTATACCCAAATCAAGCACTATTTCAAAAAAAAAAAAATAATAATAATAATAAAAAAAAAACTCCATAGAAAATCTTTGGCATCTACGTTGGAGGTAATAAACTGACTGGGGTTCACCATATGGGATATGGATGCATGGGCAGATCTAGCATGCGACGAGGGCAATCGATCGCTCGTGTTGGATCCACCAAGACTAATTTTTTTTATTGTTAACATATATATATATATATATATATATATATATATATATATATATATATATATATATATATATATATATATTATTTTGGATATATATTTTTTAATTTCACTTGTTGTCAATTAACTTATAGCTTGGTTAGAGTATCCCCTTCTTTTTTTTTTTTTAAAAAGAATGAGCAAGGTCTTCAGTTCAATTTCGTATGACGTCAACTTTATACATTTTTTTAGTTCAATGTGTTCCACCATTTTGAAGCATAATTATAAAAACAATGCAATGAGAATTATTCGAACCTATACTCTTCATGAAAATTATGGAAGGCTTGACCGTTGAGTGAATTTGAAATAGAAAATTAATAAATTAATAATAATATTATGGTTTATATGAAGTTATTTTCTATTATTATATCTAATGCAATGTTGTTCAATCTATTATTTGCAAATTTATCCCAATGAATTAAAAAAATCTCTCTCGTATTATAATGAACTTTTAAGATGAAAAAACACGATAATATTTATTAATTTCTTCTAATAAGGTGGTAATATTTACTATTTCAAGTCCCGATTATAATTATAGATAAAAATATTTCGCTGAGCAAGTACATGAGAAATGAAAAATTATTAATCTCTTTATTGACCTCGAAACTTATTTTGCTTTTTATTATGGTCATTAACGTTCAATACCCGTTCATACTCACTCGAGATCTTGGATTCCTTTTAAATCTTAGCGAACAATCTTTTGAATTATAATTTTAATAAAGAAATCATGATTACCCATCTGGCTATAACAATGGTTGTCTTATACAAATGATGATTCTTAATTTCTAAATTGTGTTTGGTATTGTCAAGTAGATAGTTTGCATCTCAAAGTCATATTCTTTGGATTATTTCCATGTTCTGGATACAGGGCCGACCCAGAGGTTTCGGAGGCTCAAGTAGATCTCCAAATTAAAAAAAAAAAAAATTATTTGGCCCTGATTATAAATAAGGGGCAAAAAATTGACTGCAACTTCCTCTCCCCAACCAATTAAGTTAAGATTAATTTATTGTTCATTATTTTTTATTCAGAATTTATATATTTAAACTTCTCGATTCAGGGACCTTTTTGCTCAGGATATGATCGAGGGCCCTAGGTGACCACCTTGCCCGCCTATGCTCAGGGCCGGCCTTGTCTGGATGGTATTTGCATATTGATTCTGTCTACTATCTCATTATATGAATATGGGTCTATATGTGTGTTTCCTCGAATCTGCTTGAATTTAATCGTTGTTTTTTTACAGAATTTTCCAAAGGAAGGAGTGAAGAATAAATGTGGAGTTGAAGGAGGTGATGAATTCCATTGTTTATGCTAAATTAGCTTAATTTCCAGATTGAATTGCGCTAACATCGAATTTAATTGGAGATGGTGGTCTGAAATTTAGCTCGAAGGACATAATCAGCTAAAATAACAGTGCAAAGAAAAGTTTTAAAAACGTAAACTATTCGAAGTGTGAAAATTAAGGATAAAGAAGAAGAAGAATAAGAAGGAAACCGGATTTAAGATGATTCTATGCAGATTCAATAGGGATTCAAGTATATGATGCTATGCTGATTGAATGGGTATTGAATGATGATTCAATGGATACTATGCCATTCAATGGGATTCACTTTGGTATTTTTACATCTTAACCTTCACTCAGCTCACTTGCCTCTCACGTGCTATCTTCCCAACCAATTCCCTAGCGAATCTCCACCCTCTACGCATCTAATGCAATGTGCACAGCTAGAAATAATAGTCTAGAAGCTTTGCTTGTAATATATATATACACATTTATCTGTGTATTGTAATGGATTGAATTTTTGTAGTGTAAAATTTCATCAGCCTTCTGAAATCCAAACTTGGTATCAAAGACTTGATCATGGCCACCAACATAGGAAATCAATCCTATAACACTGGTGCTAGCTCACTTGATCAAAGCTTTATCACTACCTCTCACTATAGCCCTTTTGGCGTGTCCCTAACACAAGTCCTTCGTTGAAACTTGATAAGAACAACTTCCTAATTTGGAAGAATATTGCGATGCCCATCATTAAGGGCTACAATCTTGAAGGATATTTGATGGGGACAAAGTTGAGTCCACCAGAATTTATCTAAAATCAAGCCACTGAAGAATCTGTTGAAAAAACTCCAAACCCAGAATATTCTAAGTGGGTTGCTGTTGATCAGCTTTTAATTGGATGGCTATACTCATCCATAACTCCTGAAATTGTGATGAGAGTCATGGGATGTAGCACATCAAACAAACTGTAGAATGTTGTATGTGAAATTTTTGGGATCTTAAATAAATCATGGATCACCTTTCTCACTCCAGAATTGCAAAAAATCAAAAAAGGAGGCTTGAGTATGGATCAGTACCTAACAATGATGAAGAAGCTTGCAGACAATGGAAGAGAAACTATCAGCTAGCAAGAGTTAACCTCAGTCATGCTAACTTATGAAAGCGGGATGGAACATCTGAATCAACCCAGAAAAGACTTTGGATCAATCAATCTAAGCTATGGTGGATCAAACAAGATATCTGGCTATGGAAGAACAAATAGAGGTGGAAATAGAGGAACCCAATACAAAGGAATGGGGCGTACAAGAGGAAGATCAGGCAAGGGCGTTGAATATAAAACACCCTGCCAGATCTATGGACTTTCAAACCACCAAGCGGGCTGGTGCTTCAAAAGGTATGATGAAAAGTATGGCAATACAAGAGAGCCTGGGAATCAAGGACAAGGTGGATGAGTGCCAAGTTTCTCTACTGCCTACATAGCTACTCCTAGTTCCCTTACATATGATGCTTGGTTTGCTGACTCTGGTGCAAGCAACCATGTTACTAGAGATAAAAACAATCTCACCGAAGCCAAAGTATATGGAGGTAACCAAACTATTCTTGTAGGAAATGGTGCACAATTTCCTATTGCACACACTGGAATTAAAGTGTTACCTGCCGAGAATGATAAAACACTACTCCTTATACTGCATGTTCCTAAAATCAAGAAAAAACTTGCTTAGTGCTTCAAAATTTACATCTGATAATCTTGTATCCATGGAGTTTTATCCTAACATTTGTGTTGAGAAGGACCTAAAAACAAGGAAGAATCTGCTACAAGGGAAAGTTAAAGATGGTCTATATAAAATATTCCTTCCAAACAACCTCTCATCCAGATAGACTGCTCATAATCAAGTGTCTACAAATCCAACTTTTACTCTTACTGCTGATGAAAGTCAAGTCAAGTCAAGAATGAGTCATCTACTATGTCCTTACTAGAATTATGGCACAAAAGGCTAGGTCACCCATCTGTGCAAGTCCTGAGTCATGTAATAAAATTCCAATCAACGAAAATAAATCTTTTTTTTTGTGGAGCTTGTCAATTCGGAAAGTCTAATGCTTTGCCCTTTAATCTATCTACCTCACAATCTCAAAAACCTCTTGATCTTATCTTCACAAATGTCTGGGGATCTGCCCCAATTAACTCTACATCTGGATTTAAATACTATGTATTGTTTGTGGATGATTACAGTAGACACATCTGGCTCTTACCAATGAAGTATAAGTCAGAAACACTATCTCGTTTTATCTCCTTTAAGAAACATGTGGAAAGCCTTTTTGAAAGAAAAATTAAAGTCTTGCAATCAGACTATGGTGGAGAGTATAGAACCTTTAGTAAATACGCACAAGAACCTGGAATTCAAATGAGATATACCTGTCCTTATACCTCGATTCAAAATGGGAGGGCTGAGAGAAAACATAGACATGTGACTGAGACCGGACTCACCCTCTTAGCCCAAGCCAATATGCCCCTTTGTTACCGGTGGGAAGCCTTTACCACTGCAGCCTTCTTAATCAACCATTTACTTATACCCGTTCTCCAAAACAGATCACCTAATGAACTGCTCCACAAAAGGAAACCAGATTATAAAAACTTTAAAATATTTGGATGTGCTTGTTACCCATGCTTAAGACCCTATCAAAAGAATAGACTAGCCTTTCACACTCAAAGATGTGTCTACCTTGGTCCAGTAATCAACACAAGGGATACAAATGTCTAAGTTCCACTGGTAGAATCTATTTCTCCAGGCATGTTGTGTTTCATGAATCAGATTTTCCTTTTAAATCAGGCTTCCAAAATAGAACATCATCTCCTCAAACATCTGATCCAATCATATTCCCACTACCCTCACCTAAGTGATATAGATCACTTTGCAACAATCGCTTCATCAGATGACAACTCAGATGGTCTATAACCAAATGTTGTGGAGGAGGAGGAAAATAATGGAAAGGATGTTGATTCATCTATTGGCACTATTTCATTTGGGATTGAAACCTCCTATAGAAGTGGGGATGATTTTTTAGAACCTGATACTTCAACAGAAACACAAGCGTGCACAGATGGTAGAAAACACTCAATGATCACTAGAGGAAGAGTAGGGATCTTCAAACTAAATGTACTGAACATCAGTCTGCAGAATGAACCTAAACCGGCTTTAGTTAAAGAAGCACTGTAAAGTCAAAATTGGAGGAATGCTATGATAGAAGAGTTTGAAGCATTGACTAGAAACAAAACTTGAAAATTAGTTCCTACAACACCCAAGATGAAAATAATTGGATGTAAGTGGGTATTCAAAACCAAATGTGATGCTGAAGGAGTAGTGTAGAGGTACAAAGCACGGTTAGTCGCTAAGGGATTTTTACAAACAGCTAGTGTAGACTACCATGAAACGTTTAGCCCTGTGATAAAGTCTTCTACCTTGAGAATAATTTTATCTGTTGTAGATCAAAGAGACTGGATGGTCAGACAGGTTGACATAAACAACGCTTTCTTGAATGGAGTGCTGGAAGAAGAAGTTTTCATGAGACAACCGGAGGGGTTTGAAGATGGAAAATTTTCTGGACATGTGTTTAAACTGGAGAAAGCTTTGTATGGATTAAAACAGGCTCCAAGAGCTTGGCATGAGAGGTTGAAAATTACTTTAACCAGCTGGGGTCTGAGCTAATCAGAGTCAGATAGTTCCTTGTATTTCACAGTAAATGACTCATACACTATCTACATATTAGTGTATGTTGATGACATAATTATCACTGGAAGTTGTAAAAGAAGAATTGAGGAACTTATCAAAATGCTTAGTGACACGTTTGCTTTAAAAGACTTAGAACATCTTAATAGATTTCTTGGAATAAAACTGCACAGAAGTAATGCTGGACTTCATCTAACATAAAGGGGGTACATACTTGAGTAATTGAAAAGGTTTCAGTATGATAAACTTTGAGCTAGTGCAACTCCCATGGTTAGCGGTAAACTGATTTCAAAAAATGATGGGGAAGAATTGGAAAATGGAACTTTATACAGAAGTGCAGTTGGGGCACTGCGATACCTAGGCTACACAAGACCAAACATATGTTTTGCTGTCAATAGGATGAGCCAATTTCTTCAGCAACCAACTGAAGTCCACTGGAATGTCTTAAAGAGAATATTCAGGTACTTAAAAGGGACGCTGAACTATGGAATTCTATTTCAGAAAAGATAAGAATTTGACTTAATGGAATTTGGGGATTCTAATTAGGCATCATGCCCTATTGATAGGAGATCCACGATGGGATACTGTGTATATCTGGGAAAGAATCTAGTGTCATGGTGTTCCAAGAAACAACATGTAGAAGCCAGGTCCAGCACAGAGGCATAATACAGGACCTTAGCTCACACTGCTACAGAAATGACATGGATTCAATCCTTGCTTGGAGAACTAAAAATTGGACTCTACAGTATTCCTAAAATCTGGTGTGATAACATTGGTGCTAGTGCATTAGCATCTAATACAGTCTTTCATGCTCGTACCAAGCATATAGAATTGGATGCTCACTTCATGTTGCAGGTCGAATATATAAGCTCGGAAGAACGGACTGCAGATATACTGACTAAACCTTTAGCTCTAACAAAGTTTCTTTATCTAAGGGGCAAACTTGGAGTGTGCGAGAGATACTCTAGTTTGAAAGGGGGAATTGGAGATGGTGGTCTGAAACTTAGCTCTAAGGACTTAATCAGCATAAATAATAGTTCAAAGAAAAGTTGTAAAAACGTAAACTATGGGAATACTGTCGAAGTGTGAAAATTAAGGATAAAGAAGAAGAAGAAGGAAACTGGATTTAAGATGATTCTATGCGGATTCAATAGGGATTCAAGTATATGATACTATGCTAATTGAATGGGGATTGAATGATGATTCAATGGATACTATGTTATTCTATCCGGATTGAATGGGCATTCAATGGGATTGACTTTGGTATTTTTACATCCTCACTTGCCTCTCACATGCTATCTTCCCATCCAATTCCCTAGCGAATCTCCACTCTCTACGCATCTAATGCAACTGCAACGTGTACAACTAGAAATAATAATCTAGAAGCTTCGCTTGTGTGTGTGTATGTGTGTATTGTAAAGGATTGAATTTTTGTAGTGAAAAATTTCATCAGCTTCATCGCATATTTCTTCTGAAATCCAAACTAATTTGGAAATAGAATGGCTAATTTGTTTATCCTTGAGTTTATAAGAATGTCTCTTGTTGTTGGATGATACCAGGCTTGAGTTTATTGAAAATTTGATGTAGCATGGTTCTCCAAAAATGGCAAGAATGTACATAGGAGTTAGCACATTTCTAAGTGAAAGAAACATGATATCATGGACTCTTAATTAAAATGAATTATGAAAACCACGCATCAAAATAAAAATTTGCACTACTACGAGTGATGATATTTTGTCTAGAGAAGATAGAGAGGGTGGTAATGAAAGAAATATCAATTCCATGGATGATTTTCATGATATGTTTGTTACATGTCGTGTGGATGAATTTCCTTTTGTTGGACAAATGGCAGATTCTGGGAAAAATTAGACAAAATTCTGGTTAACTCTCAATGGTTGAACTGTTTGGAAGATTCAAAGGCCAAATTTTTAATAAAGACACCTCTGATCATTGTCCCATCATTTTGAACTACAACACAGGTATCCCCATCTTCAAATCTTCATTCATGTATTTAAACCTTTGGAGTAATCATGAGACCAAATGGTTGAGGAGAATTGGTCTGCCCCCTTAATGCCATATTCCAGGGGGGTTGTTTGGATTCTATTACAAATTCTCTTTGAGAAAATGGATTTAAAACATCTTTGGGAATGTTGCTATTAAAATCATTGAAGCTGAAAATGATGCTATGAATATAGAAAGAATCTATGATTGCTTTAAAACCCCAAAGCTATATCTGCAGTCCAAAAAGCAAAGCTCAACCAACTTTTGTTCATGAAAAACAATTATGGAGGCAAAAAGCAAGGGTGAAATGGTGTGTTTAAGGGAATAAAAATAATAAATTCTTCCATGCTCTGGTGAAAAAGAAGAGATGTAAAAACTCAATAAAGATGATAAAAAATGAAGATGGAACCAAGAGTACTTCTGAGGACCAAATAGCTAAGTCTTCCAAGTTTGCCTCTAAGTATTTCGAAAAAAATACTAAGTACTGAAAGTATTACTGATGATGTAAGTCTTATCATGCAAATTCCCAAATTAATTTAAGATGCCGAGAATGATAAGTTAAATACCTTACCCACTGAAATGGAGATTAATAATGTTGTATTCTCTATGAGCAAGTTCAGTGCTATTGGTCCTGATGGATTCATTGCCTTTTTTTTTTTTTTTTTTTTCAATTTTGCTGGAAGATTATAAAGGATGACCTCTTGGATGCAATGACAAATTTCTTTCAAGGTAAGATCCTACCACAATGAGTTTCCACTACCACTATTGTACTCATTCCTAGAATTCCTAATGCTGAAGAATGGAAGGATTATAGGCCAATAAGCTTAGGTAATGTCTTCAACAAAATCATTACCAAACTCATGAACATTAGACTCAATGATATCCTGCCAGCTATCATTTCCAAAACTCAAAGTGGCTTTACTTCGAGAAGAAATATTGCTGACAATAAACTCCTTGCTCAAGAAATGGTTTGGAATATGGATAAAGAAGGTTAGAGGGGCAATGGTTTGGAATATGGGTAAGAAGGTTCGGAATATCGTCTCATTTATCCTTAGAACATCTTCAATGCTCTAACTTTGAAGATTGGCAGAGTTGTCAAGAGAAAATAAGTGAGGGGAGAAAAATTGAAAGGAAATCAGAGAACATAAAAATTGAGGAAAAAGAGAGATTTTCAAAAAATAATAAAAAATGGCTCACATATGTGATGTGAGATTTCTGGATGGTCGTTTCCATATTTTGTTGATTTTTTAATGTCACATCACTTTTTTCCCAAGCCACACCACTTTCACATCCAAAAGGCTTTGCTATTTGTAGATGACAGATCTCCTCACTGTAACTGCTACAGTAAAAAATTACTGTAGCAGCTACAAATACATTTTCCCCATTCAAAATACATCATCCATTGAAGATGCTATTAATACTTGTCCGCAATTTTGAATTGTGGATTAATGAAGCAAGCAATTTTCCAATTTCCAGGAGGTTTAATAGCGATTCTGCTTAAGCGGCAGATTGGTGGGTTTGGGTCGGGTTTTAATTAACTACCGCCACACGATTTTCTTTTTGATACGGAGAAAAACTAGAATCCTCGAATAGCTTCGACAAACTTATACAATAGTTGTAAATCAGAAGAATATAACTTGCAAGGACTAAACACCAGCAGGATTACAAGAACAACATAAATACAGGGTCAGAAGAAAACTTGGACTACAACTTTTTGTGTGCAAATCCAATAATTTTGCACCAGCACAATTCTCATCAGCATAATTAAACAAGGACCTTCTTCATCTCACTTCCAATAGAAGGAACAACGACGAAAAGAAGAAAATTGAAGTCAGATTTCTCAAAATCAGCCATTTTCTAACATCTAATATACCTTTTCCACTTTAGATCTCTTCTTCTCCAGGTTCTCATCTTAATTGCATCTACAATGAAACTGCACTCAAATTTTCTGCACAACATTCTTTGTTTTCGTAGCTTCCACATGGACCATACCAAATACAATGGGAACTGCAAAAATTTTGTCAAGCATGATGGGATTTGTTGTACTAGGCCACTTCAATATTTGTTAATTTTGCATTGCCTTCAGTGAACTTAGATTTTGATTTTGCTACACGTGATGACCTTGATGAGGAAGAACCAGACTTTGGAGAGGACGTCGACTTAGACTTCTTCCGTTTTTGCTTCTTCTGAGTACTGGGAAGTTCTGTAGAGATTATGTCCTTGGAATTGTCAGTTACCGATTGCTGCTGCAAGGATTGTCCAAAATCTGTTCCGGAGAATCAATGGTAACAAAATCAACCATAAGAAAGAGACAGAGTCGATAATCCCATAATTTAAGACAAAACAAGCTTTAAAGTAAATCACAAGATCCATCACAAACCAAGGAACTTTATTGATGGCAACTTAGTATATCTTATAACCAAAATCTGAAACCCAAGAAATTTACCAGCCTGAATTCTTTGAGATGAAAATAAACTTACTGATGAAAAGAACATTTTTTTTTCTTGAATTTCCAGGTCTGACTAAATAATCACACAATAATGACCTTTGTAATGCAAAGAAACAGAAGAGATGCAGTGTACAAAACTTTAAAGCTACAGATTGTTTTCTCTTCTGAGGTTTCAAAGAAACTTCAAAAATATATATTCATTAATGTGCCGGTGCTTAAGGTGTTCTGAGAATACAATTCTGGGTATTGATGCAAGTCTAAAACCAAAATATATTACTCATGACCCAGAAAATAGTCTTTTCAATGGCCTATTTCTAGACAAATTCCACCCCTTTCTTGATTTGCAAAGAACGGGAAACTTACCTCTCTTGAAAATCAGGTCTATGATACAAAAATATATAAGAAATATTTCTCATTTTCCACACAAAAAATGCAACCAGTGGACAAGCTCTAGACACTAGACTTGTCCAATTAGGCCATTCCACATGATATGTTATTACATTCAGTGTCCTTCCTTAAATTCTCAAAGAACCTTTGGAGTTTCAAAATTATTGACGTATCTTATTTCTTAAATCCCTTAACTGTTCTCATCATTCTGTCTGTATATTTTATTGTCAACTAGCCTAAAATTATTATAAACTATAAAAATCATTAAGGTAGAGAAACTGATGTCAAGATTCAAACCAACCTTGAGATGACCAAGGAGAAAGTGCAGAGCCAGTATTACCAATTGAAGTTGCCGAAAAATTTGGCCCTGAATTGAATTCATTCATCTACATTTTCACAAGAAATTCAAAAGGTCAAAAATTGATTTAAAAAAAATTAAAAAATAAATAAATTACGCATACCCAACTAGGTGCAGAACCAGAAGGGCCATCCCATCCAATGTGTGCAACATGCTTAACATCTGTAGGGTATCCTATATCTATTTCACGATCCTCCTTCACAACTACAGAGAAAAGCCATTTTCATCTTTCTCACAAATTGAAAAACAAAAACCCAGAAGAAGTATATATATATATATATAGAAAGATGTGAGAGGCATACCAAACATTTGAGACAAAGTATATTTGAATCCTTTGTAAATCCCTTTCATTTTTG
The DNA here is from genome assembly GCA_963555705.1 of Ligustrum vulgare. NCBI lineage: Eukaryota > Viridiplantae > Streptophyta > Magnoliopsida > Lamiales > Oleaceae > Ligustrum > Ligustrum vulgare. The sequence continues at coordinate 33,822,617 of OY743190.1, read as the reverse complement.
TTCCCATCGAGGAAACTTAACAGGTTCAATTCAATTTCCTTTCAGGATCCGAGGCACAATACAAAGGAATGTAAAAAGGCTGCTACTTTACCCAATCCAAGCAAACATATTGAATTGAATTGTAAATAGCAATCCAAATTCTCCATACACGCATCAAAACAAGTGGGATGCAGGCTGCGGGGCTCTGGAAAATGGATCAAGAGAGAAACATAACTCCAAATAAAAACGTGAAAAATCAGTGAACAAATGAAAACAAGAAAATGGGTATTTAGGGTGTCGAGGCTCAAGAAATTACGAGGTCGGAAATAATAATGTTGACATAATTATTACAGCGTTTTGGGATGGCGGTACAGTAGTGCAGGGGAGGGAGAAGAAGATAAAAGAAATCAAGAAATAGAGAGAGGAAGAGGAAGAAAAGGGTGGAGGAGAGAGAAAGACGACCACCACACACGGAAACGGAAAACCTCCCAAATGAAGGGTGAAATTGAGGACATGGGCACAACGACAGATATTCAATACATGCTGGTAATAATAATAATAAATATTGTAATAACTGTCTTATTATTGGATTTTTTTTTTTTTTTTTTTGATTAAATTATAATTGGAGTTGGTCAAAGGTTTTTCTTCCTTTGTCTAGTATTCATGCAACAATATGCTAGACGTGTCTTATGATTGGTAACAGTGTTTTTTCTGATTTATAAATCAGTTTATAAGACATACAATTTATCAAATTACATTTTAACAACACACTTTTCTCTCTCCAATTTTCAACTATTATTTTTTACCTCAAAATCATAAATAAATCAGTTTATAAATCAAACAGTGTTACCAAACGGAGGCGTAAAGTTATTGATGTATAGATGTCTTACCGTAAAAACTAAAAGGATTGCGAAAAGGGTAAAATTCTAACCCGAAAGCTCGACTTTTGTAGGTGCGAGACTGCGAGTTAATACTCACAATTATAAAAATATTTGAACGCTAAATGATTCTGTAATTTCGAGAATGAGTTAACGCAAAAGATAGGTTCTAATTTTATGAACCTTGATGAAACTTTATCTTGTTCGAATTTCCGTTGACTATTAAAAAAAATGGACACCTCTACATAAGTATTGAGTTACCATTTAAAGTTAAAATAAAATCGATTTAATGTCGTTCTCGAATTAAAATTTGCTACCTCTAATTGGACAAAATTAAAAGAGAAAAACGCGTGACAGCAGAAATCGATCACTATGCACTAATGACTTCCAATCCATGCAAGAAATCAGAATGACAATCCATTTGCTGCACAAAATCTTTTGTCAAATTGTATTAAGGGTTTAGTCACAGATTTAATAGTCTTTTAAGAGTATTTTCAATAAACTTTTTATATTTAAAAAGCGAGCAATACTACTTGTACAATTATAATTGACAACTATTATTGACAACTCAGATGTAGCACGATCATGTTAACTTACACATCACATTACCTTTTAAATCAACACATCACAATTTGTCACTTCTTGATTGTCAACCATAATTACCATCAAAAGTTGTACAAGTATCATTTTTTTTAAAGAGTAAAATTTTTTACAAGTTCCAACAAACTCTTTATTTTACTTTTTCATGAAAATATGTATCATCTTTCTTTAATTTTAATTTATAGTTTTTTTTTTAAAAGTGAATGATCAATGATATCAAATATATAATAAAGAAAGCTTAATGTAGGAACATTGAAAATTGAAAAAATTTTAATGCACTTTGTTGACGTCCCATAAGTACCCTCGAGGCTGGGCACCATCAACATACTTAGTTTAATAGTATCAGGGAGGCCTTTGAAATTCTTAAATTCCATAGGTGCAAGGTTCGAAACTCTCTGGGGACACGTTCACCTCGCGTGGAACAAATGCATACCATGCGGTTGACAATACACTTTGTTGACGTCCCGTAAGAACCCTCGAGGTTGAGCACCGTCAATACATTTAATAATAGAAAGTGGATTTGACTTTTCAAATTTAGAGAGTTAAACTCACTCTCTAAATTAAAATATTAAAGTTAAAATAAAATCAGTTTAATGTTATTCTCTCATTAAAATTTGCTACCTCTAATTGGACAAAATTAAAAGAGAAAAAACGCGTGACAGCAGAAATCGATCACTATGCACTAATGACTTCCAATCCATGCAAGAAATCAGAATTACAATCCATTTGCTGCACAAAATCTTTTGTCACGCAGATTTAATAGTCTTTTTTTAAGGAGTTAAACTCCCAAATGTCACTGAACTTCGACAAATGTATTTGAAATGTCATTATACTTTAAATTGTCTCTCGAATGTCATTACACTTAGAAATATATATATCGGATGTCACTATACTTTAAATTGTCTCTCGAATGTCATTACACTTTCAAATTTATATACTGGATGCCACTCAATTTACTCTGTTAGAATACCTATAGAAATTTTCAACGGTGGCACAATCCCCTGTATGTGCAACATATTTCAAATAGAGTAAATTGAGTGACATCCGATATATACATTTGAAAGTGTAATGACATTCGAGAGACAATTTAAAATACAGTGGCATTTCAGATACATTTGCCAAAGTACAGTGACATTTGAGAGATTTAACTCGTCTTTTAAGAGTATTTTCAATAAACTTTTTATACTTAAAAAACTAGCAATGTTACTTGTACAACTATAGTTGATGATTCAGATGTGGTACGATCATGTTAACTTGCAAATCACATCTATTTTATTACTATATTAAAGTAGGATAGTTGAAAAGAATTCCTTCCAAGATTTTCCTCCCAAAAAATCCCTCTCAAAAGTCTTTAATCCCATTAAAAAATAAATAAATAAACTTACCAAAAGTGCTCAGTTTTTTAAATTTTGAATTAAATGGACCATATTTTCTTTTATGATATGATTTATATGAAGTGATTGATAAGTCAGATCTTTTTCTTCCCTCACGTTTCTCCCACCCACAGAAATCAGATTTTTTGACCAAAATTTGAACTGCACAAATACCCCAGCCCATCTAGCCCTCGACAGGTTCCTCCCTCTCTCACTTTAACCCCTATCTCTCTCCCTCTCTGTCCAGCAAATTGAGCAACGAAAGGGTTGGAACCGAGGAAATTGATCGAAGCTGTTGATTGTTTGAATTTCTTCAGCAGTACCAACACAGTAACGCACTTCTCACTGCCATTCAGAAGAAAAAAATCAGAAGACGGGTTTCTTCATGTCTTGGGCTGTTTCCTTGATTTTTCCGCAGTAACTCCGGCTGCTTTCCGGCGTCGGTCCATCGGGCCTTTTTAACAGTAAGTTCTTCAAATGATTTCGTTACTATATTAAGGAATCAAGCCTCAGATGATTTTGGAATTTTTTTTTTTTTTTTTTTTGTATAATATCGATAACTTTCTGTTTATTTGAGACTATTTTAGATGCAAACATTACAGAAGAAGATGCAAGATTCGAGCTCCTTGCTGAAACTGCCAAATTAATGCATTAGAGTATGGTCCTTGTGATAATAGTAGTTTGCATTGGTTATTTTCTTTCAACTATATTCTTATACATTGCATTTTTAAATTGGTTATATATATATAAACTTCAATTCAGAGAAATTTTGGTTAGTGCTATCTTTGGACAGTCAGAGAGTTAGATAATTTTTCAAACTATCTAAAATATTTTTATTAGTATTAATCTTCATGTCACCAATTTTGATGAATAGACTTTGATATTTTGAATAGTGTTGTCTAATGATTTTTTTTTTTTTTTTTGGGAAGATGTGGATTAGGTCATTGCTAAGGATATGGCATGGAAAATGGTCATTGTCTTTTGATTTTTTTATTTTAGAAGATGTGGATTATGTTTCTGACTCTGCTGATTATCAGGTATGCTTCAATGTCAAATTGGTTGTTATAATAAGGTCTCTCTCCCTCTCAAATGCACTTTACATTGCTGAAATTTTGTGGAAATATATAAGATTGACAACTTGCCCTTTTGTAGAAGCAGTTCTTTATTATTTGGTTTATCATCATTTACCGTTTTCATTTGATTTGGATGGATTAGTCCCCCAAAAGAAAATCTTCATTACATGCCTGATAATGTCCCACTTATAAAAATTCTGTTTGGATGAAAAAATGTTCACAAATACCTTCTCATTTTGTGAATAATATCTCACTTATAAAAATTTTAATACTACTATTGGTACTTTGATGCTTTATTTATTGTTGACAAATACCTGCTCATTTATAAATGTTCTAGATTTGGATGAATTAAAGAATCTTTGATGTCTGTTTCTTTGGTACTCCATTTTGTTGCAAACAGGTTTTCCTTGATGACATGTTGATCAGGGCAGTAAGTTTATTATTTTGATGTCTCATTTTGTTGCAGAACAAATGCAATGTGGATTATGCATTTATAAACATGACATATCCTTCCTTCATTATTCCTTTTTATCATTTGGGAATGATACTTTACTGGATAATGGAGAAGTGGAGGCTTGGGAAATTAGTCTTCACCAATCCTAAAAAACGCCAGCTTCTCAATAGGTACCACTGTTTGTCAAATGTTAACGATGCGGGTATTCTTTGACTTATAAATGTATTGCTATCTACAGCTCCAGGTAAGTTGTTCAAGTGAATAGGATATCCCAAAACAGAAATTGGCTATTTATGTAATGATAAATTCTTGAACAATTCATATGAAATATATTGATCTGGGGGCAGTGTTGAGTCACCGCACTTTCATTTCACTAAAACTTGAAATATTTCAATCCTTTTGATCACTCAGTTGCAAGCACAGAGGGTGCTCGATTAATATTGTATTTCCTTAGATTATTTGTTTTTTATATTTTAATAGATGTTTATTTTCCCACTCATTTTCGATTTTCAATAAGTTGATAGAAGAATAGTTAACCCATTTTTCGCATACTATTAGCTATTTACTGAGTAAGCACGTTATTATGTGTTCCTGCAAAAATTATTCTGTTATGTTCCTTTTTAAAGTTTATTGGTCATCATGCATCTAAATAATTATATAGTTCCTTATGGATTTCACCAAGTACCTTAGAGTATTAGATTTGCATGTTCTAGATCATTTATTGATTTGAAGTGTAGTTTTGATTGAATTACCAACAGGATACTAGAAATCAGATTAAGGACTCTAACAACCAGTTGAAGAACTGTACTTGGGATATTATTCATTAAAATGTCTTTGAAAGTTCTGAGACAGACGAACTTGACAGGAAAGAAATACTTTGAAGAAATATATTGAGGCATGGAAACAAGTAGCTGAACATTAAAAAAAAAAAAAAAAAACCCTCAAATTAAAGAAATTGAGTAACTAATGTGTAAAATGACTTCTCAGATCATGCTATCAGCTTGGACTTCTCAGATCATGCTATCAGCTCTGACTTCTCAGATTATGCTATCAACTCAGAGCGGTAGATGACAAAAGAAATTGATGGGTGCTGAAGGCAGTTTGCTTCAAAGTCTTGGATGCCTTAGTAGATACAAGCCTGTTAACACTGTTATTATTTTGAAAGATGTCACATAATGAAAAGTTACATTCCAGGTTTGTGCCTTAGCTCCAAAAATTTGTAATTGTTGCGAAAAATGGTGGGGTAAGTAGATAGATCATCATTTCATGAAATTTGTTCTCAAGCAACTTTATTACCTCTTTCCCATTTGGTAAAGCTACTTTATATTTATTCCATACTTAAATTAATTAATTTCAGGTATTTTTTTTATTTTTATTCGAGTGCTTTCTAATATCCTAAAGGATTTCAGTTTATGGTCTTGATATCTTGCCTCATCTTGAGACATAATTCTCCTGTAGTCCATTAATTTGGCCTAATTTTTATTCAGGTGTCTTTTTCATGAAAAATCGGAGTTGATTTGTGGATGAAAACATTGGGAAAGAGAATTTGCTAATAACTATGAAATATCCAATGGAAGTGAACATGAATGCTTGAGATTGCACTTTAAAACTCATCAGAACCATGAATCGTTGCACCCAGTAAGTCATTTGTTGCTGTTTATTTCTTGATTTTATCATGTTGAAAAATCTATAAAATGCAAGATTAATATGTCTTCTGAAATAAAATAAAAAAACTAAGTTATATGAGAAGATTTACAAGAATTTGGATATTGTTACCAAGAAATTAATTCCCTCATTGTTTTTCACATTTCACATATTTTATCAAACACTGATTACTTATTGTAATGGTGATTAAAAATATTGAATTGATAAATGTCTGATGTGTGAGTTTACTTTCATGCATTGATTTCTTATTTGTTTATTGAAACGATGATTAAAAATGGTAATTTGAAGGTAGATATTTGGTTTAGAATAGATTGTGATAGTGGAACTGTAGTTGGATATGCTTTGGAATTTATTGAGGTAAAATGTGTGGACAAGGCATATGCAACTAAATGCCTTATGAGATCGACATTCTTCAGGGTTTTGATTCAAGGTATTCAGTTTAAGAAAATTAGGCTGAATGCCGTTTTAGATCACTTCATTTGCTATATGATAGGGCAATCATAATCTTTGATTTGTAACCCAGTTTTTTTACCTTCTTCAATGATAAATTTATTTTTACTCAATTATCCCTTCAGAGATGCTTATCATGAAATATCCGATGTTCACAGGAGATAGGTGAGCGTGTTGCAATCTGGTGGAGACCAAATTTGTGAAACCACAATCTTTCCTTATTGCCCTCCACACATAATAAAACCTAAGGTAAGATCACCAAAAAAAAATCTTCAGTGTTACATGCTACCATATTCTCATTTGGCATGATATAATGTTTAAAGCTAAATCTCTGGACATAGGAGTACAATAAGATTTTCTTTGTTCACCTGTCTAAAAGAGAGTACTTTGCTGTGCCAAAGAACTTGAAACTTCTTGCTGTCCCATTGTTTGAACTATACGGCAATGTTCAGTTGTGAAGATTGAAGAAAGCTCCTATTCTAGCAGCATTGTGTCTAAATAGTTCTCACATACATAGATATTCATATGGAAATATTTTAGGATTGCAATTTCTTGCCATTTTTTAAGTTTAAGTTTTGTGATTTGTTAGAATTTAATTTCTCATGTGACGTATCAGCCTAGGTAGTGGCAAGAGTATGCTGTACATTTTCCCAATCTTTCAGCCAGTTTCTGTGGTTTACTATAAACTTAATATGGTAATACATAATTCTAACGGAACCCTTATTTGGTCATTGACAGAGATATGGACCAGTTATATCTACTATTCCACAACAGCTATCCAAGTTTCAATTCAACATGTTCCATTAATAGAATTAGTCATGGACTTCAAGATCAGCAGAGAAGTTAAATTGGTTAGTGTGCCATTTTCGGGATGTTTAGTTTGAAGTTGAGGCCATTTTACATTTCTAATTGTTTGTCAATTTGCAATTCTCCTGTCTGATAAATAGAATGATCTATCATTGCAGATGTTGCTTAACGATTGTATATCATTATCAGCAAGAAATAGTAGAATGCTATTGGTTTGCGTTTGTTCTCTACTCTGTGAAAAGGTTGAGTTACGAGAGAGAAGCTGATAAATCAAATGGAGGAAGTGGAGAAAAATGGATTTACTTTATGCTAGACACTAAGAGTTGTAAAACTCAAGTATATCCCTTTCGAGTCACTTCATTTCTTTTGTTGTCTTATTACTAGACAATAAAAAAAACTGGTAACTTTTGACCATGTTATGCAACATTATACAGCAGTATATACCTCAGTTCATTGTCAAGGTTGGGTTGATTTTAAGTAACTTCTGTGGTGCGGATTAGGAGAAGAGACTTGAGGTAAATAATATTTTGAAAAAAAAATAATATTTTGAATAATGAGTACCATTAAACTATTTTTATTGTTTTTTGTATATTTTGATTATGATTACGAGATGCAAATAACGGTTATTTATTATTTAAATATGTAAATTGACTTTTACTATTTAAAGAAGGTATTATAATTTAAATTAGTTATATTGTTTGTAAAATTTTAATAATTATTGTAATGTAATATTATTTTTATATCTAATACCGTGCATCGCACGGGTGATAGAACTAGTTACCTTTTAAATCAACATATCAAAATTTGTCACATCTTGATTCTCAACCATAGTTCTCATCAAAAGCTGTACAAGAATCATTTTTCTTAAAAGTACATTTTTTTACAAACTCCAACAAACTCTTTATTTTTTACACTTTATTTTACTTTTTCATGAAAATATGTATTGTCTTTCTTTTAATTTTAATTTATAGTTATTTTTTTAAAAGTGAATGATCAATGATATGAAATATATAATAAAGAAAGCTAATGTATGAACATTGAAATTTGAAAATTTTTGAATGCATTTACTAATAAAAAGTGGGTTTAGCTCTTCAAATTTATAGAGTTAAATTCACTCTCTAAATTAAAATGTTAAAAGTAAAGAGTCTATTGAAGTGAAATTTTAAGGATTGACTCTCTAAAATAAAAAGTATATCAAGTTTAGAGAGCCCATTGAAGATGCTCTAAAAAGTTGCAAATACATTCAAATTTTATTTTTTGGCATCGTAGGTCCTCTAACGTGTCATTTATTGATAGTGTTAGTCAATTTTGACAATTAATTTTGATCATTAAGTAATGCATGTGGCTTACACATGATTTTATGTGAAGGTCAAAATATTCAAGTTATCTATATTTAATATTTTTACTCTCTCGGCTACCTCCTCCCACCGCCACTTCTTCATTACTCACAACCACCATTGCACCACCTCTCTTTTTGCTAGCTTCTCCTTCCTCTTTTTCCACCACCGCAACCACTCATCTTATTATGAAAACTAGCATTTCTCATGTGCGATGCACGAAAGTTATCATCTTCAATAAACAATTTGAAAATATATCATGTTTTATTAGATGAGATAATTAAGAGGGGATTGGATAGTAACGACCACCATAAGATCCTTGAAAGCAACACTTTGGTTACAGGATAGTAACGACACCATAAGCTGCTAGGTCTTTTTGTGATCTTTCTTCATAAGATCACATTTCTTGTGATCATGATTAATTTAAATCTAGAAGAGCCTATTGTTTTCATCATGTATAAACACTATATATATAGATGTCCCTCCTTCCAGTGAATTTGACAAACAATCTTAACAAATAATTTTAGTCAATCTAACATTGCAATTGCCAATATTCTACTCACAACTTCACTTTCTTGTTAACGTTGGCCGTGACTCGATCCACTTTCCCGTTCTTCCTCTATTGTTTCAATAACCGATGAAGCTTGTGAAGCTAAAAAAAAAAGGTACTTCAATTTTCATTTATACGAAATCACATTCGGAACATACATGACTTGAATTATCCCAATTAAAAAAAAAATGATTCTGAATTATTTTCTTACTATGAATTACATTTTAACCAATAATAATAATAATAATAATAATAATAATAATAATAATAAACAATAAATGTTTTTTTTTTGTCTTATTTTATTTTGGAAAATATGTTTGGTAAAATTACTTATCATTTGTTTGGTAACAATTATAAACTTATTTATTTATAATTTTGATGAAATAACAAATATTTATTTTTTTGTCTTATTTTATTTTGACAAACATGTTTTTAAACTAATTTTTAAATAACACATGTTCTGAAATCATTGTTTAACCTCAGCTTGGTAAAATTATTTATCATTTGTTTGGTAACAATTTTGGGTTTATAAACTAGCATATTCATGATTTTGAAGTAGTTGAAAATTGGAGAGAGAAAAATTGTGCGATTAATTGTAATTTGTGAAATTGTACTATCTATAAACTGATTTATAAACAAATTTATTTTGTTTACCAAACGGATGTTAAATTTATAAACAACACATTTCTCAAATCAATTTTTAATCATACACATTTCTTTATATCACTTTTCAACCACATATTTTACTTTCAAAATATCACATTCTTTGTTTATGAACAAAAATACTTTTACCAAATATAGGCTAATCACACTTTTTTTCTCCACTTCTCAACCATATTCTTTGTTTTTAAACAGTTTTTTTTTTTTTAACAAACAGTGATTATCTTTATTCTACTTATTATATTATAATTTGGTCTTTTATTAAAATTTACAGCAATGTTATAAAAATCAAACTAAATTTAATACATGTACATATATTATAATTTACTAAGACAAAATAAAATTTATTAAGACAAGTAAAATTGTATGTTAAATTTTTCTGTTTAAAAAAAAAGAACGTGATGTTTTCAAGATAAAATATGTGATCTAAAAGTGAAAATTTTTTCGTAATTAGCCTCTATTTGGTAAAATATTTTTGTTCATAAACAAAGAATATGATGTGTTCAAGGTAAAATATGTAGTTGAAAAGTGATTTGAGAAAATTTGATTAAAATGTGATTTGAAAAAAATGTCTTATTTATAACTTGGTCTCTGTTCGTTTGGAAATTAAAACTCAAATTATAATGGACATAATTTCTCAAATCACTTTTTAGTCACTAACATTTTCTCTCTCCAATTTTTAACCACGTCTTCCCTAGAAAACCCAAATAAATCAAAATTATGATTCCAAATCCTTTATTGGCACCCGCCGAATAGTGCTTTATATTTATTATAAATAGTTTTACCAAACAGATGCTAAAAAATAATTTTAGAAAATGTGTTATTTAAAAACATGTTTGTCAAAATAAAATAAGACAAAAAAATAAACAAACTAAAATGAATAAAAAATAACTTTAAAAAATAATGGTGTCAACGTGTCACCCACTACGGCCGAGTCCTAGAGATGGCCAAAAAATCCGATCCGCCTCGAACCCGATGGATACCCGATCCGAACGGAGCAGAAATTTCGTGACTCGTGGATCGACAGGGAGATCATATCAGATCGATCAGATCCGAGAAGGATCTCAGGGCGAATCAGATATAGAGAGATCCGATCCGCCCCAATAGGTTAATGTTCACAAAAAAAAAACGAAAAGAATCTGATATATGAGTATATGACTGTCGAGATCGAGAGAGAGAGAGAGAGAGAGAGAGAAAACAAAATCAACCACTCAAGTCCTCACTCCTCAACAGTGAACCTTAGCCTCAATTCTTCTACCTCTCGGTTTCGGCCTCTCCGGCTCTCCGTCCTCTCCAACTTCTCACATCTCCACCGGACCACCTCCATCCTGCCATGCTCCATCCTTGCTGCATCGCACTCCAGTTCGCCACATACAGAGGCAGCAGGCACGCAGCGTCCGTCACCAGCATCACAGACTCACAGCGTGGGTGTCTTCGACCTCTTTTTCTTTGAACTCATTACTCATATTTTTATTACATAAACCGATTTATATGCTTGATTTAATATGTAGATTTTTCAAACTTTTTCTAAAGTTGAGGTGTCTTCTCAATTTGAGATTTGTAGTTTTAGATTTGTGGATATTTATTTGAGTTGATAAATGGTAGTGGTTATGTCTAGTATCCTAAAATAGTTATACATGAGGATATTGAGTTGAATAAACTCAATAATTCTCACAAAGAAGGGGTAATACAGGAATAAACTTGGGGAAGGAAGAAGAGGACCAATTTTATAGCAGAAATTTAAATTGAAAGGGATGACATCATCTGAATATTGGGCTTGCTTGAGTAATATGTTGACTTATTTAATGCTTTTGTTATTTTGCCTCTTAAATGTTGACTTATATTATCATATGAAATGGAAATGTGTTGAAGCAATTACAATATTAGTTCACTAGTCATGTAAATTGAAATTTTAAATGCTATCCTGTGAATTTAATTTTGTAATGAATGCTTTGATTTTGTTCTTTTATGCTCTTATCATGTTCATTTTAAGATACTTGTGAAGACATGTTATTTCATGCTTTGATTTCTAAGTTGTCTGCTGTTTAATTTATTGTGTTACAATTAATTGCTTTTGTAATGCTTCATTTTCAGAACTTGAGAAACATATTCTTGATCTCCAAGTGCTGACAAGTGTCTTGAATGTTATCGATTGTAGATGTAATCAAAGACTTATTTTTGTTGTAGATGTCAGAATCTCAAAGTAAACAACGTACTACTACCTCACGTACAAGTGTTGGTAGTAGTACGTGACAAGTATCAGCTAATAACCATAATAACAATGCTGATCAACCCCCACAAGAATCTCCAGTAGAAGTAGATGCACGCCAAGATCTAATTGAGCTTAGTGAAGAGGAGCAGAATAGTAATGAACGTGTTGGTGCGAAGCGAAAGTCGAGATTTCATTCATTGGTATGGCAAGATTTTGAGAGAGTGAAAATATGAGAAGTTTGGAAGGCTGTTTGCAACCATTGCAAAGCTAAATTAGTTGGTGATACTAGTAAAGGTACAAGCCATTTGAAAAACCACTTAAATAGATGTCCTCTTCGTAGACCAGTCAATAGTAATACAAAACAATGAATATTAAACTTCACAAAGGACACTAGTGGTAAGTGTAGAATGAATACGTACACATTTGATCAAGAAAAGTGTAGAACTAGTCTGGGAAAGGTAATTGTTTTACATGAATATCCACTGTCTATAGTTGATCACATTGGGTTTAGAAACTTTTTGAATGATCTCCAACCGATGTTTAAGGTCCCTTCTCGTAATACCATTAAGAATGACATTTTGAAAATGTATGACTACGAGAAATCCAAAATTATGAAAGCATTGGAGGAGAATGTGAGTCGAATTGCTATCACTACAGACATGTGGACCTCCTCGAATCAGAAGGAAGGATTCATGGTGGTAACAGCCCATTACATAGACGATTCCTGGACTCTACAAAGTGACATTTTGAGGTGCATGTCATTAATGTTATAAAATATCTAATTAGCTTGCTTTCATTTTTTACAAGTTTAATTTTATTTCGTTTTCGTTTTGCAGGTTTGTGTATGTCCCATGCCCACATACTGCAGATGTGTTGTCCCAAGCTTTAGTTGGTTGCTTACTTGATTGGAACATTGACCGTAAGTGTTCTACCTTGACTGTAGATAATTGTACAACAAATGATGCCATGATAAATTTTGTTTTAAGTGAGCTCATAGTCATACTCTTATGTTGGGTGGTGAGCTTTTTCATATGAGATGTTATGCACACATACTGAATTTGATTGTGAAAGATGGTTTGGATGTGATTTCATCGAGTGTGGAGAGAATTAGGGATAGTGTTTCCTATTGGACAGCTACACCTAAGAGATTTGAAAATTGTGAACAATTTGCACGTCAATTAAAAGTAGACTGTGAGAAAAAATTGATGCATGACTGTAAGACTAGGTGGAACTCGACGTACTTGATGCTTCGTACTGCCTAAATTTATAAGGATGTTTTACCTCGTTTGAAGCAAAGGGAGGCTCAATACAAATGTCTACCTAGTGATGAAGATTGGGATTTGGCTAAAGAAATAAGTGTGAGATTACATGTTTTCTTTACGGTGACTGAATTGTTTTCTGGCACTTCTTATCCAACTGCTAATACGTTTTTCCCAAATATTTGTACAATAAAGTTGTCGTTATATGAGTGGCTTGAATCCCCTTATGAGGTGATTCAAATGATGGCTAGTAGTATGATTGATAAGTTTAACAAATATTGGAGTGATATTCATGGAATTTTGGCGTTGGCGATGGTGTTGGATACCAGGTATAAAATGAAGTTAGTAGAGTATTATTACCCTCTAATATTTAAACAAGAATCTGCACACGAGATTGAAAAAACTTTGCGACCTTTGTCAAAGGTTGGTGCAAGAGTATGATGGATTGCAAAATTCTAGTAGCATTGTTTCTAATTCTTCTAGTCATTATCAGTCTGAGTTGTCTAATAGTATAACAGAGAATCTATTGGTGGGATTTTATGAATTTGTTTCTACTACCTCCACTTCTTGTAACGTGAAAACCGAACTTGATAATTTTTTGGAAGAACCAATAATGCCTCGATCAAGTGATTTTGACATTTTAGTATGGTGGAAAGTAAATGAAATCAAATATCCCACGTTGTCTAAAGTTGCACGGGACGTATTGGCCATTCTGGTGTCTACTGTGGCATCTGAATCCGATTTCAGTACTAGTGGTAGGTTTGTGAGTCCACATAGAAACAAACTTCATCCCAAAACCTTTGAGGCATTGACGTGTACTCAGGATTGGTTATGGGCGAAGATTCACAATAAGACATTTCATTTACATTTGATTTGGCATTTTAAGTTTTTAACTCTTAAGTTAATGTATGTTATAGCTAATTATTTATGTTTTTATGATAGAAAATTCAACTCCTTCTCAATATGTCAGATGTTGCACAAGGTTTAGTGACGAAGAAATCGAAGAAGTAAGTGTAATGTCCATTTCCTATCATTTAAAAAATCAATTTAAATAATGTTATGTGATTTATATATATTTTCTTATTTCAAGAATCGTCTTCTGTCATTTCTAGTTCAAACATGAACACTCTTGATTCTTGAGCAAACGAAGTGGAACTTGATGATGCAAAAACTTCTTATGTTTTGTAACTTTTATTGTGAAATATTTGTGTTTTCTTTAAGCATATTTACTTTTTCTGCTATGAATATGTTATCTTTTGTTTTGTTAAAGTGATGTTTCAACATATTCAGTTTTGTTAAATTGTGGATGAATCATGTGTTGGTGATTGTTGAAAGTTGAATGTGCAAATTGCAATGATATTAATTGAATAATTGTTGAACGTGGATTAGTATGTTGTTGAAGAAATGAATATGTTGTGTGCAATGTCAATTGCCAAACAAATAAAAAAACAGGTTACAAGTGCTATTGTAAAAAAAAAAAAAAAAAAATTTGAGGATCAGATTGGCGGATCGGGATGTGATCCGCCCCGAACGCTGCGGATCACGAGACGGACCGGATCTGTGTAATTTTTTACGGGTCGGATTCGGATCAGGGCGATCCGCCCTTAATCCGCCCCGTTGCCAACTCTACCGAGTCCTGACACATGTAATTGATCGACAACGCTTGCTTGGCAAGCCTTGTGTCTTATCACTTATATGTGCATTGCTCTCTAAAAATTTTAAAAAAAAACAATGTTTTGGGCGAGAATCTGTTCCACTTTAAAATATAGTATAGATATAGATGCTATTGATTTTTAAAATAATTTTATCAACATATAGCTGTGGCTGACAAAAGTCCAAGAATATGAATGATGGGATACCAATTATTGGTACTCTTGATTTTTAGAGCAAACACAAGACAAGTTTTTTTAAAAAAAATACTAGTTTTGATGTGTACATTGTCATGGCTTTTCGACCACACAATCATCAGTATTTATCAAGATCGATTAAAAATATGACATTAATCTATGTCAAACATGTACTTAAAATAAGAATAAGTGAAATAACAACAAAATTTATAATGTTGATTATAAAAAAATAATGAGAAAGTTAAATGAATAAAATTTGGTTAAAAAAAAAAAAAAAAGAAAAAACCTTGGAATTAAAACCCTAATAACTTAGGTCACATTTTTTCTCTCTTATCTTCAGCTGCTGCGCCTCCTCACTTCAGCTCCAAAGCTCGCACAAAAACCCCACTCTTCAGTTCTTTGTGTCCGTTACGACTCAGACCAAATCCTCACTACATTGTACATTTTCTCCAGACGGTGACAACCGGTACCGCACCTTACCAAATTTCAAAATTATATTCATAAAACCCAAAAAATAGCATAACAAAAATACCCTTTATCGATGTTTTTCTTCTTCTGATTCGTGAGTAAAATATCCATGACGTCCACATATCTTCAAACGAAAAGTGTTGAAAACTATTATTTATAATTTATTCAATTTTATTTACTAAATATTTATAGTTCTTTAAAAATTTGTTCAGAGCACGTGAAGTTATTAGACTTTGCTTGTTAAATCTGTTAATCTATGTGTTATGTTGTTGATTTTTGTTAAAATCTAAAACTTAAAGTTTCTTACTGCCTTTAAACAAATAAAAAAAAATACATCCGTTGATTAGATGTCAATGAAATAGGAATGTTCTTAATTTCTAAAATATTTTCTTGTTTTTACGGATTATAAATATTTTCTTTTTTCATAATTTATGAAATATTTAAAGTTCTGTGGAATATGTCCATTAGCCTTAAAGTCTACATTTTTCTTGTCAAATCTGTTAATCTATGTACTCGTCTATAATATATTTGATAATGGAAAAGTCTTGCTCTAGAAGTTGTCGTCATTTATTGTTCATTCGTCTTCTTTTTTTTTTTTTTTTGGTTAAAATGGGATGTCAGGTAGACATCCCAATTCAAATTTGAATTTGAATTGGAAACATACGGCTGTCATATAACACCCGCATGTCTATTTTTTTTTTTTTTGGTTTTTTATTTAATGTTAATATTTATGAATTATTTATCTTATGTGTTATTATTTGATTGGTGTTTTTTAATGGAAATTGGAAAAGAAAAAAGATAAAATACGAGAAGCAAATAATGAGACACATTATTTTAAAAATACGTGATTTTCATGTTAGAAAATGAACAAAAAATTCTGTTTATAAACGATAAAATAGAGTTATTACATAGATCTTTATTTTTTTCTTTTAGAAAAGAAAAATTATATTTTAAAATAGTTTAGCATATTATTACTCTATTTCATGTTGATTTTATAGTTATTCAATATTATTATTTGACAAGGTATTTTATTTATTTGTTGTTCGTATTTTAATATATTACAAACCATATGTGTAACTATCAATATTATAATTATGTTTTGACTATTATCATTTGTAATCTTTAATATTACAAATCATATTTTATGAATTATTTATCCTACATATTATTGTGTGATTTGAGTTTTTCAATGGAAGATGGAACAAAAGAAAGAAGTTAAAATTTGAGAAGCAAATAGAGATAATTTATTAATTCACTATATAAATTGTCTTTTATTATTAAAATAATCTATTGTAGTTTGAAAAATAATGAGACCCATTATTTCAAAAATACTTGATTTGCATGTCAAAAAATAAATAAAAATTCTATTTATACAAGATAAAATAAAGTTATTGAACAGATCTTTATTTTATTCTTATAGTAAAGAAAAGTGATATTTTAAATTAATTTAACATATTATGTCTCTATTTCACAATTGATTTCCAAGCAAAAGTAACGGTGTCAGCAGTCGGTTGACACAATTTTTAAAATTAATTATTTTTTTGACTTATTTTTTTATTTCATTTTTTTTCTTCCTCTGTTTGGCAAACATGTTTACAAACAAGCTTTTTTAAAACACAATTTTTAAAATCACTTTTTAACCACACAAATTTTACTTTTCACTTTTTAACCACACATTTTACCTAAAAAACATTAAAAAAAACTATTTTCAAACATAAAATTTTTAACAAACAAAGTTGTTACATTTTATCTTACTACGTATATTTTATAATTTTGTCTTTTGGAATGTGTCATTCTTATATTTTATCTATATTATATTTTAAAACTGAAAAATCTTGCCCAAGAAGCTAGCGCCTTTTACTGTTCATTGTTTACATTTTTTTTTTTTTTTTTTTTTAACGTTTGCAGGGCTTACAGCTTGGATTGCTTTCAACACAATGTGTCAGCCGCTGAAAAGCAGCTGTCACATTTTTAATTTTTAATTTTAAATTTTTTTTCATTTATTTTATTAATATTTTGCCTATTTGTCTCCATTTGATAATAATGTTTGATTTATAAAATGATTTATATAATATTTTGAGGTGAAAAATAGTCGTTGAAAATTGAAGAGAAAATATATGTTTAAAAAGTGGTTTAAAAAAATGTGAAATTTATAAACATGTTTACAAATATTTTTTTTACTTTTACCAAACACATGCTTATTCTTTTTTTGTCTTGCTATGTATATTTTTTTAGTTTGGTCTTTTGTAATATGTCATTCTTATCTTTTATTTTATAATAATATTTTTAATACGCGTACAAGTATTAAATTTCTGAACACAGACTCTACAAAAATTTTACAAATCACATTATTTGAAATAGTGATTTTCTCAGAATATAATATTAAAAGTAGATAATTTTTTTATTTTAATTTGTATGTGGATTATTTTATTGGTTAAATGTAGCAAAAAATTGTAAATTATTTTATTGGTAAAATGTGGCAGAAAATGAGTTTTAAAAAAATGATTTTTGAATAAGTAGAGAAAATATGTGTGGATAAAAAGTAATTTAAGAAATTATGTTGTTTCAGCGGTTAACATCTTTTTTAATTTTTTTTTTATTTATCTTATTCTTCTTTTGTCTATTGCCTCCATTTGGTAATGCTGTTTGGTTTATAAATTGATTTATTTATGTTTTAACGTAAAAAAATAATTGGAGAGAAAATGTGTGTTTAAAAAATAGTTTGAAAAATCGTGTAATTTATAAATATGTTTATAATTCATTTTTTTTTTACTTTTACCAAATACATGCTTATTATTATTATTTTATTTTTTCTGTCTTGCCATGTATATTTTTTTAATTTGTTTTTTTTTTTGTAATATTGATTATTCTCTTTTATTTTGTCATAATCTATACTTTTATATTATCTATACTATCGATAAAAGTCACAAATATGTTTAAAAAGTGGAGAGAAAATGTGTGTGGTTAAAGTATGTTTTTTTTTCACTACTTTTTTTTTCTTTCCTCTCTTTGGCAAACATGTTTAAAAATAAGATTTTTAAATCATAATTTCTCAAATCATTTTTTAACCACATATATTTTTCTTTCCTTTTTTCAACCACATTTTACCAAGAAAACATAAAAAAAAAAGTTTTTAAAAACAAAAATTTTAACAAACAGAGATGTTCTCTTTTTTGCCTTGCTATGCATACTTTTGTAATTTAGTCTTTTGTGATGTGCCATTCTTATCTTTTAATTTGTCATAATAATTTTTAATACACGTACTATTATTAAATTTCGATCACACATTTCACAAATATTTTACACGTCACATTATTTGAAATAGTAAAACTTTTTAGAATGTAAGGTTAAAAGTAGAGATTTTTTTTAGTTTGTGTGTAGATTATTTTATTGGTAAAATGTGGCAGAAAATGAGTTTTGAAAAAAAATTATGTTTTGAATAAATGGAGAGAAAATTTGTGGTTCAAAAGTAGTTTAAGAAATTATGTTGTTCATAAATTGATTTAGAAATGTTACTAAAATTCCCACCATTTACTATTAAATTTGACCAATTTTTTTTTTTTTTTTAAAAAAAATTATTTCATATTCAAATGGGATTGACTAACATCCCACTTGAGTTTTTTTGCCTTGATAATATGCGGCTGTCCATCTGACAGCAGCATTATTTTAATTTTTTTTACTGTTCGGTAATGATTTTTTAACCACATATCTTTTTTCTCTCCACTTTTCAATCATACATTTTATCTTGAAAAATGAAAAAAAAAAAAAATTATAAACTTGGATAATATCCGAACAGGGCAGATATTAATATTTGACGTTTTGGGGTTTCTTTGTCTTGTCTTCTTCTGAATTGCTCCCCCCCCCCCCCCCCCCCCCCGCACACACACACACACACACACAAACAAAATAAAATAAAAGTGATATTTTAAAGTTGTTTAATATATATGCCTCTATCTGATGTTGATTTTATTGTTATTATAATTAATATGTTATTATTGTATGATGTATTTTATTTATTTATTGTCCTTATTTTAATATTATGAATTATTTATCCTATATATTATTATGCGTTTGGTGTTTTTAAATGGAAATTGAGGGAAAAAAGGTTAAAATGCGAGAAACAAATGACAGTAATTTATTATTTAAATATATAAATTGTCTTTTATTAATCAACGAAGCTATTATAATTTGAAATAATGAAACCCATTATTGTGATTACCGTTCCCGCAAGAAATTTCATGAAAATGTTAAATACTATAGGCAAATGCGAAAAATGTGAATATTATGGTTAATAACGAATTATATTTTTTTAATCATTCTTAATTTTAATAGCTGCTTAAAAGAAAAACTGTTGTATGGTATACGATTTTTAGTATAATTTTTTTACTCCAACATTTCATATTGTCATATCATGGTAATTGCTAGATTAACGTAATTATTATTCTTGACTATTTGATTTTATAGGTAAAAAAATATAATCTTATTGATCAATACAAATATTTGCGGGATTAAGTTAAGCATACATTTTTAATATATTAAAATATATTTTTGAATGATAATTGGAAAACTTAAATACGAGGGGAGAATGCTGTTGATCACAAAATCGGATGGACCTTGGACCAACACGTCTCAGCTCCTCCCTCTTGAACACGTGGACCTTCTGCGCACTGTGACAAATAATCAGTTTGCAAAGGGGGCCGAGGTGGCTCCCGTTTGCACTCCGATGCCTAAGTCAGTACTTATTTTGGGCAAATATATATTGGGTGCGGGAAATATAAATGTGTAAAAGAGAGAAAAGGGAGTGAGAGAAATATAGAGTTAAGAATCAGAAGTTGCTAACCCCTCTCTTGGAGACAATTGTGCTTCATTTATAGAGGAACTTCTTGTCTCGGATCACGACACGTGACATACTTTACACTTGTCATCACCCTAGCTCATGGAGGTGACAACCTTGCTTTTCAACCGTAATCATTGCTACATTTCGTAGGGGATGGACGCCTGTCACGTCTCGGTAAATGCAGTGTCCCATCACTAACTCCATCTCTCTTCTGTTCAGCGCCGTAAAGCGCCCCGGCTGGGTATAAAGCACATCGACTAGGCGTTAACCAGGTCGGCTTAAAGAGGTGTGCTCGACGTACCACCTCGGTATTCTTCCCAGGTGATACTTTAGGCCTTTAGCTGTGGGCCATGGTCCGTTGGGCCACTATTGGACCTTCGCTAGTGGATCACTGTACCTTTCTTTGGGTTCGGATTCAACAAATGCAAAAATCGTAAGAAATATATTGATGTATTCCACAAAATTAATATTGCACTCATAATATTACATCAAACGTGATATAGAATTAAATAAATTACTAAATTTGCACTTTCTTTGAAATTAATGATAACTCATAAAAATTATTGAAATTAAAAATCATGTATATATTGTGATATAATATTATTTTTCATGTATTTTAAATTTGTTTTAATTATGTATAAATATTATAGTTTTTCAAATACTTATCAAAATTAATATTTTTGAATAACTTCGGTGCATCGCACGGGAGAAATACTAGTTTTTGTTCAAATCTGAAACTTTTAGTTTCATACTGCCTTTAAAAAAAAATAAAAATCGTAGTTTATATCTTTCTAATTAAATAGGAATATTCTTTATTTTTAATATATTATTTTGTATTTATGTAGATCCAGATAATATTCACTAACCCTTTTTCAAATATGGAGCCAGAGTATATTGATTTCTTTTTACACTGTATTATCTTCTTTGATGTTTTATTCACATCTGAAAATTATTATTATGAAAATATTGAAATCACTTTTTAAAGAACAAATTTAAATATTAATATTCCGACTTTCTTACATACTATTTGCATTTTATGTGCAGATAAATTTGAGAACAGAAGAAGATTTTATTTATTTATTTATTGTGTAAAAACTCCCGATCTGATAATGCTAATTTATTTAGCTTATTAATACTTTCGAATTTTTTTTAATGCCTATTACATATATTTACATGAATGAAATATATGTGCCGAACTGGGAAATTTAATGACAGGTGCAATTTAAATGCTCTAAGTAGTTGAGGTAACTGAAATTCTTGAAATTGTGTTGAAGAGTTGAACAGAAAAAAATTCACGTTATGGAAAAATGCAAATGCGCACAGGAATTTATAAATATCAATGTTTAATCAGTTATAAAGCACTATTAACTCAACAGCCCATGTCACTATGTAATCTGGCTAACAATTTAAAACCGGAGAATGCAATAACCGTCCACCTCCCATCTATCGATTCTGGATTGGCCAATTATTCAACCACCTGGTCATGCAAAAACTGTCTGGAAAGTAAACCTTATACGCTCTTGTGCTCTACAAAAAGTTACAGATAAATCAGTTCCCAAATACACTCAAACAACTGACGTGTAGATGCTGATTCTGGTCAACATTTAAGCCAATTGAGATTCTGATCAAAATTAATTGGCCAGAATCTCAATTGCTTTTAATAATATATATATATATATATATATATATATATATTTCTTGTTTTACGTTCTTTTGCTCTCACAAAATTAAGAGAATTATTGAAGACAATATGGTTCTTTCAAGTTTAGAATCGATATCAGATGTACTCCACAAAATTGAATTCGCCAAATCCCGGTTGCCTGAATCAATGAGAGAAAACTTAGATAATTATTAAGGGCTTTTAGGAATTTTTTTGCAGGTTCAGGGTTCTGCACAAAGAATTCTGGTGAACAGTTTTCAAGATCTGGAGCCATGGTATGTAGAATAATGTAAGAAAATAGAAAAAATTTGGTCATCGAATCCTGTGTGCCCCACCCTATAATAGAGAGCAGAGCACCTTCCGAGGAGATTTGGCTCATTTGGGTGTGGTCTGGTTTTTCTTACTCTGAAGAGTGGTGGTGGTGGCTAGAGAGGTGGCAGTGGTGGTGGGTGCAGAGGTTATGGCGGGGGTGGAAAGGAGGAGGGGGGAGATGGGAATCTCGCAATTTTTTCTGAGCCAGAATTGCAATTTGAATCCTCGAAGTTAATCCAATTGAATTAGATAACATATTAGATAATAGAAAGTAGCGGTAGGGACAACTTTGACAAGGAGGTGAGAAGGTAAGGGTGAATTTGCCAAAAAATGAAGGTAGGGATGATTTGAGCAGAGGTCGTGAAAGATAGAGATGAATTGTGTCAATTACCCTATATTCTCAATCATTTAACACTACTATGTGATTAATAAGATAAATGAAAGGTCTAAACAAGGTACAAGTAATACAATTGTTACCATGTCGTGAAGTATTGAGTTATTAATTATATATAACTCATTATCTTAACGAACTGGACTATTATAAATACCTTGATTGAATTTGGAGATATGACTTACTCATTTATGAAAAGTAATTATTTCATTATGTTGACACCACTTATATGGTTGATTTTATCAGTTTTAAATATACATATTACGTTACCAATTATATGGATGGTTCTACTAGTTTTAAATATTTATGCTCATATAAATTTGATATATTATTGTTATTTGATATTTCGACAAATGGTACTAGATGTTACCATTATCAAAAGTTTAATAATATTTTATAAATGGTACCAGAAGTTACCATTACCAAAATGTTGTTGGATTTTAATGAAAATATTTTATCAAATGGTACCAGAAGTTACTAATATCTGTATTGAAAGGACAGATGAAATAAATTATTCAACAAGAAAAATGTTGGTGTATGATAAGATATCACAAGATAGCACGGATATGACTAATGTGAAAATAATCTCATCAGTATTATGAAATAAATATTATATGATTGAGATAAACAGATTTGATCAAAGTTCTTGATCAAACACTTATGTACTCCAGAAGAAATACATATTTACTCCAGAAGAAGTAAAGATTATTATCTAGACATACTGAAATGATATTGCTCCTGAAGAAGTATAAAGGAGTCATACTGAAATATATCAAGAAAAGAGATACATGCAAAACACAAAAAATGGAGAAATATTTATGATCCTCAAAAGTAGAGGTGTGTGTCAAGAGTGTGAATACTCTGTACTTTACCACCCTAATCTTTTTGTGTGTCTCAAGAGTAAGAATATTTCGTGCTCTACCACCCGTAATCTTTTTTAGGTTCACAAGATTAAGTTCAAATATTCAAAAAATCCTCAATATTAGAGGTGTGTCTCAAGAGTAAGAATACTCCGTACTCTACCACTCACAATATTTTAGAGATTCACAAGGTTAAATTTACATAATCCGGACTCCATTTTCGCTTGGTACTCCTTCCTTGTGACTAATCTATCTTAACTCCTGCTAAATCTTGTATTAAAACATATGATTGTAACTTTTCTAACAATTCATCAATAGTGGGAGCAGAAATAAGGATTCTCCTAGAAAAGGAGATATGAATCTCTATTCCACAACATAATCAAGAAATGTTAGTAAACCATCAAAGAAGTTGTTAACATTTAAAAGCCAAATAGGCTTATTATGGGGACCCAGCTGAGCCCACAAAGTAATATTAAATATTTTCTCTAAAGTACCAAAACCTCCAGGCATGGCAATGAAGGCATCAGAACCATATAACATGCAAGTTATGCGTTCATGGATAGATAACGTCTGTACTTCACGCCCTCGTATTTTGCCTGTGATATCAGCTATAGGAACAGGTATAAAACATATCACTCTCGCTTTCTCTGTTTGAGCAGATTGAGTAACACAACTCATCAATCCACTGCTATCTCATACACTAGATTGATACCTCTCTCTCCAAACTTCTTTCCTAGAAGTACTGATGCTTCTAGATACTTAAAGCCTTTCTTGATTTTTGATCTACAAAATACACAGATAGTTTGGATCTATCGAAGTTTTGATCCTTCCATCTTTTAAGAGTATAAGGAATGAAAACTTACAAGAAAATGTTATTTTGTGATGCATTAAAATGCAAAATTATTGGGATTTTTAAACTCGAAAATATTCACCATTTACTGCTCGTCTTTTGAAAAAGTTTCTATTTACTTTTGACTAAATGACACCACTTTTGATCATATCTCTGATAGCATATTTAATGCTCCATAATGGATACTCTTTAGGTAGTCTCTCAGTAACAATATGTTAATACGCGAAAAATGAAAATATAAAATACTTTGTTAAAAAAAAATCTACACACACACATATATACTATACTGATTTACCTTGTATCAATGTTGAGTAGCAAAAACATCATTGTTTATAACAGATTGGCAAATAGGATCTTTTGATATTATATTGTTGAGACTATAACGATCCTTCTCTTCGTTGAAATGAGCCATAAAGATAGTAGCTCACGATGCACATACCCACAAGGGTGCGTCTTAAGAGTCAATCGGATATCATCTAAAGACTCCTTACTCAGTCCATCCTTAATGAAATCTATTTCATCATATCGATTTTTGGATGAATATCCTATTGATTTACAACGGGTATCACATCTCCATCGAGCACATTTGTAACAATCTTTTAATTCTTCGCAAAAGTACTCTTACCTAAGCCAGACATGTACTTAGAAAATGAATCTGGTAATTCACCAGCTAATCGAACTTTTGCTTTGATCAACCAACGAATATCTTCTGGGATACCTTGATCCATCAGCAGCCTCAATCTTTCAAGTCGAACTCGATAAATCTTTTTCAAAACATTTATCGGAAGATTAGAATATTATTTGCGAATATTTGATAATACAACATCCATTTTGATGGATCTAATCTTCTTCCCAAATGATCTATTTAAATACATTATTTAACGCGTAAAAAAGCGGTGCTCCGCGTCTCATTGATTCCACCAAGAAAGGGGAAAGATTTGTAATCAAAAGATGGAGACAATGATCATTTTCTTGAGATTTCGATCTAATCATCTTTTTAGATATAATAAATCAAGGTGTACTGATTTATCAATTCGAACAGGTAAATATTGTATTGAACCAGAAGTTCATACGTACAAATGAAATATGTATATAGTATCGAACCAGAAGTTCATAAGTGAAATATATATTGTATTGAAGCAAAAGTTCATCGATATTGTATTGAACCAAATATTCATATATAGAAGTGAAATAAAACCGTATTGAATCGGAAGTTCTATAATGAACGGTTATATAATCCCAATTAAAGGCTTAAAATTATATGTTATTAGAATAACTTGTTTAGAAATTGTTTATCATATAAAAATATTCTGTATATGTCAATATGATGAAATAGGGATTAGCTCAAGAAGCTTTATGATTTATAAGAAGTGTGATATGTATACACCCCACCAAAATGCACTTAGATATATGATTGAGATTATATCCCTAAAAATGAATGTCAT
Organism: Ligustrum vulgare; assembly: GCA_963555705.1. Classification (NCBI taxonomy): domain Eukaryota; kingdom Viridiplantae; phylum Streptophyta; class Magnoliopsida; order Lamiales; family Oleaceae; genus Ligustrum; species Ligustrum vulgare. The sequence goes on along the minus strand of OY743190.1, from coordinate 33,796,650 downwards.
GTGTCGCGGTATTTTTAGCCGATTGATATAATATAAGATTTGAGAAAATTATGGGGGAAAAACACGCCTGAAGCGTAATTATGCCTGAAGCATAATGACAATCGATTCAAAAAACAAATATCTCTTGAATAATTGAGATGATCACTTTGAGGCTAAATACTCATAGTGAGTAAAAGAAATATAATTAAATGATAAGAGATTCATGTACTTGATGATAGAAAATATAAAGAGACCTCTATATGTTATATTGAGATGAAATGGAATAGATAAATATATCGAATGCATACACAAATCTCTTGTGAAAATGAGGTTGATGAAATTATAATATTTTGGCCAAATATAAAAATCTCAATGTAGGGATTATTGTTAAAGGACCTGAAGTCCAAACAGTTAAATGAGTAAAGCCAGCAGTTATTTGTGCAAATGAAAAATATTATATAGTCATAAAAGACGACTCGTTGTGCGCAAAATTTTCTAAAGAACTGGCATAGTATATGGTGGATGAGATTATAATCGAAATCATTAGCTTGGGCTCTTTGATATATCAATGAGTGAGATCAAAATGTATGAATCTCATCTCGGTACTTTGAGAGTATTCTTTGATGTACCAGTTGATCGCGGTACGTTGAGATTTCAAGTAAAATGATTATAGATTATATATCGAAATTGATATATATTTCAATGATTGATTATACTTTATACAAATCAGAAATTGTGGTTTATGAGATGCAAAAACATACATGTATAATCACAGAAAAATTCAATATACCCAGAGTAGTATTACTATAGAATGATACAAATGACTCCATGATATAATATGTTGAAATTGAAATTGAAATTGGAGTATACTATTTTTGATATATGGGAAAATGATTATTCACTAGAAGTAAATTTGAAAATAAATATTTTATTATTCACTAGAAGTGAATATGGAAATGAATATGTTTAATTATTCACCAGAAGTGAATTCTAGATTTGATTATTCACCAGAAGTGAAAGATGCAATCAGTAAATTAGTAAAACATTGCTTGATAAAGCATGTTATGACATCATAAATAAGCTATGAACGAGCTCATCATAAACGATATGTTTGATGAAAAGATTCGAGATAACATCAATATACTTGTGATATTCCATGAAAAGAATAAATACACGTTGCACTTTTTTTCCCTTAGCTGAGATTTTGTCCCACGAGATTTTCCTAGCAAGGTTTTTAATGAGGCAACAATTATGGCATATTAATGAGAATATTGAACTCTTTTGCCCTTCGCTAAGGTTTTGTCTCACAGGATTTTCCTAACAAGGTTTTTGAGGCATTATCAAAGCTATTTATGAGTTATAATTCAACAATATGTTTTGTGCTGGAATGATATCAACAATATGTTTTGTGCTGGAGAAATATGCTGTACTCTTTTTCCTTTGTCCAGTTTTGTCCTACTCGATTTTTCGGGCAAGGTTTTAACGAGGCAGCGGTTATACTCTTTTCTCTTGGTTCAGATTTTATCCTACTGGGTTTTACTGACAAGGTTTTAACGAGGCAACACTTCAGAACTTCAAGCTTCAGTACATGATTTGTTCTACTTATCATTGGATGTCATTTCGAACATTAGACTCAATGATTCACGATGGCCAACATCGAGGGGAGCTACTATACTCTTTTCCTTTACTCAAGTTTTATCCCATTAAGTTTTCTTAGCAAGGTTTTAACAGGAAGCAATTGCGAAATAGGTAATTCAAGGGGGATTGTTATAAATAATATATTATGTGAATGACCAATTACCATTGTACCCCTGTAAACTTTACATTATTACGATTGTGACTATATTATGTGAATGACCAATTACCATTGAACCCCTGTAAACTTTACATTATTACGATTGAAACATTGTCCACCCCTATAAATAGGGGCCTAAATTAACTCATTCCATACACCTAATGAGAATGATTTCTCTTATTTCTTTCTACCTCTCTATTGTCTTATTCTAAGATTTTGGTAGCTTTACAATAGGTTTGAATATATTTGCAAATTTTTCCAAAAATAAAGGTTCAAATATATTTGCAAATTTTTCGAAAGGTTAGAGATTAATACTGCAATCAACCCATGTATTAATGCAAAACAAATAGGAGTTTCATAATCGATTAGTTGGAACCACGTTTAATTCGTTTGATAACTATTATTTGAACTTATTTTTTTTATATTACTCATGTTCAAGCACACATTTACACAATAAAATATTATACTTGTAAACCAAACTTTTTTCCTTACTTTTTAATCATATACTCTTGTTTGGTTTTTATTAAATTTTTCTCATTTCTCTATAGGACTCAATCTCAATCATCCATTAAAAGTCAAGCTCACAATATTTGACTTTTCAACTAAATTTCAACCATCCATACTCCTAAAAATCACTATTCATTTTAAAAAAAAAAAAAACTCATTTTAAACAATACCGAACATACATATTCTCCTAAAATTCGCTATTCAAAAACTTATTATTCTCAAATAAATAGGGGCTACTAATCTTTGCTAATTGGAATATGTGATGGGATAGATGAGGTGAAAGTATACATTTAATTTCATTTAAGAGAAAGAGAAGGGTAGAGATGACAATGGGTCGGATTTGTAAAATTCATACCCTACCCACTAAAGATTTACAACCTTCATACTCTACCCATATACCCATTTAAGAATGATGAGTCGGGTGCGGGTTTAAGACGGGTATGCTTCTATACCTATTTGAAACCTTTTACAAATTATTTGTTTATTTTTATTATATTTTTAGGGTTGTAAATAGGTTATAAATTATAGGTGCTCCGAATTAACTTAAAATAGTTAAATATTAGGATTCACTTGAATTTGGCTTGAACAAAGCTTGTTCTAGGTTGAAACTAAACAAACGAATTTGAAAAACTTTTATAGACGTTAGCAAAGTCAATAATTTAAACATATTAAGGTTTGAACAATTTATGGATCTCTTATAACAAGAATTCGAAAGATCAAAAGTATTTTCTTGCATCCATGAATGCTTTGTCAGAACACTTTAATCAGAGCAGAACTAGATTCAAGTTTTATGTAGTCATTAAAGGTAAAAATATTTTGAGTTTTCCATACATGGTTAGAAGTTTTAGATAGTATCAAAGATTTCAAAGACCCCATTCATAAAGGATTTACAAATTTGCAAGAAGCTCTTGAGTCAGCAAGACAGCAAATAGGGATAAATTTTTATGTTTCTCCATCACTCAAAAATTACCAAGACCCTCCACTTGATTTCTCACCTAACAAAGACCAGAGTATTTTTTGTACTCATTGTGAGTGCATGCAGAACAATTTCAGAATTATCAATGAATTAAACCAGAACCTCCTCTCAAAAAGAACCGCCTTACAGAAGATCACAGAACTTGAGAAAGAAATAATCAGCCTCAAGCTGAGAATTCAAAAGGTACTACTGAGCCTAAGAAGTCAGTAGCTAGTCCAGTTTAAACGGTAATTGGTAAAGACTCATCAACCCCGTTATTGGCTGTGGACTTGCCTAAAGTTCAACAGACTCAGGGAACTGTTGATTTCCTTACTTTACAAGCCCAACAAGAAATTTTTAAACAAACAAAGACCCAAAATGTTTGGGACACACTTGGCCAACCCAGTGGCAAGTTTGACTATATAGTAAGATACTCAAAAGAACCAAACTTTTGTCAGGCCCAAAAAGAATCCAGTCAAAAAATTAGCCAGGACAAAGGGAAAGAAATTTCCCAAGATGCCTAAGACTCAAATGAAGACGTTGTTTCCATAAACAAATTACTTTCTCAAATTCAAGAACTCCAAAAATCTACAGGAAATAGTGCCTTCAAGAAGAAAAAAGAAAATTATTATTAAGAAAAAAATATTAAATAGAAGATGGATGAAGCAATAAATCAGGTTTTTGAAAGAATTTTTGTAAGAACCAAATCAATAAGAGAAAAAGAAATACAATAATGTCCACAGAAAGAAAATACGTCAGAACTAGAAAATTTTAGTCAAGGAAGTAGTGACGGATTTGAAGACCATGAAAAAGAAGGATATAATAATTCAGATAGTAGAATGTCATTTTCCTCCATTGCAGAACACAACTTGAATACGTGATTTGATAAAAGATTCTACTGACACAAGACGACAAACCACTTTAGAAAAGAAGATGCCCTGAACCAGAAAAATGACAAATCTTTTTTACCAGAAGTTTCTCGGTGAAACGCGTGTCAAAAAAGGAGACAGCTTTTTTGAAAGATATAACAAGAGAAAGACGCGTGAAGACCTTTTTAGATAAGCTTTGCTTTTTCAAAGTCCATTAAGGATTTTTTAGGAAATTTGCTCCATAGAATTTCATATAATGACAAGTTTTCATTAGATTAAGGCAAGAGTTTACAACCTGTGTACTCCTTACTCTGAATCCTGAAAACCTCCTTATCCAGAAAAATTCTCAATCCAAAACCATTGTACAGTCAAATAGGAACTTGTGAATACTTTTAAGGTACTCTTCTTTTCCAAGTTTTACTTAATTCCTTAAGGAACTTCCCGAAAGGGAAATCCTTAGTTATATTTTCTTTAAGATGTTTTGATAAATCTCCAAAAAGATATTTTAAATTCCTGTCTTATATTTATGTGTTGATTAAGGACGTTTATATGTTGTAAATATCTTCTGCATGATAATTCATTACATCATATTCATATCATAAAAGCATAACTTGATTTCTAGAAGTCGTACTGTTTTTAAGTTAATCCTGAGTGACCTAGAATTATAAGGATTGTTGGCCGAAGTGAGCCTTTTAGAATCCTCTTGAGTACTGGGGAAAGAGAATTAATTATCTTAAGAATTCTTTAAGGGAGTGTGAGTGGTAACCTTATAGAAAGGAATCAGGTTTAAGTTGATATGTATTAGATGGTGGGAAAAAAAAAGAGATTTATTAAATATTTAAAAGATTTACAGAAAACTAAGGAAAGTGCCGAGTGGGATTAAAGTATAATTTGAAAAAACAAAGTATTTTATGAACCATTCATCTTCAAACTCAAACCCTTCATCAAACTCCAATTCTTCAGAAATAGCAATAGATTTCATTTTTCCAGAAATAATAATAGACTTTTGATATTTACTCTCAGAAATTAAAAAAGAAGTAGACTTTACAGATAGAATTTTAGAAAAAGACTACGATATTCTAGACTTTGCAATTAAAAAAGGACATCCTAATGAAGAACTTTTTTATTTTAGACAACATATTATCAGACAAAATAAACAGATTTGGGATTTACATAAAAGAGTTGAACTTGAAAAATTTTAAGAACCAAGATTATAAAAACAGATAGTCAATTTTATCCTTTTTATTTAGAACAATACCAAATAAAAACATGATATTATAAAGAAAACTGTGAAAATATTTTGTCCTAAAACTTATAAATTTTACTTTCAAAAAAAAAAAAATTATAAATTTTAAAGGACTTTCGTACCAAGCCGACCTCTGCAATCAACTTTAAGATAGACCATTTCACACCAGTGGCTGTGTTTATCTTTTAGGCATACCCCCCCCCCCCCTCTCTTTCCTTTTGGCCTTGTTTGATTTTCTTCTTAGTTTGCCACAATTTCTCACTTCTCAATCTGCTAGCAATGGTGAGCCTGGTTGCTACTCGTAGCTGGATATTGCAAAGATCTCTAGTGATACGTGGTGTTGTTCCCCCTCTCACCAGCGACTAGAAAAGCTCTCTATCGACAATGACCTTTCTCTACCCACGTTCCCACCCAGGCCACTGGCGACGTAGTAGCGAGATCGTCGTTGGCTCCGCAGCAGGTGCGAGATTGCCGCTAGCAATGACGAGATGTCTTCAATTCAGTCTTCGAATTTGAATGTGCATCACTAGCTATCGTAAGCTGTCAATATTTGGATGGGAGATCCACAATGGTTGCTACCTCATGACAAAGGGGTGAATTTGAATGTGCATGGATCTGTATCAATTGTCAATTCGCTTCAATTTATAGTTGAGCTAGATCTTGATGATAGATCGAGCACCGAAACGAATCCGCCTCATGACTTGGTGGGTTGCAATCTCTATGCTTGTCTCGGCATCTCACTTCTTTGTCAATAGTGTGTAGTAGCCTGAATATACCGACTTATTTTTGAAGAGTAAACGATTCGGGCAAAATAACCCTTTTTATGAATTTCGATGGCTTAGATTCTTTGAAACTTAGCAAGTTTTCTAAAGTTACTAATTTTGGGTTTAAGCGCATATTAAGATCTTACAATTTGAAGAAATTTGAAGTTCGTGATGTTCCACTGTTGTCGGGCTGGGCTTTTTACAACATTCTCAATTCAGTAAGAGAGACAACTGCAATGTTGTGAAATCCTAGCCTGACAACAGTGGTGCATCATGAACTTCAAATTGTATGATCTTAATATATGCGCTCAAACCCAAAAATTAGTAACTTTAGAAAACCCGTCAAGTTTCAAAGATTCTAAGCCACTGAGATTTCTAAAAAGGGTTATTATGCCCAAATCGTTTACTCTTCGAAAAGAAGCATGTATATTCAGGCTACTGCGCACTATTGACAGATAAGTGAGATGTCGAGACAAGCATAGAGATTGCAACCCACCATTAGTCAAGTCACGAGGCGGATTCGTTTCAGTGCTCAGTTTGTCTTCAAAATCCAGCTCAACTATAAATGGAAGCGAATTGGCAATTGTTGCAGATCCATGCACATTCAAATCCGCCCCTTTGCCATATCCCTAGCAATAGCAACCATTGTGGATGGGTGGTTGTGGACCTGTGGTTGTCAATTTTTTGTTGATGGGTAAGATGGGTGGTGATGGTCATAATGATGCTAATGAATTGTCGTTTGTTGTGAAGAACTGGTGGTTGTAGTTGTTGGAGGCGGTGGTTTGGGTGTTTAGGGTGGGGTGGGGTTAGGAGTGGGAATTTCAACCGAACAAATGGAGAAAATCGACTGAACCCAACCGTTTTAGTCGGGTTATTTGATTTTCAGTGCAATTCCGAGTAGTGCTTGCACAAAACCGATTGGATTGGTTCGATTTACGGGTTAATCAACCTAAATCTGTTTAAATCGAACCGAACCGACCTGGTCCAATTGTGTTACTACCTTTAAAAACTTAGGCTGCGTTCTCTTTGACGTTTTCCAGCCATTTTCCGTTTTTCATTTCCGAAAACGCGGAAAACGCGTTCTCTTGCGCCGTTTTCGGAAAAAAAATTTCGAAAACGTTTTCAAAATTTGTAAAGGAAATGGAAAACGTGAAAATCACGTTTTTCGCGTTTTCCGAAATTTTTGCCTTGTAAATGAAAAACGCGCGTTTTCAGCGTTTTCCACTTAAAAAAAAAAAAAAATTAAAATAATCAAAAAAATTTGAAATTTGTCAAAATTTATCATTTTTAATTACATTATTGGTCCTTGATTTTCAAAACTTGTCATTTTAATCCTCAAATTTTGAAATTTCTTTCGAAAATATCCTAATTTATTTGCAACTTAAGTCCCTCAACTTCAGATTTTGTTGCACATTAGTTCACAAATTTTACTTTTCTTTCAATTTAGTCATTTTCGTATTTGCTTTATAGGTCATTGTCTTCAAACATGTATAACTTTTGATGTACAACTCCGAATTGCACTCTGTTTTTTGCGTAAAACTTCAAATTCAACCATCTTTCTGATGATGTATCATGTGCTTAATTATTAAACATTTCTTTTTTACCTTTGTATTGTAGACACTTATTTTGTAAGGGTATAATTAATTAACGTAAATTGATTTTTGCAAATTTTATTGAAACTTAAATTTTAAACGTTATGAATGCTTACTAGAAGGATGTATCTATATAAAGTATTAAATGGAACGATTACTTTAGAAGGGAAAATTACTACTCAAATGTTGAACGATTACTTTAGAAGGGCAACATGAATTTTTGAACTTTTTTGGTATAACAAAATTGTGTGATAAGGATTATTTCATTTATTTTTGTTGTGTAACTCAAAATATGATATCTTTATTTCATTTATATTCACAAACAATATGAAATAATTTTCTTCAAAATTTTAAACAGAACGCGTTTTCCAACTTTTCATTTTCGAAAACAGTTTTCAGAAATAGCAAATCAAACGCGTTTTCAACAATTTCGAAAAAAGTCGTAGAAAATGGAAAACAGAAAACATTTTCGAAAATAAAAACATGAAACTGAAACACAAAGAGAACGCAGCCTTAACAAGCCCCAAAAGTCAACACCAAAGTCTCGCCCCAAACTCCTACAGCTGCTCTTTTGGTCTTCGACTCTTCTTCAGATGACAAATCCACTTCCAAAGCCGTTTCCTTCCAAAATTTCTCACCAGTCTCTGCCGGTCACCTCTATTAACTGTTCCAACTTTCCTTCCCTCATCCTTCTTGTTAGACGGAGCATATAGACATCAATCAAGGTAAAAAAAAAAAAAAAAACCATTACTTCAATGGAGCATAGGAACATCAATCAAGGTAAATATTGAGTTCCTTTGCATTAATTTTTTTCAGTGTAGTACGTTCTTAATTTTTTCAGTGTAGTCTATTCTTAAACTTTCTTCTTAATGCCAATAATGGTACTAAAAAAATCCCATCCAAGTAAAAACAGAATTTTCACACACAAGGCGCCAAATTTATTTGATTTTTGTTATGTCTTCGAATTTTTGCTGTAATTGTATTTGCCTATGAAAAATGTATGGATCCTTTCCAACCCGCCAATCGAAACCGACTTGCCCCGCACTAGATCCGGTCGATTGGTTTCAGGTTGGAAATGCAAATCTGCTCTGGTTGGTTTGGCTAATCATGAAACCAATGTTGACGGGTCGATTACGGGTTAGGTCCAAACTCGATCTGACCCACCCGACACCCACTCCTAGGTGTGGTGGACAACTTGATTAGTGTCTGTGACCAATTATTCGAGTGAATATGATTAATAAAATAGATAAATTGTGACCTAAGAAATTTTGAGATTGTGATTAAATATGTAATTATGACTCAAAACTTTTAAGTTGTGACCAATTACTTTGAAAATTTTAATTGTGAAATAAGTTCTGACATCTAAAATATTTGAGATTTGTTATCGAGAAATAAGTTGTAACCGCTAAGTTCACCTGACACCCCCCAATAAGGGGGGACAAATGCCCCCCATTGTGGGCACCTTAAAATTTTCATATAAAGTACTAGAATTATATTAAAGGAACAGAAAAATAGGATCTAATGTGTTTTTGATTTCAATGTTGATATTATTGATAAAATAACACGTCTACCATGTGTGTAGATGAAATGCATTCGATCAACTATTACATCCCTATTAAATTTAAAGATGCTCCTTATTATGCAGAATATGCTCTTTTAAATAGAAAGAGTATTGGAAATGCTCTAATAGAGAGGAGAGTACATTTTTCTTGTGTGGTTGTGATTGAGATCTTCCAACAATAATAAAATTGAAAAGGAAAACAAAAAATGCTCAAGGAATCCAGATTAAAGCTCAAATTGGAATGGCTACCCTCGGAAAATCGCCTGATTATGTTGGAAATTTGCTGTCTCCTGATATATTATAGGTGGTAACCCGACATTATTCGAAATCAAAATTGTGAATCATAATCAGTTTCCAAAATGCAAAGAGTTTTGACACAACCTTCTCCACAGAAGTAGAAAGGCACTTGACATTCCATAATAGCTCCAAGGAATTGGACAAAAGCCCTACATGTATTGATTTTTTTATATTTAATTAAAGTATTATGAATATAAAATATTAAAAACTGAAAAAGAAAAACTATTCAAAAAATTCAAAAGAAAAAGAGAGAAAAATCACAATAAGAAGATCAAAAAAGCTTAAATGGACAGTTAAATAAAGAAGCCAATTATCAAAATACTACCCTTGCTTATATGAAAGAGAAATCCAATCCCCTACCAAACAAATGCATTGAGATTTTCCTTCTGTGGAAACTAGTCAAAATGCCTATTTCCAAATGAGAGTATAATATGCAGCAAAACTATGTCAATTCACACATTGCAAATCCAACTGAAAGCACAAAAATCAATCCAAGCAACATAATTCACACCAATTCTAATATCAACTAAAATAAGAAGCAATGCAGGTTGAAGGCACACTTCTACATGTCCATACTAGTCACCATCAATGCCGAGATCTCCAAAATCTATTCCGGAATCACAAAAATCCTATCACACCATTACTTGTATGATTCTGAGGGCCTCTGCTACTTAAATTTTTTAACTTGGAAGTTAAAAATTAGTGCCTCCGTTGGTAAATGGTTTAAAACAAAGTTTATAAACAATACATTTTCCCAAACCGCTTTTCAACCATATATTTTACCTCGAAAACAAAACATTCTCTATTTATATAATAATAATAATAAAAAAAAAATTACCGAATGGAGGCAACATTTCAATTGCTCTCTGCACCCATAACCATATTATCTGAGACAGAAGAACAAAGATTGAACCATTGTCATACTAAAAGTCTAACATAGATCATAATTGTTTATCATAACTTGATACTTTAAGTGACCTAATTGCAAGAGAATACATCTTTCTTAGGTGCTTGCCTTCTTAAAGAACAGTAGAGCCCACTGGCCAGTATAAGATATAGCAAGGCAATCAAAAAAATCTAGAGTAAAATGTATTAAGAAGTGAAATATCCATTCAAGTTGAAATGCTCAAGTTTGGATATCTTTATGAGCTATAATTCTTTCAATAGAGTCTTTTAAATATTCAAACTGGTATGAACCTCTTACCTGACTCCTGAGTGAAGATAACATCCCCTTCAATCTCTACTTCAGCACTGCCGTTACTCCCAGCTGGAAGGCCAGTATGCATGAATTCCATAGCCCGTCTTCCAATTATCCAGGTAAACCACCTGCTTGACCGCCAAGAATGATACAAGCAGCACGACAGGCATTATCAATCTCTGTGCAGTCCTGTTTTTAACCCTATTAAGCACATGAGTAACAAAAGCCAAGAGAAGTCCCACGATTGTGTATAAGAACCCGATACAAAAACCCTCAACTCCTAACTGCATTCCTGAGCCCTGATAAAAGTAAACCAGCTTTGATGGATCATTCCTATCGAGCAAGAACATGGGCATTTTTCGAATTATGTTAAACATCGCTCCTGAAACACTGAAGAAGTAAACAAAAATTGCCCCAGCCATCCAAAGGTACTTATTGTGCAAAACAGTGTTCCCAGCGATCAATTTCTTCAGAAAATACAGTGTCCAAATCAAAACTGCAACTGCTATGAGTGCGATCTGTTTCCTCGAAAAAATGGGTGGGCGATGAACAGGCCCCACAGAAAGCTTACTCCTTGATTCGATAAACTCGGACATTGATTCGGAAAATCTCGAAAAATCTGAGCTATCCATTTGGAATGAGTCTTTCTTCAGATCAGTAGCAGAGGGTGGAATTAGGCGAATGTGGGGGAGGGAGTTGACCCCGAAAAGAGAGAAAGATGACTGAGATTCTTGAAATTCGATGTCAAAAAAGAAGAGAAGGGATTTTTGGTCTGGATTATTTGTGTAGAAAGAGGAGGAGACGAGGGAAAATTCGGATTTGAGGGTAGGAAGGGAGAGCTCAGCCTTGGAATGAAGCTGTTGGGCGTCGAAGAAGAGGAGGAAGTGGAAGGGGCGAGGGGTGGGGAGGGAGAGGATGCGGCGGAGGAGAGGGTCGGTTAGGTGGATGACGCCGGTGGATGATTGGGATTGCAGAGCTGAGAGTTCGGAGACGATGGAGTCTGACGAGATGGATAAGGCATTAGGTGTGAGGAGGTTGAAGATGAGGAGGAGGAGTAAGGAGGCCGAGGCGGTACTGGTGGGTATGGTTGAAAAGATCGCCATTTGCGGTGGCGATGTGATGGAATGGTGGTGGATCAGTTTGTGATTTTGATCAAAACTGGGATTTTTATTGCTGTATTCAAAGTGAGACAAACACTTGTAGTGTGTTGGACTTAGCCAATGAGAGAGTGCCACTTCAGAATGGCTTGTGGGTGGTGAGGGTGCGGTACGGGGAGAATTTCCCATTTTTTTTTTGTTTTGGGGATAAATTAGGGTTTCCCAACCCTTCGACGACCTAACCTTCAAAATTGAAGTTTTAGGTCCTCAAACCAATTGAATTGCTAATAGGGAACCAAACCATCAAATCACATGCAACTTTTACACTACGAGTAGTAATTAAGCATGTGCATTGTACATCTTACGTATAGGATGAGTGTGATGTGCAATGTCTTCGTAAAACTAACATTATATTTTTTGAAAGTTGTTGAGGCAAAAGATAGTATTAAAAGAAAAAATTGAAATTATACATATGATTTTTTTATGTATATAATGTGAAAATGTTGAATAAATCGAAATATTTTGTTTTGTTTTCACTATAATATTTTTTTTGTACATTACACATCTTATGTAAAGGAAGAATAATTTGTGCAATTTTTTGTAATAAACAGTTTTTGAACAATATTTGTAATGTTTCATGAACTAAAATGTAACATTATGGTTACAATAAAATTTCTTTTGTACACAATAGTTTTGTTAACGTCCCACAATTTTTATTATTTTTGTTTTCATCTTTAACAAAGTCCTTTGTTGTTTGTATTAAAAAATTTTGCGAAAGTGTGACATATAGTTGAACACTTTATTCATCTCCACAAAAAGATATCGATGTGGGAAGTAATTAGTCAAATTTGAAAAAAAAAAAAAAAAAAACTTGAACAAAGAAATAGTAAATAGTGTGTTAAACAATTAATCTGAAAAAAAAATATGTTGCGTGTTTTGTTTATAAATGATGTAATTCATCCAATGAGTTTGCTAAAGGATATAAAAATTTAGATATTATTGAATAGGACAATGTTTATTGAATAGTAGAAAGTTACAAAATCATTCAAATTTCAGTTATATTTTTCTTTATTATTTAATTAATTGAAAATTTGTAAGAATAATTAAATTATGCGTTTTTTTCAATAAATTTCTCAAAATATTGTTGATTTTTATGTCAAATTTCATGTTTCGAATTGAAAAAAGACAACGTATGAAAAACGTTTACCAGGACACACGCTTTGTACGGTCTTGATGTTAAAAAAAATTGTGAAAAACTTCTTCACTACTCATTTTAGCCATTTTTCCCTTTCACTAACTTCAAAAACCCATCTCTAGAACTTATAAAGAAAATGATAACATAATATTTAATTTAAAAATTTTCAGAGACAAGTTAAAAAATTATTTATTTAGTCTATTAAGGTATTGTCATAGTACAATTGATAACCCAAACAATAACAATTTGAAGAATTTCTACAATGATAATAAAGAGAAATATTTTTACAGTGACGAAGCAAGGTATGAGAAATGACCTAAAAATCTTTTGATTGTGTAATGTAATGTGCATATTTTAACTTAGAGCTTTTGTGTTATTATTATGAGTTTATGTGATCATACTAATGGATCATTGTTTTGTTTAACTTAATTAATTAGTTAATGGGAATATTAAAGGAGGGTATAGTTAGTTTAGAGCAAAAAATATGAGGGCAAAATGGTGATGTGAAAGATTCTCCATTATTCATACTTTTGAGATAGTGTAATGTAATGTAATATGTATGTATGTATGTTGATGTCAAAAATGGTTCGACCTCCTTCTCGTCAACGTAATAGAAAATGTATAAAAAGTATGTAAAACATAAAACAGATTGTGGCCGGACTCGTGGTCCGACCAAAATGTATTTTGGATGTTTTATATAGTAAATTGGAAAATGTACACGAGTGGGAGGGGGAGTATGCTCTTCGTTACATTTAGAGCCTCTTTTGGATATATAAAATTTTAAAAATTAATTAATCAATAAATTAAAATAATATAATATTAAATTAAATACCCAATTTCATACCAAACCCTAATTATTTTCTCACTATATACATCTCTCTCCCTCTCCCTCTCTCTCGCCCTCACCATCTGGTTCAACCGCTCAGCGCCTGGTTTGAACGTGCAACTCTGGGTGCAACGTAAAATCGCAGTTTGCTGCGCTGAAACGACCTCCCCTAGAGATTAGAAGTGGCGGTGGCATCATGGCGTTGGAGTGCAGAAGGAGGTAGACGGTCTATGAATCGATGCGTCGTGCCTATTGCTCAACTACGCCTGCGAGAAGCTGCGGCTGCGATGAAGAGGAGCACTGTAGTTTCTCTTGGATAGTGAGGTGGCCCAAGCGGTCACGTTGATCGTCTTTTACTCCTGCATTTACTCATGTTTCTGCAAGATTGTGGATAATTGACTACTCAATTCATTTGAGATGGTCAAGTAATCCCGTTGGATGTGAGAGACTATTCATTTCATTGATTTGTTCTGTCGTGTAGGCTTTCGAGTGTGCTTCTTGTTGTAGAGGTGTCTAACTCTCTTCAAAGGGGGGTTGTGCGTTTGCCTGCATTTTTTTATTTGAATATTGAAGGGCACGAGTTTTTGATAGATCTTCATCTAGTGTTTGCTGAGTGATTACTATTCTTTTCTTTTCTGTTGGAATATTTTGTATGTAGTGACGTCAAAAAATATATGAAATCTGTGCCGATAAATGGACGGAATAACGACACGAAAAACAAGAAGAAATGGACAAAGTCGAGGAAAGTGATGAACACTTTGTCCTTAAGAATTTGTTCGGACCATTTTTCAGTGGTTTATAAACCACTGAGCACAAACAACTATGTCTGCCAAATCTGTACAATCAGCTGGTAACTCATTTTTACGCATACAGTGGGCCCCGCAAATTTAAAAAATCTGACTTGCAATCCTCCATTTTGCAACACCTGTTTTTTCTTCGTTTCCGAACAGGGTGTAAGTCGAATTTGCCCCGCAAAGGTGCCAACGGTTTATGACAATCGACTCCCAAGATACAACGACTTCAACTTGTGTTTGTAGCACTTCAAAACACAAGCACAACGAACCTGAATTTTAGCTTATGTACTCCAAAATGAAATAAACAAGAAAATCAAAATAATGCAACAAATATGCAAGAATTTGATTTAGGAAGAGAGTGATAGTAATATTGCATATCATTGGTGTGTTTTTGGGACACCCAAATGATTCTTTTTATAGAGCATGAAAAGTTGTGGACGAAGTGGTGGGAGCCAAACCATGCAACCCTTCTAAATCATGCAACTCTTTAAAAAGACACATTTCCGGACAATTGTGTGACCGCACATCTTTGCGCCAAACAGAAATTTAATTGTTTTGACGTGTGATCGCACGGTATTAAAACCGTGCAAACAAATTTGCCTAAACGGATTGAGCCGGGTTTGAGTATTTGGTCAAAGTCGACACGAAGTCACTTTAGTCAGTTTTCAATACTTAACCAATTTCTCGTATTATTAAATCAATATCCAACATTTTCATGCCCCACGATGGACACCAAACTGTTGATGTCAAAAATGGTTCGGCCTCCTTCTCGTCAACGTAATAGAAAATGTATAAAAGTACGTAAAACATAAAACAGATTGTGGTCGGACTCGTGGTCCGACCCAAATGTATTTTGGATATTTTATATAATAAAATGAAAAATGTACATGAGTGGGAGGGAGAGATCATGCTCTTCATTACATTTAGAGCCTTTTTTTTGGAGATGTACAATAAAAAAAAAAAAAAAAAGGTCCTATACTCTACTCATTTATCCCCATTTTATTCTTATCCTGTCATTAATCACGTTGACCATCTTTTACTCATGTATTTACTCCTCATGTTTCTACAAGATTGTGGGTAACTAACTTCTCAATTCCTTTGAGATGGGCAAGTAATTCGGCTGGATGTGAGAGACTATTCAATTTGGAGGCTCCGTCAACTCTTCTTCCATGTGGATCGCTCAATCATGGTGATGTCCATATTAATCACTTAAGTCTGGATGTCGAGTTTGGGTTGTAGCGGTTTTTAGTTTTATTGGGTCGAACGACTCTTCTTAGTATTTGGGCTTGAAGTGGTCCAATTCCACATTCCATTTACAAGTTGAGGTAGAGCGGTGCAAGCCAATTTTGCATCACTTACAGTGTAAATTTATAACTAATGATTAGAAATCATAACATCACTTAATTTTATCTCCAATTAAACTAATTTTTCTGTGAGATTTTAACGAAAATTCGTCACGTAAAAACCAAGATTCACATATTCAAATAGGTTGCGATACAAAATCTCAATCTTAAATATCGAGATACTCTATTACAATACGTGAAAGTTGTGAGAGTTCAACACTAGTATACCCCTTTAATTTCGTTCTTATTTGGTGTAAATTAATTTGCGAGGATTTTTAAATTTTATTTTTAAGATGAATAGGGAAAGTAGAGAATATATCTTATTAAAGTTTCATTTCATGATAACAATTCATAATTAACAAGTTCACCAACACCCTCTAATGCCACCATCTTGAGAAAGCACTTCAACTTGAAAAGAGCACCACTTTAGAGGTGAAAAGACCACTACTTCGATCTCGTAAGAAACCGTCTTCGAAATTTGTTGGTGGTGGGCAGTTAGATGGAAATTGGGATTGGAAACTGTAAAGCCCATTTCTTAGTAGTGCCATGAAAAGAGGGTTGTGCAGAAAGCCTGTTCTGAATTTAAAATCGAAATAAAAAATTATTCAATGCAATTTTTTCCCCAAAAATTAGATACTTTTTAAATTACAGATTCTCTTCAAAATTGAGAATTCAGTCAAAATTGACCGAATCTCAATTGTTATCAATAATATATAGAATATATATATATATATATATATATATATATATATAGATTGCTTAATTATATGTAAAATAAGAAATTCTTGAAATAATAAAAATTATATATCAAAATTATACTCATATCGCAACTCTCGATGAATAAAATAATATGGACAATTTTTTTTTACATTTTTCAATTTTAAGCACATATATTTTACCATAATCCTCTTTTGAAAAGAGGGTGAACAAATTTGTACTCCAAGAAAATGATTAATTAATTACCTTTTGCCAATCAGGTTGTACATTCTAATTACCAGTGCTTCTTCATCTTTGGACAATTCAGTACCAGTTTTTTTACTGCTTACCTCTGAATAAAATAGTGGGATTTCGTCAAGAATCTTCAAATGCACTATTCCAATGAACTCAAAGAAAGAAAGGCAATTACCTTGAAAACCAGTGAGAGATTCCTCGGAGGAAGAATGTTCTGAATCGGCCATTTTTACCAGAAACTGGAGAAAAGAGGGAAGTTGGTGTTGATAAAATTGTTCATGTGTATATAAGAAATTCAAATACAAAAACGTTTTCTTTCTTTTAAACAACAAAAAAACAATACAACATGTGATAATTTTAATGCATCTAGTAAAAGAAAAATCCGAGTACAACAATTATGTCCTTCTATGGCCTCCATCTGTTAATCGCAAATTTCATGTGACGTATAAATTTTATCAAAATTTATTTAAAAATATGATTCCGGGGTATGAATTGGAAAATGGATAAATTCAAAATAAGCTTAGTGTTATTCCACTTCAGGGAATTTTGGGATATGAATTGGAAAATGGATAAATCCCAAAAAAGCATAGCGTTATTACACTTTAGGTGTTACTCTGCCTCTGTTTGGCCCTCGATTTTGAAAATCAAGTTTTTAAAATACTCAATTTCAACCATATATTTTAGTGAAGTCCATAATATTTGACTTTTCAAATAATTTTTAATCATACATTCTTCCAAAAATACTATTTCAAACCAAATTTTTCGTAAGAATTGGGACCAAACAGGAGTGATGAGCATCGATTACGCTTATTCTCGAGCATGACCATAAGGAAACCCCGAGCATCACTAGTTCTCCCGCATGACATTCGAAATGGCCCGGGGAAGTTTTATGCCCCGAGGATTATATGACCCCCGAGGATATTCATCGCATACTGGGGGAAAATGGTAGTCGGGGTTCTGCCTGTTCGAGGCTTGTGCTCGCACTAGTTCTGGGACCCTCCATCTGACGTGGAGTAACTATTTTCTACAAATACTAGAAGTTATATCCCAATCCAACATCTGATAACACAACCCCCTAAAAATCAGGAGGATGATTCCCAACATGACTCATGCAGCGAAGGTATTTTAGTTCAATTATAACTTGTCTAGATATCTCTATAAATACTCACCTCTCAGTTATAATTCAGGTAGACAATTCTTACTTTTCCAGTTTATAGCCTCTTGCATAAATCTTATTCCTCTTTACTGACTTAAGCATCGGAGGGGCGACGAGGACACACCTCCTCGCCTTTATTGCAGGTATTCGGAGCACAAGTTCGTGCCAGTCTGTTGCTCGAGCTCGGAATATCTGAGGTACAATTTTTTGCATCATCATTGGCGCCGTCTGTGGGAACCAGAGCTAAAAGTCATGGTGAATACACGTTCTGGACTTCCACAAGCAAATTTACCTGCCCATGATCACGCTGTTGGGGGAGAGCAGGTACCCCAAACAACACCACAGGACCAGTCCACGCTACCAGGAAACCAAACATCACACCCGCAACCCCCTGCTGATACACAGGCAACATTGGAGGAGCTCCGTCAACAGGTTGCTACCCTCACACAGATGCTCACGCAGCAGAGCCAGCGCGGTACCCCGACTTCCGAGGAGGGGAACTCTTCAAGGGTCCAGCCGCAAGACCATGCCCCTAATCATGGTAGGGCCAGTGCTTCGGGGTTGCCGCCATCGCCACCAAACGTTATGAGCTCAAGAACGGTGGCTATGCCCCCTGCCGAGCTCGCAAGAATTATCCAGGAAGGAATAGAAGCGGGTATGCGACAGAACACACAGGCCCCAACAGGGTTTACCTCGAACACGCCGTTCACTCCAGATGTTTTGGCCTTTCCCCTACCGGACAGGTTCAAGTTCCCGAGGATGAAAGAGTATGACGGAACAACCGATCCGGTGAACCATCTTAATATATACACCGACTTCATGAATCTGCAGGTTGCCCCCGACCAGGTTATGTGCAAGGCATTCCCCCAAACTTTGACAAGCGCTGCTAGAGATTGGTTCTCCACCCTTGAACCGAATTCCATTCCGACATTCGCAGACCTTTCTAATAAATTTTCGGCCTTCTTTGCAAGTAGTAAGCGCATAAGGAAGACAGCTGCTTTGCTCATGAGACTCAGCCAAGGACAGAATGAGACATTGCGCGAATTCATGACCAGGTTCAACGCAGAAAGGTTGCAAGTTCCCGACCTTCATATTTCTGCTGCTGTATCAGCTCTTACTCAGGCTGTGAGGTGTGAGGCCTTCAAGATGTCCCTATCAAAAACACCGCCAAAATCTGTAACTGACCTTCTTACTCGGGCTGAGAAATACGTGAATATGGAGGAAGCTATGAATCCGAGGAGGAGCGATACAACCCCCGAAAAATCTGAACGGAAGGATAGTAGAAACGATCGAAAGAGACAGCGTGAGGGTAGTTCGAGGCAGGGGCGTGATCGTGACGATCGAGGGAAAGGAAGGAACGAGCATCCGCCTTCTTTCACTCCATTGAATACCCCTCGCGCTAACATTCTTATGGAGATCAAAGATATGAAGGAATTAAAGTGGCCAGCCAGAATCAGATCCCCGCCAGAGAAACGCGACAAGAGTAAGTACTGTGATTTTCATCGTGATCATGGGCACACTACAGAGACTTGCTATGCCTTACAGCGAGAGATAGAAGCATTGATCAAGAGGGGCTTCCTGAAAACATACGTGGGGAATGATAAACGGCAGAAGCATGATCATGAGCATGATCAACAGCCAAGGGGTAACAAGCCAACCGCAGGAACAATCAACGTTATCATAGGAGGAACAACCTCGGGAGGAGATTCGCAAAATGGTCGCAAGATATATGCTAGGCAGTCTTCGGGGACAGAGCCTGTTTACCACCCAGACATCACCTTTGGCTCTGATGATATGGAAGGAGTGAACACTCCTCACGACGATGCCATGGTAGTTACAGCAATCATAGCTAACTATGAGGTGAGGAGAATACTGGTAGACAATGGAAGTGCAGCTAATGTGTTATCACATGAAGCTTTCATCAAAATGGGGATATCGACAAGCAGCTTAAGGCCTATCAGGACTCCCTTGCAGGGATTTGGGGGAAGTATCATCATGCCCGAAGGCACCACCGAACTCCCTTTGACATTGGGGACAGACCCCAAGCAGGTAACTGAGATCACAATGTTTCATGTCGTGAAGGCTCCAATGACATACAACGCAATACTTGGCCGACCACTGTTGAACAGCATCAAAGCAATAGTGTCAACATTCCACCTTGCCATGAAATTTCCAACGGCAGAAGGCGTGGGGGTTGTTCGGGGAGACCAAACAGTAGCCAGGCAGTGTTATGTTACTAGTGTCAAGAACCTCCCAGCAGAGGTCACGCAGGTGGATGCGATGGAGCCCGACCTCGAGCACCGAGGTAGGCTGTCGCCAGTTGAGGAATTGTTGGAGGTCGAGGTCGGACCCGGGAAAAATGTCATCATTGGTCGAGATCTCGATCACGGTCTGAAAATCGTGCTCACACAGTGTCTGAGAGAAAACATTGATGTATTTGCCTGGAGTGTTGAGGACATGCCTGGAATTGAGCCCAAGATTGCCGCGCACAGTTTAAATGTGAATCCCGACGCACGACCCATTAAACAAAGGAAGAGACAATTCGCCCCTGATCGTCGAATTGTGATTCAAGAGGAGATTGGCAAACTCTTAAAGGCAGGATTCATCAGGGAGGTTCATTACCCAGACTGGCTTGCGAACGTGGTGTTGGTAAAAAAGAGCAATGGCAAGTGGCGCGTTTGTGTGGACTATACAGACCTGAATAAAGCATGCCCCAAGGACAGCTATCCTCTACCACGAATTGACAACCTCGTGGACAGCACCTCGGGCCATAGGATGTACAGCTTCCTTGACGCATTTTCTGGTTATCACCAAATCCCTATGGCAGAGGACGATCAGGAAAAAACATCGTTCATGACTGATTCGGCGATCTATTGTTATAAGGTCATGCCCTTTGGCCTGAAGAATGCTGGGGCAACCTACCAGAGGTTGATAAACAAGGTGTTTGGAGGATTGATTGGGAAAAACGTTGAGGCATATGTTGATGATATGGTTGTCAAGAGCACAGAAGTTGACAGGCATGTTAAGGACCTCGAGGAAGTGTTCTTTACCCTCAGAAAATACAAGATGAAGTTAAATCCAGCCAAATGTGTGTTCGGGGTATCGTCAGGAAAATTCTTGGGTTTCATGATCACTCATCGGGGTATAGAGGCCAACCCTGATAAGATACAAGCCCTGATTTCAATGGAGTCCCCCAAAAGTAGAAAAGATGTTCAGAAGCTGACAGGTCGGGTAGCAGCGCTTAACAGGTTCATGTCAAGAGCAGCTGACAAGTGTTTCCCTTTTTTCAGAATACTTAGGGGAAATAAGAGCTTCGAGTGGAATGAGGAGTGTTAGCATGCGCTGCAACATCTAAAAGAATCCCTAGCAATGCCCCCTGTGCTTACAAAACCAAGTCCAGGGGATGTGCTATCTTTATATTTGGCTGTCTCTCAGTATGCAGTGAGCGCAGTGCTCGTGAAGGAGGTTGGTCGAACCCAACAACCCATATATTATGTCAGCAAAGTCCTCCTCGATGCCGAAACCCGTTACACCCTTGCAGAGCAATTGGCGTTGGCACTGGTTGTAGCTGCAAGGAAATTGAGACAGTACTTCCAATCACATACGATCGTGGTACTTACGAACCAGCCCTTGAAGCATATACTTCAGAAGCCCGATGTATCAGGGAGACTGCTAAAATGGGCTATTGAACTTGGCGAATTTGATATTGAGTTCAAGCCCCGACCATCGATAAAGGCACAGGCCTTGGCGGACTTTATCGAGGAACTCACACCAAGGCCTCGGGGGCCAGTAGATAGCCCGAACACACCCAAGCGTTGTTGGAAAATTTTTGTGGATGGAGCATCCAACTCCTCGGGCTCGGGTGCAGGGGTCATTCTCATTAGCCCGGATGGTCAAGTTGAGATACAGTGCGCTTTGAGGTTTGAATTTGAAACAACAAACAACGAAGCAGAGTATGAAGCCGTCATCATTGGGCTTGAGGTTGCTCAGGGCCTTGAACTTAATCGTGTAAAGGTATATAGTGATTCTCAGCTGGTAGTGGGACAAATTGATGGCACATTCGAGAAGAAAGAGGAGAAGATGACTATGTACTGCCTGCGTGTTCATGACCTGCAAAGAAAGTTCAGAAGCTGTGAGATCTTGAAAATACCAAGATCAGAAAACATCAAAGCCGATTCACTATCTAAACTTGTGTTTATGAGTGTTGATAATTTGGAAAGAACGGTCCACATGAAATATGTGACGCACCCCAGTATTGACCCGAGGCCTGCGATTATGGACATTGATCATGAGCCATCCTGGATGGACCCCATCACTAAGTTTTTAACTGAAGAAAGTCTCCCCGCTGACCAGAGGGAGGCCAGGACCGTGAAACAAAGAGCAGCAAGGTACTGCATGATAAACGGGGTACTTTTCAGAAGGAGTTTTACCTTGCCATATCTCAGATGTCTCAAATCTTCTGAAGCTGCTCAAGCTCTTGCAGAAGTACATGAAGGCATGTGTGGGAATCACCAGGGGGCTAGGTCATTAGCCCATAGACTCCTCAGATACGGATACTATTGGCCGACCATGAGGACAGATGCTCTAAATTATGTTAAGAAGTGTGACAAGTGTCAGAGGCACGGAAATATCATACACCGACCAGCCGAAGATCAGACTCCTATCCCATGTCTAGGACCATTTGAACAATGGGGGATCGATATCCTGGGCCCTTTTCCCATTGCACGGGGACAGTTGAAGTTCATAGCAGTAGCAGTTGAATATTTCACTAAGTGGGTAGAGGCTGAACCCCTAGCAACAATTTCAGAACCCAAACTAAGATCTTTCGTTTGGAAATCCATCATATGCAGGTTTGGCCTACCGAGAGTATTGATAACGGACAATGGCAGACAGTTTGATAACGCACAATTCAAAAATTTCTGTGCAAATCTTCATGTTGATCATCGTCAGACCTCAGTTGCACACCCCCAGAGTAATGGGCTCGCCGAAGTAACGAACAGGATAATACTCCAAGATCTTCGCACGAGGATTGGAGATGCTCGAGGATCTTGGCCCGAGGAACTACCAGCCATACTTTGGTCTTACAGGACCACACACCGAACAGCTACTGGGGAGACTCCATTCATGCTCGCCTTCGGGATAGAGGCAACAATCCCCATTGAAGTAGGCATGCCCAGTTACAGACGTCTCTTCCCAAATCTGGAAGGTGAATGTGTGGGCGAGCATCTTGACTTGCTCGAGGAGGTTCGTGAGCATGCAAGCGTGAGGATAGCATCATATCAGAATAGGACGGCCAAATACTTCAACAGCAAGGTCACAGCAAGAAAGTTCAGGGCAGGAGATCTTGTGTTGAGGAAAGCGAAAGCAGCTGGTCATCCACCAGGGAAGCTCGGCCCAGCCTGGGAAGGGCCCTATGAAGTTATAAGACAAACCCAAGGAGGATCGTATAGTCTTCGCGATCTCAAAGGAACGCCACTATCAAGACCTTGGAACGCAGATAATCTCAAAATCTACTACAAGTAACAGAATCATGACCTTGCAGATCATTCCTTTCGCTTTGTTTCATTTTATTTTTGTGGCCTGCGTGCCAACTTTTATTTTTGTGGCCTGCGCGCCAACTTTTATTTCCCTAAGTAACATCTCTGAATAAAAGGTACTTCTCACCAATTATGATGTTCATCTCAAAAGCCTTCCCCACGAGGAAGCACTCAAAGTCTTGCCCCGCGCAAGCACACAAAGTCTTACCCCGCGCAAGCACACAAAGTCTTGCCCACGAGCATGCACTCGAAAGCCTTCCCCACGAGGAAGCACCTTTGGCCTTCCCCACGAGGAAGCACCCAAAGCCTTGTGCACGAGCAAGCACTCGAAAGCTTTCCCCACGAGGAAGCACCCAAAGCCTTCCCCACGAGGAAGCACCCAAAGCCTTGCGCACGAGCAAGCACTCCAAAGCCTTCCCCACGAGGAAGCACCCAAAGCCTTGCACACGAGCAAGCACTCGAAAGCCTTCCCCACGAGGAAGCACCCAAAGCCTTGCGAACGGACGAGCATTCGAAAGCCTTCCCTACGAGGAAACACTAGGATGCCTTGCCCGCGAGCATGAGTTTGAACACACGACCCCGAGCATCACCAATAACCATTCAGTAACACTTGCGATTCAAAGTGATCGGGCTTAGAATCATGTTCGGGCGTGTGCATTGTTCAATATGATTCCTTATGATCGGGGTTTATACATTGTTCAATATGACTCCTTATGATCGGGGTTTATACATTGTTCAATATGACTCCTTTTGATCGGGATTCATACATTGTTCAATATGATTCCTTTTAATTGGGGTTTCTACATTGTTCAATATGATTCCTATGATCGGGGTTTATACATTGTTCAATATGACTCCTTATGATCGGGGTTTATACATTGTTCAATATGACTCCTTTTGATCGGGGTTCATACATTGTTCAATATGATCCCTTTTAATCGGGGTTTCTACATTGTTCAATATGATTCCTTGTGATCGGGGTTCGTACATTGTTCAATATGATTCCTTCTGATCGAGGTTTGTACATTGTTTAGTGTGATTCCTATGATCGGGGTTTGTACATTGTTCAATATGATTCCTTCTGATCGAGGTTTGTACATTGTTTAGTGTGATTCCTATGATCGGGGTCTGTACATTGTTCAAAATGATTCCTTTGATCGGAGTCTGTGCATTGTTCATTACTAATCCATTGATCGTGGTTAGAGCGTGATGTTCATTACTAATCCATTGATCGGGGTTAATACTTGATTCAATTCGTTAACCTAATGATCGGGGTTAGAACATGAAGCTCATACAACCACTGTTCATACACAAGATGGTCAAAAAACAAAATATTTCAATTATGATCAGTTCGGTACAAAAGGAGGGGATACAAAATTCAGTTCGGGGCATTTGTGTCATCAGGCTCGTCCCCAAAATCATCCTCGTCCCCGTCCTCGGATTCAGAAAGGACAAGGCCCTCTGTGACGCTAGGATCGGAACTAAGATCCTCGGGCCTAGCCTCAGATCCTTTCAAGCGCAGTATGGCTCGGGCCTGTTTAAATGCGTAGTTATACGAGCCTGAGGTATATTCGCCCTGCATAAGAGAAAACTCAGCAGATTTCTTAAAGCTTTCAACTGCTAAGGCACGAGCAGTCTCCGCTGCAGATAATTTCTCCTCGAAATCTTTTTGAGTGCGCTCGAGCTCTAGCCTTAGCTCATCAGCTTCGTCCTCTACTTCCCCGAGCTTTGTTTTCAAAGCTTCGTGCTCAAGATTCATCTTCTTCTGCTCGTCCTCGAGCTCTCTAACTCTTATTTCACGACGTGCGATGGAACGCCCCAGACCCTCGACCTTGTCCTCATCGTCAATGGCCTTAAGTGCAAGCCCTTGAGCAATACTTAGGGCCTGCACGCAAAAATCGACAGTTAGCTCGAGCAATAAAGATCACGAATTCAACTATCAATTACCTTAGTAAAATAGGCTTCGAGGTGCTTGATGCCCGTACTTGGGGGAACCTCGTTCCTATACTTTGAAACGACGTCAGGCGCCTGAGAAGCGGCCAGTATAGGGTCGTCATCGAGGTCAATGAACTCAGCAGGAGGGACCTGATTGACCGGGGATGCACGAGGAGGAGGAGAAGGGGGAGGAACGCTCTGCACATCCTCATCTCTGAGCATTGTATTTGAGCCTTCCCCGGGACCGCTGGCCACATGTCTCGGCCTCTTCTTCGTCTTCTTCGTCGGGGGCCTTACTCCTGCTCCCCCGGCCCTTCCTTGAATAAAGCTCTTTAGTGACGACGGGTCAAAAGTCATAGCTCCTTCTGCGTAAAACAAGTTATTAGTTCGAGCAGTCTAAAAGAAAGAGGATGTAAGAAAGAGAGCAGCCAGGCTCCTACCCCCGAAATTCACCACTCCAGCATGATCGAGGACTTCATCCCCGAGCAAGTCATCCAAGCTTGCGACTATGGGCTCTAACCCCTCGAGCATTTGCCTATCCCGTTCTAAGGATTCAAAATAGGCCTGTCCCTCGTTAAATTTAGCAGTGTCCGGGACAACCCATTCAGACCAAAAGGGATGCCCGGGCTCTTGAGGAATGACATAAAAGAATCTCCCTTTCCAACCCCGGAGAGAGCTCGGCATCCTAGGTGCTCTGAATCTACCCCGACTAGATAAGTAGGCAAAACACGAAAAATGGGGAAGTTTTTTGAGCTCGAGCACCATCCTACATAGGTCTAATCGGGGTACTATGGACAGAAATTTACAAGCAATGAAGAAATACACGAGCATCCTCCACCCATTCGGCACTAGTTGCCCCGGGCACATGGAATGCTCGATCAAAAACTGAATAAAAAAAGGATGCATTGGCCACCTCAGCCCAGCCTTCAAAGCATCCCTATAAACCAAAAACTCCCCCCCACGAGCGCTCACCACCCTATCCTCGGTGGTCGGGGCCCTAACATCGCACCTAGGCATCAACCCATACTCTCTCGCAACCTCAATAATCTTATGCTCTTTATACACGCATCTAAGGTCAGGGTAGGTAAGGGGAGTTTCATCCTCGCCTAGGGCTCGAGGCCTAACATCTACTGGGTCAACCATAGGGATTAAAGTGTTTCCTATGTCCTCAGGCCTATTCTGATCCTTACTCGAGCTGCTCGAGGAGCTCGTGCTACTGCTACTGGTGGAGCTGCTATCGCTACTAGACATCTCCTATATACAAAAACTGGAAATAAACACTAAAGATCGAACCCTTACCTCGAAAGAAAACACACCACCTATCCCCGAGCACGATCAATTGACTTAAGCTCTCAAGGATATGAACGCGTGAAAGTGAAGGCTTTCCCTGTTTATAAAGAGGCGAAAGGCGCGCGAATACCAAAGGTCGCGTGATCTGAGCCGTAAACGACGACACATGTCAACAATCCAGCTGCCACGTGTCCTGCCAAACGTCATGTCGGTTCTGAACGAAGCGACATCTGACAAACCTGTCACCGCAACCCGATCATTTTAATTCATCATTTTTGGCGCATCCTGCACTCCCCGACCTCGCGCAAGGATGCGCGGGGGCCAGTGATGAGCATCGATTACGCTTATTCTCGAGCATGACCATAAGGAAACCCGGAGCATCACCAGTTCTCCCGCATGACATTCGAAATGGCCTGGGGAAGTTTTATGCCCCGAGGATTATATGACCCCCGAGGATATTCATCGCATACTGGGGGAAAATGGTAGTCGGGGTTCTGCCTGTTCGAGGCTTGTGCTCGCACTAGTTCTGGGACCCTCCATCTGACGTGGAGTAACTATTTTCTACAAATACTAGAAGTTATATCCCAATCCAACATCTGATAACACAACCCCCTAAAAATCAGGAGGATGATTCCCAACAGGACTCATGCAGCGAAGGTATTTTAGTTCAATTATAACTTGTCTAGATATCTCTATAAATACTCACCTCTCAGTTATAATTCAGGTAGACAATTCTTATTTTTCCAGTTTATAGCCTCTTGCATAAATCTTATTCCTCTTTACTGACTTAAGCATCGGAGGGGCGACGAGGACACACCTCCTCGCCTTTATTGCAGGTATTCGGAGCACAAGTTCGTGCCAGTCTATTACTCGAGCTCGGAATATCTGAGGTACAATTTTTTGCATCATCAAGGAGTATGTTAGATCTAAAGTTTTTGTTTGAATTGAACTCTGTTTCTGATAAATTCAACATTTTTTAATTATGAAACTCGTGGAATGATAAACAAAAACTGATTTTATCTTAAAACTTAAGGGAATTTTGTCGTTATTCCCTATAAGTTGAAAGATGTAACGAGCAAGAGCAACTTGCTAGATTCATAAAAACTATTTTGAATCAAATAATCTGTTATATATATATATACACATATATATTCAAAATGATTATTGATAAAAAAAAGATGAATGAATTTAAAAAAAAAAAGTGGCTACATTCCGGAAAACCACGCGATTCAAATTTTGATGTGTTAATAAAAGTTGTAACGGTGCGATCGCATCATGCAATTTTTTAACTATTTTTCTGGTTTATTCAAATTTGAAATTGGCACCTTTTTATGAAAGATTCATCTCTTCATAAAGTATTTACACCAATTCGTGGGTGTTGATTGGATATCTATAAATAAGAATTAATACTCCATTTCAACACACTTGCAACATTCTTGAATCAAATATCCATTTCTTCATTCCTTATTTTAGTGTTCTTGTACTTTTTGCTTTGTTTGAACTTGTAAAAAGACTTGATTAATCTTACAAACCTATTTTTGCTATAATCCTCAAAAGCAAACTCAAATCCCGGTGAAACAAATATAATTTGAGGACAAACCTATTTTCTTTTGTCTTTATTGTTTTCTTCATTCTCCTACACTATATTTTCAACAGAATCTATCAGACGTCTTGAGAGTTTGGCCAAAACTACTCAGAATGTGAAGAATTTGATCTGTTGCTAAGCAATGGTCTGGAAGACTTGACTCCTCCATGGTGCTGCTGTATTTGCCATTTCTTGAGAATGTCAACAAGACTTTTGATCCCACAGTAGTAATAGATGCTTGTGACTATAAGACCAATTCTTGACATTCAAACGGGAACTGAATTCGGTTTCTAATTTGTTCAAGGTTTTCTTAGTTTTGGAAGCCTGTGATTTCTTATCTGAATGACAAAAATTCTGAACAGTTGTAAAAGCCTGAAGATGAACAAAACATGGAAACATGGATATGAACAAAGTGTAGTTCAAATGAGGACCAAAATCTATTTTTTACCAGGTAAAATGAGAACATGTATCAATATAAAAGAGTTTGAATTCAAAAAAGTTGTTGTAAACCAAACAACTTTATTATTACTAGAAATAAATAAACCAGACGATATTCAAATTCACAAAGCAACCAAAGGAAAGACACCAATTTATTCACACACTAACAACTCCTCACAAACACATTATCTTGATAAATCTTGATATTAAAAGTGACAGACACATCTAAATTCTTGAAACAAGCTTTAAAATCCACCCCTGAGCCTCAAAACAAGGTGCAGAGTGGACTCCTTCTGGATGTTGTAATCGGCGAGAGTCCTTCCATCTTCAAGCTGCTTCCCAGCAAAAATCAACCTCTGCTGGTCCGGTGGTATGCCCTCTTTATCTTGTATCTTTGCCTTCACATTGTCGATTGTGTCCGAACTCTCCACCTCTAAGGTGATGGTTTTTCCAGTAAGGGTCTTGACGAAGATTTGCATGCCACCACGGAGGCGGAGGACCAAGTGCAGTGTGGACTCCTTTTGAATATTGTAATCCGCCAGTGTGCGTCCATCTTCGAGCTGTTTTCCAGCAAAAATGAGCCTCTGTTGGTCTGGTGGGATGCCCTCCTTGTCCTGAATCTTTGCCTTCACATTGTCAATTGTGTCTGAACTCTCCACCTCCAGAGTGATGGTTTTTCCGGTCAGGGTCTTGACGAAGATTTGCATACCTCCGCGAAGACGGAGAACCAGGTGCAGCGTCGATTCCTTTTGGATGTTATAATCCGCCAGCGTGCGACCATCCTCTAGCTGCTTTCCGGCGAAGATCAAACGTTGTTGGTCCGGTGGGATGCCCTCCTTGTCCTGGATCTTCGCCTTAACGTTATCTATTGTGTCGGAGCTCTCCACTTCCAAAGTGATGGTTTTTCCAGTCAGGGTCTTCACGAAGATTTGCATACCTCCGCGAAGACGGAGAACCAGATGCAGCGTCGATTCCTTTTGGATGTTATAATCCGCCAACGTGCGACCATCCTCTAGCTGCTTTCCTGCAAAGATCAAACGTTGTTGGTCCGGTGGGATGCCCTCCTTGTCCTGGATCTTCGACTTAACGTTATCGATTGTGTCAGAACTCTCCACTTCCAAAGTGATGGTTTTTCCAGTCAGGGTCTTCACGAAGATTTGCATACCTCCGCGAAGACGGAGAACCAGGTGGAGGGTTGATTCCTTTTGGATGTTATAATCTGCCAACGTACGACCATCTTCGAGCTGCTTTCCGGCAAAGATCAGCCGTTGCTGGTCCGGTGGGATTCCTTCTTTGTCCTGAATCTTTGCCTTTACATTGTCAATCGTGTCGGAACTCTCAACCTCGAGAGTTATGGTCTTTCCGGTTAGGGTCTTAACAAAGATCTGCATCTGTATAATTCAACACAAAATAAAAAATCACAAAACAGAAACCTCAGCATAGAAAATAACCCAGAACATATACCTATATTTCTTCAATTCGAGAATAAATAAACTTGAAAAACAGATAAGAATGACTTGTATATACAAGACCAAATATAAAATTCACATAACAAAAATCTAAACATAGAAAAACAAGCCAAATTACAAAGCTTAAGCACGCGACTAAATTTTCTAGAAGCAATTAGGGTTTCCAAAAATTCAATCAAAACGGAAGAACATACAATTATTTCTTCAATTCAAGAATATAAAAAATTGTAAAAACGGATAAGGAAAAAAAAAAAAAAAATACCTTTATGATTGATTAGGAGAAGTTTGAGTGGAGGATTATCGTTTCTGAGATTGCAATGTGTGGAAGCAAATGGACATACAAGGGGGTATTTGTAAGAGAGGAAGCTCACGGCAAAAGGCCGAATAATTCGCCAACGTGACGTGAGGTATTAGGTGACCGTTGGCTTTGGATAATGTGTGGTTGACGGAGAGGATATACTAATTCGATGCTTCTAAAATGAGTAACGCTATCTACTATCATCGTGGTTAAACATCATTTTAGATCATCTTTAATGATACAGTCGGTCTAAGGTAAAAGTCAGACAACTAAGCAAAAATTACAGTGTACCTAAAAAATCAACTCCAATGGTAAAAGTCATAAATCAGGTGGAGCTGATATGGTACAAAAAAAAGGGATACTCGATCTTCATCAAGGTCTGATTTCAGACCTCACCAATGACCTGCCAACTCAGCAAATGTTGTCTTCCCAATGTAAAAAAAAAAAAAAAAAATGCCAAAAAAATAACAGAACGCTGGAAGAAAATTTTCCTGTAATAAATCGAAGACCTGTAAGGCACGTTTATTTTCTTATAATTGGGTATGAGATTCACATCACTATTTTTACTCTAGGGTCTGAAATTTCAATAGGGGTTAGGGAAGAAAGCAAGAAATCATCCCAGAAGATAAACTCTTGTATCTTGAGTGAATTTAATTCTTGCAAATTTGAAAAATCTCGTTGCTTTCCCAATTTTGGATATCCTCATTGCTTTCCTTCATGATTTAATCAGGTATTAATATTACGGAATATGATTTAGTTAGAGATTTGCTTGGTTTATCATCTTTTATTAATCAAATCATGATTGCTCTTACAGCAAACCTTGAGAAAAATTAGTTACCAACTCAAGATAAAACTGAATCTGACTGGCAGTCTGTATAAATATTTTTAGCTTAATCAATGGGTTTAGAAAAATGTGGTTATCCTAGTTGTGCGTATGAGTTAGAGACTTGCTTGGTTTATCATCTTTTATTAATCAAGTCATGGTTTCTATTAGTATTTTATCACATTCAATCACGATTCTATCACCATTGAATCAACTTCTATCCGGATAGAAGTGGTTTCTTTCATTTTCTAGTTCATTCTTTATCTTTTCTCTTCCAAAAATCGATTTCTTGACAATAGTTTAGAAAGCCAAAACACAACAAATTACTTATTAAAGACACTGCATCACAAAAAATGACAAATGGACAAAACAATTCAAAGGAGTTACAAGTCAACAAATGAGACCTCAAACATGTAATCAAATACTAATTCTAGAACCATTGAAAATTTGAAAGGAAAAAAAAAAAGATCACCAATAGCTATCATACAAACGAGCAAGCAAATTTAAATATCCAAATGACAACAAGAAATTCTCAATTTGCTTATAGGAAATGCACAATCCAGAAATTCTCAAAAATGATAAATAACTTAATTAACAATATTATTATCACAAGACAATATCGTCACACGCAGGGACGTTGTGTGCGAAAACTCATCGTCAATTGTGGTTTCCAAGTTCCAATCTGATTTCCTTCTTCTTCCTCTCTTTGCTTTTGAATTGTCAATTTTTTTATTTTTTTGAGTGGAGATCAACTGATGTATTGTAAAGGTTGAAGAAATGTTGGACATATTTTAGAAGGGCCTTATGCCACGTAAGTAAGACCTTGTCAGTTTTTTTGCCAACAAAGTCTTGATGAACTTGAATCATTAAAGATGCCCTTAGATTACAATGACTATTTGACTGAGATTTTTTGTTTATACGAAATTGTTTGGTAAAGGTAAAAGTTTTACTACAATACTTTAAATTTAATATCAACAATTTATTTTTAGTTAAGCCCATAATTTTTAACTTTTCAAACATTTTTAAACCACAAATCCATCAAAAAATAAAAATAAAAAAACTACAAAAATAAAAACTTTTCACATTACCAAACGGGCTCTAAAAGAAGAATTTATATCTTCGATGTAAAATATATGATGAAAAGTTAATTAAAAATTGTGTGAGATGAAAAAGAGATTTGAGAAAATTTGAAGGAAAAAAACTTGCTTATAAACAAGATTACAAAACACACTATAAAGTGTAGTATATAAACGAGTTTTTTAACACCAATGATATTAGATAGCATGAGTTTGATCTGTCGTCCATCGTGGACAACATAAGATTTGCCCACAGTTAATAAAAAATTGCCAAGTGTCCAACATTTAAAACATTAGACACTTGACAAATTTTCATTAACCGTAGATAATTCTTATGTTGCCCATGATGGGCAAATAGATTAAAATTTTAGATAGCATTATTCTTCTAAAATTTATGCATTAAAGTCGTCTAGAAGACCACTTTAAGACAATTAGTGGTAAGCACGTGCTTTGTACGCTTATGTATACGATAAATGTTGAAGTAATGTTTTTTAATTACTAATAACTAATACTGTTTTTTAAAATGATTGACGTAATTGATATTGTTAGAGAAAAATTGTAAATGACAAATTGACTTCTATTCTTAATATATTAATATTTTATTAAAAATTTTCGTCTAGTTCTTCGAAACATTATGCTCCTTTTTGGGAGAAATTAAACTAATATTTTCTTTTAAGTAAAAATCAACAATTAATTTTAACCGTATTTCATTGGATTCACAACTTTTTATCAACGTTTTATAAATTTCTACCAAAATATATTAAAAAACTGATTTTAGTCATCACCAAACATTGACTATGTAAATTTAAACTAAAATTTCAGTTTAATTTTTTTTTTTTCAAAGAGTTTTGAAATTATTTATTTTATATTCTTAATTGGGAAATAATTAAAAAAAAATTATTTTTCTTTTTATATAAATTAATTGATGGTTTTGATAAGAATTTAAGTGGGTTTAAAACAAAAAGTTTCACACTCGCCCTACTTTGAAAAAAAGTCTATTTTTACCAATAACTAAAACATAATTGTTTGAATTAAAAATAGAAAAAAAATCATTAAATGCATAATCACTCTATTTGAATTGTTCAATGAAATTATCACTGGAAATGAAATTTAACTTTACAATATTCTAAAAGAAAATTAAAAAGTAATGATGCTAAATTAATATTAATTGAATAACTAATTTTGATTTAGTCAACGTGGATAAATTAATTATTTTGAGATAAGAATTAAAACATATGTAAAATAAGTTTCAACAAATGAACTAAGGATATTATTGAGAAAAAGAAAAGGATGTGAGGATAAATTGGGAAATCAAAAGATTCTCACTCATCCACATTTTTAAGATATTGTATGTATGTATTGTATTGTAAGTAATTGTAATGTAATTATAGATAGGTAGATAGATGTAGATAAATAATAATTATACCAGTTGCAATATATAATTTTTGTAAATTGCAAGTTTTTTTCTTCATTATTTGTGATAACTTATTTTTAGTTATCTATGTTGGCATTTTCTATTTTACTAAAGTTTAGTAATTTATTAAATTTAATTCAATTACTAAATATTTTCGGTTTAGTAATCTAGTGAGTTTGTTTAAATTATTAGAATATTTTTCTTGGACTTGAATTTTTATTTATCTCCTATTTTTATGATATTGATTTTTTACTTGGAGATAAATTATGAATTTGCCATATTTATCACTTATTATTTATGATAAGATTTTATGTTTGTGATAGGGTTCAAGTTTATGGTAAGTGATTTACTATGGTAAGATTCTTTTAATGCATCATTATCTTTTATTATCTTACATTTTCTCTATTAACTTGTAATTATCTTTAATACATTGTAGGGAATAGAGATTTGGTACAACTAGAATTCTTGGTGGACAAGAAATCGTGGTATGCATAAATAGAGAAAACGTAGAACATTTTCTTCGAGCCTTGGGAGCCAGAAAATTTGAGTAGAGCAAGAACAATACAAGGCTTCCTTCTTGGTAACTTTTCCATTGTATGAACATCATAAATATTCAGCGCTTATTTATTCATGCAAAAACCAATTTTTAAACTACAAATTTGAAAAGTCTTGCATCATTTGACAGTTCTTATTAACGTTGACATCTTCTTAATCCCACCCCTTGCCCTTCATGTTGGGAAAGTGTGAAGGAATTCCATATCAGAAATTCTACATCAGTTAGACCTGGGTTAAATGATGGGCTTATAATGAATTGCTCTGCTCCACCTAATAAGTTAACATTTTGGGATGAAACCTCAATTCCCTACAATTTGTATAAGAGCCAACCCAGACTTAGCTATGTTGATGCACAAGAGAGATCTCAGTTGCAAATGAACAAAATTGATGGGCTCCAAATTGGATTGCGATGGTCGAGAATATTCATAGTTAGTTCTTAAGGCGATTGTGCCTAGGTATGGCAGTGACTCAGATGCAGTGGAAGATTTGGATCTTAATAGAGCAGGTATACCTTTTTGGCTTGGGAAGAGCCAAAGAGAGATGGATGGACTATCGTTTGAAGATGGCCAGAAAATGATATGGTATTTCGTTTGAATGGGGGATTGTTGGAAATTGGGAACGAATCCCACACCAGTTAGGCATGAGGTAAATGATGTGCTACTAAGAAATCGATCTACTCCCCCTAGTAGGTTAACCTTTTTCGAGGAACCTCAAAACCTTATAATTCATTTGTCTAAAAAGACTAAACAAGTTCTACAACAAAATACTCGATAAAAGTACACGATGAAAGTAGTTTTGTGACATCAATGAAAATGCCGAGAAATTAAAAGACATTAAATTTATCAATTATTGTGAATAAACTCTAGAGGAAGATTAAAGTGATGTTAATGATGGGAAACGTTAATGGTTCATTTTGGCATGTATTAGGGTTTGGGCGATGCTGAGTAGGATGGAGGAGTTTGATTCTGGTTTGCAATGACAGTGATTGTTGTGAGATTTTAGTTGTTGGATCATGTTGACGATAAAAAAAAAAAAAAAAAAAATGGCGCCAGCGCATGACATTTTTCTATCAACTTAAAGAGGGACAATTTATAAAAAAATATAGTAGACAAGTAATATGAAAATATGACACGAGGTGTGGTCGGACTCATTGTACAACCCAAAAGGTTGTTTTCCCTTTTATATATTGAAAGAGATCGTATAAAGTACTTGTGAATTTTTTTTTATTTTTTATTTATTCAGGTATCCAAGTTTCGTCCAACAAATTCTGAGGAATGGCGGCCTTCCCCACTGGTTTTCCCTTTAGATAAATTCGAATGCGGATATACCTATGCGTACTAGGAATAGACATTTGAGTAACGATTCTCCTCCCATGAACTCCCTTTCATGCTGCTTCTTAAAACAGTTTTTAACTTGATGTCTAGGTTTACCACAGTAATAACATGTTCTAGGTTTAAGGGAATTGTTTTGATCATTGTAGTTATTGTCCTTAGGCCTATTAAAAATGCCTTTCTTTTGATAGTTTGCCCCAACAGGCTTACTATTCAAATTATTCCAGTTCTTGTTATTATTAGGAATGTTCCAACTTTTGTTGAAATTATTCATAGGCTTATTATCCCTAAAGGAGTTCCTTTTCTATGGTCTTTATACTTATCACCAATGGCATTTAAAAGACATACTATCTTTTGGTCATCAAATAATTTCTCATCACAGTTCACTAAGCTTTGAGTAATTTTATTGAACCTACTCATGTTTTCATCTACATCTATGAAAGGATCAAATTTAAAACTAAAATATTTCTTCCAAAGAAGACACTTATTAGGTCATGAAACAGTGTGGTAAAATTCCTCTAATTTATCTCAGAGTTCTTGTGCAGTTTTAGTCTCACCTACTTGTCTAATGACATCATCAGATAAGTGAAGAAATAAAGTACTCTAGGAAGTTTCATCCATTTATCCCCAGATAATATAGAAGCCCAAGATGCATCAATAACTTTAGCACATTTCATTTGAAGTAATAAGACTTTCATTTTCAAGCTCTAGAGACTAAAGTCTCCTTTGCCATTCCAGATTTCAACATCAATTTTAATACTAGTCATTGTAGGAAATGACTAAAAATTTTAGTAATCAGAAACCTTATTTCTTCAAAGACTACAGATAAGTATGGCAGAGGAGCACATGATGTTTTTCACAAAGTGTTTCAAGTAATCAAAGGCAACTCACTAAGTCAAAAAAGATATTATATGTCATACAGATTCAAGATTAGACACTAAGCAGTATAGTAATCAAAATGCACAAAGAAAAAATTTACACTAAGGAATAATCACTAAGAATCTGAATCATTAAGAAATAATGTTCTTCCAGTATATATCCCTTAACCTAATTTGGGTCAGCTCTAGACTCCCTCAAATTCCCGAATTTTCAAGAAATCTTGGACAAAGGAAAGGGGTCCAACACAAGGCTTCAAAAATGGAGGGATTTTGAAATATATATATATTTGAGAAGAAATAATACTTAAAGTATGCAGTAAGTAAAGATATCACCTTCTAGCAAGATTAGGGTTACTACAGATTTTTCACGAAGATTCAATTCCACAAAGTTCTAGTTGCATGCACGAAGTTCAGCCACCAAGATCATGTACCTTTAGAATTCTCAGTATATCAAAAGGATTACACTGAGTTCTAGGATCGTTTTGATCTTGACTCAAAAGATAAAAGATCCAGACACTGAGAAATAGAAACCCCCCTTTTGAAAATTAGGGTTACGTAAAAAGTAAAGGTTTTCCACGTAGAAATACCACGAAGATTTTCAGTAAGAAAATTTTGAAAATTTTTTAGATCTGAAATTTTTCACTAAGATTTTAAAAGGATCAAAACATTTTAACTTCAGAGTTTCAAATCTTAAGAAATCATACAAAATTTATTTAAAACCACCAAAAAATTAGAAAACCCTAAAAACGTTTATTAAGAAACTACAAAGAACTTCCAAAGAAACAACAGACCTGACCTCAAGAACTCTGGATCTAGAAGATCTGAGTCGTAAATTAGCATATTCACTCGAATCCTAAGGCTCTGATACCATTGTTATGATTTTGGACCCAGAATCACCACAAAGACACAAAGTATGAAGTTAAATACAAAGAACTTCAAAACACTTTATTAATCAAAACAAAATACAAGAATCAAAAAGGCATTTTACACAAACCAACATAAATCTGAAAACTAAAAAAACTCTAAATCTCACACAAATGAACCACTAAGAATATACAGATTAAAACCTGTAAACCAATAAGAATTTCTCTAAAATACACAAAGATTTAGAGAAAAAGATGAATCACTAAGAACAAAGAATATCGTATACGAGAGGAGAGAGATGAGAGAGTTTCAGATGAAGATACACGAAGAGTCTGGAAGAATAAATCCACCCGATGAAAACACAGTCCTTATCTCAAAGGTGAAAGGTCCAGATGTGAACTCAAGCAGATCTAATGGTTGAGATAAATCAGGTTGTTTCATTGGTTGGGCCTTAACCCGGTTGCAATGACTTGGGCTAGATCATTATTGAAGTGGATCAACCTCAATTTGATTACAGGCTTTGTACTCATCCGGCTGGGCTTCTCTTCAGGACTTCTACAGATTTGGGCTGAGGCTTTAATTCAACAATTACTGGGCTTTATCACTTGGGATGCTCTATAAACTGGTCTAATTGCATCCACATTTCTGATGGGGAAAAAGACGCGTATAAGGTATTTTAAAGATACCAATTCATCTTTGACAATCTCGTGTCCCAAGTTTCAAAAGTCGGGTCAATATAGAAACTATTTATAACAAAAAAATATATTAATATACATTCCATATCAAACATAAACTCCATAAAATCAAGATACGTAACTGAAATGGAGATTCTTCCCATAACTTTTCCTCTGCCATCAACGACGAAGCTGAATCTCTCAACTCAAACCGACATCCGAACTGATACCTATTGCTGAAATCGATCACAGGTTTGTAATCGCCATCATTGAAATTAAGCTACAGCATCTTCCTATTTGCACCTAGAATCATCTAATTGTTCAATAATAGAGGGTAAGTGTTTTAAATTGAATTCAATTTGTATAATCTACATCAAAACAACAGCAATTGTCCTTTCCCAGCGTCGATCTTTTTCACCGTCGATGTTTCTCACCTCTGTTTGCATTATGTGACCTGCACTTAAACCCCTGTGGCCTGGAACTAAATGTTGTGACCTGTGGCTTTGTTCTGTGACCTACACATTAACTCATGTGGCCTGGAACGAAGCCATGTGACCTGCAACTAAACCTTGTGACTTGCAACTATGCCTTGTGACCTGCAACTAAGCCTTCTGACTTGTGGCTTTGTGCTGTAACCAACGCAGTTAATTATGTGACCTGCATCTGAATGGTGTGATCTATTTAATTTAATATTTGTGACCTCTGTTTGCATGACCTGCACTTAAAATCATGTGGCCTAGAACAAAGCCTTGTGACCTGTGGATTTATTATGTGACCTACACATTAACTCCCGTGACTTGTCGTTAAGCCTTGTGACATGCGGCGGCTTAAACCCCGTGACTTGCAACGATGCTTTGTGACCTGCAATTAAGCCATGTCACCTGTGGCTTTGTTCTGTGACCTACACTTAAACCCTGTGACCTGCAACTAAACCATGTGACTTGCAACTAAACCCTGTGGCCTTCCACTATATCTTGTGACCCGTGGCTTAATCTTGTGACCAACACAGATGTTGCTGTGACCCGCAGTTAATTATGTGACATGCATCTGAATCGTGTGATCTGTTTAATTTAATATTTGTGACCTCTGTTTGCATCATGTGACCTGCACTTAAAATCCTGTGGCCTGGAACAAAGCCTTGTGACCTGTGGATTTGTTGTGTGACCTACACATTAACTCCTGTGACCTGTCGTTATGCCTTGTGACTGGCGGCGGCTTAAACCCTATGACTTGCAACGATGCTTTGTGACCTGCAATTAAGCCATGTCACCTGTGGCTTTGTTCTATGACCTACACTTAAACCCTGTGACCTGCAACTAAGCCATGTGACTTGTAACTAAACCCTGTGGCCTTCAACTAAACCCTGTAGTCTAACTATGTTACCTACACATTAAAATCTGTGACCTGTAACTAAGCCTTGTGACCCCTTGTTTTGTTTAGTGACCTGGTATTAAAATCTGTGACCCCCGCACTTAGTCTGTGACCTGTAGCAAATTTTTGTCATATCAATCTGTAACCTGTAGCTAAATTTAATCACCAAAATATTAACATTTGTGATATATTTGCAGGGTATGGATCACTTTCATGTTTGTTTGGTGCATGGAGCGCACTCGTCATTAGTTTTGGTTGAAAATAATTGTGTTTATATGAAGCTCGTTCAGATTGTGATGTCCGAATTCACGTTGAATCCTTTGAAAGTCGCAGTTTCAATGAATTACGTATTGAGTAGCAACTTGCCTCCTGTCAGAATACTGAATGATAAAAATGTGGTGTCTTATTTGAAGCTCAAAAGTATAGATTCTGACCCTTCCAAATATCCCATATACATTGATGTCACATTAGCAGTCAGTGGACAAGCAAGTGATATTTTTCCATATATGGAGCCAGTACCAATGCATGAAAATTCATGTAGAGAATTATATTCATTGGAGAAGATAGCATCAGAAATATGTGAGGCAACAATTGAAGAAACAGGTCACATTCCTGATGATATGGTCTCAATTGTATCTATTGCTGATGCGAGAGATGTATCAGAAGGAAACGTTTTCCACAACAAAGAAATTCTAAAATTGAGCTTGTCATTTTTTGCAATACAGAACATGTTTGAGTATATGGTTGTTCGATCGGACAAAAAGAAGTATCTTGTCAAGTGTTTACATGATGAGTGCAGATGGATAAGCGGATCATCCAGATTGGGGAAAACAGAGTTATTCAAAATTAGAAAGTTGGTTGATGGCCACACATGTACATCGAACATTGTCTTAGGATCTCATAGGAAAGTCTCAACTTCTGTTGTATCATCATGCATCAAGTATAAGTATTCCTCATCGCGTACTATATATACTCCGAATGATATACGTAACGACGTGTTGCATATATATGGAGTTTCATTGAACTACGTAAAGGCTTGGAGATCTCGTGAGCAAACTTTGAAAATGATTAGGGGTGATCCAACAGAATATTTCAAGACATTACCAAATTATTTCTTCATGCTTGAACATACAAATCCTGGCTCGATCATAGGTATAAAGTTGGATGGTCACAATAGGTTCATTTATTGCTTTATGGCGTTAGGTGCATCGATCGTTGGATGGGAACATTGTAGACCTGTGATCGTGGTAGATGGTACATACCTAAATGGTCACTATGGTGGTACTCTTTTCACTGCTTGTACACAAGATGCGAATAATAACATATTCATACTCGTATTTGGAATTGGAGATAACGAGAATGACAAATCATGGGCATGGTTTCTTGCCAACTTGAAGAAGGCTTACAAGGAAAGGAAGGGACTATGTTTTGTCTCTGATCGACATGACAGTATAAGGAAGGCAATTGAAGTTGTGTATCCGGGAACATGTCATGGAAT
Organism: Ligustrum vulgare; assembly: GCA_963555705.1. Lineage (NCBI taxonomy): Eukaryota > Viridiplantae > Streptophyta > Magnoliopsida > Lamiales > Oleaceae > Ligustrum > Ligustrum vulgare. Next base: position 33,755,489 of record OY743190.1, on the reverse strand, counting down.
TTGTTCATATCACTTGCTACAAAATTTGAAGAAACATTTTGGTAAATCTGGTCAAAATATTACTCAAGTACTTGGTAATGTAGAATTCTCAATTAAATTTGACGGCTATATCATTTCAATTGTAGTAACTTATTACTTATTCTAATGTTTTCTCTTCGTAGAAAGAAGTTGGACCTGAGAGGTGGTCACGATTCCATATGCCAACAAACAGATACTCAACAATGACGTCTAATATAGTGGAATCATTGAATGCGGTCACAAAGGTAGCCAAAAACTACCCTGTTGTAGCTTTGCTGGAGTCATTGAGGAAAACTATACAAGCATGGTTTTGTAAAAACAGAGATAATGCACATGGAACCTTCACAAGGCTCACGACCAAATATGAGAAGCAGATGAGAGAAACGAGCATAGAATTGAGGAATATGAGGGTAATATCCTATCCTGTGACTTGAAATGTTATTCTGTGACCTGTGTGACTTGAAATCTTATTTAAAGAATTTGGTTGCATATAAATTCTGTGACCTAATATCTTATTCTGTGACCTGAAATCTTATCTCTGTGACTTGTGTGACGTGAAATCATATTTGTGTGACCTGAAATCTTATTTAAAGAATTGATGAATTTGATTGCATTTAAATTTTGTAAGCTAATATCTTATTCTGTGACCTGAAATCTTATCTGTGACCTGATATATAATTATTTAAATTATATTACTTGGAATGTTATTTTTTGACTTGTGTGACCTGAAACCTTGCCTGTGTGACCTGAAGTATGAGTAAGCTTTTTTTGTGACCAAATACTTCTCATCATTATCTGCAGGTATGTGCTGCCAATCAAACCATTTTCTTAGTTAGTGATGATAGCACGTCATTTGTGGTTGATATAAATCAACGTACTTGTACTTGTAGAATGCTTCAAGTAGATCAATTACCATGTCCTCACACACTAGCCGTGCTTGCAAATCGAAAGATGGATCCATATGAATATTGTTCATACTATTACACACGAGAGGCCTACATCAATGCTTACAAAGAAACTGTATTCCCGGTGGGAAATGAAAACCAGTGGACAACGTCTGAAGAAGTACTCGACAAGATTGTATTGGCTCCAAAGCAAAAAAGGAGTTCCGGAAGGCCAACTAAAAAGAGGAGAAGATCGTGTTTGGAAAGAAAACAAATTGTGAAATGTGGACGCTGTGGAGAACATGGTCACAATTGAAGATCGTGCAGCAGCTTGGTTCCATTAAGCCATAGCCAGTCAAAACTGAAGACCATAAAAGATAGGCAACTGAAGAAATGATCAGGGACAAAAATTACTAAGGATTCTTTTTTTCATCGTTATTCCATTATTTGCATTTATGTCTTGTGACCTGTTATCAAATCTGTTACACGATTTGTGACTTACTCTATGTGAAACTGTAACCTTTAATAATTGACGTCTGATCAGTGACATGCTGTCAATACATAATTTGTTATAATCTGTAACCATATAAAACAGGTAAAAGTCTGAAATGTGACCTGTTACCATATAATCTATAACCTTTGTATTAGCCTGGATTGTTAACAATGAACTATAACCAGTGGGACTGTGACCTATTACCAGTTTCTGATATAATGTGTGACCTGGGGACATATAAAGCATAGGTTGAATTTGTGACCTCTGACAATTACATTGTGGCCTGTCAGCATATTACCTGTGACCAAATAGGATGAATTGTGACAAACGACAATCACATTATTCAAATTAAAAAAAAAAAAAAACCCAGAACTGAAAGAACTAAACTATATGGTCAAAAGTATATCACGGTCATGTTCATTACAAGTTTTTTGGAAAAAACAAAAACTATTCTTCATTGGAAAATACATCATATAGCTTCAACTATCACTCTACCAAGATGTTATCTCCCTTTTGTTATCCACGCTTTGTGACCTGCATAATTTTCCGGTGTTTAAACAACAATGAAGCTATGTCAAGTCTAGCTCTAGAAGAATCAAAATTCATCGGCATATTTCCGAGATCATCATGCAGTAGGTACTCCGCATATTTAATCACGAAAAGTCCACAGTCATGGCTGAAAAAATAATCACAGGATAATATATTAGTACTTATGCAGGTCACAATAACATGTATGTACTTGACAAATCAAGTCACAAACTTACCCATTTTGCTGTTGCGGAATGTTCCTGACAATTCTTATATTCAAATTTGTTTGTTCTTCACGACAATCACCAGATCTTCCCTTCCAAATACCAACAACTTTCATTAAATGTGGGATAATTTGAGAAAATGGTTGGATCCCATCAAGTACTAGATTTTCCCTGTAAGTCTTGCTGCTAGAATTGTATATGTATATTTCACAGTTTTTTACATCGAGTTTCCCCAGAATCCAATGAGCACGATTACTAGATATTATCGGAATAAAGACATGGTCAACATCGGCCCAATGACTACTCAATGACAAACGTCCAGTAACGTAATCTATAAGGTTTGAATCAGACATATTCATGTTTGGATCTTTCTGAAAGTGTGGATAAATATTTTTTATCTTGGCTTGGAATAGAGAGTCTGTTGTCGTGGCTTTGATCTTGACATTGTATCCAAAACTGGCAAGTTGACGTATGTAGTAAAAACATACATCCATGTGCTATTACAGTTGACATGAAAGTACACAATTAGAAAGTCACAATTATATAATACAGCAGTGATATTCTAAGTGAAATCATACCGTGCTACACAATGATAACTCTGGATCACTCAACTGATGCCACCAAGTTTTGTAACCTGCAGGGATGGTTCCAAATACAAAAGCAGGATCTATGATGTCGTCTTCTTCGTTGAACTTTTTCCTATAAACAAAACAACAAATACTTATATACTATTTGCAGCACATAAAAAAATAAATACACATAGTTTGTGACCAATGAATACTACTTGTTTTTGGGTTTGAAACCCCTATTAATTTTGATATGTGACAAGATCGGCATCTTCCACATGCACGTTATACTTCGAAAAAATTGGTGCACTGTCAACACACTTTGATTGTTTTCCTTCCTCAACAATGAAGGGCGATTTAAGAATCCTTGTTAGTTTAGGAGCCCTTTTCACGAGCAGTTCAGATGATTTATCTTCCTCCTCCCCTGTAGTTGGTGTAGCAAGTGGTGATACCTACAACAATGAAATAAACATCACAGGTCATAGGACATAATATGTTCATCAGCTAGGTCACAGAACGTAATATATTCTTCAGCTAGGTCACAGAAGTAATGAAACAGGTCACATACAGCAAGGGGTCACAGACATTGAGTTCAGTTGGTCAAGGGTTAAAAACAGGTCACATATATTATTAAGACAGGTATTCAAACATCTCATGTTTATTATTAAACACAGGTCACAGACAGCAAGGGGTCATATACATTGCAACAGGTCATAGACAGCAAGGGTTCACATACAGTTGGTCAATGATGTATGATTTGGTCACATATATGATGAAAATTGTTAAATTTACCTCAATATTGTCAGGTTCTGTTGATTCCAAAACATCTGCAATTACATCATCAACTTTTTTCTGCAACGTCGGGTCACAAAATACATCAGCTTGCTGGTGTTCCTGTAATTGGGACTGGGTTGACCCAACACCGAGATCAAATGAAGGTGGCAGAAATTGTTCAAAATAGGAATCTGTTCCACCACTATCATCTTCCACCTTGCTTTTTCCTTTTGGATTCTCAACTTCTGATGGTATTGGAATATGTTGTTTAGATGATTCACCCATCTTTTTCTGCAAGTCTTCCATTGCTTTTGATACCAACTGGTTCACACCTTCCATGAACGTGCTCATTTTCGATTTGATTTCAAATATATCACCTTTTATCTCCTTTTGATTGCGTCTGAGAGAGTGTTCTGTGACCTTAGTGCACTCAAGTTTGCCCTCAAAGACACAACTTCTGATGTCAGGATTTCATTCTTCGCCTGCAAGTCACATAGCTGGGAACTCATATCACTTTTCAGTTTGTCACATATCTGCCACATGGGAAAATTCGATAGGTATTATGCTCTAATCAAATTATAATTATAAAATAGTTGTCAATAACTTACATCGACGCAAGAACATTCAGGTGGGTGTGTTGTGAGCCCTTCCTTTAGAGAATCTTCAGCACTTGATGTTGGAACAAATCTTGATGGAGGATCAACGAAATCATCATCGTCATGTGGATTAGGCTGTCCAATGTCTGCCTTGTGACCAGAAAAAGATTTATTGTGACCTCCAGATCCTGACTTGTGACCATCTGGTCCTGGATTGTGACCATCTGATCCTAACTTGTGAGCATGTGATTCTGACTTGTGACCAGATGATCCTGTCTTGTGATCTGATGATCTTAACTTGTGACCAGAAGACCCGTCCTTGTGACCAGAAGATTTGTCCTTGTGACCAGGAGATTTTTTCTTCAGAACTCCCTCTGAACTTGTTCCTGTATCATGCGCAAGCCTTGGTTGCACTAGTTTGTTGTATGGCACCCCACTCATATAAGGCATCATCATTTCCGTAGCAGAAGGATCCAAATAGTTTACTTGAATATGCTAATACACATTAAATGATAAAAATGTGAACAAAAGCTACATATATTATATAAGACATTATGAAACAAAATAGTCACAAAAGTGAATATCAATCCTTACATTAGGATTGGATAATAATTCTGTTCCTTCCAATTTAGCAGCTAAGGGTTGCTCATCCGCTTTCCAATTCAATATGCGGGGGTACTTACTACACATCTTTTTAACCACAACTCCATCAAGACAATGAATAGTCTCATAAATCCACACTTGAAATGCAACGAGGAGGCCTTTTAATCTATAATGACTATTCATTTTCACGAAATCTTCCCTCAAAGAAGTTACGGTGCTCTTAAACAAGTGTTTGGCCCAAGGGAAATTGTTCATCAAATCAAAATCTTCAACAAGAACAAAACAGGTAATGGTCAATGACCTTTTTGTATGATGTCGATAACAAAAAAGACATAATGAAGTACAAAATCCCAAGTCTAACGATATCTATATCTATATCTGGAATAACAGGAGCTGTAATGAACACATCTCGAACGTCTTCGTTGGTCACAACTTTGAACTTGATGAAATATGTTTCCTTCAATTTTGATGGAATGGATTCAAATTTCTTTCTATCATCATTACCGACTTGTCCAAGACCAATGACTAAACAAAACTCCGACAATGAAAACCTAACAAATCGTCCGAAAATGTTGAACCACATCTCATCTTCATCGGGATAATTGACCCGCCTCAATAAAAAATAGTGTATTAATTGTGGTTGAACCACAATTTCATGAGTGTGCATGAAGAGCGAGAAACAAGTCCTCAAGAATATCTCTCGCTGGGCATCACTGAATTTTGTTACAATATTTTTTAGTACCCCCTTTGTGAAATTCGTTGTAATCTTCCCTGGAAACCAAAGGTCTGGAGGAATAACGAACTTCCAATGCTGCATTATTTTAAAACATAAATTGTATATTAAAGTCTATAAATACACAAATCAAATGACAGATTGGTCACAAACTATCTCAAATCAAAAGAGGTCACAACTATCTCAAATCAAATGACAGATTGGTCACAAACTTGTGAATGACAAGAAACATGACATTAGTCACATTTTTATGAAATGATTACTCACAACACCAAAATTTCGAAAGGTCACAAGATCAAAACTATAACAATGCTCAATCCTATAATAAGACATGATCAGTTTCTAAACACACATCTTATGCTTAAAATATTGTGACTGTGATTGGTCACAAATTTATAAAGTGACGAGTCACAGAAGGTAAATTGGAGGTCACAAAATCAAAATTACAACTCAACAGAGGTCACAACTATCTCAAATCAAATGACATATTGGTCACAATCTTGTGAATGGCAAGAAACATGAACATTAGTCACATTTTTATCAAAAGATTACTGTAAAATATTTGTGACTGTGAATGGCAAGAAACATGAACATTGGTCATAAATTTGTGACTATGATTGGTCACAAATTTATAAAGTGACGAGTCACAGAAGGTAAATTGGAGGTCACAAAATCAAAATTACAACAATAATCATTTCAAAATCAAATAGAATCAATTCCTAAACACCCTCATTAAAAAATATTCAAATTTCGTCCTAAAATTTTGTGACCATGATGGAACAAAATCATGTCATAGAAAATCAATTACATTCAACTTCATTATTGCGCATTGTGACTTTTTCAACATTTAACTAACTAAAATAGAAATACCTTCTTCGACAATATCAATCCCGACACAGCAGATTTCGGTTTTTTTGATGAAGTTTCTTCATGCATTATAAGCCTCTTCCTGTTATCTCTTCTATTCCCATGCTCGTCCTCCTTCTTCGACGGATCAACAGTCCTCGATCGAACCATTTTATAGATTTTTTTCTGTAAAAAATGTTTCACAATCAAACGTATACAATGTCTAAATTTCTGGTACCGAGGTCGAAAATAATGGCGAGCGACGTGGGGAGACGGCAAGCGGCGTGGAAGGTTAACGGGAGATGTGATGGCGTTTCTACAGGGTTGCTTCAGAGATGGCGGTTTCAAAGTGAACGTGTGATAGATACGCCCGTCTTAATGAATAAAAATTATCTAAATAAAAGTTTTTTTAAAAAAAAAAACCTGATTTTTTAAAAGATATGGGCAAAATTTGAATTATGAAATTATAACTTAATAAACATGGGAGAGTATAATTTCCACTAGTTTAATTGATTATTGTTTGGTCGATCGGGTTTTCCCTGTTAATAGCCACCCGTTCTCTAGAGCAAGTTTCATTCTCTCTTTTTCTTTTTTCTTGGCCGTTTGTTTAATATATTAATTCATTCTCTAGATTGTATAGTTTTCATTATGGTTTTTACTTTGGAAAAAAGTAACTTCTTTTACTTGACAAAAAAAATATAATTAATCTTGATATCATGCTCTTAGTGAATACGAATTCAAGTTTGATTATACATTTCTTTCTGGCTTATATAATTGACATTGTCAGTTTTTATGTTGGGGGTATTAACACAAATATCCTTATTTTTAGATCATTTATAAAAATACACTTTTGAAATTTTTAGGAAGTAAAAATACTTTGTAAATCTTGGGTGTCACTTTTTTAATGTTTTTGTCACTTTTTAAATAATTTTGTCACTTTTTAAAAAAAGTGACATAATGTCACTTATTTTTAAAAAATTGATATATACGTTACTTTTTCAATTAAACATAAAATAAAACCTTAGAATAAATTCATGACTTGTTAATTTTATTCAAAATATTGGAATAATTGTGCCTTTTAAATAATTTCATTTTTTATCACTTTTTCTTTTAACTAAAAAGTGACAATTTGTCACTTTTTTCTACTTTAAGGTCAATTTCATATTTTTTTTCAATATTAATCATTGGCTAATAAATTACATAAGTCCACAAACATTAATAGATATATTACACAATGCCACTTTTTTTTTCCTTATCACTTTTTGTTTTAACTCGCCTTCTCTTTTAATTAAAAAGTGATACAGTGTCACTTTTTAGTAAAAACAAAGTAATATTTTGTTACTTTTTGCTACTTGAATGTCACTTTTTATTATTTTCTTAATAAAAAAGTGACACAATACACAATGTCACTTTTTATCATTTTATCACTTTTTTTTTTTAAAAAGAAAAAATGATTAAATGTCACTTTTTAAACTAAAATGTGATACAATACCCTTTTTTAAAGAAAAATTGACCAAATACTACTTTTTTTCGAAAAAAAATTCTACTAAAAAGGTCACTTTTTAAAAAATTTTGTTAACTTTTTAATAATTTTCTCACTTTTTTTAAAAAAAAGTGATGCAATGCCACTTTTTAAAAAAATGTGACACAATATCACTTTTTATCACTTTTTATTTGAACTAAAAAGTGACACTTTACTCCTTTTTTCTATTTGAATGTCACGTTTTCAATTTTTGCAATATTCATTACACTATCTCAAAAAATTGGCATTGTGTCACTTTTTAGATGGAAGAGCGGCAGATGCGACTTTTTTTTTTTTAAGTGATAGAATGACACTTCTCCAATGGTGATGTGTATTGACCAACTTCACATGAAAAAGTGGCAGTTTGTGGCTTTTTTTAAAAAAATGTCAGGATGGCACTTATCCGATGCTTGATCTTAACAAGCACATTGCATTCATCAACTTCACATGAAAAATTGGCAAGCTGCGACTTTTTTATAAAAAAGTGACAGAATGACACTTCTCGGATTGTGCATTCATCAGCTTCACATGAAAATGTGGCAGGTTGCGACTTTTTTCAAAAAAAGTATTATAATGACACTTCTCGGATGTTTGATCTCAACAAGCACGTTGCATTCATCAGCTTCACATGAAAAAGTGGTAGGCTACGACTTTTTCTAAAAAAAAGTGTTAGCATAAAACTTCTTCGATATTTGATCTCAAAAAGCACCTTGCATTCATCAACTTCACATGAAAAAATGGCAGGTTGCTACTTTTTTGTAAAAAAAAGTGATAGAATGGCACTTCTCCAATACTTGATCTCAACAAGCACTTTGCATTCATCAGCTTCATATGAAAAATTGGCAGGTTGTGACTTTTTTTTTTAAAAAAAAATGACAACATGACACTTCTCCGATGTTTGATCTCAACAAGCACCTTACATTTATCAGTTTCACATGAAAAAGTGGCATACCGCGACTTTAAAAAAAAAAGTGACAGTATGACCTTTTTAATAAATTTGTCACTTTAAAAAAAAAAAAATGATACAATGTCACCTATTTTTAAAAAAATTGACATGTATATTAGTTTCTTTAATTAAACATAAATTAAAACCTTAAAATAAATTCATAAGTTATTAATTTTATTCAAAATATTATAATAATTGTACCACTTTACTTTTTAAATTATCTTTTCTTGTAGCTAAAAAATGACATTTTGTCACATTTTAGTGAAAATGTGACAATTTGTTATTTTTTTTGTACCTGAAGGTCAATTTTTCTATTTTTGCAATTCCATAATCAAATTTGTCACTTTTTGTACTGGATATTTATTATTTCTTTTAATTTAATAAGAAAACCAATTCGAATTGAAATTAATTATTTAGTACCAAATAAAATTTACTATATAAATTTTTATAAATATCATTGTAGGACTTAAATAAAACAATTTTGAAATAGTAGGACATTGGGAAAAGTGAAATGGAAGGAATACAAGGGTGTTAATCCCTTTTTCCAATCTGTAATCCTTACAAAAGACAGCACCACTGTTCAGAAATGTTATCTTGAACTTGCCAAGCAGGGGCGGACCCACATAGGGGCCCGCTGGGGCATGTGCCCCCAGTAAAAATTCAACTTTTTTTAAAAATAAAAATAAAAAAAATAAGTTGATTCTTGAACATAGTCATTACCTGATTCCCTAAAATTATATTGGATTATTTGAGATTTTAGGGTTAATATGTGTTTACAATTATTTATTTGTTTGTTTGTATCGGTTTTGGAAAAATATTTTAAGCGTAAATCCAGGTTTTCTTCTGATAAGCAAAGTAATGAAAATGAAGTTAGAAATGAAAGGGTTGAGGAACTTGGTGAAAAAAATGATGTTGAAATTGAAGATATGTCTCAACATCGGGGATAATGTTGGGGATGTTAAGAGTGACACTCTTGAATTTGATGTAACAAATATTGAGAAGGATGTGTACTTAATATTGACAATGATATAATTATAGAATGTTATCAAAGTATGAAAACGCGTATAGAACAATTGTAATAAAATTTCAAGTATTTTTTTAAATTTTTCGGTCTTCTTCCTAAAAAAAAAATAATATTCGGGGGCGCTGCCCCCGAATCCTCGTACAGGCCGTCAGCAAAAACACAAATCGTGTCCCAGTACTATAAAAAGTCTGCATTCGCCACTGTTGCCAAGCAAGTCAAGGCGAAGCTTGGGAAGGTGGTTGATTACTTCATCAAGCTTGCACATGCAATGGTGACTTGGATCGAAGCGTGGGACGAGCTTAACTAGGCAAAGGCTCCGCCAAGTAGAAATTCTTACTTCATTAAGATGAGGGTCCTGGACCAAGTACTAATAATGGCGGCTTCTCCTTTTCCTCCTTTTCGGTACTAGATTTCGCGTCAGGATTGCGGTTTGCACCCCAAGCTCTAAGAGGCGGCTCAAAATGCTTACTGGCTACATCTGGCGGCGGTGCATCTTCTCCTGGGAGAGCAAGAAGCCCCCTCTCTCGAAGAGAAGATGGTTCATTATAGCAAGTACTTCAAAGGGAGTCGACAAGGTGCCTTTCCTCTCTGGCAACACCTAGGTTTTCAGCCGATATCTCGCTGATCCCCTTGATCCGTTCTTGTAATATTTGCTTCAGTTTGCTGTCTTCGTTTACACCGTATATTTTACTGTGATTAGACAGTTTAATTAGTATAAGTGTATTAATGTAATTAATTATATTTCTAGGGTATTTTATGTAATTTCCTCTTTTATGTTTTTCTCAACCCCAGATGTGTATTCTGCTAGTAGTTTAGTACTGACTTACTATCAGGGACGGAGCCTGCTTAGGCCCAGTGGGGGCCTAGGCCCCCACTGGAATTTGGAAAAAAAAATGAGTCCAGTATGCTTTGGCCAAAAAAAAATTGAAAAAGCCCAAAACCTGACCTTATTATGCTCCAACCAGTCTCAGACCGATACCAAAATCAAATTCAATTCATGTTTCTAGCTGGCTTCCACGCTTCTTCCGTCCGTAATCCTAAAGGCTGAATTTGTGTTGTGCCTGTGCGTGCCTGCCTTTGTCGACTGCGGGTGTCCGATCGAGCCTCCGTCGTCGGCGCCGCCATCCCTGCTTGCGCTGCTTCTCCGTCGCCGCCATCCATGGCTACCTGCGTAGCGCTGCTCGTGCAAATAATTTTTCCAAGTAAGCTTTTTAACTAATTGATAATGCATCTTGTCTTGTTAAATGTTACTCTTGTTGTGTACTTGAAAATTTGAATTGTGCTTGTTTATGCAGCTTATTAGGGTTCTGCATTTTACTTTTTTTTTTTAATTTAAGATTTTGTTCTAGAATTGTCACAGTGATGAGAATTGAGAAGTGCACTTTAGTTTTTGATTTACTGGATGAAATTTAAGTCAAAATTTTATGATTAGGTGGATGGAATTAAAAAATTTCTAATTAAGTTAAAATTTAAGTTTGTGATTCCCATGTTCATATACATAGGGTGATAGGGAGATGACACAAGTAGAAAACATCTGAACCTCCAACTCTAGAAACCAATTCGGTACTCAAAATCGCAGTTTCAATCATATTGATCCAAAAAAATTTCGGGGGCTCCGCCCCCGAACCCCCGGAAGGGGGCCTCCCTCCTCCCTCAATTTAAAAATTTTGGCCCTCACTCACTCAAAATCCTAGCTCCGTCCCTGCTTACTATATGGGTTCATATCTATCTATCTATCCTATTTTTGTAGGCTGTAGCTGAAATTGTCATGCAGAGAATTGTATCATTTAATTTCATTTCATTTATACTTGCACAATGATAAAAGAAGACAAACATGAAAGGTAATAGATCACATGCTTGTTGTCTCTTGCACTCTCTCAATATGATGATTCTTGTCTGTCTTTGTGCTGTCTGCTGTTGTCATCAGTTTAAATATTCTGCTGCTATAAGAGAATTTGGCTTCGAAGAATGAAATTTTGCAGGATTTGGAGCCATGAGAATGGGAGGTCAGTCTCTTATCCTTCTCTACCAATTTTCGTCTTTTCTTCATGCAACATTTCTGATTGGTCTTGCCAAAAAGAAGCCAGCAATTCATAATTAAAGACTTAGAGCCGCTGCCATTTTTCGCCTCAAGTTTTCAAACTCAATTTCAACTATCCATTCTTAGTCAAGTCCATTTTTTTTACTTTTCAAACTTTTTTAAACCACACATCCATCAAAAACACACAAAAATCAAAAAATTTCACATTAGCAAACAGGCTCTAATAAGTTCATCCCTCATCGTAGCGGATCGTGTAATGAATGTTATCAATCGAGAGCGTTGTCATCCCCATCGAGCTTTCCAAAGGATAAGGTGAAATAGATTAGAAGCATAGTTCCCACGCTTGACCTGCCACGGACGAGAAGATAGCTACTCACTCAGTGATCAACTCATTCATGTATTAGCAGATATATTGGATCATCTGCTTTAAGAAAATGTTGACTCATATCCATTGGATTTCTCAATTAAACCATTGAAATTTTATATTTTCACTAGGTATTGTTATCTTGGAAAGTTCTGGTTAGAACCCAATGCATGAACTTACAGGGTTGCAAAGAAGAATAGTATCCTCCTGGGATCAACTGTCCAGAATAGAGAAGAACGCTTGAAGCCAAGTTTTTTACCGCCAAATTTGGTTTCTGTCGCCTTGTTGCTCATGCTTCCGTTCATGATTGTGATTTGATGATGGATTTGGGGGTTGATCGAGTGATCAGCTGACCCTACCATTACTACAACTGGCTTTTCAGGCGTTATACTCCCGTGTAATGCAGCTGCAGTTTTAATACCAAGCAAAAATGCAAAATATATATGATTAATGCTACTCGTACAGTAATACATAGAGGTTTACAAAAATTATGAATGGAAAATGATATAGCAAGCTTTTGGCCTTTGATGTGGGGTTGATCTGATGTGTGAAATACCAGGATTTCCTATTGTCAAACTTTTTGTCAACCTCTATGTACATGTAGCAAAACTGTATATATATAGTATAAGCAATAGTTTCCTCTTACTTTAGCTTCCCATAATGTAAATACATGTGCAGCCCAGTAGGCAATATGTGAATAGAAACATAAAGGAAAGATACTTTTGTAGGGTATACTGACAAAAAGTTGAAATTCATCTTTTGCTTTTTTTATGCTGCTGCTGCTTTAGCACCCAAAGGAAAAATAATCTGACAGAAAATGTTAGTGCCATTATAATGTTTGCATGTACATGTACATGAGCAGAGTTGACATGGAAACAGGTTTTTTAATCCAGTAATGTAAAGTTGCATCTTGATTCCTACATCTGCATCATTATTTTATTGAATACAAATTAATAACCTTTCTATTCAAAAGAACTGATACCAAAAAATGGTTGAAGATATTTCAAAAAAAAAAAAAAAAAAGATGGTTGAAGATGATTAAAGGGTTTGTACAAACATCTTTAAATTATCTTTCTTCAAAATCTATTATACCAAACGACGTTGTTAGCTTGTGGCGTGCCCCCATAACAAACAAATTATTCCCCTTTGAAGAAGATTTTTGTCCCAGGTGACTGGGCACTTCCCTAGAAATTTGAGCCCTTAATCTCATGATATAAGAATTAATTAGACATCTCTGGTACCACTAGAGACGTCTAAGTACATATTTGGAATGCGGTACAAGGTTGTAACGAACAGTCTATGAAAGATGGTTGTGAACATAGAAAAATTGGGCACAGGTCTTTTTGATGGTTTCTTATTTGATAAAAGAAAAAAAAGAAAGCAAATAGTTACCTGTTGGTGAAGTTTCAACTCTTCTAGCTTCTCTTTCGTTGCCTGTAATAGGGCTGATTTTCTTTTCCCCAACTCTGAGTGATCCTTTATTTGAAAGGTTCCTCTGCAACTTTAAGTTATGATCAAGCATATGCATTACCACTAATGAATAGATATTACCAGTAAAACTGTAAAAGTGCAATGAAATCCTTTCTTTATATTTCAGGCTGAAAAAGCTGTAGTTTGATACCAAAACGCCGTGTTAAAAGATACTGGAATCCAAAAAAACAGATTTTCAGATTTGAGAAACTTACGGAAACTCTTGAATTTGCAATATCAACATCTTCCTCTGTGAGATGATGAGAAAAATGTTGCATATCCACCACAAAGGTATCAGATTTTGTCCCTTCATTTACTTGATGATTTTGATCACCCCTTGCTTCAAAATTTGAGCTCATATTCCCATAAACCATGTCCATCTGAAATATGAAAAAATTTCAATATGTCAGAGGGATAGAGAGAGTTTTAAGAAGAGGAATCCTCAATTAACCAGTTAAAATAATTACAATAAACAGAAAACTGTGCCTTTACCAACTTTAGGTTCTCAACCATTTTCGTCCACCTTGTGCAGCTGAGAGAATTCAAATTATTGAAGAAAAATTGCAATGAAGAGAGGAAAAGAGAGTGAGAGGAGTTCTTTGGCGCGTGCAACGAGCTTTCCGGTTTTCACCACCTCATCTAAAATGTAAGCCCTCACCCTACACTATGAGAGGCGTAACCTGCGATTTACATCCTTTACCAAGGCACATGACAGGGCAGGTAAGGACCCTAATGTTGGGGTTCAACCTTTTTTACAAATCAAACAATCAGACCTTATATAGTCAACTTAGTTTGCCGACATCAGTGCTAAAAAACAATCTCCTGAATGATAAAAAAGAGAATGCTTTACTTGGAAGACACCGTCTTTTTTAACAAACTTCTACCATTTCATCATTTATGGATAGAATTTACTGATGATATCACCAGAAGTTTAGTGGGATTTTATTGATGTTAAGGAGATTGATGATTGTGAAAAGGGACAATTAAAATAGAGTGATTTTGAGAATAAAATCATGTGTCACGTTTTAGTGGGGGTTCTGTTTCTATGCAAATATCTTATCTAGAATTAGTGCTTCATGATTGATATTGCCTTTTTGAGCTCTACTCTTTTATTATTAGGGGTCAATCACAAGCAACCTTACATCCCCTTTGGCTTTAATAATCAAGAATGTTTTTCTTTTTGCAAAAATTCTCCATCTCTGTTCACAGTTCTTGCGAGTTGAGTCTACCTATATTTCTTTACTGGTTACATTCTAGTACATAAGAGGTTTTAGTTATATCAGAATAAATGGATGAGAGGTTACCCTCCTGGCTAGTTGTATGTGGAGGTGTCAATTCGGGTGGTCCGGGCTGGGTCGGCCTGCCAACATAAAAGCCCGGTAACGGCCCGCTTGAAAAAAAGCTCGCCCGCTGCGGGTTTCGGACCGATTTTGGGTCAGCCCACAAATTTCGAACTACAATCCAGACCCTCCCGCTGGTCCATGCAGGTCACGGTTCATTCTGATTTGTCTGTATGAATAATAACATAGATTTTTTCATATTTATAGCAATTTTTTTTGTCAGATTTCTAAACACAAAATGATTAAAATGATAAGAGCATCTCAAATGCATTCCGTAGATTGGAAAAATACACATGAAACGTTAGCAAATAGACGGATTATGATAAAAATCCCTCTCCACTGCACAATGTGGACTAGGATGTTAGGTTGACGTGTCGCTAAGGTGGAGCATCTACATCTAGACGCTCCGTAAGACATGCTGATTCAACATTAACTTTTATTTCTTAATTATTTAATTATTATAAATAAGAACTGTTGAAATCGTGTCCAAAATGAGCCCAATGGATCACCAGTAGAGGCCCTAGCCTATGACCGAAACTTAGGGTTTTTCCTTGGGTCGATTTTCGAGATGGAATATCGCGTGGACCCTATCTGTCCGAACTGATTTATAGTAAGCCGAGGTGCCATGTAATAACACCCCGGATCTGAGTTGGGACAGTGGAGAGTGTCAGAAATATGTTCACTTGAATGTGGCTTGACAAGACGTTGCCTTTATGAAGGATATGACAGGCACCCCACTCCTACGGCTGGTAGCAATGATTACATCCCAAAAAGTAGCTTAACTCCTCAACTGCTGGGGTAAAGACACGTGTCAAGCATAACACGTGTCACAATCTAAGATAATTACTCATTCTATAAATAGAGCACACTTGCCTTCAAAAAGAGGTTGATAATCCAATACTCTAACTCAATATTTTACTCTCACTCTCTTTTCTCTCTTTTACACACTTATATTTCCCGCACCAAATTTATATTTGCTTGAAATGAACACTGACTTAGGCATCGGAGTGCAAACGGTAGCCACCTCGGCCCCCTTTGCAAGCTGATTGTTTGTCTTAGTGCGCAGGAGGTCTATGTGTTCAAGAGGGAGGAGCTGAGACGTGTTGATCCAAGTTCCTACCAGATTTTGTGGTCAACATACATTGGTCAATCAGGTTTTATGATACAAGTTATTTTTATTTGAACTCTTTATACAGTGAGAAATCATGCAGATAAGGCTTAATTTATGCATAGTAATTAATTTTAAATTTAAATAAAAAAAGTCACACAATCAATATTATTTAAATGTAGAAAGAACCATTGGAGAGTAAATTTTTGACTTCTCCGTCTATTTATCCACACTCTTTAGAAGTCCGTCTATTTTATTGTCACGTTAGCCCCAATCCACAGAGTGCATTGGAGATGTTCTAAGTTCATATTTATACCATAAAATCTTTACATAGAATTTAAATGTATATTTTATATTACATAAATTACTTCTAAATTTGCAAATTTAAGTAAAATATAAATAAATAACAATTAAATGCTAAATGTATTTCTAATTATTATTATCAAAGAACATTACGTTTCTTAGTTATTAGGGAGAAAAAATAAAATTTTGTTTTAACACTTAAAAGTTGTATTAGAGTTTGTAGAAGAAGATATATTTTCAAAACTACCATATTTAATAAAAATAAATTTTTTTTCCACGGGTTAGTTAGTTAATCGCGGTCCGCGAAGGTTTGACCCGCGAAACCCGCGGTTCAAAACTTTTTAACCCGTGAATCGCCAGCACGGGTCAGGGTATGCCCGCGGTCCCGAGTCTATTCGGGCCTATTTTCACGGTTTTGGTTGGCCCGTTCGTCTTGACACCTCTAGTTGTACGCTAGTTTTGCACCTTTTTCTGAGTAACAATTAGGCTGTGTTTGATAATCAAGGTGAAATTTGAGTGAAAAAAAATGAATTTCAGGAAATTAAATCTGGAAATTTGAAGTTTAATGTGCTTGATTGGTTTAATTTTTTAGGTGGAAAAAGTGGAGAATTTTTCAACTGTTGTTGTTTGATTGACATTATTTTCTTTGGAAAATAAAGCAAGCAAAATTTAGTTATGTTAATAAAAAAAATATTTTTTTATTTTTTCATATATTTGTACTTGATAATAATAATTTCAGTTTTTGGGAAAAAAATAAATCAATTAACAACGACAAAATATATATTTTTTGATTAACATAGCTAAATTTTGTTTTATTTTCCAAGGAAAATAATGTCAACAAACAACAAAAGTTGAAAAACTCCCCAATTTTTTTCATCTAAAAAATTAAACCAATCAAATACAAAACATCCAATTTTCAGGAATTCAATTCCTTGGAATTCATTTTCTTTCCATTTAAATTCCACCATCGCTATCAAACGCAGTCTTAGTATAAAACTGAAGTGTCACATGTTTTTTGGGCGCTACTTTACTTCTGCTTCTTGGAGAGGAGTTTCACGAGAAGCCAAGATCACGATTAAGTTTCTTTAAAAGTTCTTTTCGTCAGATAAAGTACTTTCAATAAATTAAATAAATATGTTCAAAAGTAATTTCTTAATCTTAAAAAGTAGGTTTTGACTTCTCAAACGTTTGATCAAACAAGCATTTTATTCATCCGTTAAGTTATAGTATGCTTGTTGTGGAAGTCCAATAGTTTTAAGTTTAGAACCTGTTTAGTGTGTATGAAAATTTGAGTGTGGTTGAAAAGTTGTTAAAAAGTGTGTAAAGTGGTGGATTCCATAAAAATATGTGGTTGAAAATGAATTTGATGAGAAAGTTGGAAAATTTTCTTAGAAACAAACAGGGCCTAATTATAATTATTTATTTATTTATTTATTTCAAGAAATGTGGGTATTGCTCGTATCAATCCAGAATTCCAACTGGATCATGGACCACTTCTCTTTCACGCCTGAAATAGCCCCCTCATGTTGCTTCAAGCCTTCAATTTTGCAAGTTATTGCTAAGTTTGATATGTAAAATAGACACGATGTATCTTGATAACCTTCCCATTCACATATACACGCACGCTTTGACAGGGGCAAAGGAATTGGAGTGAGTATGAACGGATTTGATATATCACAAGCACTCACTATAACGGTGAGAGAAAAAAAAAAAATTGATACTGAATTTTAAGGTAAAAATAAAAAAATAAAAAAAATTAGCGGATCCAGCATGAACGGTAAAATTGGCTCGCATCATTCTGGATCCGTCCCTTCTTTGACACCGTTAGGAAGCAAAGTCCATCTTCCTATCATATGACCGTTTGCACCAAATAATCAAATGACAAATCGACCATTTATTATAATAAATAAAAATCAAATGACAACACCAAAATTTCGATAAAGTTCAATTTGTGATAGGTCCAAGTTCCAAACTATATCCAACTAAATTCTGGGTTCTAGACATTGTACTAGATATTGTGCACATTGTACTAGATACGTGTTAGACAATATTTAGCATTAATTTAATAATTTTTATTCAATCAAAATATTTCTCACTCTTTCACTTTTTTTGGAAACTAATAATAATTTGTCACGCATGCACAATGAATATTGTTGCATTAAAGAAGTTTTGTAATGTTTATGTGTTTACCACATATATATAGTAGATATTGTTCCATTAAAAATGCTCTACGAATGAGGATATTATCATATCTTAGATGGGGACCTGAGACAAACACAATGTACAAATTAATCCATGTCTTCAAGAACAAAATTTAAATTACAATTAGGGTCCCCCACATTCATATGGTGTAATTAGAGGTACTCATCATCCTATTTAATTTAATGAACCTTATGTCTCTAGTGATAGATCAATGAAAATGTTAAAATCACGTCACTTCCACCTAACTCACAGTCCAAGGACAAAATCGTTAAATCACTCAACATTTATATCCAATTCAATTGTAAGCCGAGGGCAATTTTAACCCTCAAATTGATTATTTTCACATGTTCAGATAGGTTGAAAACTTAGGTGGCGTTCTATTTGTATTTTCATTTTCGAAAATGTTTTGTGTTTTCATTTTTGTTTTCAAATTTGCTGAAAACACGTTTGGTTTGTCATTTCTGAAAACTGTTTTTGAAAATAAAAAGCTGGAAAACACGTTCTCTTTGAAATTTTGCAGAATACTACTTAAACTATTTTTAATTAATTTGCTTGCAGAATAATACTAATTCAAACTCAAATTTCCTTTCACAATACACTGAAAACATGGTTACATGCAACACACTAATGTGAGCATTAAGACTCTATATTAACACAGCTTGGTCAGGTTCGGGATTTGAAAAAGCTCTACTTCTATTAAAATTCAAAAAATGCAAGTTTTTTCAAAACCACCAGAGTCCATTTATCAGTGCATTTTTTGAAATATAATAACAAGAATTCTCACTTAATTTTTTTTTTTGTAATGTTGATATTGAATTCAATAAAACTTTATTTAAACTTAGTTCCAAGTTAGGATAATTCTAAAAAAAAAAAAAAAAAAAAAAAAAAAAAAAAAAAAAAAAAAAAAAAAATTATTATTTAGGCTTAGTTCCAAGTTAGGATAATTCTAAAAAAAGTAATAAAAAAATAAAAACTTTATATTAAGCTTAGTTCTAAGTTAAGATAATTCTTTAAAAAAAAATAAAAAAATAAAAAATCCCAAAACGCGTTTTTCGCGTTTTGGACATTTTTTTGTCGAAATACACACAAAACACCCAAAACGAGGTTTTGGGCGTTTTGTATACAATTTTTTTTTTTTTTTCCAAAATGATAAAGAGAATGCGTTTTTAGCGTTTTCAAAAATAAAAACAGAAAACGACCTCAAAACAGTAAAGAGAACAGGGACTTAAAATCTCATTTTTGAAGGTCGAGGATCAAAAACCTCACTACATGAGAGAATGAGGAGTCCATCCCCAATTTACCCTTTCTTTTATGGTATAATAATATTTTGTGGCTGTTACGACCATGCCTAAATGAACTCGACACGTTATCAGTAAGGGACCACATATGGTCCGTGAGCTACTTGTAGGACCCCAGGCCAAAGACAAATTATTGTTTACCAAGGAGTCATGTTGTCCGATGCTTTATGCAACCAGACTAATTATGTTGAACTGGTATTGTTTGAGGCTCATGCCCTTGGACCGGTGACGAGACCAATTAGTATGTCAGGGAGATGCAACCCATCTGCAAGTTACGGCTTGATGCGACAGTCCATTTATTAGGGACGTGACAGCTGTCGTAACCCTATAATAGGTAATGATGATTATAGCTAACTAATTGGTTTACTTCTTTAACGGATAGGAGTCTGAGATGTGTAAAGCACAACACGTGTTACCGTCCAGGACAATTGCTTCCACTATAAATAGATCACTGGTATCTCCAAATAGAGGGTTTGAAACTTTATACTAAAACTTAATATACAAATCTCACTCATTTTTCTCTATTTTACACACTTATATTTTTCGTACCCAAATTATATTTGTTTGAAATGAATACTGACTTAAGTATCAAAGTGCAAACGGGAGCCACCTTAGCCCCTGTTGCATATTGATTGTTTGTCTTAATGTGCAGGAAGTCCACATATTCAAGAGGAAAAAATTAAGACGTGTTGATCCATGATCCCACTAAATTTTGTGATCAACAGTGGCCATAAAAATTTTGGACATTCTTAAATGAGTATTTCTATGGAGGTATTCTTTATAGATAATTTTAGATGACATTGTGATAACACATTCATTGGGCAGCTACTTTTTCATCATTCAATAAAAGTGTGTCATATTACAATATCATTTAAAAATGTTCTAAAATTAAAACGTCTCCCTAAAATAATTATTGTTAAATTCAACCGGTGTCCGAATTTAATGCTCTACTCTAAAACATTACTAAGTTTGCATGGTTATTTAGCAAGCAAACATGGATGGTTCCCCTAAGATATCTCTTAACCACAAGAAATCAATTCAATACACTCAATTCTATGCCCTTTTTCTTGTAATACTTCTTAGCTGGTTTTGATCTTCTTCTTCCTTTCCTCTACATGCGAGAGATAGCAGGTCTTTTCTGATCTGTTCTCTCTCTCTCTCTGTCCTCAAGAAGCCATGGCGTTTCGATTGTTGTTCTTCCTGTTCATCACGTCTCTGTCTTCAATTCCTCGTTCACAATCCATGCTTTCATTGGATTATTACGCTAAAACATGCCCGAAATTTGATAGCATTGTGCAGGAGATAGTGCATTCCAAGCAAACACAGTCTCCGACCACCGCTGCCGCCACCCTCCGCGTCTTCTTCCACGATTGTGCTGTGGATGGCTGTGATGCATCTGTTCTCATAAGGCCATCTGCCACCAATAAGTCTGAGAGGGATAACGACATCAACCATTCTCTCGCCGGTGATGCATACGATGTCATTTCCCGGATCAAGACCGCCGTGGAGATCGAGTGTCCCGGCATCGTCTCCTGCTCCGACATCTTGGCCATGGCCACACGCAACCTCATCACCATGACCGGCGGACCACACTACAAAGTCCGATTAGGACGTAAAGACGGGCTTGTTTCACAGGCTTCACACGTTGAAGGCCACATTTCCAGGGCTAACAGTTCCGTAAACCAGATGATTGCAAATTTCAAATCGATGGGCTTCAGCGTCCAAGAAATGGTGGCATTAACCGGCGGCGGCCACACTATAGGCTTCGCTCATTGCAGTGAATTCAGCAACAGGATTTATGGGGAAAAGCCTGATCCCGCTCTGCACCCCATGCTCGCCGGGGCCCTTAAACGCTATTGCGCAAATTACTCCACCGATCTCAACATAGCCGCCTTTCTGGACGTGGTTTCTCCTGGCCGTTTCGACAACAATTTCATGAAGAATTTACAGAAGGGATTGGGAATTCTAGCTTCAGACAGTGCGTTAATGAAGGATCCAAGAACTGCAGCAATCGTGAATAAATATGCCATGGATAACAACTTATTCTTCAGCGATTTCTCCAAGGTAATGGAGAAGCTCAGTGTGTTGGGAGTGAAGACTGGACATAAAGGAGAGGTGAGGAAAATATGCGACATGTTCAACAATGTTGAATAAGCATAGAAATTGGATTGAAATTGTAGCATTTAAGAATTGGGAATTAGGATTTTGATTCCAATTTCTTGGACTCATGATTCTGACTCATTTGATGATGATCTAAAGATGATTTGGTTCATGACATAATCTTGATTTTCTGATAAATAATACTAATTTTCGTAAAATGGTTTTATAATTTAAATATTTTGTGTCACTCGTTTTAATACATCGTTTCACTTGAAAACTATACCCTTTTTATCCCTTCAACAAAAACAATATGATGAAACTAATCCAAAATATGCAATTGATATCGTTTACATCAAGAGGATAGAAAAGAAGATTAGATTGTTGATGAGAATTTTCTGAAAAGCAAAGGTAGAGACAAATGAAATTCATACTACTAAAATAAAATTTTCGATATCCAAGTGTATCTATGAAATCATTTAGAAATTATATAATATCTACAGTGTACACTTTATGGTGATCACTGGGATCATGTGTCTCTCCCCTTAATCCTGACACCCAATGACCACCCGGATCGACAACCAAGTTGCGGGTGGACAATTTGACCATAAAAGCCCTGTGAAATCATATTTGAATTCTTAGTAGATATATACAACTTGACATCAATTAACAAAATTCGACTAAGCCTAGAACCTAAACCACAACTTTTTATAATTTGAACAAATAAATAAGAGTCGGAGATATGACCCTTATTTTTCTATCTTTGATGAGGAGATATTGGAATAGCTTAGAGGAAAATAAGGAACGCCATTTTTATCAAAGTGAAGATTCAAAAATCAAGTCTTCCGGTTCAATACCTTTAAGTTACATTGGAGGGTGACTCCAAATCAAAATTACGGCCTACCTTAACGAACTTTAGTAGATGATTCCATACCTTGTAACCCGCACAAATTTTTGATGTTTAAAAAATAATATTAAACAAACAAAAAAATAAAATAATAATGCAGAATTTTGGGTTGTCAAAATCTTTCATTATATAATAAATTGTTGTAGAGTTTCTCTCACTCACCAAGCCAATATCAATCACACGAATCACAGAGAAAACGCTAACAACGATTTTCTATCCAATACAAGTTTCTACCCTTTAATTTATCCTACAAAAGTTTACAAGAAATTACAAAGATACAACTCACAATTTTCTCTCTTTTAGTCACAAAAAAATGGCCACACTCTACAGTTGGCTTCTAAACACATATTTATAGGTAAAGACAACCCAAAAACCGAGTACTCGTGTCTCAAAATGTTTCCTTGTTGAAGTAGAATAATAAAAATAAAGAAAGAAATAAACCAAAGGTCCACCCCAGACCCACAAGCAATTGCTTGGAAAAAAACCCAAGTGATCGCTTGAGGTTCCACATTCAGCCTATATTTTACGAGTGATTTTAGGGAGACATTTTTAAGTGACATTGTGACATGTCATACATTTATTGGGTGGTAAAAAAGTAAGTGGTGGGGTAGTTATTTTTACTAACCAATGAATATGTGACATGTCACAATATCACTTAAAAATGTCTACAAAAATGTCTACCTAAAATTATTGATATTTTACAAACCGACTAGCACACGATCGCCCTATATTATAAGAGGCTATTGCTTGGTTCTTTGAAATGCGACGCCTCTTCCAATTTTGTTTACTTTTACTTCCTTCTTTCTCGGCCATCTCAAGAACCCCTAGTGGGCTACCTCCACTACGATCCAAACCCCATAATTTAAATCAATAACCCAACATAAATTTAAGCTAATTTTATTTTTGGTTAATCAGATGGCAATAAAATGTGGCAGCACTAATGTAATTTTATCATAGGATATTCTCGCCCTTCACTACTTTATACAAGAAATGAAGATGCAGTACACATTCATGTTGGGTGATAAAATAACGTTTTGTGATACATAATTTCTAGTTTAATTATTTATTTATTGTATTTATTAATGAATTGAAGTCTTTATGATAACTTTTGATAATATAAGTTGGATACTTGCATTGAGAAGTACAATGTGACACAACTTATATTTTGATCATAAATAATTTGTTCACAATCATTGTGTAAGAGTTGAAACCTTGTACTGGAAAGGTTGTAGTATTGATCGATCGATTCACTATTCGAATTTGCTATTTGTCCTTATTGCAGAATTAATAAAAGTGAGACACTAATATACTTGTAGTGTATTGAACGGACCACATGTCAAGTAATTTAATTCTATAGCATGATAGTGTAGAGAATTAAATTCACTTGACCGCCACGTATTTCATCTAAATCCTTTGACGGTGTCATGTATATCTTTTCATGACTTTAATGGTTCTTTGATTCATCAATGAGTAAGATCAATTTGTTTGATCAAATATCTCGGTGAGTTGAAAGCTTTAGAATTAGTGAAGTAGAGAATATGAATCCATGTCGGGAAACGTCGACCTTAAAACATGGCTATAGTGATGAATTCGAGCTAGGAATCGTCGCCCTGAAAAATAGGTAGAATAACTACTTAAGTATTTTATGTTGAATGTTAAATTCATAGCTCAGTGTTTTGTAATGGCTAAATTTCAACATATGTGATTGATTCGCGTGAAAGTTGAAGAAAATTGTACTTAAGCTAGTGAAAATAATTAGAGGGGCAAAATAGTTATTTATGCTCATACCTAATTATCAAATCTTGAAAGAGGATAATATACATATACGACAGGTCACATGAAAGTATTACATATTGATTGGTTTCTGTGATTTTATATATTTCGAGAATTCAGTCTTTTGCCTTGAATAGAAAAGGCAAAGACTAAGAATTAGATTCGGTGGTATAAGTCGACTAGACATGATCTAATTATTGGAGTTTGGATAATATATGTCCGATTAGATCCGTGTGGTAGCTCCACTAAGTATTGGACTTAATTGCAACTAATATAAAAAGTTTTGGGCTTAATTGTAATTACAATTAAAGTTTTGAACTTGATTTTAACTTCCATGTAATTGTAAACTTAATTGCGATTGCAAATAGAGTTTAAGAACTACACAAATAATTAAGCCTCTGGTTGAGAACTTGTTTATAAACAATACATTCTTCAAATTACGTTTTAACTACATATATTTTCTCAAATCACTTTTTAATCACATATTTTACCTTAAAAACATCAAATTCTTCGTTTATAAACATAAAACTTTTATCAAACAGAGGCCAAATATAGACTAATTAGCTTTGGACTTTAATTAAAACTCCTATTTTGGCTTTAACTAAAACTGTTGTTTGAACTTAAAATTTTAATTGTAATTGAATTGGTACTATCTCATCTATATAACTAGAGATTACATTGTGCCTAGAGATTCAACACCACAAAGAATACAATAATTGTTGCATAGAGTTCAATTTAGAGAAAGAATTATAGTTTCTTGATTTAATTAAAAGAATGTGTTCATCCACTGACGTAGTATTGACCTTGTGGAATACCATAGAAAATTAACTGGAAGGTTTGGAGCCTAAGGTTCTTGGAGTTAAAAGTTGGAAGCGGTAATCAAACATTCGGAAGTTCGTGATTTAGATCTTATACAAGAATTAATCATCAAATTCTGGTAATAAATTTGAATCTTTTATTCTTGATATAACATACACGCGAACATCTAAACGATCTTATTTCTTAAATTAAAGAAATTTTAATTTCAAGTAATTGCTATTTCTATATTCTTACAACTTGTATCAGAACAATTTAGATCATTCACGCACTTGTATTTCTGAATCTTTATTGCATGTTTTAGCTGAGCGATGTCTAGGAATAACTTATTATATATTGATTGAACGTTTGAAATTATTTTGAGATGTGATCTAATTATTTGTGGCTAGTCCTTGTTGTAAGTTGTTAGATCAAGTTGTAACAATATATGTGTATTATGACTTCACCATCTTGATTTATTTAATTATTTTTATTTATTTTCTTTACAATTAAATTTAAAATTGTGAGCCTTCGGGACATAGGATTATGTAATTCTTTAACTCTTTCAATTGTTGGATTTTGTATATTGATAGAAGATTGATGGTCAAGACGACAAAGCATTCAAAAATCTTACCAAAAACAAATCGTAGCGAGTTCTTGAACTGCAAAATTGTGCTTTCATTGCATAATCTAACCGCATGGCAGAATTCTGCTTAGGGTAGGAAAAACAAGCAGATACAAAAGTGTGAGTGACTTTTGATCTGAGTTTTTTTTTTTTTTTTTGAATCAGGTCGGGTTTAGATATGTCAGTTTCAAAATTAATTCTACAAGTATGGTGATGAAATCATACTGTTGTTTGAATCCCTAAGGTTTGATCCTTGGAAAATTTTGGGTTGAAGATTTAGATTTAATATTGGGCTTGAGTCCAATTAATTTTAATTTAATCTTGAGTCGTTTTTTGGGCCACAATAAACTATTAATTTATTGCTTTATGAATGTTTTAAATTATTAATTTGAAATATTATCCTTCTAGATATCATGACATATAGATTCATTTAGGACATCGCTTGTAATACTATGAATATGATG
This sequence comes from Ligustrum vulgare, assembly GCA_963555705.1. Taxonomy (NCBI): domain Eukaryota; kingdom Viridiplantae; phylum Streptophyta; class Magnoliopsida; order Lamiales; family Oleaceae; genus Ligustrum; species Ligustrum vulgare. Next base: position 33,728,945 of record OY743190.1, on the reverse strand, counting down.
CCTATAATTAAAAACCAATTTTTCCTTGATTAATTTAATTTAGATTACATTTTTCTAGATGTAAAAATTGTAATAATTGAACTGTATATTAATTTACTTAATGTGAACAGCTAGTAATTATTTTAAATCCATTATATTAAAACATTGACTGGGAGAGAGTATTTATTTAAATAAAAACTCATGGTCTCCTTTCCTCAATCCATAAACAAAGTAATGCTCTTTCCTTGTAACGGTAATGCAACAAACTCCTTATAGGAGGGAAACGTAGTTCATGTTGCTTGATTGGATTCCTTTTTTGTAAGACCATCTAGACAGAATATAATTTGTGATTATCCTATAGTTGGTAAAATTATCTTTAATTATCTAGAGATAGAGACAAATGTTATACACTTAAATTGAGATCATCTACAAACCTCCTGTAGAGACTCTCGTTTATGATTTTGGTGACTAACTAAAATGATACTAGACACACACACACACACACACACACACACACACACACACACACATATATTTGATGTCAGATATGATTTGTCTAGTGGGAGGATTCCAACTTGATCAGTGGACGCAATGACATTTTCCTATAGAGGGACCTGTTAGATCACAATGATCAAATAGTCATTACATCATTGCAGTTAGATGGATCTATATGTGTATTCATGCATCATATGATAAATTATTCTCTACTGCTCAATTTTAATATGCAATTAATGGTTTTTTTTTTATGTGAAATATCGCTTGGCCGATTTTTTCATTACTCTATAATAAAATTAACTAATTGGAAAAGATTATGTGGATTGGAAACATAATCTGATGTTTATCCTCTATGCATATAAACGTAATTATTGTGCTTAAGTGATGACCTGATGGACCTACTGAGACTTTGTGACAAGTCTAAGAGGGATGCATATGCTAAGGGGGTGATTGCAGATATGATAGTTTGCTGTTACATTTTGGTTTCAATATCAAACGTGTTACAGTGAAACTTAAATGTCAGAGTACCTTGTATAACATACCATGAATCCTCTAAGACATGTTTGGTCAACAAAATAGGGAGGATCTTTTAAAGCCATTTATACCTTATAGAATATTCACATTGAATCTAGAGTGCCCGTTAAGTTTTATAGTTTGACTCTGATTGAAAACTTCAAACATGGCTGAGACTTTGGGTGCAACTACTGATCAAGGAGACTCATTTTGACATGTTGTTAAATTACTCACAATTTAATATGGACTATTACTTACACAAGATGAAGATATATTAATTGAGTTGAATTTTGGAAGGTGATCTTAAGATAACAATGGCTATGCTCATGCATCATTTAATAGCTCCTTTATTTCCAAGCTTAAAAGTAGTTTGGAAAGAAGATGAACAAAGATAATAAGAAGCATGAGAACAATAAAAGGCCAAAGCAGATAAAAAGCCAAGAGGCAAGTGTTCCAACTGCGGTTGAAAATGACACTGGGAGAAAGATAAGCGAGATGCATTAACTAGAAAGAAAAGTGGGGGTATTTTTTTTGTTATTGAGTATTATTAAGTGGTTAATACTACAAATTGCTGAAATGTAGATTTTGGAACCACTAATAATATTTGTAGGTCAATGCAGGAGCTTCGGGAAAACTGAAAACTCAACAAAGATCAGTTTAAAATCATTGTTGGCACAAGAAATATATTTTTAAAAAGAGAAAATGAGTATTTAGTTTTTATTTTATTAGTAGTAGGCGTTTGAATTTTAGAAACTGCTATTTTGTACAGCTAATGAAGTAGAAATTTGATTTCTGTTTTCGGTTTAATAAGATAAGGTTATTCTATAAGATCGGTGTAATGTGCTTTACATTTTAATAAATAAAGTTTCTCTATGCGCTAAATATTTGATTAACAGTTTTTACATTTTAAACTATTCCATATGTTGATGGTGTCAAAGCTACCCGATCAACACACAGATTGTCCTTTACTGTGCCAAAGCTATCCATAGTAGGGTTTTGTCACAGGTAAGGTTGGGCGCGTCCCCGGGGAGTCGAACCCTCAATATTATGAGGTTTTTTGAGTGATCCTATTTATAAAATAAAAGTTACTTCTATAGACCATAAACAAAAGTCATACCATACTGGTGGCAGATATCTCTGGTACCTTGGACAAATCGATCTTAATAGAATACAAAAACTAATTAAGAGATGATCATCTCAAATTTATTAAGATCGAGTCATTGTCTGGTTGTGATTCTTGTTTAGAAGGTAATATGACCAAGATATCATTTTTGACATAAGGAGATAGTGCCAAAGAAGTTTTGGAACTAGTTCATTCTGATGTATGTAGACATGTGAATACACCTGCAAGAAAGGGCTATGAGTATTTCTTTACAAATGATTACTCTATATTCAAAATGGCTCAAAATTCAAATAAATTTTGAGAAATAAAAAATTTATTGGACTTATATCGAGAAATATTTAGGTAAGAGTATTAAGGCACCTCAACCAAATTGAGGTGGCGAATATCTCTCGGGAGAATTCAGAGACTACTTGACAGAAAATAGTATTGTGTCTTAACTAAGTGCACCTGGTAAACAAAAACAAAGTGACATTTTAGAAAGAAGAAATAGGATAATAACAGACATCGTTGAGTTAATGATAAGTTTCGTAACTCTACCTATCTCATTTTGGGGATTTGCAGTCGAGATATCAGGATATATTCTTAACTTAGTTCCTTCTAAGTCTATTTCCAAGATGCAGTAGAAATGTGGAATATGTGTAACTCCATCTTGCGTTACATCCAAATTTGGGGATGTCCAACTCATGTGCTAAAAGGGAATGCAAAAAAGTAAGTGTCTAGATTAGAGATATGCATGTTTCTAGGATACCCTAAAGGTATCAGGGGATATCATTTTTGTAGTCCTCTAGATAGGAAGGTATATGTTGGAACAAATGGAACGTTCCTGGATTATAGATATATTAATGAATGTCGTCCAAGAGTAAGTTCGTGTTGGAAGAAACGAGTGATAGAAATTCTACCCTCTGGATTCCTGAAACACGACCTCAAGATAAAAAACATTAGATATCAGTAATACCTAGACAACAAGGTATAAGTGGGAGAGATGAGTTATCATTTGAATTCATAGATCAAGAAAACGTTGAGGGTAACGAGAAGGTAGTCGAGTTACTTTATAGTGATATCAACATTAACGAAAATGTTATGGTTCCAAATGATGCCACAATCTTAGTTCCAAGTTGATGATTCAAATTTGTATAAAGAGGCAATGGATGATGTGGATGTAATGACCCTTTTGTGAATTGATGTAGACACCAAGATCTTAGAATAAAAGATTCGACAAAAACAATTAGGACATATGGTTTTGATTAGAACTGCGATGAGCCTTGTGTCTACAAGAAGATACAAGGAAATATTATAATTTTCCTGGTGCTTGATGTGATAATATTATACTCATTAGGAATTATGTGTAGAAGCATTATCATCTACGAAAGCGTGGTTATCCCAACGGTTACATATGAAGGACTCAGAGATTGAAGATAGCCATGTTCTAGGTATTCAGATCTTAAAAGATTGAAGAACAAGCTAGTAGCTTTATCTCAAGCTTCATATATTGACAAATGACTTGTCAGATTTTGTTTGTAAGATTCCAAGAAGGTAATCTACCTTTCAAACATGGAATTCAACTCTTTAAGGATCAGTCCCATAAGATTCCTGAAGAGATGGAGCATATTAGTATGATACCTTATGCATCGACACTAGGTTAGTCACATTCATGCTTGCTATGTAATAGACCGGACATTTGTTACAGTGTTGGTGGGTCGAGTTAATATCTATTTAAGCCTAAGATCAGAACATTGATTGATCATAAAGCATATCCTTTAGTACCTCTTGAGAACACAAAATTATACGCTCATAACCAAATCTTGTTCTGATGAGTTATAAGGGTTTAGACTTCCAGAATGATAAAGACTATCACAAGTCTAAATCAGGATCGTGTTTACACTTAATAATGGTGGCATTTTTGGAGAAGCATCAAGCAATCATGTATTGCTGATCCTACCAATAATTTCCAATGGCTTGAGGAGCCGCTAAAATTGTTGTATGACTTAAAAAATCCTAATGGACATTGAGGTGGTGTTTACATTTGCACAGCCACTGACACTATAATGGGATAACAATGAGATTGTGGCAAGTGTTAAAGAACCAAAGTCATCAGAAGAGTAAACATGTTAAACATAAATATCATATCTTAAGAAAGATGGTTGATGGAGGAAATGTGGGTGTCAGTAAGAAATGACGGATCTAGAGCTAAAGTGGTCGTTGACCATTGACCAACGACAGTCAACGGCCGCAATTGCGAATTTTTTTTAATTAAATAATATTAAAAATTAATCAATCAATATAAAAATACACTACAAGATACATGCTAATGAAGATCAAGAACGATAAGTTGCACCAACAGAAAATAACAATGTTTAAGTAAATAAGTATTTGTATATAGTTGCATCTGAATTTCGTGAAAAATGCCACATCTGAGAAAAACAATTCCTACTTTGACGTTTGACACAAAATTGAATATAAAACTCGATTTTCATGGTACAAATCACTTTAAGCTCATTTTTTGCCAGTTCAAAATCAAATGGTTTCTCAACTGAAATCCAAATCTTTTCTCAATAACACAATTCACATTCACAATCATATAAACCACAGCTCACAAACCCAAATCTCGAAAATTTAAAATTAATATACACATTTACACATTTTCCCAAATTTGAAAATTACGATTAAAACTCCAAATTAACCAAAAATATCAATTAAACAATTAACGAACTAAATCCATTAAACAAATAACGAGAGTCGGGACTTTGGATTGAGTTTATTTCCGTATGTGTAGTGGACTAAGGCATGATTTGGATATGATCATATGAGTCACTTTAAAAAGGCCCAAATAATTAAAAAAAGGCCCAAGATTACACAGCCAAAGCCCAACAACCTTCATCTTCTCCAATCTATTGGTTACGCCATTCCTATTCAAAATCTTTAGATGGTGGCTCCGTCAATGCATTCACAAATCGAGAAATTAAATCACATATACCGAAATTAAATCACAAATTCACAAAAAACTATTCTTAAATCTCAATTTCCGACTTAAAGTTAAAAAAGAAAAAGAAAAATGCAGCAACTGAAATAGATCGACCGCGCTAGCTCGACACCGGCTAGATCCGTCTCTGTCAATAAGATTGTTACTAGGGATAATCTCGTAGACTCATTTACTAAGAGCTTGTCGGTTAAGGTTTTTAGAGCATTAGCTAGACATGATGTTGTATGATATAACACATATACTGCAGAGCAAGTGGGATATTTGTTAGGTTGTGTGCCCATACAATATATTTTCTGTAATAAATTAACATTTTATGATACAAAAATTCTGGTTTTATTTATTTAATTTACTTATTAATTATTGAGATTATGAATTGAAGTGCATTATCATCACTTCTAATAATATAAATTGGGTTCTAGCATTGAGAAGTACAGTGTGATACAACTTATATTTTGATCATAAATAATTTGTTCACAAACAATGTATAAGTGTTTGTACCTTGTACTGGAAGGTTGTAGTGTTGATTGATTCAATATTAGGATTTGCGATTTTTGTCCTTATCACATAAATCATTAAATGCGACACTAGTACACTTTGAGTGTATTGACCAGGCTAATCGTCGAGCTTAATTCTATAGCATGACCGTGATTAGAACTAAATTCCACTTGATGTGTATATCATCTAAATCCATTGAAAGTGTTATGGATATATTTCATGACTTAATGATTTTTTGATTAACCAATAGGTGAGACCAATTTGATTGGTCAAATTTCTCGGTAAGTTGGGAGCTTGAGAATTAGCGAAGTAGACTACATAAATTCATATCGGGAATCGTCACCCTAAAAAATGAGTAGAGTGACTATTAAGTGTTTTCAGTTGAATTGTTAAAATCTAACCTCAATGTTTAGCGATGATTAAATTCTGATATCTTTGATTGGTTCATAGGATCATTGAAGAAAATGGTACTTAAGCTAGTGATAATAATTAGAGGGGCAAAATGATAATTTATACTCGTACCTAATTACCAAATCTTGGATGAGGATAAAATACATATACGGAACGTTAGATGAAAGCATTACAGATTGATTGGTGTCTGTGATCTTATATATTCCGAGAGTTCAACATTTTGTCTTTAGTGAAAAAACGAAGACATGATCTAATTATTGGAGTTTGGATAATATATGTGTAATCAGGTCCCTGTGGTAGCTCCATAAAGTATTGAAACTTAATTGTAACTAGTATAAAAGTTTTGAGATTAACTATAATTACAATAAAGTTTTGTACTAAATTGTAATTGTCATGAAGATTATAACATTAATTGTGATTGTAAATAGAGTTCAGTGACTACACTAATAATTAAATGTAGACTAATTAATTTTGAACTTTAATTAAAATTCATAGTTTGATTTTAATTAAAACTCTTGTTTGAAATTGGAATTCTAATTGTAATTGGATTGATACCATCGAATCTCTATAAATAGAGACTATATAGTGCTTAGAGATCGAACACCGTAAAGAATACAATAATTGTTCCATAAAGTTCAATTTAGAGAAAGAAATATAGTTTCTTGTCAATAATTAGCTTCTTGATTTAATTAAAAGAAGGTGTTCATCCACTGGTGTAGTCTTGACTTTGGAAAATACTATAGAAGACTTGAAGGTTTGGGAATTAAAAGCTGGAAGCGGTAATCCAAAAAACTGGAAGTTCATGATTCAGATTCAATTCAAGAATTAATCATCAAATTTAGGTAATAAATTTGAGTTCTTTATTCTTTCTTTTTTCCTTTTCTTGATCAAACACTCAAATTTTATTAATAAGAAGCCTCCTCTCGAACAAAGGAGGAAATAAAAAAGGAATACAGTCAAACCAGAACTTAGACTCAACAGCACTAGATGCGTGATATGCAAGGTTGTGGGCCACAATATTTCTATCTCTAGGAATATAGCAACAAGAGCCACACTTCACATTTCGACACAACCTAACAATATCATTTAAAATACAAGCATAAGGGAAAGATGAAAAATCATCATTAAGAGCTTGTATAACTTGAAGAGCGTCCGTTTCCACCCGTTCAATTTCCATATCTCTTTCAACTTCGAATTCCAATCCTTGGTGAATTATCATAGCCTCCGAATCCTCAAGTGTGAATGATCCTTCTACCCACATGGAGAACGCCGCTAGAACAATGCCATCTTCGTCTATAAGCACCCCTCCTAGATCCACATAACCAGTAGCATTGTGGACAAGCATCACAGGAATGGCACACTCTGTTTTTTTACTCCTGAATCAAACTCCCAACTATTCTTTTGTCTCTGCTTAGTCCCGCTTATATGATTTAGATGCTGGTCTACCTGGATAGCTGCTTTATATCTCTCTAGATGAATCATGGTGGCCTCAATAATATCAACAACAGTCATGGTAGTGATGTGATGAAGTATATCATTTCGGTGCCTCCAAACCACCCAAAGCAACAAACATAATTTCTCTACTCTCTCCATTGGATGAGAGGCTAAAATCCGAAGTAGCGAGTCCGAACATCCATCATTTTTATCCTTGTGATGATCAACCACCATCCCGACTTTCTCTAGAAATCCTTAACCAAGTAGAACTCCTTGAAAATATGAATATTTGATTTCCAGCAACCACAAGTAGGACACCTCCCCTCCCTTTCAACATGATGTCCCTGTAAATTTTCTATCGAGGGGATAACATGATGAAAGAGACACCATATAAATGACCTGATTCTCGAGGGAATCTGGAGGGACCAGATTTGTTTCCAATAACTTATGTTGGAAATGTTTGTGCTTGCATGATAGGATTTTCTAAGGGTCAGCAAAATTTTGTAGCCACTACTAATGGTATATTCACCTCCGCTTCAAAGTGCCAAATGAGACGATCATCCATTGTCGTGTGACCAAACGGAATTGATCAGATAGACTTAATATCCACCAGCAAAAAAATCTGTCATAGAATGTCTTCATCCCATCCTCCTATAGGTATGATTAGATCACTCACCTTGATTGGAGAGTGAGGTTGGCCAGAATATGGTCTAAAGGAGAAAGTCCTTTGAAGCCATGATTCGGAAAAGATAACCTTCTTGCCATCTCCAACGCACTCCTTGTTGAATGACCTCCTTACCCCACATTAAGATTTTCCATAAGTACGATGATCCACTCTTCATCAAAGCCCCCAAAATATCAGAGTTGGGATAATATTTCGATTTTAACACTAAAGCTACAAGGGAATTAGGGTTAGCCACCAATCGCCACACTTGCTTTGCCAACAGGGCCTTATTGAACAGGTGCATGTCTCGATAGCTATGTCCTTAGCTTACCTTTAGCTTACATAAACTCTCCCAACAAATCCAAGTAAGTCTTTTCCTTGCACCTGTTGATCCCCACCAAAACTAACTGGTTGCTTTTGTCAACTCGTCACAGGTTGCATTTGGAAATTTTAAGAGGCTCATTTGATAGTTTGGGATTGACTGCATCACTGATTTAATGAGAATTTCCCTGCCTGAGAAGAGTCCCCTACGCTATCCTTGAACTCTCTTCCGTACCCTTCTAGAAGAGTTCTTGCATCATCCTCCTTAGCTTGGGTAAATAAGATGGAGTCACCCAAAAAATATAAATGGCCGATAGGAGGTCCATTTCTCTTACACTGCATATCACAAAGACGTCCTTAAATTTCTGTTGTCGTAAGCATAGCTAAAAAAGCCATAGCACAAAAAATGAATAGATAGGGAGAAAGTGGACAACCTTTTCGAAGTCCTCTTGACGGCACCACTTGGCCTTGATAGCTTCCATTGATAGTGAAAGTGAAAACCGGTGTAGCTATAAAATCATAGACAATATCAATCCATTTATTCGAGAATCTCATTCTATTCATCACAGCCCAAACAAAATCCCACTCAACTCTATCATATGCCTTGCTCATAAATATTTAAAGCCATGAACCCCTTCCTACCATTGCATCGCAAGCCCGTAGAGTGAAGAAGTTTGACTGCAATAATGGCGTTGTCTATAATAAGTCGACCTGGGACAAAGGCTGATTGCTTCTCAAAAATCAATTTATGTATCATCCCCTTTAGACGATTTGCTAGACACTTCGAAATGACTTTGTAGAGAACATTACACAATGAGATAGGACGATAATCTAATAGTTGTTCCGAACTTTTTATTTTTGGGGTGAGAACAATTGCAGTCTTGTTGATTTCCGTTACTGATTCTCCATTTTTTAGGACAACCAAAGACGCCCTGGAAACATCATTTTGTAAGATTCCCCAATGTTTTTGGAAGAAGAGAGCGTGATATCCATCCATTCCCGGTGCTTTGTTTGGTCCCATTCCCATAACGGCTGTGGTAATCTCCTCTATGTCAATGTGCTAGATAGTTTGCTTGATAATCCTAAACTTTGGGTTTGATCTCTATATATAGATAGAATTACAACAATACAAGGAAATAAATCAATCTATACAATATAGGGATATATGGAATCATACATGGTAAGAATAATATTCTAATACCCCCCTCAAATTTATTCTGGTGAGTCCACAAGCATCAATTTGCTGACGAGAAAGTTATGATGAAGACGAGATAGAGATTTGGTGAAGATATCAGCAGTTTGTTGATCCGTAGAGACATAGGGAAGAGTGATAACTTTAGAATCATAGGCATCCCTAATGTAATGACAATCCACCTCAATATGTTTGGTGCGCTCATGGTACACAGGATTGGCAACAATCTGAATAGCACTAGTGTTATCTCCATGGAGAGGCGTAGGATTCAACTGGGGAAACCTAAGTTCAGTAAGAAGACAACGTAACCACACAATTTCAGAACATGCAGCAGACATAGTCCGGTATTCTGCTTCTGTAGAGGACTTAGAAACACTATCTTGTTTCTTACACTTCCAAGAAATAAGAACATCTCCAAGAAAAATACACCACCCAGTGGTAGAGCGATGAGAATCGGGACAACCAGCCTAGTCAGCATCACTATAAGCAGTAAGTTGAAGAGGAGTCCCCTTACGAAAGATCAACCCGCGATGAGGAGTCCCAATGAGGTAGCTAATAATGCGGCGGACAGCTATCATGTGAAGATGACGAGGAGCGTCCATAAATTTGCTGACAGTATGAACAACGAAGGAAATGTCCGGACGCGTGATAGTGAGATAAATAAGACTTCCTACCAACTTTCGATACAAGTAGGATCTGGACTAATATCCCCTTCATCCTTGCGATATTTAACATTCATCTCTAACGGAGTATCAACAAAAGAAGTATCAGATAGGGCGGACAACTGAATCAAATCCTGAGTATACTTATGTTGATTCAAGAAGATACCATGAGGTGTAGTCCGAACCTCCAAACCAAGAAAGTAAGTGAGATGACCAAGATCCTTCATATGAAAAATTGAGTGAAGATGTTCTTGAAGCTTCTGAATAAGGGCGAGATCAGACCCAGAGATAATAAAATCATCAACATATACCAACAAAAAAACTATACCAGCTGAGTTTTGTGAAAGAAGAGAGATGCATCATACTGACTCTGAATGAAGGAGAATGCCAAGAGGGTGCTACGAAACTTGTAAAACCATGCTCGAGGAGCCTGTTTAAGACCATATAAAGAACGTTTTAATTTACACACAGAGTCAGCAGAGGGAAGGGGCATACCAGAGGGAAGCTTCATATAAATTTCTTCTTTCAGATCTCAATGTAAGAATGCTTTTTTTACATCCATCTGATGTAAGGGCCAAGACTGAGAAGCGGAAATTGACAATAAGAGATGTACGGTGGTCATCTTAGCAATGGGAGCAAATGTCTCATCATAGTCAATCCCATATTCCTGACGATTTCCTAAGGCCACCAATCGAGCCTTATAGCACTCAAGAGAACCATCAGAATGAAGTTTGACCGAGTAAACCCATTTACTGCCAATGGGTTTTACATTTGAGGGGCATGGAACAACATCCCGTGTTTGATTTGCTACAAGTGCCTCAAGTTCAGCATTCATTGCATTTTTCCAACACTCTTGTTCCATAGCCTGTCTATAGGAGGAAGGGATCGAAATAGAGTTAAAGGTAGCTGACAAAGAGCTATGGGAAGAAGTAACAAACCTATCTAGAGGGCGAGTGATACGAGAACTACGGCGCAAAACGGGCGGGGGAGGAGTACCACCTGCGACAGGATCTGATGTCTCTGGAGAAGGGTTGTGAAGGCTTGGCAGGACTGACGTCTGAGGAAGAGGCTCAGAAGGAACATGCCGACGTGTGTAAACTAGACCAGGTTTGTATCGAGAAGATTCCGCAGTAAAGTCAGGCAACACAGAAAACATAGGAGAGAAAGCAGTAGGCTCTGAAGTAAAGAAAAATTGTTTTTCAAAGAAAATAACTTTACGAGAGATCCGGAGGCGTTGTGCATTAGAATCATAACAAATATATCCTTTTTGAGTTGCAGCATATCCTAAAAAAGCACACTTGACAGATTGTGGGGGTGAGTTTTGTCCTTTCATGAGGTGGCAGATGAACAAAACAAACACACCCAAAAGGACGGAGATGAGAATATGTGGGATGATGACCAAACAATTTATAAAATGGAGAAACATAACCAAGAACTGGAGTTGGAAATCTATTTATTAGATGAACAGCTGTAGATAGAGCTTCACACCAAAAACGAGAAGGAACGGAAGACTCAATTAAAAGAGTTCTAACCATGTCAAGAAGATGACGATTTTTTCGTTCAGCAACCCCATTTTGTTGTGGGGTAGAGGGACATGATTGTTGTGAGATAATTCCTTTGGTTTGTAAAAAGGATTGGAATGCAGTAGACATATATTCGCCACCTGAATCAGAGCGTAAGATCTTAATGGAGGACGAGAATTGAGTGTTAATGAGAGCAAGAAAAGTCTAAAAAACTGTAAACACTTCACTTTTTGCACAGAGAAAGTAAACCCAAGTGAATCTACTATGGTCATCGATAAAGGTAACAAAGTATTTATAATGAGCATGCGAAATAACAGGTGCAAGACCCCATACATCACTATGAACAATATCAAAAGGATGCAAAGCATGTGAACCATGAGAAGTAAACGGTAATACTTTACTCTTAGCAAGTTTACATGAAGCACATTCAAGAGAATTAGATGAAAACGAAGTCGAACTTTTATTACCAAGGAAACCAGAATTCAACAATTATTGTAACACATGAGAATTGGGATGTCCCAATTTCTTATGCCAAGCAAGAATATCAAAAGTAGTAGAATTACAAACTAGAGGAAAATGTCCAGCAACCCTTTCTAGCACTTGATCTAAAAATGGTAAAGGGAAGTGGTCTTTTTTGGTCATGGAATTCAATTTTCTATAATCTATGTACATTCTCCAACTAGTGGTACCCTTTTAGTTATCATTTCTCCCTGTTCATTTTCAACAACAGTAACCCCAGTTTTCTTAGGAACTACTTGAGTAGGACTTATCCACTTGCTGTCTGCAATATGATAAATGATACCTGCATCAAGTAATTTTAAAACTTCATTTTTAACAACCTCTTTCATATTAGGATTTAGCCTTCTTTGAGATTCCCTTGAAGGATTAGCATTCTCTTCTAGGAAAATTCTATGAGTGCACACTGAATGACTAATTCCCTTAATATCTGCTATAGTCCAACCTATTGCAGATCTATGATCATTCAACACTTTCAACAACATATTTTCCTGATCACAAGTAAGAGTAGAAGAGATTACCACAGGGTATGATTCATTAGGTCCAAAAAATGCATACTTTAGTTCTGGTGGAAGAGGTTTAAGCTCTAGAATTGGCATCTTCTCTGCTGATGTTTGCATGGGTGTTTGGCTGACATTTAGAGGCTCAATGTTTGGCTGCCAAGCTCTTACAACTGTTGTTGTTACACTATTTGAAGAGTCTTGAATGCTGTCCAATTCGAGATTCTGCTCAAGTTGCTCATCAGGATCTTCTAACTCAATTGGCAGCTCTTCCAGCATATTAACTTCCTGTACTTCATCAAAATCTTTTGGTTGCCTATAAGCATTGAAAATGTTAAGTTCCAAAGACATACTGCCAAAAGTCAACTTTAAAATACCACTCCTACAATTTATTAAAGCATTTGAAGTTGCAAGGAATGGTCTACCAAGAATAACAGGGATTTGGGGGGAAGTTTTAGGTATACTTTGAACATCAATAACAACAAAATCAACTCGATAATAGAATTTATCGACTTGAACCAAAACATCCTCAATTATCCCTCTATGCATCTTAACAGATCTATCTGCTAATTGTAAAATCATGGGAGTGGGCTTAAGTCACCTAAACCAAGCTGTGTATACACACTAAAGGGCAAAAGATTCACGCTTGAACCCAAATCTAGCAAGGCATGACCAATTCGAGTGGTCCCTATCATACAAGCAATGGTTGGAGAACCAGGATCTTTGAGTTTTTGAGGAGTTTGGCATTGTATGATAGAACTCATGATGCGAACCCCTTTGGTATATTGACCGAAAATTCCCATAACAATTTAATACAAAACCCAAGAAAGCTAAAGTGGTAAAATAAAGGATAAACACCTTAACCCAAGTTTAAATCTAATCCAAAATTCAAGGATTAACAAACCCTAGCCCAATGGGTATCAATCAAACAAACTCCAAGGTGGCGAAAATCAAGAACAAATACAAGAATAATAATATTCAAGCAAAGTTGATTAACTTCCAAGAATAATACAAGATCAAGGAGGTTTAACCTTACCTCAAAAGGAGTCTTCAAGACTAAGCTCTTAAGAGCATTTCATATGAACAACCAAGTTATCTTTACAAATGAAAAGAAAAGAGTATATAATGTACAAAATTGGGCAAAATGTGCAAATTTCGGAAATTGCAACAAAAACCCGTTTTTGTGAAAATTGCAACAAAACCCCCATTTTTGTGAAACGGGGTGTTTCGGTCGATCACATGGTCGACTGAAATGGGACTTTCGGTCGACCAAGCCTCAGCCGAACGCGACTGAGGCTGCCTTCAAAAATCTCTGCAGACTTTCGATCGACCGGAATGAGCTGAGTCCAATTTCTTCTTCTTTTTGGTTCCAACTTGATTCTCGGCTTGCTTTTCTTGACTTTAATTACTTGTTTAGCCTCGAATCTTGAACCTCCTTGACATCGGATCTCGTCATGGGTCCCACATGCTTGCGCATCGAGGTTTGACTTTCTCGATTCTCATCATCCCCTCTCTCTTGAAAAGGATTCGACCTCGAATCTTGCTTGAGTTCCCTGTCGTAAGACTCCTTGAACTTTGATCTTGCAACATTATGGATCACAGGTTCATGCGATGAAGTTGGACCTTCACGATTCTCATCATCTCCTCCATCTCGAAAGAGATTCGACCACGAATTGACACCTATAATAAAAATAGAAAATTCAGATACAATAAATGTAACTGAAATTTCATACTCACCTTGCAAAATCAATTTGTAGGCATTTCCAAAAGCTTGAGATGTGCCAACATTGCAAAGTAGCAATTTGGATTTTATTTGATCGGGGGGTCGCTCCTTCCACGAATGAGAATACATCCTGCCGCCAGGGTCAAATGGAATATGCTTCCTACCATGGTTGGCATTGGAAATACATTGTATACCAATTCCCTCAAATGGAAGCTCGAGCCTCCTGCAAAGGGGCTTAACCAAAGGTGCATTCTCTTGGCCACCTAAACTAATTCTTTCTTCAATAAACATATGTATAAAGTTCAACAGAGTTAATAGGTTAAAGTCACAAGAAATTTTAAGTGGAGAAAACTTGCTAATATGATGAGCAATTAAATTGCAAGCAAATTTAACAACCACAAAATTAGCACCAACTTCGTGCAAATGCACGACTTCCCGAAAGAAAAGATTAGCTATATTAATGACCTTGTTGATTTCATGGTATGCAATCAAATGTGACATTTTAATACTCCTACCAACAATCACAATAATAGCATCATTTTCTTTCTTTGTTCCAAATAAACCTACTATAAAATTCATATAATAAGTAACCCAAGGTTTACTCATGATGGACAAATATGTATGGAATTCTTGGGGCAAAAACTTAAACTCAAGTTTAGCCATTTTGCAAGTTAGGTATTTACAACAAATGCAAACATGTTCAACTCCAATCTTCAAATTAGACCAATAAAATTGATCACATAATACCCCTAAGACCCTGTTGATTTTAAATCGCCCCATCAAACAACTATCATGTGTCTCTCCCATTAGCAATTTGCACATGGCACGTTTAAAAAGAAACAATACAATTTTCTAAAACAAATAATTATCATGCCCATAGAATTCATTAAGATATCGCTCACAACATGATTCATAAATGTTTAACAAATTTGGATTATTAACATGCATGCCCTTAACATGTTTAAAATAAAATGAGGGGGCATCAAGAAATGTTAGAAGTGAAGTCCTATTATCACCAAGACATCTCAATAAATTTCTCCCATGGACTCTCCTAGCTAGCAATTTTTTTAGAGATCAAATATGCACGTCAAGCATATTTTCACAAAATAAGGATTCAACATGCCCATGAAATGTACTATATGCAACATTTTCACACAAGGATTTGGTACTTATGCAATTGGGCACATGCAAAAAGTTGCATTTACAAATTAAGCACTCATCATGACAATGATCCCTACCACATGTTACATTTTCACAAGTCAACAACACACTTATCAAATCTATATCAAGATCATACAACCCTATAATGTATTCAAAACACAATAACCTTGCATTTAAGGAATTGTTAGGAGCATACCTCCTTGATGCGACGTTGATTATTTCATTTTGTTTACCTCGGTTGTACTTGTCGTTGTAGGAAAATGTTTCCAAGAATTTCTTCCATAAGAAATGCTTTTGGAGTTCTTTGTTGCTTTGATAAGTTGGCCTCACAATTTCCTGCAACAAAGAAATAACCAAACTAGGGAGGGAAGTGTTAGAATACTCAAGAGTAAAGAACATTTTGGGGTGATCTTTTCTCTCAATTTTCTTGATGGCACTCATCACTTCCTCACCTTTTTCTGAGGTAGGAACCCCAACTCTTGGTTCTTCTCTTACCTCTCCTTTTTCTAGAGTCGTGGCTCCAACCCTCATCGCCTCTCCTTTTTCTAAGGACGTGGCCCCAACTCTCATGCTCTTATTTTTGTTTTCTTTCTTCTTCTTCTTCATTTTCTTTTTCTTTCTTTTTCTCATTTTCTTCCTCAAATTCCTTCTTGAGCTTCATGTGGTCTTTGCATACTTCTTCCGGGCTCAAAGATAGGATTACAACCATTTTTCCATCCATTTGGAAGCTACACCGGTTCTTCCTCTTGTCATGTGTCACACTCCTATCACTTTGCCAAGGTCGTCCCAAAATTATGTGTGTAGTGTGCATGGGAACTACATCACATATCACTTGGTCACAATAGGATCCAATGTTGAAGGCAAGAAGAACTTGTTCACTCACTCTCACTCCCCCATCATCACCCAACCTTTGCAATGCATAGGGATTATGATGCTTCTTAACCGGTAACCCCAATTTCTCCACCCAACTAGCACTCACCAAATTAGTGCCAATCTCCCCATTTAGCATGAGACTACATGGTTTATCACTCACTAGGCACCTAGTGTAGAAATTATCCTTCCCATGTTCCTCCACCTCATTAGTATGGGCCATAGATTGTGGTGGCCTAACATTTATCTCCTCCACTACTTCTCTACTTTCACTACCTTCCCTCCTATGGAATGATGAAGTCTTCATTTGCACACTATCAATATTTTCATCAACTCCATTCCCCCTATCATCCAACCCATCTCCATTCCTATCTACCCACTCTCTTCTTCCTCTACCCATTCTCCATTCTTCTTCAACTTCCCATTCATTATCATCCCTCCTATGGAATGATGGACTCTTCATTTTTATTATATCAATATTATCATCAATTCCATCTCCACTCCTATCTACCCATTCTCCTCTTTTCCTGTGCATGCTCCCATTTTGTTCTCTCTCCTTTTCATTATCCCAGCCATCCCTTCTAATTTTCCCATTCAAACTCCCATTTTGTTTTCTACTTCCATCCCTATACACAATGTTCCCAAATTTATCCCTCACCCTTCTTGTACTACACATCATTTCTTCACCTCCCCTATTTGATGTACTCTCCCCTCTTGTTCCTAAATTTTCCAACTCACCCCCACTTTTCTCCATTTGTCTAGCCATGGTGGTTGAAATATTTTCCAACAAGTACTTCAATTCTTGAGTTTGAGAATTGAAAATGGACATGGTGTGCAGGTGTGAAAGTGTTCTCACAAGAAAATATTTCTCTCGTGTTTCACTCAAATTTGGCTTTTACCCTCTATTGAGTTCACCACTCTTGCCTTTTTCCACTCAAAATCTCATTTCTCAAGTTCTCCAAGGAAGGTAATTAACTAAACCACAAAGTATAATTCTTGTGGAGTTAAAGAAATCACCAACAAGGAAGAAAGAATTTAGAACAAGTAGACACAAATAGCAAGTAGAATTTATGTGCTTTCTATACTCAAAAGGAACAATATTTATGTGGGATAAGATGCTAGGATGACAATTTCAACAATGAGATTGAATAACCACAAGTATTAGACAAGGCATATATGTAGAGCAAATAAGCACAAGAGTGTAAATTTTCAATGAGGCAATTGATCAAACACTTTGTACTCAATCTTTGAATGACCTTGAATGGATATAGTGTGGATATATGAATGCCCCCAACAACTCAAATGTAGCAAGGAATGAATGATCAACAATTTTCCAATGTATGGAGCAAGTGATATATGGAATAAAATGTTGATAACACAATCTCAATGATGGGAATTGGATAGCCCCAAGTAATTAGCAATATATGAGTATTGAACAATAAGGCACTAATGGAGTATTTTTCTTTGGGACAATTGATCAAACACTTTGAATACACAATTTGGAAAGTGTAGGCTTTGTAAGTGTTTGACTAATGGAAACCCCCAAAAAATTCAATAATCAATATACCCAATACATGAAATCAATAATACACATGGGCATATAAATTTTCCCCAATTCTTTTCTCAATTTTCGGATTTTTTTTATTTGAATAACAACAACAATAATGTAAAGGATAGATTTACCAAATTAGAGCCAAACTCTGATACCAAATGATGCGAACCCCTTCGGTATATTAACCGAAAATTTTCACAACAATTTAATACAAAACCCAAGAAAGCTAAAGTGGTAAAATAAAGGATAAACACCTTAACCCAAGTTTAAATCTAACCCAAAATTCAAGGATTAACAAACCCTAGCCCAATGGGTATCAATCAAACAAATTCCAAGGTGGCGGAAATCAACAACAAATACAAGAATAATAATACTCAAGCAAAGTTGATTAACTTCCAAGAATAATACAAGATCAAGGAGGTTTAACCTTACCTCAAAAGGAGTCTTCAAGACTAAGCTCTCAAGAGCATTTCATATGAACAACCAAGTTATCTTTACAAATGAAAAGAAAAGAGTATATAATGTACAAAATTGGGCAAAAGGTGCAAATTTCGGAAATTGCAACAAAACCCCGTTTTTGTGAAAATTGCAACAAAAACCCCGTTTTTGTGAAACGGGGTGTTTCGGTCGATCGAAACGGTCGACCGAACCATTTTCGGTCGATCACATGGTCGACCAAGCCTCAGCCGAACGCGACTGAGGCTGCCTTCAAAAATCTCTCTAGACTTTCGGTCGACTGAAATTGGCTGATTCCAATTTCTTCTTCTTTTTGGTTCCAACTTGATTCTCGGCTTGCTTTTCTTGACTTTAATTACTTGTTTAGCCTCGAATCTTGAACCTCCTTGACATCGGATCTCGTCATGGGTCCCACATGCTTGCGCATCGAGGTTTGACTTTCTCGATTCTCATCAACTCACTTGTTCAGTTAAAAATGATTTGTTCTTAATAGCTAGCTTCCTTTTCACTGTACACAAATCCTTAAGAAATTTAGCATAGGCAAGAACTTGTTGGATTGCATCTAACAGAGGAGTATTTACCCTAACTTGCTTACAAATCTCATGAATTTCTGTTTGATTTTTGGTCTTATTACCAGGTTGTAATCTTTGAGGAAAAGGGGTAGGGGGTGCACCTACTATTGGCCTGGTGGTTCTTGAGCACCAGATAGAGATTTTAACACAGTATCATCAACAGGAGGTTCAGCTTGCTTACCCACCAAGTTCTCTTTAGGTTTCAGGAACTTGGATTTGCTTACCACTTCTCAAGGTAGTTATTGCTTTCACATGTCTTAGATTGGACTCATCGACCCCATTGTATTGAGTTTGAGGATTTGGCATTGGTTGAGCTAGAAACTTACCTTTTTCTGGTACACTTGCCTGAGTAGTCAGCTTTGTAAGCTAAGATCGGATGTCATTAATGGCTTAAGAGTTTTGATTGTTGATGGTAGCTTGACTTTGCATGAATTGTTGGATTTGGTCTTCCAGACTTCTCTTCTGTGGTGGCATATAAGGTGTTGGTTGTGAAGGTCCAGCATTGTTTCCAACATTATTGCTTCCTCCTTGATCATTCCTCCAACTGAAATTTGGATGATTTCTCCAACCTGGATTAAAAGTGCTCGAATATGGATTAGAATAAGGTTTGGAAATCATATTGACAGCAACATATTGATCAAAATACATCTCTTTTAGTTGGGGAAGTGCAGGACAATCAGATGTTAAATGTTGTACATCTTCACAAATTGAACATTTTTCTAAAATAGTGGAAGATGAATTGACTTCATTCACTTTTTGAGTTTCCAAATTTTCAAGTTTTCGAGTGATGACAGCCAATCGGGCATTTATGTCATCGTCTGCTCTAAGTGAATGAATTCCATTTCCAGATGCAATCTTTGGAAATTCAGTTTTTATTGGAACACCCCTATCAAACTCATCAATGTTATCACAAGATTGGGCATTTTCAGTTAAATCATCAAAAAATGTAAAAACTTCATTTGGGTCTTTTGCACAAATTGTCTCATTTCTGGTCTGTGCCCTTCATAAAAAAATTTAGTTAACATCCATTGCTCATAATCATGATGGGGACAAGATAACAACAAATATTTGAATCTTCCCAACTAGTGTAAAAATTTTCATTATTCTTTTGAGAAAAATTCATGATTTGTCTTTGAATAGCGGTGGTTCTTTGTGGTGGAAAAAACTTTTTAATGAACTCTTTCCGCACATTTGCCCAATTTGTAATTGAACCAGGCCTTAAAGAGTTAAGCCATGACTAAGCTTTATCCTTTAGTGAAAAAGGGAGAAGCTTGAGTCGAATGACTTCCTCAGTGCAATTTCTTTCAAGAAAAGTAAAACAAACCCCTTCAAATTCCTGGATGTGGTGATAAGGACTCTCTGAAGGCATTTCATGAAAGCGTGGCAAGTGATCTATCATTCCCGGTTTGAAGTTGAAGACCGCTGCATTTGCAGGAATCACTATGCATGACGGAGTGCTTGCCATCGTCGGAAAAATATAGTCTCTAAGACTTCGAACGACTGGCGCCTCATTTGGTTCTCTATTATCTGCCATTTCTACCTGCTGATTTTCAAGAAGTAAAAATTGGTTAGTGGGTTCTGATCTTACTAATCGCTTAAAATGATATCGGAACCAAACAGACATAAACAAAGAACAATATAAAGAATAGTAGTCGAAAAAAATACTAATAAAACAAAATAAAAAAATAACAGAATTCAGCAAAAATCAGTTAATACCAAAATAATCCCCGGCAATGGCGCCAAAAACTTGACTCGATGTAAAATTTATCCTCCAAGTATAAATGGGTCAAGTTATAGTTATAGCCTAGCAATAATTCAGGGTCATTCTTCTTAGGGATTTTAATTGGTATAATAATATTTGCTAAATTCAAGTTTTAAACTATGATTATTTTTGTGCTAAAATGAATTTGGAGAGAATATAATTAAATTGCAATGATAGGGAATTCGAGCGGGGTTATTCTTTCGCTATCAATTGGACTTTTCAAATAAGATTAGTGTGAATTTTCTTGATATCGATAAGATTTAAACACATTAGTAAGAAAATTAGTCAATTTATTTTATGGCATTTAGTCGAGCATGTTGTGTGCATATTTAATACATACCACATCAACGACATTCATCCATGTAAAATAATTTGAAAACTTAAAACAATTTATAAACTCTTATCAATAACAACAATTCACCCGTAAGAAATTAAAACACACCCATTGAAGCTAAGAATAACTCCTCTCAAATATAACTTAGCTGGACATAATTAAATTAAACGAAACAAAAATCAAACAAACGATAACAATTACTAAAGAATGTAATTCGAGTTTTTAAATTAAAATTCAATAACCAAAATATATCTAAAAATCAACTAACACCAATAATCTAAAATTATTTAAACTAATGATTAAAACAACTAGAAGACTAAATAAAATAGGAATTTAACTAAAACCAATAACCCGAAACAACCAATTTCACCCTCTATTTTCGGTGAAGGGAAGAGCTGGTTGCCGAGTACTGGGGTCGGCTGCTGCTGATGTCGCTAGTAGTGGAGGCTGCTGCTGTGAGGTTGTTCTTCCGGTTGAGACTACTGTGTTCGGAGGAGTTGTGGTGTCTACCGAATGGGAGAACAGCTGCCTTCGGCTGTTGAAGGTTAGGGATGGAAAGTGGCGGCTGCAAGTGTGTTGTGGGATGGCTGGTTATGGAAGAAGAAATGCAGCTAGGTGAGGACGTGAGGTTGAGTGGTTGAGAGAGGTGACTCCGAGTTGGTGAGAGAGAAAGGAGTTGTGGCTTCAGCTGCTCATTTTTTGGAAGAAGGAGATGCGGCTGTAGGTTTTGTGCATGCTAAAGGTGAGGGAGAGCGGCTGTAGGTTGAAGGAAGAGAAGTGGCTGGCGGTTTTGATGAAGTCTGAGAAGAATGGCTTGTGGCTGGTTCTTTTCTTTGCAGAGACAGCACAGAGAGGTATATTGTGCGAGAGTGGTGAATTGGGTTGCTGATGAAGTGTGTTGTAGTGGTAGGTTTCTCCAATTTGGGCTTTTTCGGGTCCACTAAACTAGGGATTTTTCGGTTGAAACTGTCCAAAATAT